>CM060929.1:358264780-359514780 GCA_030765085.1 Allium cepa | reverse complement strand
TGCATGCACAAGAGTTAGAAGGCAAATGAAGATGGAAATAAATGTATTCATGTAATCATGGAGGACCCCGTCTTCCCACATACGATGTTCTACAATTAGGAGCTAATGCACATTTTAGTGGAGACTAAAAGCACATACACATTTAATGGAGGATCTGTTACATAATAATGATAACTTGGTGGTCACACTTCCTAAGGGGCATTTTGGGTAGTCCCCTAAAATATGGATTAAGATTTAAGACGTCCCCTAAAATATGGATTAAGATTTTAGACGTCCCCTAAATAACCATCTTATGTTCATGTAAAGAAGCTTTTATCTTCTTATCATATTATGTAAGTTGTAGCCTCAAAATTAATTGAGAAATAAAATGGCTTCCTAAGCCTCTTCTTCTTCTTTTTCTTCTTTGCTTTTATTTTATCTTGATGCTCAAATCTATTTACATGCTCTCTTTCCTTTCATTTTAGTAGTTTAGATTGATTTTATGCAAGTAGATGAATTCTCCTTTTATTTTAATTTTCCCTTACTTTGCTTTCTTTTAAATGTTGAAATTTACATGTATTGAAAAGATAACGCAAATGAGTAGCTAAACCCCTTTAATTTAGGGGTAATGAAGCACTCTTAAATTATGTAAAGTCAATATATTTTTCCATTTATGATCTCTTTAATGCTTCATGGAGAGTTGGATTTTGATGTAAGTTTATAAAGAGAATTTGATAGCCTATATTGTAATCACAAATAGGCTATGCTTAATCCAACATAAACAAAATTTACCTCATCATCTAACTTAGTGATTTTGATCATGGAACTAAAATAAAAACAAATTTTGATGATCAATGTTACTAATCAAAAATAGTAAATAGATCATGCTTAAAATAGATTTTGATTTAGTTTCATCTTCATTTTTATGGCATTTAAGAAGTGGTTTAGTTGTTGTATTAAAGTTCGATTTTTCAAGTTATGTTAATTAACAACATAAATAGACCGTACTTATGATAAATACATCACTAAAACTACTTAGGATTAAAATGATAGATCATAAATTCGTTTTTGTGTTGATTTATGTGAGAGTATGAGGGTGCATTTGCCTTTAAATTATCTTTTAAACTCATATTTTTATTCACTTTTGTCTAGTTTAAAATAAATTTCATTCTCTGCCGATTGATCCGTATTCGCCATGTTCTAAATTTGTATGCAGTGTGCTTATGATTATTTTTATTACAATATTTTATGGCAGTTTTCTAATTAGATAGAAAATTACCTATCAAACATGGCCAATTAATGATTCATCTAGGAAAAGAAAGAGGGCTTACATGGCAACATTAGATGATTCAAGTGCTACTTCAAGTGACAATGATCTGGACACCGAGGATGTAAACATATGTTTCATGGTAATAGTAGACTAATCAAAACAGATTAAAGCAAAAGAGCAAGAAGTGGTACTTCTACATTTGATTTTGATCTCATTTTTTTGGATTATTGAATTTGTGTATAAAATATATATTATTAATAATATTGGATGCATACGTGTGTGTGTGTATATTAATATTTTTTGCATTAGTTTTATTTTTAGATTTTTTTGGCCCATATGTCGACACACCCAAATCTATGTATCGATATATCCAGTAGAATTTTGAAATTTTATTTCTGCTTCAAAATTTGAATTTTCCACTCTTTTGCATTTATTCTAAAAATTGAAAAGGCACTTTTTCAAAACTAAAATGTTAGTTCACTCTCTGTTAAATCATCATATCTCTGCCCTTTCATTCACTCACTTTATTTCAAAAATTCAAAATATCTCTTCCCTTTCTTATATCTTCAATTACTCAACAATGGCCTCCTCAAGCCAACCAAAAACCATTAGATCCATAAAAAGAACCAAAGCTTTCTTTTCAATGACAAAGAAGTCACCGACATTTATGTCGAATATGCTACTTCTAGAAAGTTTCTTTTGAAAGATTTGCAATGTTTTATGATTTTTCTTCTTATAGTCTTTAATATCTTCGTTCCCAAAATTATTTTGTTTGTTATCTAGATTTAATTAAAATGTTTTATGCGAATTTGAATGGAAAATTTTTCAAATGAGAAGAGGGATAAGTTTAGAGTAATGTGAAAGGTACTACAATTATTTTAGATTGTGAAATTTTTGGTCAAATACTTGTTGCAAATTTAGTGGAATTAACTTCTCCACTTTTAAAATTGATGAACAAAATTGAGAAGTTTTTCATGACCTTTTTGAAAACGACAGATTTTGAATTCATACACAAAAATCTTAGACCAAAATCAAGACTTACGAGTCTCATTTTACAACAAAGATCACTTCGAGGACGGGTAATTACAATAACCTAACTTAAAAGGTTTTTAAAGCTCCTTTTTCCATCTATGGAAACTACAACATCAATTGGGTACAGTCATTTTAGATCATTTTGTTCAAAAGAATATTTTTGGATATAAGAACACATTTTACCAGGGTATGTATCTCACTAGAATTTTCAAAATTCTTTGGTGTAGATCTTAAAGGGGAATCCACTTTGCATCGAAATTTTCTCAACAAACCCAATATTTCTCTAATGCATTTTCCTCCTTACTTCGAACTTTATGCGACTCTTCCCCAAAAAGAAGAAAGACTAGCAAGGGAATAACAATAAGAAAGTGAAGAAGAAGAAGAAATTTATGGAATTCAAGGAGAATATGAAGAAGAAGAAGAGGAAATGGAGACTTCTCTTGAAAGTTTTGAGAGACCTTCTCAAAGCTCAAGCAAAGGATTTCTGAAAAATCAAGAGAAAATTATCAAAAATCAAAGGAAACTAAGTAAAATGTTTACTAATCTTTCCAATAAAGTGGATAAGTATTTTGAGAAGATTGTGAAGAAGCTTGATAGAAGCTCATCTCCTTAGTTATCTTTTAATTCTATTTAGTTATCCATTGTAACTTTTGTAGCTTATATTTACTTGTATTTCCTTATTTTATTTCAAGTTATCTTCTTGTGTTTTCCATTTTGCCATGTATCATCTCGTTTTAATCAATGAAAAATTAATTCTAGTTGCTATATATTATTCTGTTAGTCTTTGGAAATCATAGAAATGGAATGGTATTAAGTAGAAACTAAAAATATATAAAAAAAAATTAAAAAGAAATTTTAGCTATATATGTCGACATACATAATTGTATATGTCGACATACTATAGCCGGTTGGCAAAAAATTAAATTATTATTTTTTTTACTACCTTCAATTCAATTATTCCAAATGACTTTTCACTCCTATTTAAGCATGCTTCTTCTAGAAAAATTCACTCATTAATACATCTATCTGTCCCTTTTCATTCATAATATTTTTCTAAATAAAAATGTCTTCTTCGCATCAAAAACTTTGTGAAAACCTTGAATGGACATTCCAATCATTCAAAGATGTTCTCTCTTTCATATTAAGAAATTAGAGGTATTTATAACTAAACCAAATGAAAATAATTAAAGAATTAAAGAACATTTGATGCTCTTCTATGGTTAGTTTTCTCACTTATTAAAGATGATTAAACCAACATCCCAGAATGCTCAAATACCCAAGACGATGAATATTGTGATGCCATCAAAGCATATCCAAACTTTGGATCTAAAGGTTGGGTTTAAGTTCCTAAGAATATCTAAATTCTGCTTCTAAGTGTTTATATTAAACTCGTTTATTTTTAGTTTGATTAAATGTGTAAATAATTAAGTTTGGATTGATTATCATAGATTTGATTTTGTATGATGTACAATTAAGGTTTTTATTGTATTATAAGTAAATAAAATTTGCCTTATCCTACTAATTTTCTTTATTGTCTTTAATATTTATAGATTGATCATCATATATCTAATATATGCCATGATATATAGTATGTTCTTCATTTATGTCTCCAATATTGCATTTTTATGTCACATTTATTTCACTGATAACTTAATTCCTAAATATTAATTTTGATTGCATAGTTTATGAGCATATCATTTAGGAGGAGTTTTATTTTCCACCCATTTTTATTGAGGACAAAGGGAGCAAAAAATATAAAATATACACATGCACGTATTTGGGGGGGAGTTATGTAACTCTAGAGGAGTTATGTAACTCTAGAGGAGTTATAATATATATTAAATAAAGGTATATTTAATGGTTATCATCATCGAAAAGGGGAAGATTGTTAATACCTCAGTTATTTATTTTGATGACAACAACCTTATAAAATATAGATACTAATGTTTTGCCAAGTTATATAATATATAATGTAGAATATTACATGAGTACTGAATCGAAGACTGTACAACAAAAAGACATAAGATAATGATTTGAAGACTCATGAATTCAAAGACAAAGAAATGTAGACTCATGATTATTATTTTAGTATTTAGAGTCATTAGAATTTATTGATAAAGCTCTTGATATCAATTTTGATCCTTATCTCCAATTACTAATCCTTGATATTTTTAAATAAAAAAATTATTTAAATTTCAAACTGTTCTAAAATACTTTTAAGGGTTCAAAATATAAAAAATCTATATTCAAATTATTCTACAAAGTATAAATTTTCAAAATAATTTAAAAGAAAACATTTTTCAAATTTCACTAGGATATGTTCGAATATATATTAGGCTATTAAATTGTTTTTTAAATTTTTACGAAATTGTCTTTTGGACACAACTCTTCATGAATAGATACATCTATTAATTTATTATATAAAGGGGAGGACAAACAAATTTTTAACTAATTAAGTGCTTACTTTCTTACCACTTCTTACTCTCTTGAAAGATCTCTTGAAAATATAGTATATTCTATTGAGAATCATGTAGAATCAATTCATACTTCATTGTTTAGATTACTACTTACTCATAGTTTTGCAAGCATCTCACTCATTTCATATATTAAAGTGCTGTCTAAGAGGTTATAGGATCCATTGTATCTAAAGTAAAACTATTTATCTTTAGAAAACATCAACTCTACTCTTGTTTGTGCGGTTGTGCTTTTAGCCCATTCAGAACAAGTGGGTGCACTTAGTAGCCTGTATAAATCAAGTGGGTGTGCTTAGTGTAACGCCCCACTCCGAGACCCACTCTAGTAAAGAGTATTACGGAGTAATACCGTCTACTAGAACGGAGAATAGAGTATAATGGAAGCGACCATATGTAATCAAGCTATAACTATCTACTGAATACGTCGAATAGGTGGTTTTCTTTTCTCAAGTGGTTCGACATATCCAATAGATATTTATAACGAAACTACAATGGCTAAGGAAAATAGGTTCAGAACAAACATAATACTAAATGATAACATCATCATCACAGAACAGTCACATAACAGTCATAGAACATAGGTACAATATATCGTCAATACAGATCCAAGTATCAAAAGGTGGGTACAAAGCCACCGCTCACACATGTGAGTCAAAAATATGTACATAAGAGTCTGAAATAATAGAGTAGCTGAATAGTGGACAAATAAAAGAGCTATCTATCAGCATAGCAGATAATGTCTAAGCGGAAGCACAGAAAGCTGAGTCCAGAGACCTAACCTGAAATAACTCGGTCTGACCCGAGAGAAAACACTCGGGTCAGGCTAGCTAAACAATCAGTAATAACTGAGATATATATAATAATGCAGTACATAAACAAAACAGCATTTGTCCAAAGAGAAGAGTAATATGGACTACATGAATATAATGATGGTCCCTAATCATCAATAAACAGTAAAAATCTCCAAAGAGAATATCACCACCAAAGTGTGGAATAAATAAAATCGCCTCATATCATCGGCGTAGCCAAAACTATATAAAGTTGCCCATAGGCAATAATCCCAAGAGTGACCAGAGTCAATAATCAATGCCCAAGCAAAGATCGATGCTCCAAAGAGCAATAGGGATATATTGAAAAATCAATGAAATCGAATACAGAAAGGCAGTGTCCAGAGACACTGTAAATCCATAGGGTAATCGCACTTACATCGTATGGTTCCATAGAACCAACACCGAATGGCGATACTCGAATGGATATAAAATCATCAGATAATACAAATATTGCACGTGCACCGACCAGAGTCGTTGTTGCCAAGTACTGTAGAATTGTGATCGATCACTCGCACAGATGCGGAACGCGCGATACGGCGAGATCCTTCCCAGAAGGATAAAGGCCCAGAGGCGCACGCCGAAAAATAAACTGCTCCATAGAGCAGGTGTCCAGAGACGATTGCCCAGAGGCGTGGTGACCCAGAGGTCCAGTACTGGCCGCCCAGAGGCTAATGTGTCACTAACTTCTTGGAGAGGAACCCGTAAAGTGTTAACAATGAGTCCCATACCCCACGTTCGCACTAAACGGTTTACTAACCAATAGCAAGCTCACACTCCAAACAATAAAAAGTCCACCTCGTATCATCGGTAAACTAGACCCAAAGGTCAAAACGATCAACCGAATAGGTCGGGGATTAACCGGAAAGAAAATACACACGGTTCCATAGGCCGGAGATTTCCTAACCGTTTAAGCACCTTTCCACTTCGCTCGACGTGCTAAAAAGTGAGTGTGAGATTTTTATTATAGAAAATAATGGTGCGAAACAGATTTTAATTGATTTTGAAATCACTTTAAAACGGTCTTTTGAAAAGTCTCCTATTATGGAGTAATTAATTTAATAATTAAAAATAATATTATATAATAATTTTCGAAAGTCATTTTGGAGTGAAAAATCCTTTTAAATCCTTTTTATAAAGCCCGTGTACGAAATCCAGGGACAAATCTCAAAGAAATCGACGAAAACCAGAAAATCATCAAAAATATTCTAAGTGCTTGAAACCATTCAAAAACTGCTGCGAACCCAAGTTCGGCAATTTATTTGGACCAGCAAACTGTGTCCAAATGGCATGAAAACTGGTAGGCATGTAGTCTGACATCCCTACATTAAGATGCAAAAAGAATTTCTGGATTCCGAATTGAGACGAAGTGGCAGCGACGTCTCAAAGTTGAACCCAGAAAAAGATTCACACTGTTTTCCAACAGCGACCAGAGTCTAACTTTGGCACGAAAATCGGAGTGCCAAACGAACTCCAATGTTGCCCAAATTTTTTAGAGATGGAGTTCGCAACTCCACCTTTCCAACGAGACCAACAACGTCGAATTCCGACTTGCGATGCGAACGTGGCGGCATCGCGAAGTGGCGCTCAAAAGCTGAAAACAGAGGTAATGTTTGATTTTTTTTTTTTTGGGGACGCGGGCTTGGCCCGCGTCAGTCCGCCCCAGCCCACGCGGGCTGGGGGGCTTGGGCCCGCCCCCAGCCTGCGCGGGCTGGGGGAAAACCCCCCTCCCCAGCCCACGCGGGCTGGGGGTCTTGGGCCCGCCCCCAGCCCGCGCGGGCTGGGGGTACTAGGCCCGCCCCAGCCCACACGGGCTGGGGACTTGGGCCGTGCCGCAGCCCACTGCGGGCTGGGGTCTGTGGCCCGCCCCCAACCCCTTGCGGGCTGGGGGAAAAGGGACGGTCCCAGCCCCTTGCGGGCTGGGGTCTGTGGCCCGCCCCCAGCCCGGGCGGGCTGGGGGCCTGTGCGCACCCGGGCTGCGCCCGGGTTGGGGACTGGGTGCAATCCAGGCCTGTCCTGGTGCACCCAGAGCCCATTCCAGCCTGTCCTGGTGCACCCAGAGCCTATTTCAGGCTGATTTCAGCCTAAATTTTTCCAGCAAGCATATTTTTGTGTTTTTGGTGATTTTGGGTTGTTTTTCTTCAGTTTTTGGCATCAAAAAAATCACTAATAACAATTACTAATCACCATATAATGATTATTACACTAATTTTAAGGAAATCAAGGCCAAAGCTTATCTTTACAACTAGCAATAATTACTAATCAATAGTAATTACCTTAATGAAGCAAAGTATCAAATGGTTTGAGTGCACAATATCAAGCAAGCCAAACTCCTCAACCCCAAAGTAAAGATCAAGAGGCTTCAAGGACCCAAAATCAACAAAAAAAATACACAATAATTACAACAAGATGGAGGAGATAAATAGTGATTAAGATGGATTAGAGAATAGGGGAGATTGCATTACCTTTCAAAGATTAAACTAGTTTAATTATGAAGAGAAGGAGATGGAGCTTCTAAAGGGAGGCCATTAATTATGTTTAGATTTAGGTTTAGGAATTTATGAAGAGGAGGGTTAGGGTTTATGGGAGGGGTTTGAGATATTAAATAGGAGTGGGTTGGTTAATGGGTCATGGTAAGAGGTTTTAAAACCCATTAGGACTTAGTTTATTTTCCTAAGGTTATCATGTGAACAAAATCCTAAGAAGCATCCTAGTTTTAATTAAAACCATATAATTGCTCATTTGGCCCATTAACCTATAATCACATTAAAAAAAAATTCCCCATTTCAACCCAAATATTTTAATTTGCGAACCAATTGCAAATTTAAATTCCCAAAAATTTGTTTAGCCCCCTTTTTAACTTAAAATCATAAATTTTAACTTATCATTCGGTAATTGCAATCTCAGGGTTGTTACAGACTCCCCCTTTAAGAAAATTGCGTCCCCGCAATTGCTTAAATATAGAAGTCGTCTATAACATCTAATCCACACAAGGAATACAGAAGATAAAAGATAGATGCTCACCCATGTCGGAAGATGAAAGAAAACCAGGATAAGTACGCTCAATAAATTCTCTGGTCTCCCAAGTGCAGTCCTTAGGATTAGACGACCATTGAATCTTCACAAGCGGAACCTCTTTGTTTCGAAGACGTCTGACTTCCGAATCAAGCACACGAAGAGGTTGTTGTTCTATAGATAGATCGGGTGAGATCTCCAAATCAGGTACGATATGAGGCTCGATAATAGAATCAGTATCGTGGACACACTTGCGAAGCTGGGAAACATGGAACACGTCGTGTATTCCTGAGAAGTGAGCAGGTAGAGCCACACGATAAGCAACGGGGCCGATGCGTTCCGTAATAGGAAATGGTCCAATATAGCGAGGAGCCAATTTCCCTGTGGAGCTGAAACGCACAACCCTCTTCATGGGAGAAACCCGAATAAAGACAGAATCGCCAATGGAGAACTCAAGAGGCTTCCTACGGTTGTCCGCGTAGGATTTCTGGCGGTCTTGTGCCTCTTTCATTCTCTGACGGATAAGCACGATCTTCTCAGAAGATTCCCGAACTGAATCTGGACCAAGAATAAGCTTCTCGCCAGACTCTAACTAACAAGAAGGAGAGCGACATGGCCTTCCGTAGAGAGCCTCGAAAGGTGCCATGCCGATACTAGACTGATAGCTGTTGTTGTAGGAGAACTCTACGAGCGGTAAGTGATCCTCCCAACTACCTCCGAAATCCAGAATACAACGGCGCAAAAGATCCTCTAAAACACGATTCACCCTCTCCGTCTGACCGTCGGTCTGAGGATGATAAGAAGTCGAGAGATTCAGCTTTGTGCCCAAAGCTGACTGTAGGCACTTCCAGAAGTGACTAGTAAAGATAGTGTCTCGATCACAGACGATAGAGCTAGGAATGCCATGAAGTCGAATGACTTCCTTCACATAGAGCTTGGCCAACTGAGGTGCAGTCCGAGTGGACTTAATCGGAATGAAATGAGCCGATTTGGTCAACCGATCAACAATAACCCAGATAGAAGTATGGCCTGACCTCGATCGAGGCAGACCGTCAATAAAATCCATGGATATCTGATCCCATTTCCATAATGGAATCTCTAGCGGCTGAAGAAGACCAGATGGACGCTGATGCTCGGCTTTGATCTGTTGACAAGTCATGCAACCACTCACATAACTTGCCACATCTCTCTTCAAACCCTCCCAATAACATAGGCGACACATGTCGGCATACATCTTACTCGACCCGGGATGAATAATGTACTTAGTGCGATGGCACTCGTCAAGAATGTCACGCCTAAGTGATAAATCAGATGGTACAACAATAGGGCTCTTCCTACGAAGACACCGATGAAAATCCAGAGAATAATCCAGCAATGTCTCATCACTGGATCCCGACTCGAGAAGATGAATAAGATGCAATAAGTCTGGATCCTGCCGCTGAGCATGGGCAATGCGATCCAATAAGATAGGACGAGCTTCCAAGCTAAATAATAAGACAGGAGCATTAGAAGATGAAGCTCGATCTCTAATATCACATAAAGATAGAGTCTCAAGAACATTCCACTCGGCAATCATCATAGAAACTACCGCCGAGTGCTTGCGACTAAGCGCATATGCAACACGATTACCCTTGCCAGGGGTATACTGAATATCTAAATCATATGAGGCGAGAAACTCAAGCCATCGCTGTTGCCTCATATTGAGATCCCTCTGACTGAAAAGATACTTCAGAGACTTATGATCGGTGTAAAGAGTGAAGTGTTCGCCTAATAGAAAGTGACGCCACGTCTTCAAGGCAAAGACGATAGCTGCCAACTCAAGATCATGAGTCGGATAGCGAACCTCATTCGGACGCAGTTGCCTCGAAGCATAAGCAACTACCCGATCCTTCTGCATAAGCACAACACCGAGCCCGCTACCACAAGCATCGGTGTAAACAACCAGATCCTGATTACTTTCAGGAACCACAAGAATAGGAGCATGAGTGAGAAGTTCCTTCAGTCGCTAAAAGGAAGCTTCACACTTATCAGACCAAATAAAGCGAACACCCTTACGAGTCAGCGTCGTAAGGGGAAGTGCAACTCGAGAGAAATCCTTGACAAACCGAGGGTAATAACCCGCCAGACCAAGGAAGCTGCGAATATCATGAACGTTCTCGGGCTGCTTCTAATTCTGGATAGCTTCGATCTTGGCAGGATCGACAGAAACACCCTCAGATGATACAATATGGCCCAAGAACTTGACCTTGCTCTTCCAAAAATGGCACTTGGAGAGCTTGGCCTTAAGCTGATGCTGACGAAGAGTATCCAAGACGATCCGCAAATGAAGAGCATGCTCTGCCTCGGATCTAGAGTAAATAAGAATATCGTCGATGAAAACCAGAACGAATCTATCGATGTATTCCCGAAATACTCGATTCATAAGATCGACGAAGAAAGCTGGTGCGTTCGTCAAGCCGAATGGCATGACCAACCACTCAAAAGAACCATAACGAGTGCGGAAAGCGGTAAGAGGAATGCTATCTTCCGCAACTCGGAGCTGATGAAATCCGGTGGCAAGGTCGAGCTGTGAAAAGACCTTCGCACCGCTCAACTGATCAAACATATCGTCTATCCGTGGCAATGGATAACGATTTCTGATGGTCAACTCATTAAGCTTGCGATAGTCAATGCAAAGCCTAAGAGAGCCATCGGGCTTCTTAACGAAGACCACAGCAGCACCCTATGGCGAAGAACTGGACCGAATGAACTGCTTCGCCTCAAGCTCCACTAACTGCTTCCTGAGTTCCTCGTTCTCTTTAGTAGACATCCTCGTGGGAGGACGCCCAACTGGGTGGGAGCCTGGAATGAGATCGATGCGGAACTCAATGGCCCGCTTTGGCGGCAGGCCAGATACTGGCTCGAATACGTCGGGGAAATCCCGAACAACAGGAATACGAGATAAGTCCAAATCCTCATCTCGTGAATCAAGAGAAAATAGAGTAACATCAGAAAGCCCAACATCCTGAAGAACAATAGCTAACAGAGAGGACGAATCAGGGTGATGAATGAATAATATCCGCTCCGAAAAAATAATTTTGGCCTCGTGCTGAGCGAGCCAATCCATGCCAAGAATCATATCAAAACCCAAATACTGCATAACGTGCAGATTCGCACGGAAAGAAAATCCACAAAGATCGATATCTATATTCTCACAAAGTAAGCTAAGGGTCGTGGATCCGCCAATGGGATTCACAATCCTTAGTGAAGAAACCAGACAAGTAACATCCAACGATAAAGCATCTACTAGTTCCTTTGATACGAATGAGTGAGAGGCACCCGTATCAAAGAGAACTCTACAAGATCTACCATGAAATAAAATAGAACCTTCGAGAACGGAAGGATGCGTACCTCGAGGCTGAGCTGAAGATGCAGGAGCCTTGGCAGCATTAAGCTTGCCAGGCTTGGCACTAGCTGGAGCAATAGGACAAGTGGAGATCCTGTGTCCCTCCTTCTTGCAGAAGGTGCAATAGAGAGGTTTGGGGCACTCTCGAATAAAGTGATCTGGAGAACCGCAGTTGAAGCATTTCTTCGGAGGACGGGTTCCATTAGGCTGTGACTGAATCTGAGGCTGAGTCTGAGGCTGAGCCTGGACAGCAGAACTGTCAGTCTTCTTCTTCTTGTTCCAAGGCTTGTTCTTCTGAAATGGACCCTGCTTCTGGTTGGGGTTTTTGGAACCCCCACCATCATCATCACTATGCTCCATCTCGACTGACTCAAGATGTAGGGCTGCATCGACTAGCTTCTCGAATGAGAGCTCAAGCTGTAGCATAAGATGCCTCTTCAGATATTTCTTCAAGCCCTCAACAAATTTGAGGTTCCTCTTATAAGGGGTAGCAATAAACTCAAGGCCGTACTTGGACAGGGCCTCGAAGGAAGAGACATAGTCGGATACGGAGGACTTCCCCTGCTTGAGATCAAGAAAGCGGCGAGAAAGGGAGTTCTTCTCTGACTCTCGGATGAATTTGAGCTCAAATCTCTGACGAAACTGAGCCCAAGTAAGTGTGGTCTCATCGACCTCGGCAATAAGGAGTTCGTACCAATCCAGGGCACGACTCCGAAGCTGACTAGAAGCAATAAGAACACGATCATGATCCGAGATATCCATACGAGTAAAAATGCGCTCGCATATCCGAATCCAAGCCTGGACCTCTAAGACATTCTCGAAGCCACTGAACGGCTTCCCTCCGAGATGGGTAAAATCACTGCAGAGACCCGCAAAAACAGACATGCGCGGAGCATCAGCAACTGGGGCTGGAGACTGAGAATGAGACTGAGAATTCCTAACCAGCTCCATGATCTGGTCGGTAGTCATGAACACGCCCTCTGGATGAGTGTTGCTGGACTGCCCAGCAGCACTAGTCTGACGTGTGGTTCTCCCTCTTCCCCTTCCAGACATACTGAAAGTCAAACGGGAATTACAGTTAGACATGATTCAATGATTGATACTTAATTACGGAATACTACGGAATATAATAAATTCCTACACATATTCCTAACTTATCTATCAATAAGCATAAGGAAGGGATTTGATTTAATTCGGATCCAATTAAAATGTATTGTACTAAGTGTATCCGTTCTGTGTTTGTTATGCTTAATTCTGAACCTTGCTCTAATACCAAGATGTAATGCCCCACTCCAAGACCACTCTTGTAAAGAGTATTACGGAGTAATACCGTCTACTAGAACGTAGAATAGAGTATAATGGAAGCGACCATATGTAATCAAGCTATAACTATCTACTGAATACGTCGAATAGGTGGTTTTCTTTTCTCAAGTGGTTCGACATATCCAATAGATATTTATAACGAAACTACAATGGCTAAGGAAAATAGGTTCAGAACAAACATAATACTAAATGATAACATCATCATCACAGAACAGTCACATAACAGTCACAGAACATAGGTACAATATATCGTCAATACAGATCCAAGTATCAAAAGGTGGGTACAAAGCCACCGCTCACACATGTGAGTCAAAAATATGTACATAAGAGTCTGAAATAATAGAGTAGCTGAATAGTGGACAAATAAAAGAGCTATCTATCAGCATAGCAGATAATGTCCAAGCGGAAGCACGGAAAGCTAAGTTCAGAGACCTAACCTGAAATAACTCGGTCTGACCCGAGCGAAAACACTCGGGTCAGGCTAGCTAAACAATCAGTAATAACTGAGATATATATAATAATGCAGTACATAAATAAAATAGTATTTCTCCAAAGAGAAGAGTAATATGGACTACATGAATATAATGATGGTCCCTAATCATCAATAAACAGTAAAAATCTCCAAAGAGAATATCACCACCAAAGTGTGGAATAAATAAAATCGCCTCATATCATTGGCGTAGCCAAAACTATATAAAGTTGCCCATAGGCAATAATCCCAAGAGTGACCAGAGTCAGTAATCAAGCCCAAGCAAAGATCGATGCTCCAAAGAGCAATAGGGATATATTGAAAAATCAATGAAATCGAATACAGAAAGGCAGTGTCCAGAGACACTGTGAATCCATAGGGTAATCGCACTTACATCGTATGGTTCCATAGAACCAACACCGAATGGCGATACTCGAATGGATATAAAATCATCAGATAATACAAATATTGCACGTGCACCGACCAGAGTCGTTGTTGCCAAGTACTGTAGAATTGTGATCGATCACTCGCACAGATGCGGAACGCGCGATACGGCGAGATCCTTCCCAGAAGGATAAAGGCCCAGAGGCGCACGTCGAAAAATAAACTGCTCCATAGAGCAGGTGTCCAGAGACGGTTGCCCAGAGGCATGGTGACCCAGAGGTCCAGTACTGGCCGCCCAGAGGCTAATGTGTCACTAACTTCTTGGAGAGGAACCCGTAAAGTGTTAACAATGAGTCCCATACCCCACGTTCGCACTGAACGGTTTACTAACCAATAGCAAGCTCACACTCCAAACAATAAAAAGTCCACCTCGTATCATCGGTAAATTAGACCAAAAGGTCAAAACGATCAACCGAATAGGTCGGGGATTAACCGGAAAGAAAATACACACGGTTCCATAGGCCAGAGATTTCCTAACCGTTTAAGCACCTTTCCACTTCGCTCGACGTGCTAAAAAGTGAGTGTGAGATTTTTATTATAGAAAATAATGGTGCGAAACAGATTTTAATTGATTTTGAAATCACTTTAAAACGGTCTTTTGAAAAGTCTCCTATTATGGAGTAATTAATTTAATAATTAAAAATAATATTATATAATAATATTCGAAAGTTATTTTGGAGTGAAAATCCTTTTAAATCCTTTTTATAAAGCCCGTGTAAGAAATGCAGGGACAAATCTCAAAGAAATCGACGAAAACCAAAAAATCATCAAAAATATTCCAAGTGTTTGAAACCATTCAAAAACTGCTGCGAACCCAAGTTCGGCAATTTATTTGGACCAGCAAACTGTGTCCAAATGGCATGAAAACTGGTAGGCATGTAGTCCTACATCCCTACTTTAAGATGCAAAAAGAATTTCTGGATTCCGAGTTGAGACGAAGTGGCAGCTACGTTTCAAAGTTGAACCCAGAAAAAGATTCACTGTTTTCCAACAGCGACCAGAGTCTAACTTTGGCACGAAAATCGGAGTACCAAACGAACTCCAATGTTGCCCAAATTTTCCAGAGATAGAGTTCGCAACTCCACCTTTCCAACGAGACCAACAACGTAGAATTCCAACTTCCGATGCGAACGTGGCGGCATCGCGAAGTGGCGCTCAAAAGCTGAAAACAGAGGTAATGTTTGATTTTTTTTTTTTTTTTGCGGACGTGGGCCCGACCCGCGTCAGTCCGCCCCAGCCCACGCGGGCTGGGGGTCTTGGGCTCGCCCCTAGCCCGCGCGGGCTGGGGGTCTTGGGCCCGCCCCCAGCCCGCGCGGGCTGAGGGTCTTGGGCCGCGCCCCAGCCCACTCCGGGCTGGAGTCTGTGGCCCGCCCCTAGCCCCTTGCGGGCTGGGGTCTGTGGCCCGCCCCCAGCTCGGGCGGGCTGGGGGCCTGTGCGCACCCGGGCTGGGGCCTGGGTGCAACCCAGGCCTGTCCTGGTGCACCCAGAGCCTATTCCAGCCTGTTTCAGGCTGATTTCAGCCTAAATTTTTCCAGCAAGCATATTTTTGTGTTTTTGTTGATTTTGGGTTGTTTTTTTTTCTTCAGTTTTTGGCATCAAAAAAATCACTAATAACAATTACTAATCACCATATAATGATTATTACACTAATTTTAAGGAAATCAAGGCCAAAGCTTATCTTTACAACTAGCAATAATTACTAATCAATAGTAATTACCTTAATGAAGCAAAGTATCAAATGGTTTGAGTGCACAATATCAAGCAAGCCAGACTCCTCAACCCCAAAGTAAAGATCAAGAGGCTTCAAGGACCCAAAATCAACAAAAAAAATTCACAATAATTACAACAAGATGGAGGAGATAAATAGTGATTAAGATGGATTAGAGAATAGGGGAGATTGCATTACCTTTCAAAGATTAAACTAGTTTAATTATGAAGAGAAGGAGATGGAGCTTCTAAAGGGAGGCCATTAATTATGTTTAGATTTAGGTTTAGGAATTTATGAAGAGGAGGGTTAGGGTTTATGGGAGGGGTTTGAGATATTAAATAGGAGTGGGTTGGTTAATGGGTCATGGTAAGAGGTTTTAAAACCCATTAGGACTTAGTTTATTTTCCTAAGGTTATCATGTGAACAAAATCCTAAGAAGCATCCTAGTTTTAATTAAAACCATATAATTGCTCATTTGGCCCATTAACCTATAATCACATAAAAAAAAATCCCCATTTCAACCCAAAAATATTTTAATTTGCGAACCAATTGCAAATTTAAATTCTCAAAAATTTGTTTAGCCCCCTTTTTAACTTAAAATCATAATTTTTAACTTATCATTCGGTAATTGCAATCTCAGGGTTGTTACACTTAGTAGCCCTTTTAAATCAAGTGAGTTTTCCCCGAACTCGAAGTACAATAAGGTGTATTTCATAGCCATAAAATTGAGATTGTAATTGGTTTGCTTTCTACCATACAAAGTCGGCGCTTGAAAAGAAATATATGCAAGAAATTGTACAGGATTAGATGTAGAAGGAATCTGAACTGGTATTAAATGTTTGTTATCATCTCTCTAACCTTTTATTTTATTGCTTTTATATTTACCTGTGATTGCATCTGTAACTAATTGTTAGTATAAATTTGTGCTGCTAATACGTGATTTGACATTAATACTGAAAGAATTTTAAAAAGATTTACATAAGTTAGAAAAAATTATTCACCCCCATATAGTGTTAAAAAATCCTTAAGATCCATTATTTCATAACCCACAAGATATGCGCTCCATTTCCCCTTTCATAGAGGTGTAGCCGTTCAGACTAGTATGGCTAACGCCACTTGATGAAAGATGGGAAGTGGAGGAATTCAACCTTCGATGGTTGGTGCAATCCTTATGCCGGATACACACGTAATCTCCATAACTTAGTTGAAAGCAGTAGTATTATGTGGGAGCAGGAATGCTCTACAGCAGCACACAACACAAAGCCAAACTGAAACTATGGCCCAACTCCTCAAGGGATCTGATTAGTTACTAGCTGTGCAGTTAATACGCTCGGTAGATTCAAAGCGGTGGAGGTGCAAAAAGTCATAGCGGGGATACAGCGAGGATATTGCGGGATATAGCAGATGGCTCTAAAATAGCATATAAAACTCATACTTCATGTTTTTACAAATATATAAATGGTAATTAAATGAAAAATTATCATTCAATTGAATTATAAATAATGCATAAATAATTTTAAATAAAAACATGTGCAAATATACTTTAAATAAACGAAAAACTTTTATATAATATAATTGAATTTGGTAGAATATTAGATTATTTTCATTTCTGAAGATATATTAAAAATTAAATCAAATAAATTAGTTTCATAATTTTATACTGTATAAATGCAATTTTTCAATTCATTTTATTAAAAAAGATATAGCAAGAATAGCGGAATATAGCAGAAATAACGGGATATAGCGGAAATAGCGGGGATTAAAGCGGAAAGGCTATATTCTGGGGCTACATGGAAAAATCGTAGCGGTAGAAATCCACTATGAGATATAGCGGGGTTGTAGCGGGGTAATAGCGGGACATTAACTATGCAGGTTACTAGAAGGGGTGGTGAAACAGAAGGCGTGAAAAGAACTTGTAGAGGGAAAAATAGATGAGGAAAAGTTGAGAGCTTTTAGGGGTAGACCCTTCTTCTAGCATTAAAATGATGACTGTATTTTTCATCAACCTCAAAATTATGTTTATATGCCACGAAGATCAAAGGTTACTTGCTAATCACTAGGCTTAAGGAAGGAAAACTACGGAAAGTGAGCATTAAAGGTAATTGACATAAGATATAAATTAGTTTGCCAAAGCTGCATATTTCTACTATGAAATTCTCTTACTTTATGGCTCTCTTACAATAACAATGAATTACAAGATCCACTGTATTTTCAAGGGGTTAATATTATATTTTAATAAAGATGTTTATTAAAAGAAAGACAGAATATTTTAGAATAAATATTTGAGAAATGATTTTATAAAAGAAGATGATTCTATATAAATGTGCTTTAAAAAAATGAGTTTTAAAATGAAAAGGATTTTTAAGGATTCAAATCCCATAGTCTTGGAAAGACTTCAAAAGATTTTTGTGAAAAGCAGTAATGGTTTCACTTGGAACAAGTATAAATATTTTGGAAAATAAATTTTTAAGGAGTATTTTCATTGATCTTGATTTGTTTTGTGATGATTTAAATAATCTTCTAAGTGATGGTCGAATGTTTTCCTAGGCGAATGTTGTAGTGAACTAAGTAAATTATTCTCTTTATCATTATGCAATTGAAACAAGTTCAACTCTCAACGAAACCTAAAACAAGTTGGCTATTGTTAAAACTATTTGTATGGAAATATTTACATCATGGTTTCAAAGGGGAATTTTGAAATAGAAGAAGTATTTTTAGGCTAACTAGTTCGAGTAGCCTGAGAATAATTAAAAATGGAAAAGAAATGTGTTCTGATGGTAGGCTCTTCTCTTAAGTATTACCCTTCTTGGTAAGAGAATGTATGATACTATTTGGTACCCAGTTCCTTAGTATTATTTTAGTGTTATTCAGGCTTTATTATATATTCTATGGTTAAAATATGTAGTATCATTTCATAAAGGGTATTGGAATAGAAACCGGGTATTTGGTTCGTAGGGATTATTTTCAAATAGGCATTTTCAAAAGTGATTATATTGAAATTATAAAGTTAATTAGAATTTGGTAATCTAAATGTGAAGATTAAGCCTAAGTGGGCAGTTTGGGAATTGCATCTTTGTTTGTGCTTCCTTGAGTCCTATTTGTGGTAGGAGAACAACGTTGGCTTGATTTTGTATCTAGTTGGGTACCCAATTAAATAGTGATTCGCAGGCAGTCATAAGTGGTAGTGATGCATTCCTAATAACAGTATAACATTTTCATGTTTATTGTTCACTAATTATCATGTATTGATATTTCTTTCATGCTCACCATTTTAATTCGTGTTAACATGTTTATGGAGTTTGTAGGAATGACTATTGTTGTTTCACACATTAGAGTTGTATAGCGTTAGATTTATTATATTTGAGTTTTTTTTGTGTTAAAGCAGAACTAGTAGAATAAATGATTACTTTGATAAATTGTACTATTAAAGTTATATCCTATACATTTAGCGTTGTTTGTATATTTATTAAATAATATTCTGTATTAAATTAGCAGTTGTCATTTGTTAGTTCTAAAATGGACAGGATTTTGGTACTTTTTGGTGGTCCAAAAATTCCGGGTCGTTACACGTGGCATCAGACCTTAGGTTGGGTGCCTTAGTAATGGTAAATCAACACAGAAAGTTTAAATGAAACTACATTAATTTGATAAATAAAAATGGATATGATAAGACACTATACCTCCGATTGGGGTCATGGAAGATATTATTTTTGGCGTGCTTAACTCTTGTTAATTGGTTGGTTCTCGTTATATTTTTTCTGTCCATAGAATTTCGGGGACGAAATTCTTTTAAGGAGGAAAAAGTAACGATCCTTAGTTTTTGATTCTTCGAATTTGAATATTTAGTTTATTTAAATATTCAAATTCAAATTTAAAATATAATAAAATATACATTTCAAATGAATGCTTGATTTTTGGTGTTGTATTTTTAATTTATTTTAGGGAATTTTTCCATAATTTTGAATCTAGAAAATAATTAAAATTTCACTTGAAGCATTTTGCAGCAAATGTCGGTATTTTTGAAACTGCACGGAATAAGTTTACCTGTGTATTTTATTGTTATTAGGGGATCGTGTCACATTGTTATGCCCGGTCATATTTTTATGCCTGTCGTTCGTGGCTCATACCCGAACGTAATATTGTGTGATGGTCTGTGTAGTTAATGCCCCGCTATTACCCCGCTACAACCCCGCTATATCTCATAGCGGATTTCTACCGCTATGATTTTCCATATATCCCCAGAATATAGCCTTTCCGCTTTAATCCCCGCTATTTCCGCTATATCCCGCTATTTCCGCTATATTCCGCTATTCCCGCTATATCTTTTTCAATAAAATAAATTGAAAAATTGCATTTATACATTATAAAATTATGAAACTAATTTATTTGATTCAATTTTTAATATATTTTCAGAAAGAAAATACTCTAATTTTCTACCAAATTCAATTATGTTATATAACAGTTTTTCGTTTATTTAAAGTATATTCGCACATGTTTTTATTTTAAATTATTTATGTATTATTTATAATTCAATTGAATGATAATTTTTCATTTAATTACCATTTATATATTTGTAAAAACATGAAGTATGAGTTTTATATGCTATTTTAGAGCCATCCGCTATATTCTGCTATATCCTCGCTGTATCCTCGCTATGACTTTTTGCACCTTCACTGCTTTGACTCTACCTAGCGCATTAACTACACAGGTGACGGTGTACCGTAAAGAAACTTTTTCAAACAAAAATAATATATACACGTTACACACAGATGCAATCAAACACCCTTTTGCACGCAAACACTCTTTTTATTGTCCTTGTGCTGATTTTTGCTTGGTATGCATCAATTATTGTGCTTACTTTCCTTAGCCCTTAAGAAGCAACACGGTCATGCAAAAGGGGTGATGGAAAAACACAATTTTCATTTTTGCTCTCCGCATTGAAAACACACACAATAATACCATTTCAAGTTCCACTTTCATTTATGAATAACTCCCTCCACACTCACTTTTAGCCAAAGATGTATACGTGAAACTTGTATAGGACAGTGAGAGCTTTGACCTAGTGTGATTCGCTAAGTGATCGACTGAGTGGTGCGGCCATGGCGGAGAAATGACGATCAATGGTTAATGGTGGTGGTTAGAGTTGGATGTGTCGACTAATGCAATGCTCGAAGCTGAGTTCAGTGGTAAAGGTGGCACATCATTTCATGTTCGAAGGTGAGAAAACGAAGCTGAAGAAGTTGTGACATTAGTTTGCATGCGTGGTTGTTTATGGACATGCGAGGGTGGGGGATGGGAGTAGCTTGTGGGTTGGGGTTATGGGCTATGGCTATAATGGCTTGGAGGTGAAAGATGAGGGGTAGAAACAAGTGTATGGCCATGTAGATGCATGCATGGTAGTATGAAATAGTGTGCATGCTTAGAACGTGAGCAAGTGAAGAAATGAGAAAGGAATTGCTCTCGGGCTTGCATGCACGAGTAGGCTTAGGCCTTATTTTTTTTTGTTTGGGGGAGATAGTGTGGATTAGTTAAGTATTTTAGTCCATTAAATAGTTTATATGCTTAAACTTGAAAAATCATAACTCACCCATACGAATTCCATTTAACCCGCGGTCTTCGAAACTAGATTCGTATAGTCGAACAGAACTGTAACAACCTGAAATTTAACCCATAATAATTAATTAATTAATGAAATAATAAAATAAATTTGTGAAATTACCATAATTGAGCCATGGGAGTTGCATCATTGTGTTCATGGTAATTTCTTGGTCAATTTCCATACATAGAACATCAAAATCCGAGTTAATATGAGCGAGATACAAAGAAACCAAGAATCAAAGAAGAAAAACATAGGTAGGGAGGTCGACCTAGAGGTCGACCGTCCCAAGGTCTAGGTCGATCGACCGGTCGACGTGGCTTCAAGGGTGGTCGGCCTAAAGGTCGACCCGACTACGTTATTGAACGAAGAATTAAATTTCCAAGTATAGGAAATTTTAACAGTCATTCACATTCTTTTAGTTCATCTGGTCCCTTTGTGCATCCATTCGATGACTCCTGTTCAGCCTATGACGTGGTTGCATCCTATTCAACCCCCAAATCCAGCAGTCTGAGATCCACTTCTACTCCTATAAATAAGACCCTAGGCCTAACTCTTTTTCTCTTTCTAGATTTTCTTCGCTTGGGTTCATCTTTTCAGGAAGGACCCTAAAAGGAATAATTTTCGAAGGTGAGAATCTATTCAATAAAAATATTTTAATTCCCTCAAGTGAATATGGGAGGACCAAAAGGGAAGAGCTTAGGAGCACAAGTGAGTGATTCTAATTATTTTAGGTTTCTTTAAGTAATTTAAAATAATAGCATTTCCAATAGTTGTAATTTTACTACGATTTTTGGAATAAGCATTTTAGTAGTTTATTTACAGTTTTGAGAATTATTTTCAGTCTATTTCTTTTAGCTATTCTTTTCAGTTAATTTTGATTTTTATTAATTATAACTTTTCCATTTATTTACAGTTTATTTATAGTATTTTAATTTATTTACTGTTATTTATGTGTTATTTACATTTTTTCGCTACGCTTTGGATTTTCTTCTTTTTTTATTTTTATTTTTATTTTATTTCTCCCTCTTCTTTGCGTATGGATTAGAATAGATTAAATGCGAATATGGACTAAAATTATAAGAATACTAAAATAACAGAAGATAAGATGTAAATCGTAAAGGCTGTGATAAAAATGGAATTAAGATTGAAATTAAGCCTAATTATAATATTAATATTAGAATTGGACTAATTAAAGATAATTGGCCTTGTTATAACTTAGAATTATAACTAAAAAGAGTATAAGATAAAAGAGGCTTATTTTCACACTTAGACCTTGGGTTAAGTAATAAGCATGATTATAACGTAGGTTATAATAAGAAAAAGAACGGAATGAGGCTTATTTTAAGACTTAGGATAAATTAATAAGCAAAGATAGTGAAGATAATAAGAAAGACATATTTAAATAATTTATCTAAGTTAATAAGCAAAGATGTAAATAGGACATGTACCAAAAAGCATTTCTTATAGAAAAAATGGTGATCTCACATTAGCCTGAAGTGAGATGAGGGGATGCTTATGCTAATAATGGTAGTAAATGGTCTAATAGAAGTCCAAATCATGGGGGATTTGGAAAAATGGGTGCAACTAGATATTTTTTGGATGACGGGCCAGCACCAACAGCATTTCCCCTATTTTTCTATGGACACAGTGTTTCACATAATCCTAAAGTGAGATGAGGGGCATGCTTATGCTAGAGCATAGGTGACAAGAAGACTCAATAAGTGGAGCAATAGTTAGCATGAGCATGGTGTTATTTGCGCGTGCGACTTCCATTTTGGAGCTTTGTAATCGCTATGAGTTCCAAGCGCTTAAGTATGTGTGCCTTTCGTATGCACCATTGCCTTTTGTGTAGCTAGCTATATAACGTCTAGTACATAATAAATACTTTGTGCATCATACGTAGACAAAATTGTACTTTGTGCGTCTTTCGTAGATGCCATTACTTTATGTGTAGAGAGTTATATAGCGTCTAGGCTGTAGTAAGGTCTAAGGAGTAGCAGGCTGATCAAATGGTAGAATTAGGATTTCAGCCCTATGTAGTTAATGCCCCGCTATTACCCCGCTATAACTCTGCTATATCTCATAGCGGATTTCTACCGCTACGATTTTTCCATGTGGCCCCACAATATAGCCTTTCCGCTTTAAGCCCCGCTATTTCCGCTATATCCCGTTATTCCCGCTATATTTCGCTATTTCTGCTATATCTTCTTTAATAAAATGAATTGAAAAATTGCATTTATGCATTATAAAAATTATGAAACTAATTTATTTGATTTAATTTTTAATATATTTTCAGAAATGAAAATACTCTAATATTCTACTAAATTCAATTATGTTATATAACAGTTTTACGTTTATTTAAAGTTTATTTGCACATGTTTTTATTTAAAATTATTTATGTATTAATTATAATTCAATTGAATGATAATTTTTCGTTTAATTACCATTTTTATATTTGTAAAAATATTAAGTATGAGTTTTATATACTATTTTAGAGCCATCCGCTATATCCTCGCTGTATCCCCGCTATGACTTTCTGCACCTTCACCGCTTTGAATCTGCCGAGCACATTAACTGCACAGAATTCAGCCTAATAGGAAATTCAGCTTAATAAAAGTAGTTAACAAAGACAAGGGTATACAATCAAAGTCAATCAATTGTGTTAATTTAGTAATTCTTTTTTATTTGCAGCTTATTCCTTTATCTTCCTATTCTCTTTATTTCCTTTATATATACCAGTACTGTTGTAAGGTCTACTACTTTTACTTTGCTTAAAGATTCTAGTAATTACTATCATTCATCAGACTAGTCTGACCTACTCCTCTATTTTTCCCTTCCCCCGCATAGGCAATCAAGGGGAAGGAAGATAGACTGCAACTTCTTGGAGATTTGGAGACCCTATCATGTATTCCTTCTTTTTCCAGCTTTTTTGTTCTTTTATGGTACTGGCACTGTATTGACGAAAAGTTTGTGTTTGTACTCTAGTTTTTCTGATAAGACGGAGATTTTAGAAGACAATTGTATTTGGTATTTGGAACATATGTGGTTTGCCTAAAGTATTTATGAAGTATTAGTTTTTAAAATCGCTTATTTTTTTAACTACTTCTGCTGTTTTATTATCTATCTATTTTGTCTTGTGAATCTTAATTTATGCTAGCTTTAGTTACACCTACAATGCACCACGTATTTTAGTCTGTCCTTTTGGGTATAATATGGGGTATGGGGTGTTACATTTGGTATCAGAGCCTAGGGTTATAGGATTTCTAAAAACTTGTTTTAAAAATAAAGTATTTTTCCAAAGGCAACTTATTTTTAAGTAACATATCTTCAAACTAGAAGTATTTTTCAGAATGCAGCTCTTATTATAGAATTAGTTTTTAAATATAAAAGAGTTTTTATGAAAATCTCCTCAAAGGTCTAATTCAACCCCTTTTGGTTCTTTCAAGCCCAACCTTTTCTTTTCTTTTCTTTGCATAGTATGACTGACTGATTTCGTAGATTTACGACACCAGAGGTGCAAGGGCAAGCACCCTATACAGCACCGGTAGGTGGAGGTCCCTTTAATCCATCTACATCAGCCAACTTTTCTAAGTTATGCAAGGACTTCGCTAGTATAGGAGGCAGAACTTTTTCTGGCACGGAGAATCCAGAGGAGATGCAAGATAGGTGGAAGAATATGGAGCAAAGGTTTAGTCAGTTAGGTTTGAAAAATCGACAAAGTGGTCAACCTGCATTTTAGCAGCTGAAGGGAGAGCTTGAGAAGATTCCTACAAGCTCTAAGAAGCAGTGGAGGAAGGACAAGACGGATAAGGATAACGCAATAGGAAAGAGGGAGGCCCTCAGAAGCGAATCAAGAAATGTGGGAAATGTAAACGTTGTAGAATGGTTGGTCATTACGCAAAAGAATACAATAGAGAGAAGGTGAAGAAGTGTTATGCTTACGGATAGCCCGATCACCAGAGTAGGAATTGTCCCCAGGGAACAGTGCAGGGGTGAGCGCACCAGTCGTGCAGATTCAGGCCTTAAATGCAGCATCTTCCAGCAGCATGCCAAATCGAGGTAGGAAAATTTGATTTCTATTCCTGATTTCTCCATTCGGACTCTTTTCGATTCTGGAGCATCACACTCTCTTATCTCTAGTTCTCTAGTAGGTTGTTTGCACTTAGACATCTCTTTATAGTAGACCCCATTGTTGTTTCAAACCCTATAGATGGATCGACATAGTTGTATATAGTTTGTGGGTATTTGAAAGTTTTTTATCCTTGGCGTAGAAATTGACCACGACGCCTATGTTTTAGGATTTTCAGGGTATGGGATGATTTTGGAAATGGATTGGCCATCCACGTATGGAGCTATATTAGATTGTGAGAGGAGAATCATCAGACTAGAGATATCTAGTGGTAGGACTCCCGAGGTTTTTTGCAACCCGCAAGGGTCAGTTATGTCGAGCTTCCTTTATTCCCTCGATTCATCATCGGTAGAGTTAGATTCGGTTTCAGTCGTCAGAGATTTTTCAGATGTCTTTGAGGAGGTTAGAGGACTACCCCATAAGAGAAAGATTAACTTCAGGAACTATTTAACCGATAATGCTAAGCCATTAGCTTACTCGTGAGGCACATGGCACCTAGGGAGAGGAAGGAGTTGAGTAAGCAGATCTATAAGCTTTTGGAGAAAGGTTTCATAAGAAGAAGCGTATCGGAGTGGTGAGCGCCAGTGGTCTTCGTTACTAAGGAAGATGGTTTCTTTAATTATAGAGAATTAAATAGCTCAAAATAAGAACTAATATCCACTCCATAGGATTGATGATCTTTTTACCAGTTAGTTGGCTCTTCAGTATTCACCCAGCTTGATTTAGCCATAGGATTTCTTCAGCTTAGGATCGCTAATGACAACATTAATAAGACCATATTTAGGACACCCGATGAATTCTTTGGGTGATTGGTTAGGCTGTTTGGGCTAACCAATGCCTCAGCCTATTTTTTAGATTTGATGAACCGTGTTTCTAGAGATGTCCTAAATATATTCGTGGTGGTATTCATAGATGACATTTTTTTCAAGAGTATGGAGGAGCATGTTATTCATCTAAAGGAGGTTCTTCATACACTTCGCGTTCATTAGTTGCGTGCAAAGTCCTTGAAGTGTCACTGTTGGAGTAAGTCAACGCATGGAAAGAGTTTGATAAATGGTTTTATACATCTAGTTTCGGATTACGGAAATCCAAAGAGTTGTAGGAAAAGATTGGAGATGTACAATTGATGCAGTTAATAAGAAAAGAAGAAAGCCCTTGTATAGATAATTTTAGAAATTATAATTGCTTCAGATAAGTGGAATTTAAAAATGCATTAGGATAAATATAAGCATACAAGAGGAATAGGAACAAAAGACTTTAGTAAGGAAATGTGATTTCCAAGGTTTAGGGAGGATACTCCTAGCATAGTAAGTAGGAAAATCCACTTTATGTCTAACCCAATAAAATGAAATTATTAGAATTGCAAATAAGAATTGCTAATATTTTTAAAAGTAAATACTGGGTTTTTGGAAATATGACAAGAAATTTAAATGGGTTTTTATATGATGTAAATTTTGTTGAAAAAATGAATTTTTATTGAAGAATTATAGAGCGTATATAGCTCACTATTTCTTTGAAAGTAAACAAAGATTTTAAATATAAAAAACTAAAATGTATTTGGTATCGAAAACGTAGATAATAACATTTATTGTTGTAATAGATGATTTCGTGAAAATAAAGGGAGCATAGACTATAATGCTACCGTTATAGTAAGTGACTCCCAAACGAAATGTTTTTACATAGTAGATGTGGTTTACTAGTATTTATTTTTGATTAAATTCACACATTAGTATTTTTGGGTTGTAGTAACACTGTTTGACGCAACATCTATTTTAAACCCAAATAAAAATGTATTTTTAAAAGATAATTTCTAAGAATAGAAATAAAAGTGATTTGTGAATACACCTATTAATTAAATAGGTATAAGAAAATGTGTTCTGGCTATGGATATATTAAAACATTTTTAAAAATGTGTTTTTTTAGAAAAGAAAAGATTAAGTTAGATATTAGAAGATGTCTATCATAATAAAATATAATTTAAACATACTTTAATCTATTGGAATGAAAAGAATAATGGTATAGTTTTCTATGAAACCAATAAAAATGTTTTGTGCAAGTTATAAGGAATGCATGAAAGAGATATACAAGGTATGGAAGCGCCATATTTTGTATAGCCTATTTCAAAAAATATAAAATAAGTTTCTTGTAATTTCACATAAACATGAAATCCTCTTTTAAAAGGTTCACAGTAGATTTTAGCATTAATAATTTCTCATAGGAGAAAGTAGTTCAAATACATTATGGTATGAGACCGTTAGGTGTAATAAGTAGATGTTTTGAAAACACATAAGGATATTTCAAAGATATTTTAAATGGAATGGTTTAGTGAAAAGGTAAATAAGTTTTTGAAATGAAAAACTTAATAAAAGTAGAATTTGGAAATTCAAATTTTATAGAAATTGAAAAGATCTTTAAAAGAAAGCGAGGAATAAGTTTTGGACTTAGAATTTGAAAGTTTTCCCTCTAGAATTGAGAAATAATGTAAATTGAAAAAGATGTAAGGATACAAATCTAAAAACATAAAATGTTAAGCAACTGTGTATTTTTGAATTTAAGAAGGATTTAAAGATAACACTTTTAAGGATAAAGATTTTGGGATTTGTAAATTTAGAAGCCTTTGTTTTTAAAGTGAGAGGATAAATACCAAACCAAACTCTTAAAAGTGGAATAGATAGGAATCATTCCCTAAGAAGCGACGGAAAAGGTGTAAGGCTATAAAGGAGACAGCGGTAATTAATTTTGGAAGTAATAATAGAGTTTTCATAAAGTATATAGGACCCTAGTGAAAACCTAGAAATGTTGATTCATGTGAGCAGACTAAAGATGAGATGGAGTTGGTAATATTGTAAGACACGCATTGTTGAGGATGGGTATTCCTGATTTGGGAAAAGCTTGGGAAAAGTACCTTTCTTTAGTGAAATTCACATAATATAGTAGTTCTTAAGCTAGCATTGGAGTGGCACCTTCGAAAGCTCTTTATGGCAGATTGCGCTAGTCGCCTTCATGTTGGATAGAATCTACAGAGGGATTGCCTAGGTTCCGATATGGTTAAAAAGACATCGGAATAGAAAAAATTTGATTTGGAGAAAATTCATATTCCGTATCCACATTTCTTTGATAGTAATTTTTCGAATTTCCTACTTTCCATCTTTAGTTTTGAATAGGTTCTTTCTTTTATTATCCTTTGGGAAGGTAGAACTTAGGATTTAACCTATGGATGGTAGGATTTGATGTAAACATGTTACTAGAACGTGTTATGAATGATAAATGCAAGTGGATGCTAATGTTTTCAAGTGGATGCTAATGGACGCATATACTTACACTAGGCACTATTATCCCTTAGGGATCGGCCTAACTAGGATACTAGAGCATATACATATGGATGTGTGCGCATTTTATTTTATTTTTCATGGTTGCTATAAATGGATATTGATCACATGGTTGTTGCATTTGATTGATGGTTGAAGCACGCATATAGAACTATGAGTTACCATTACGAATTTTTGCATTCATTTGGATACATAACACGGACATGATTGCATAAAAGGAGGTCAATTGATTCGGTGGACTGCCTACTCTTTTGCATTAGTTAGGGACATTAACACACACTAATTACATAAGTATCATAAATAACATTAGAAAAACTTAAGGACAATGGATAGATGTTTGATGGTCGAGTAGTTGGTTGTAGATACTAGCTGAAAACATTTAGTTCACTCTTTTATCTTTAGAGATTTCGGGGACGAAATCCCTTAAGGAGGGGAGAATGTAACAACCCTAAGTTTACCTATAATATTTAATTAGTTAATTAATGAAATAATAAAATAACTTTGTGAAATTATCAGAATTGAGCCACGATAGTTGCACCATTGTGTTCGCAATAATTTTCTGGTCAATTTCCATATATAGAATGTCAGAACCCGAGTTAATATGAGCGAGATACAAAGAAAATAAGAATCAACAAAAAAAATATGTAGGGTGGTCGACCATCCCAAGGCCTAGGCCGATCGGCCGGTTGACCTGGCTTCAAGGGTGGTCGACCTGTAGGTCGAACAACCTACATTATCGAGCGAAGAATTAAATTCTTCGAGTATAGGCAATTTTAACACATCATTTACATTCTTTTAGCTCACCTGGTCCCTTCGTGCTTCCATCCAATTGCTCCTGTTCAACCTATGACGTGGTTGCATCCTATTTAATCTCCAAATCCAACGGTTTGAGATCCACTTCTACTACTATAAATAAGACCTTAGGCCTAATACGTTTTCTCATTCTAAATTTTCTTCGCTTGGGTTCACCTTTTCAAGAAGGGCCCTAAAAGGAATAATTTTCAAAGGAGAGAATCTTTTCAATAAAAATATTTTAATTCCCTCAAGTGGATCCGAAAAGACCATAAAGGAAGAGCTTAGGACCACAAGTGAGCGATTCTGATTGTTTTAGGTTTCTTTAAGTAATTGAAAATAATATAATTTCCAATAGTTGTAGTTTTACTACGATTTTTGGAATAACTATTTTAGTAGTTTATTTACAGTTTTTAGAATTATTTTCAGTTTATTTCTTTTAGCTATTATTTTCAGTTAATTTCAGTTAATTTTTGTTAATTATAGATTTTTCATTTATTTATAGTTTATTTATAGTATTTTAATTTATTTACTGTTATTTATGCGTTATTTACTTCTTTTCCCCACGCTTTGGATTTTTCTTCTATTTTCATTTTTATTTTATTTCTCCCTCCTCTTTGCATATGGATTAGAATAGATTAAATGCAAATATGGATTAAAATTATAAGAATACCGAAATAACGAAAGATAAGATGTAAATTTTAAAGACTGTAATAAAAATGGAATTAAAATTGAAATTGAGCCTAATTATGATGACAATGTTAGAATTGGACTACTTAAAGATAATTGACCTAGTTATAAGTTAGAATTATAACTAAAAAAGTATAAGATAAAAGATGCTTATTACACACTTAGACCTTAGGTTAGGTAATAAGCATGATTATAATGTAGTTTATAGTAAGAAAAAGAATGGACTGAGGCTAATTTTAAGACTTAGGATAAATTAATAAGCAAAGATAGTGAAGATAATAAGAAAGGCTTATTTAAATAATTTATCTAAGTTAATAAGCAAAGATGAAAGTAGGACCTGTACCAAAAAGCATTCCCTATTAGACCAAATGGTGGCCTCACATTAGCCTGAAGTGAGATGAGGGCATACTTATGCAAATAATGGTAGTAATTGGTCAAATAGAAGTCCAAATCACGAGGGATTTGGGTAAAGGGGCGCATCTAGACATTGTTTGGATGACGGACCGGCACCAACAGGATTTCTCCTATTTTTCTATGGACATGGTGTTTCACATAATCCTGAAGTGAGACGAGGGGCATACTTATGCTGGAGCACAGGTGATAAGAAGGCCCAATAGGTGGAGCAATAGGTAGCATGAGCATGGTGGTAGTTGCGCATGCGACTTCCATTTCGATGCTCAGTAATCGCCGTGAGTTCCAAGCGCTTAAGTATGTGTGCCTTTCATAGGCACCATTGCCTTTTTGTATGGAGGTCTAGTCCACAATAAATACTTTGTGCGTCTTTCGTAGACACCACTGTACTTTGTGCATCTTTCGTAAATGTCATTACCTTATGTGTAGAGAGTTATATAGCGTCTAGTCCGCAGTATGGTCTATGGAGTAGCAGGCTGATTAGATGGTAGAATTAGGATTTCAGCCTAATTATAGGATTAGGAATTCATCCTAATCAAAGAAGCTAACAAAGAAAAGTGAAAACAATCAAAATTAATCAATTTCATTAATTTAGCAATTCTTATTTATTTCCAACTTATTTCTTTTTCTTCCTATTCTCTTTGTTTCCTTTATATATACTAGAACTGTTGTAAGGTTTATTACTTTTACGTTGCTTAAAGATTCTAGTAATTACTATCATTCACTGGACTTTTAGTTTGACCCGCTCCTCTATTTTCCCTTCCCCCCTCTGTAGGAAATTCGGGGCAAGGAAGATAGACCGCAGCTTCTTGGAGACCCTATCATGTATTCCTTCTTTTTTCTAGCTTTTTTGTTCTTTTATGGTACCAGCACTGTATTGATGGAAATTTGTGTTTGTACTCAGGTTTTTCTGATAAGACTGAGATTTTATAAGATAATTATATTTGGTATTTGGAACATATGTGGTTTGTCTAAAGTATTTATGAAGTATTAATTTTTAAAATCGCTTATTGTTTTTAACTACTTCTGCTGTGTTATTATCTATCTATTTTTGTCTTGTGAATCTTAGTCTCTGCTAGCTTTAGTTATATATACAATGCACCACATCTTTTAGTTTGTCCTTTGGGTATACTAAGGGGTGCGGGGTGTTACAAGAATGCACTAGTATAATTACTTGGTACTTTTGGTGAAGTATAAAACACCATTTGGCTATTTAATTACTTGATACTTTTGGTGAAGTATAAAACACCATTTGTCACTAATTGAATTTAATTACAGTTTACATAGTTAAATTAATTATATTTCATTAGTGACATTAAATTAGCAAAATAAAACACCATTTGGTTATTTTAGATTGAATAGATTATTTTAGACATTCACCGAGCAGAATAAATCCTCGTTCTATGCTTGCCAGTAAAAAGACCATTTTGAAGTTAATTAATATATAGATTGATTGATATTGGATAAATGATTAATGTGTTAACGATTGAGTGTTAATTACTGATTATAATATGCATTTATTAGTGTTTTTGTTGGTTGTTTGGATTGTGCTCAGCCAGTTTATGAGTAATTAACTACCATTTTTATTTGGCATGGGTTAGGTAGAAAATAATTATAAGTGAACACCTTGAGATTAGAATTTCACAGTTTAACTATAAGATGTTTGATGAAAATATTTGATTAAATAATTATTATAATAAAAGATGTTTATTATAATTTTAAAGATGTTTATCTCTTAAATGAAATGGTTCCCTTGAAAAGAAATAGAAATGTTTGGAAATAGATATTTTGATGTGATTTATATAAAATATTTCTTAAAAAATGTGTTTTATAAATAAAGAGAATTTTGAGGACTAAAACCCTAACAGTTTTAAAATGGATTTTCAAATATTTTGGGGGAAATAAACAATACTATGTTTGAACGTATTTGTGGTTATTGGTGCAAAATGATTTGTCACTTCGAAAAAAATGATTTGTTATGTTACCGATGATTCGGCTAACCTGTAACTAAAAAATTGGTGGAGGGTGTAGGTAATCCTCAGTATAGTCTACTCCTGGATAGAGAGATGTACTTTGTTTATTTATCATGTGAAGGTTAGGACCTAGTTGCCTATGGATAGAGAGATATGCTTTGTATTACTTTACAGAGTATTCGATACAATTTTTAATATTTAGATCCCGAAGAAAGGTATAGTTTGATACAAATGATGTATATGCTATTATTTCAAATATTTTGAAAAGAAATCTGGTTAATTGGTTCAAAGAGATAATTTTCGAATAAGTATTTTCAAAATATAATATATTTAAAGTCCATTAGACTTTGGAAATCTAAATGTGAAGATTGATCCTAAGCGAGTAGTTTGGGAATTGCATCTTTATTTGTACATAGCAGGCTCCTTGAGTCCCATTTGTGGTAGGAGAACTACAGTTGGCTTGATCTTGTATCTAGTTGGGTATCTAATTAGATAAAGATACATAAGCAAACACAAGTGGTTGTGATGCCGTTCTAATAATAGTATAGCATTTTCTTGTTTATTGTTTAGTAATTATCATGTGTTGATATTTCTTTATTGCTCACCATTTTATTTCGCACTGACATGTTTATGGAATTTGTAGGAATAACTATTATTGTCTCCCACATCAGAGTTGTGCTGTGATAACCCGGATTTTCGGGCATCAGATAATTGGATAATTATCTGCTTTAGCAATTGAAAATACTGATTTATAGATTGATCAAATAAATATGATAATCTCCTTTATAAACTATTTAAAATTGGCAAAATCGTTATTTTCAAACAATAATAATAATATGTTTTTTTAATATAAATGGATTTTAAATAGAATTATTATTTACAAATTGAATTTTGTTTAAATATATACATATATTTGAGTTGATTTTTAAATTGGATTTTAAAATTGAATTTGAATTTGAATCAGGATTTAAATTGAAATTTAAAAAAAAATTATAATTTTTTCGATTTAAAATATATTATATATGATTTTATTTATAATATAATTGGTTTTATTTTTATTTTCTTTTAAAAGTTTTATTTGTATAAATTAAGGAAGTATGTATTAAATAGTAAATTAAATACAAAAGCTTTTTGTTAACCTTTGAAAATAGTTAAAAATTGCATAATGACAAGTGTTAATTTATGAAATCGTCTTAATAACATGTGTAAGATGATAAACATTTGCTAATGACAAATGTTAGATGAATAACACCCATTTATTTTTATTTTCTTTTATTTGTAATAAATCCTAATTAAATTTATATAAACATCTATCTTTTCTCTCCATTTTTTTTCTCTCTTCCCACTTTCAAAACAAAGAAAACAAAGCCATAGTAGAAAATCAAATCTGAGGCAAATTAAAACAAACGTGTAATCAAACATTTCTCAAACCTGAGAAAATCAAAAGCAATCCAGTTAACAACTTTAAAACCAGAAATTCAAAACAGCAATTCAAAACCAGAGGATTTGAAACCAAAGCAAAACAAGCAACTGATCAAGATCATTCAAAAAATTAAACATTAAACAGAGATTCAAAATTTCAGTTCAGAAACCAGTTCCAGATCAAAAGGAAAGGACAAAGCTGTTCTCTATTATCAACATATTCCGGCGAGTAGACTAATTTTTCAAAAGCTAAAAACTCTTTATTACTCGTGCATATGGTAGTTGATGATAAAATGGCTTGACTATTGTTTGCATGTATATATATATATATATATATATATAATTAAGTTTTGCCTCGTATAAAAGTTTGATACTGTGTGCATGCCTGAGTTGAGGAGGAATGTCTCTGTTTCAAATTTCAAATAGGTTAAAACAAATTCCAAAATCAAATTCTCTTCGAGTAATCTCTTTTAAGTTATGATCTTAAAAGAAAAAAGATTTGTTACAACTAAACACTAATTTTAAAAATAGTTTTAAATGGAATTATTGAGTTATTTTCTGAAAAACAAGAATATTTCTCTGTTCCGGGTTTATAGTGTTTTAAACAAATTCAAAACCTCAAAATCTTTTTACTCATTCTCTTATGGGTTTAATTTAAAAAAAAAATTGTTTGGATTAACATGATTGAAGTTTAGAAAATAGTCTTAAGTGGAATTAGTTAAAAACACATCCTTTGGAAATAGGAAAATATAGGAAAACTCTAAGTATGTGAGAAATTCAAGCCTTGGGGTTGAATATTAGAATTATGTCATCTTGTTTAATTTCAAAAACAACAATTTTTAAAAGTGAAATCGTGAATTTTAGGTTCGTATTCATGGTGAAATTGAGAGATGAACGGAAATTAGTTTTTCTTCGAATTTTGGTGATCGGTGACGATATTATCCTCGGGATTGTGGTCAGAGGGAGATCATGGGCAAGCGGACTGGGAAAAAATGGTGTCACATTTTCCCGTTCACCGTGGTGGCGAGGCGAAGCCATAGTAGGGTTTAGGGTTGAAGTTGTTAGTTGATGTCTCTAGGTCGATTTCTACGGAATGGCGGCATCGTGCTCGATCGGAGTAAGGGGAAATGGAGCAAGGAATTCTGGCGAATGTCCGGGCTCAATGGTATGTTTTCATATTGTCTGAAAAATTACTTAACGAAGGTAATTATGAAAAACTAATTGGTAATTAGAGGATGATTAATTATTTTGGGTTGAAGTTAATTAATATTAAGTAAGCAGGATTTAAAGACGATTGAAGTAAATAATTTAATTTATTTAAATGGTATGACTAATTTATCTTGCTTATGAATGATTGAATAATATTGAATACCTTGGATTATTTGTTTTCCCTGGTATGTGATCATGATGCTATGTGATATGAAATGTTTTTGTAATATGATATGTTGGGTTGAACAGGGATAATGTGGTTATCTATGATGAATTACTATGTAAAAGTGACATCTTCTATTTAAAATTGAATTGTATTTACTTGAATAACTTTGGTTAAGATGGTATTGAATTTGAAGAGACTGGGGTTGGGTATCAGTAAAATACCTGAAACCACTTCGATTTGTAACCCACAATGATTCTTTGTGGATTAATATATGATACCAATGGCTGGAACGGAATAATTTAAGAAACTGGGCCATTGAAACTAAGTAAGGGTACTTGGGAAATTGATTTGTGAAATAAATATTGACTATAACAAGTTATGAACTTGTAGTGAAGTACGAGTTACCCCGGGTTCTAAATAAATTTTATGCATTAGAATTCCATGTTAGATGGGTTTACTCACGTTGGTTTCCAGCCTGACCCGGGTGTTACTTTGATGTAATGCTCGAATCAGACCGAGTATTACAGATTTTCAAGTAAGGACGTTCTGGAGCTCAGGAGAAAAGTTGGATGGCAGGAACGTATGGAGTGAATTCAGTTGTGTTTATTGTTGTTTTTTATCTGGAACAAGTTGTTATACTGCCCCATTTTGAGTAATGGTTGTAACTCTGATGTATTGATGTAAATTAACAGATACAGTTCTTCTTTGTATAACTGCTATTATTTAATATTGTATTTTGATCCGCTGCAAATGTGAGATTTTGTGTTTTGTTTCCTGTTTCTTCTTCTTCTTCTTCTCTCTTTCTTCTTTTCTCTAACAATCTAGGATTTTCTAGGTCGAAAATTTTGGTTCGTTACATTTGGTATCAGAGCTGAAGGTTAAGCAAGAACCTTCGCTCAGGTGGGTTACTCATTAAGGATAGGGTAAGTAGTACCCTAAAATTAGTTGAGTGTATATATATAAGAGAGCGTACTTGTTATTTTCTTATATAAAATTTTTTAAATGGTTTTAAAAGTAAATGATTTTGTTAATATATAAGTTTATATTTTGATATATAAAGCAATAATTTTTCTAACCACTATATATTAGGAAATCGGTTGTTGATTATTGAAATAAAATAAAATAATGAGAATTAAGTGGTAATGGTAATACAACCAAACTGAAATTGAATGAAGAAAAGTTTGAAATAGATCCAAACTGAAAATAAAATCCTGAATTTGTAGAAATGTTTTCAGAATAAGATAATAATGAATTGGTATCCAGATATGATAATCTTGGTTATTATCATAAATAGTTGTTGTGTTTAATATTGAAATATTTGTTAATGATTAAGAAAATATGAAATGTTTTAAGGAAGTAAATATTTCGATGAGTATGACTTATAAATTGGAATTGCAGATAAATTAAATTGTGAAGTTTTTAAATCTAAGTCCAGAAAATTTGGAATTTGTTTCAAAGTGCTAGAAGAAATAATAAATGGTATTATTTACAATATATTTGAATGAAAAGGTCCTGTTTCAAACAAGATTTGTTTGAAAATTTTAAAGAAAATTTGTTTTGAATTAAAACCAAAGGTGGTTTAAAATTTAAAGACGTAACTTGGTGTGCAAAAGGAAATGAATATGTAAAATGAGGGATATACATAATATCAAAAATGATTTGAAATAAGCTCTAAGGTTGAGTTTTGAATTTGCTTAAGATTAGATGTGAAAACGCAAAGTGATAAGTTTTTTGAACTTATAAGTGGGAAGATTATTAATATGAAGTTTAAATTTGAAATGGGAATTCAAATTGGGTAAGATTGACAGGATTAAATTGAATTGAATATAACTTAGAAGAAGTTAAATAAGTTTAGAACAAGCAACCTGAATTGGAAATTTCAAGATGAAATTGAGATTTAACTTGGGAAGTTAAATAGTTGATTTGAATTGGGAGTATATGTGATCTCAAAATGGGTTTGAGATCTGGAAATTCGAAATAGTTGCTATTGATTAGTGTTTGGATAAATTTGGATGTTTACTTATCCTACTATCATCTATTGTTATCAATCTATGAAACTGTGAATTGGATTATTTTAATTGAATTAATAAATGGATTAAGGTGATATATATCCATTGCAGAAATTAAATGGAATCATTTTGAACTTAAGAATTAAATTTGCAAACTAAATTGTTAAGAATTGGTTTCAAAATTAAAAGTTAAAATTTTTGAGATAAATGAAATTCTGAAGATTAAATTGTTTTAAAAAAAATTGAACTCTTATTTGAACTTTGAAATAAGTTAAGTAAAGGTAATTTAAAATGAAAATTTGAAATTTGGACTTAGAATTAAATGGTTTAAAAGTTTAAGTTGTTAAATTAAAAATAAAGGTTGATTTGATTTAAAAGTAAAGGTTAATTTGATTTAAATCTACATTAAAAATTTAACTCGAATTTATATAATTCGAGATGATTTAAAGTTAAGATTTAAATTGAATTAGTTCAAACTGAATTTGATTTGAATTAATTGGAAGTATGATTCAAGATGGATAAGTATAAAATTCAAATGGAAATTGATTTGAACTTGGAATGGGAATGGAAGTTAACTTAATTTAAATTGAAATTGAAAGTTAATTGGAAATTGGCAATTGATTGTAAATGGAGCTTGGGAATTGAACAGTTTGGCTCTGAACTATTTTCAAATAAATTATTTTAATATAAACTGTTTTTAAATCTATTTTTCCTAGATATTTACTATACAACTTTTCTTTTTAAACCCAAAAATATCTTATACTTGTTTTACAACTACTTTTGGAACTTTTTAACTATTTTTACAACGATTTTACAATTTTTTTATAAACTAATTACTATTTTACAACTATTTGACTGTTTTAGAACTATTTTATAATTACTTAACTATTCTACTACTATTTTGCAACTAATAACTATTTTACAACTACTTATCTATTTTAAAAAAATTCAAGCTATTTTCTAAATACAAGTCGGTCAGAGTGCAAACTGTCTATAATCAAATACCAATTGAGATAAAAATTGAAGTGTTAACCTAATTGGAAATTGGGAGCAATTAAGCATAAGTGAATGGAATTAAAATGAAGGAAACTAGAAAGAATATTGATTTAGATAATGATCAATGAGGGTAAATACGTAGGATGTACGTATATTATTCTATTCCCATAGTGATTTGATCCAGATTCAAGCATAAAATTTCGAGATAGAATATCAATCCGAGTTGGGATTTTTCACTCCATTTTCGACGGCGAACCCTGGATATGGATTTTGGTCGATTCTGGATATTCTCTATCATAGTTAGGACTATGCAAGGAGAATGACGGTTTCTGATCAAGAAACCAGATCTGAGTTCGCACTAGAAAGTCGGGTGGACGATACTAGTTCGAAAGGGAAATTGTGTGATCGAGTGAGCAATCAAATTTGAAATTGTGTACGAATGGTATATGTACATCGTACGTGCTTTAATGAAATTGAGATTGGAAATTTTGAAAGTAATGAAAGATGATTTTTGAAAAGTATTTGAAGTATAAAAGGGAATTTATGAAAGTATGAAGTGATCCAATGATTTTCAAAGTTATGTGTATATATATATATATATATGAAGGATTTCATGAGATCGATTTTGGGAAAAAGGTTTTGGAACCTATGGATTTTGGAAAGGCTTTTGATTTGTGGAGAAAAATCAATTTTGGAAATTTGGAAAGCCAAGTTTGAGAATTATCGATTTTGAGAAAGGAGATTTATATGGGATTCATAATAGGTGTATGATTTGGAAAATACTATATGTGTATAGTATAAAGTGTTTTGAGAATGGCTTTGGGGAAAAAGGTGCTCCCTTGAAATGAACTTCTCAGGAGTGTCACGGGGTGGTACTTCCTTGAGCCCTAAGGGGGAGGGGTTCTAAAGTTGATCCTGTGAGGAAGTCCGGACAAACTGAAGTTCCTAAGGATTATTGGGTAGCAAAATTCGAGGGAGCTGATGCCTACAGAGGCTTTTGGGTTGTGCTGTGATGACAGTGTAACTCGATGTCGCTGCAATCTACTGTGGACCATAGCGGAAATCGTGTGGAGGAGAGTGTCAACGATCTACATTTGTTTTGCCGGGAAGGGAACGTAACATCGGTAGACTGCGATCTATGGTGGAGTGGAGAAGTTTCATTCTTTTGGCAACGAAATTCGAGGGCGCTGATGCATATAATTATAAGGGTTTTTGCTGTGATAGCAACGTAACCCCAGATGCAGCTGTGATCTATAGCAGGTTCCGTAGTGTAATCGAGGGCACGAAGTGCCTACGGTTATCTATGGATTTTGCCAGGATGGCAAGTAACCATCAGGTTAACTACGACCATGGAGGGAGGTGATGATTTCTAGAGCATTCTCACCAAAGACGTTTCCTCTATTTTCAAAAAAGTTTTCTGTATTTTCACAAAGTTTTCGTAAATGTTTTCCTAGTATTTTCATTGGGTGTTGAAAATAAGTATGCTAAGTACTTATAGATTTTCAGTCCTACGCCTGATAGTCGTATGACTGAATTTCTATGAGAACAAGGATGGACTAGTTGAGACATCGAGTTATTAAAAAATATATTATTATAAAACTATTTTATAATGTTATGTGGATTTTTAAAAAGTGTTTTGAAATTAATCAAAGAATAATTTATCTGATTTTGGGTATAGAATAAATTCTCGCCTCGTTCCTTTTCGGGGATGAAAAGATTCAAAGGGGAGAGGAATGTGATAACCCGGATTTTCGGACATCAGATAATTGGATAATTATCTGATTTAAGTTTTGAAAATACTAATTTATAGATCAAACAAATAAATGTGATAATCTCATTTATAAATTATTTATAAGTAGCAAAATTGTTATTTTCAAACAATAATAATAATGTGTTGTTCATATATATATATATATATATATATATATATATATATATATATATATATTAAATGGATTTTAAATAGAATACTATTTACAAATTGAATTTGTGTTTGTTTAAATATATACATATATTTGAGTTGATTTTTAAATTGAATTTGAATTAGAATCTGGATTTAAAATGAAATTTAAAAAAATAAATATTTTAAAATATTTAGGATTTAAAATAAATTATATATGATTTTATTTACAGTATAATTGGTTTTATATTTATTTTCTTTTAAAAGTTTTATTTATATAAATTAAGGAAGTATTTATTAAATAGTAAATTAAATACAAAAGCTTTTTGTTTACCTTTTAAAATAATTAATATTTGCATAATGACAAGTGTTAATTTATGAAATCATCTTAATAACATGTGTAAGATGATAAACATTTGCTAATGACAAATGTTAGATGAATAAACAAGTGTCACCCATTTATTTTTATTTTCTTTTATTTGTAATAAATCCTAATAAAACTTATATAAACATCTATTTTTTCTCTCTATTTCTTTTTTTGTCTTTCCACTTTCAAAACAAAGAAAACAAAGCCATAGTAGAAAATCAGATTTGAGGCAAATTAAAACAAACCTGTAATCAAACATTTCTCAAACTTGAGAAAATCAAAAGTAAGCCAGTTAACAACTTTAAAACCAGAAATTCAAAATAGCAACTAAAAACCAAAGGATTTAAAACCAAAGCAAAACAAGCAACTGATCAAGATCATTCAAAAAATTAAATATCAAACAGAGATTCCAAATTTCAGTTCAGAAACCAGTTCTAGATCAAAAGGAAAGAACAAAGGTGTTCTCTATTATCAACATATTTCAGTGAGTAGACTAACTTTTCAAAAGCTAAAAACTCTTTATTACTTGTGTATATGGTAGTTGATGATAAAATGGCTTGACTATTGTTTGCATGTATATATATTATTAAGTTTTTCCTGGTATAAATGTTGTGATACTATGTGCATGCCTGAGTTGAGGAGGAATGTCTCTGTTTCAAATTTCAAACAGGTTAAAACAAATTCCAAAATCAAATTCTCTCCGAGTAATCTCTTTTAACTTATGATCTTAAGAGAAAAAAGATTTGTTATAACTAAACACTAATTTTAAAAATAGTTTTAAAAAGAATTATTGAGTTATTGTTTGGAAAACAAGAACATTTCACTGTTCCTGGTTTACAATGTTTTAAACAAATTCAAAACCTCAAAACCTTTTTACTCATTCTCTTATGGGCTTTAATTATTAAACAAATTTTGTTTGGATTAACATGATTCAAGTTTAGAAAATAGTTTTAAGTGGAATTAGTTAAAAAACATCCTTTGGAAATAGGAAAATATAGGAAAACACAAAGTATATTAGAAATTCAAGCCTCAGGGTTGAATGTTAGAATTATATCATCTTGTTTGATTTCAAAACCAATGATTTTTAAAAGTGAAATCGTGAATTTTAGGTTCATATTCATGGTGAAATTGAGAAATGAACGGAAATTAGTTTTTCTTCGAATTTTGGTGATCGATGAGGAAATTATCCCCGGGATTGTGGTCAGAGGGAGATCATGGGCAAGCGGACGGGGAAAAAATGGTGTCACATTTTCCCGTTCACCGTGGTGGCGAGGCGAAGCCATGGTAGGGTTTAGGGTTGAAGCTGTTAGTTGATGTCTCTGGGTCGACTTCTTCGAAATGACAGCGTCGTGCTCGATCGGAGTTAGGGGAAATGGAGCAAGGAATTCTGGCGAACGTCAGGGCTCGATGGCATGTTTTGATATGGTCTGAGGTGATGGTGTTTGGCGGATCTTTGGATTGGGTTTGTTTTTGATGGTTCTCATTTCTATTCTATTTTTTTCCGGAGATCGTTTTGATGTTTCTGGTGGTCGAATCGCAAGAGAATGACGTCCGTGACTTGCCGAAGTTAGCGGTGATGGTCGGAGGCCTCCAACCATGTATGCACGTAAATGGTCTTGTCAGTGTGTCTGGGTTGTGAGACTTTGGGAAAGAAGAATATTCCTCGGGAGAGAGCTCGAGTAGATTGGGATTTGACTTGAAGTTTTGGGTTCATGATTTTTGCTAGGGTTTTGATTTGTGGAGTTTGGCTTTTGGCTCGAGTTTTCTCCACCTTGATGAACGTTAACTTTTAACAAGTTTTCAAAACTAAAAAAATGAGGTGATCAGGTTTTGAAGTAGAAATTAATTTTGTTAACTTGATTAAAATAAAGTGCAGTAACAAGTTCAAAGCAATTTCTTTAAAATAAGTTTCAAATTTAATTTTTTTTAAATAGAATGTTTTTGAATTCAATTTGTTTTGATTTGAAAATTCTATATCAAGTAAATTAATTAAATTGAATCCTAAATGTTTCCACATAAGTTAATAATGAAATTAAGTAAATGCTTAATTAGTGTATTAAACATAAATTAATGAATTTCCCAAGTGATTAACTGTGAGCATTAAATAAATAATTAAGGGTTATAAATTAATTGGTAATTAGAGATTAATAAATTGGTAATTAGTGATTAATTAATTGGTAATTAGAGTTTAATTAATTGGTAATTAGAGATTAATTAATTGGTAATTAGTGATTTATTTATTTAGTATTTAGAGATTAATTACTTAACTATAAATAATTAAAGAGTAAAAATTAAAGGTTAATTAATTAAGGATAATTAACCAATGGGATAATTACATAACAAAGGTAATTATGAAAAATTAATGGGTAATTAAAGGATGATTAATTATTTTGGGTTGAAGTTAATTAATATTAAGTAGGCAAGATTTAAAGGTGATTGAAGTAATTAATTTAATTAGTTTAAATGGTATGACTAATTTATCTTGCTTATGATTGATTGAATAATATTGAATACCTTGGATTATTTGTTATCCCCGGTAAGTGATTGTGATGCTATGTGATATGAAATGTTTTTGTGATATGATATGTTGGGTTGAACAGTGATAATGTAGTTATTTATAATGAATTGCTGTGTAAAAGTGACATCATGTATTTAAAATTGAATTGTATTCACTTGAATAACTTTGTTTAAGATGGTATTGAATTCGAAGAGACCGGGGTCGGGTATCAGTAAAATACTCAAAACACTTCAATTTGTAACCCACAATGATTCTTTATAGATTGATATGTGAAATCAATAGGCTGGAATGGAATAATTTAAGAAACTGGGCCATTGAAACTAAGTAAGGGTAATTGGGAAATCGATTTGTGAAATAAATATTGGCTATAACAAGTTATGAACATGTAGTGAAGTACGAGTTACCCCGGGTTGTAAATAAGTTTTGTGCATCCGAATTTCATGTTAGATGGATTTACTCACGTTGGTTTCCAGCCTGACCCGGGTGTTACTTTGATGTAATGCTCGGGTCAGACCGAGTATTACAGATTTTCAGATAAGCACGTTATGGAGCTCAAGAGACGAGCTGGATGACAGGAACATATGGAGTGAATTCATCTGTGTTTATTGTTGTTTTTAGCTGGAACAAGTTGTTATACTGTCCAATTTTGAGTAATGGTTGTAACTCTGATGTATTGATGTAAATTCATAGATACAGTTCTTCTTTGTATAACTGCTATTATTTAATATTATATTTTGATCCACTGCGAATGTGAGATTCTGTGTTTTGTTTCCTGTTTCTTCTTCTTCTCTCTTTCTTCTTTTCTCTAACAATCTGGGATTTTCGGAGTCGAAAATTTCGGGTCGTTACATGTGCAATGGTAGATTTATTATATTTGAGTTTTCTTTGTATTAAAGCACACCTAATAGAATAAATGATTACTCCGATAAGTTGTACAATTAATATTGTATCCTATACATTTAGTGTTGTTGTATATTTATCAAATAATATTGTGTTTTAAATTGGTAGATGTCATTCTCTAGTTTTAAATTGTTTGGGTTTTCGGTGATTTTGATTAGTCCAAAAGTTCCATGTCGTTACACACTTAAGATTAATAGAGCTGCTAATCGTAAGAGCTTGCCGAGAAGCACTAGATTGAGTGCAGTGACTAGAATTCATGTGTATTCAAGTAAAACTAGGCATGGTTATGTGTTCTCTTTACAACCACCAACCAACCCCTTTGATGTTGCAATGCATAGATTTCTTATAGTAGATGGAACTGATGCTTGAATGGTTGAGATCATGTTGTAAATTTGGCAAGAAGCGTGCTTGGTCGTTGATCTAGCTGAATGGGCTTGATAGGAGAATGTTGGATAAGTGAAAGGATTGTTATGCTGAGATGAATGTCAACTAGGTACATGCTATGTCTTACTTCACATTTAATGCTTTTATACTGTGGCAGTATGTTATGGGGAATGGAACACACTTCTTGTTAGGATTAAATACACACAGTTGTACCTTTTGTTGCTTTACTACCGCATATCTAAGTGGTAAGGCCGGTTGAGTTAATCCATTGGCCACAACCACGAAGAGGATAGGGAATTGTTCAAGTTGGGTGAGGGATGATGAGAGGAGCTATAAGCCTCAAGTAGCTGTACGAAATTGGGTTAGTGATGGGTCATACTGGAAGTTGACATTGTGCTATGTCTGTCGACAAATAGTTGGGAGAGGTGCTTAGGTAGACGGACTGACTTGGTGTCGTATTGAAAGCAAGTCAGCGTGAGAGAGTCAATCGTAAGCGAAATGAGTTGAAGCAAACAAGGGAGACCTATGCTTATGCCTTGCTTTGATTGGCGAGCAGGCTGTTGGAGTGATGTTGGGTGCCTTGATCGGCAGTTGGCTTGATGTGAAAATTAGTAGAGGGGTTGATGCGAGCCTAGCCTATATTTGAGTCGGCATAAGGTATAGAAGCCTAGTTGGCATGTCTATAGCCTTGGTTGATTTGTGGGCTAACCTGGACCTAAGTTGGCCTGGACCAAAGTAGTCCAAACTAAGAAACGTTGACTAGTCTATCTTCTTACTCATAAAAAAAATAAGTAACACTAGCTATTTTGAAATCATTGAACCATTAAGACATGTGTCTTAATCATACTAGAAACAATCGTACTAGTCCTCTTTTTGCAAACATGATATTTAGTGCAATATGAACAAATCTACAACATTTTATAGGTTTTGAGATAATGTAGGAAAAAAATACAAAAGGGATGTCTTTTATAGCTTTTGAGATAGTGTAGGAAAAAAATATAAAAGGGATGCCTCAAATAGAAGTGTCATGGAACCCTCGGATGCACAACATTTTGTATCTTTTGGAAATACATAGAAAAAAATATGAAAGGGATGACAATAAGTGATTTTCCACGAAGACCTCTACACACACTGCACAAATGTATAAATAATATATACAAACACATATACACTTAATTTTTTTTCTTATTCGTGGATATACGAATGATTTGAAAAATAGATAGAAAACTTGCATGTCTATCCCTATTTGTTACGAACATCAATGACCATTGCAAATAGTGGTAGAATCCATAATTGTATGACTAAAAGTTTGATTTTTGTAGATGAACATAATAAAAAAAGTTTAAAAAATTATAAAATGTCTAGTGTGTATCTGCTAAACATTTAATAATTGAAAGTAAAGTTATTGATCTTCCTTTTACATGAAAATGATTGTTAATACTAAGTGCAACTTATAATAATTCATCGAATTTTTTTTATAACATAACATATATGGACAACCTAGTAAACGATTACTTATAAAATTTGCATCATGAGATGATTTCTAGCTAAGATTAAAATAAACAGGTTTTCCTCATTAAAATAAGTACATTAATGCAAATGAATATTATGAATTATTTTTAAATAACGAATTTAGAAAAATGTTTAATTTTTCTTTTTTTCAAAAATGAGTCTTGACAAATAATAAAAAACACATATTAACATTTCAATAAGAAGACTATCAAATACAAGTTATTGTATTTTTCTAGTTTATTTATTACATGATATATTTCACGCAAAAAAAAGTGTAAATCATTAAATTTCAAGATCATGTCTGTTATTGTAATTTTAGTGACTTTATTGTTTTTTTGCATTATTTTTAACGCAAGCATGTGAAGATTGAATTCATTTATTTCTGCGAAAATAATTTACACCACATTGTAAATTTGACATGCTTTGTGCATATAAATGATACGAAATTATTGATGTTCAAAATAATATTTATTTATGCATTTTGGTAGCTTTCTTTTATTTCAAACAATGCAAGCAACTTGATATGATATAATATTGGTCATTGCAGTTCATTTGAAGGATTTGTATTCGTATTTACAATTTTGGCTATTAATTTCCAACGGTAATGAATTTAGATTGTGTTTTTTTATTTTTTAATCATTTTTAGGAGACTAAATTCACACGACGCAAAAAAGTATTTTTCATTAACATAAAAAGGAATCAGACACTTGCCACAAATACTATAAATAATAAGGACATCAAAAAGCTCCTTTTAATTTATCTAAAATGAGGCATCCCAAAACATCATTAAAGTATATTTTCCAAGAGAACTATTAAAGGGAGAAGTAAAATAAATAAGTAGACTTTTTGCATAAGGGAAGAACTAAAGGGAAAAAATCATATATTTCATAAGGGGCGAACTATTTAGTGTGATAAAGTTAAGTAGTACACCCTTATTTACATAACATGCTTATTTCTTTATTTCATATTCCTTAAATTTTCATCTCCTTTCTTTTGTTCATGTGATTTTGAAATTGGATACTTAGATGGTAGTAGGTATTAGTACTACAATTCTTAGGTAGTATATAACATACCACATGCCAATGTATATTCGAATCACGCTATGCACATTTCGAACATATGACCTCTCGCACCAAAATCGAAGCACTTAATCACTGGGATAGTGTTGCTAGTTTGCACATGATTTTATTATCATTTGTTTTCTCCTCCATAGCTACCTAATTTTACCATTACATCGTCTTATAAACGTAGTATCCAAAATTCAGTGTCCCTAATTTAAAGTTTGAAAACCTTAATTTTATCATAAATCAATCGTCCTAATTATAAAGCCCGCATCTTAAAACTCTATAAAGCTTTAATTTCAAGGAATGTGGTAGAGATTAAGGTCAAAATGAACTCTAATGTATCATCTTTTAATGTTGTATAATTTTTCCATTTTAATTAATAGAAAAAATATTAAACTGGGAATCATGCTTTTGAAAGTGAAAAAAGGCACAGATAACATTGGCAGGATGTAGAAGGAGAAAGATATGTGAAAGAGTAAATTTGGATAAGATCCAAGGTGAATGGAAAAGTTGTATTTTAAATTAGATAATTCTTCTAAAGTAAAAATCAAATTAAAGTTGTCCACTTATGAAAACAAGGGTAAAATATACCAAATTGTTGTTTCTTAATTATTATTATTCCCTCTTAGTTTATGCAGTTTTATATCCTACTAAAACCATTTTTACTCTCTTTCCTTTAAAGACCTAAAACCTAATTTCCTAGTTTACTAAAATGTTAAAAATTAAGATTATGGAGGAGAATCCATCATAATCTTCATCTTAATCTTAATTGTTTCAATCTCAATACGGGTTTTCACAAACATGCATGATATGCATACCGACAATAAAATTATGTTTAAGATTTTGGTCAATGGATATTATGATGTTTATACAGTTAATAGATTTTATGACAGTTAATGTTTGAAAACATTTTTTTAGTGTTAGTTTCCTGATTATTAAAGCGAATAGTATTAGTTCTTATATTATGTCAAACGCGGTGCAGTTTTGTTAATACAAATATAATTTTCGTGTAGATGACTTAACTATCTTATAACTCATAAATCATAAGAGAGATCATAAATTTACGAGAAGTAAAATGTGAAGGGTTTCTTTAGAGTGAGAATATATAATTTTAGTTAAGAAATCAATTAGAAGATTGATATTTCCCCTTTATATTGTGAAATAAATTGTTAAAATGCACTAATTTTATCAAGGAAGAATTATTTATTTGACTATTCTATAGCAAAATTTTAATCATAAATCATAGCATTGTGGTGAGTGTACACAATCCTACATATATTTTATCCTTTGTTTACATTACCCACATCAATTCGATTGGCCATCTTGTATTACCAAATTTAATTAAATTGGGTTACCCACATAATTGGATGATATTTTATCATTCATGTTACTATAGTTTTCAATGTGACTAATCGACACTCCGTAGATGGTTCTACGGTTAGAAGTCAAGTTTAGAGTTTAAAGGTAAACTCAAGATTGTGAGTTGAAGTTCGGAAAAGAAAGAAAATAAGGTAGGAAAATAATAAAGAACAACAAATTTATAGTGGCTTAGGATTGACCATATACTCACTTTTGGCTAATACATTATTGGGTTTTAGATAAGAATATTGAAATAGTTTTGACAACCATTATCAAATTTTGTATGGAGTTTAAGTTCATTAACAGTTGAGGAAATAAAATGAGGCAACATTTTGGTAGAGTTTTCTCGCCTTTAGATAGGGATTCTTTTTTTAGAGCATCAGATCCTCTTATTTATAGTAGCCTTGAAGTGTTTCCATTGGTGGAAAATTTCTTCTCGTGGATTGCAAATTTAGCAGAATGGAGGGCTAAAGACATTGTCACAATATGGTAGCTCATCGAATGATCTAGATTAATGAAGTGTTATTTTTTGATGGAGCATGTGCCAAACTTCGCCTTTTTCTTAATGGCTCTACTGGCTTTTATTTTGGCATTAATTGTCCTAGTAAACTAACATGCCATTTTGCTTGTGATATTTTCTAAGTCTAGCATTGTTGAACCAAAGTTGATATGTTAAGGTGATTAAGAAATAAAAGGGAGCTCAAACACTAAAGTTGAATAGATTAGTGGTCATTTCATTGATTGAACCACATGGAAGACTAGTAGGGACTTTCAGGTTTTGGTTCTAGTTATTGCACTTTTGTTTATCCACTGCTTTTCCTGAGCTCATATCTTATGATCTTTGTCATTTGATTGTAGACACGCAGATATTGACATAGACAGTTATAATGAGCAACTTTCAATTATAACTATGATTGAACCACTTTGGAATTTTTGCATTTACATGGAAATTAATGAACAAACTATTAATAGTAATGGCTTTGATAATAGCCGAAACATAGCATATTCTTGGATTTCAAGAACCTGACTATCACGATTATTACTTTTATAATGTCTAAAGTGCATTTTTACTTGGTAAGAATTATGGTATAACACTTACGCCTTAAAGTTCACTTCGTAGGAATGATTTATAAGATTGTTATAAAGTGAACTTTAGCCGAAGAGTTTTATTAATAGTTTTTACCTAGTTAATAGTGTCATTCACTTTATTTCTATTATAGTTTTATCTTAACATAAAACTATTGATGTTCTTATATTTGTATATTGTTCTTTGGAATTTTTCGGTAGAGTTCAAATGAGGGACTCTTAATGCATAGGAAACATATCATTTGCACTATAAATAAGAATCCCATTATAATTGTTTGCAACGCGGTTACTCTGGAAATGCTATATAAGTGGGAGAGCAATCCAAGATGCCCTGGTACGGGGCAATCACTCATGGGTCTACTTGTCGATACACAGAGTCTTTTATGTAGACGTACCACAAAAAACTAAGTTGATATTTGATGAAAAGTGTATATTATGCCTACTAGAGAACTTTCATTATCTCAATATCATTCTTTGGATTTAGCCAACCACCACTAAACCCCGTAATAAAAACTTAACTTTTGTTTTGAAAATCGTATGATAAATAAGAAAACCCATTTAAAGACAATAATTGGACCAAAAACAACTCTATTAACTATACATATCTTTAAACCGTTGGTTTTAACACCAATTCTTTGGTGTTCATACAACATAGAAGGATTGCATGCCAAGCCAAAAGCTTCTATCCAAAGTTCTTTGTACAAAAGTTTGTAAGTTTTGGCCAAAGATAAAAATTATTTTTGATTATGACTTTGACGCAAATGCAATAATCATCAAGCCGGAAACATTTTTGAAGGGGTCACAAGGTTGTAATGATCGAAATGCAACTTTATTTTTAATCTTGATAATACTAAATGTCAAAGATTGAAAAAAATCATTTTACTTCGCTAAAATACTTAATATGAAGATAATTCTGAGAGGTCCTTTCCTATATTTATATACATGTATACAAACTCAATTTTGTGAAAAAGATAATAATTTTAAAAGAGTTTTCCTACATTTATATAATTACATACAAACTAAATGCTAAGAAGAATAAAGCCATGGATGATGAGTGGTCCTTCCCAGCTTAGGCTGAAGGACCATTACTTGGATCTCGTGTATTAGGCATAACCTTCCTTAGGGCCAGATCTCCTTTATCAAAGTTGTTTCCAACGATTTTCTAACTTTGGTGTCGTTATATATGTTCCATGTAACCAATAATTCAAAGGGTGGCTTGGTCTTGTAAATCTGGGAGAAAATCCAAGGATTCTTCTCATAGTTCCTTATTTTGCAAAGCATTATGGAATATTCATTGGTGGTTAGGAATGCCAAGTTCTAACGGTGGTTTTGCTTCATGTCTATAAGCCAAGGAGTCAGGGTTACACTCCGTAAGTGTTCTTTGTTGAAAACACTATATTAGTGTTTTAAATGATAACCACCATATGAAAATGCTACTGATGTTTTTATTAAGTACGTTCAAGTCAAATAGCTATACGATAAAGAATAAAGCTGATTTGATATTAATACAAGTTATATTTAAAGAAATATCAAAAACTGTTGCACTACAAGGTTTATGGAGTAAAGACGAGAGCTTGAACAAGTTATGATGGTGATAATAAATCGCTAAAAAGCTGCAACAACACTTGAAGATAAGCTTCAGAGACAAAATTAGAGAACGTGTTGTTTTGTCGATTTATCGAACCCTTATAGTAAAATATTATTGAAATCATTCAAACGATATCCAAATCACTCCTAACTTAGGCACAACTTCCAGCACATGTTTAAATTTTTGGTAGCATAAAAATAAGAAAACAACGGTACCAAAGAGTCTACCCTTGGATCATTAAGCTAGACATAGGCCCACCGATTGACTAGTGGACTTAGATCGACGGACCATTGGTAACGCGTATTGCCCAATCATCCTATGAGCAGAAGACTTTGTTCTAGTTACATCTCTTCGTTCTGCAATCCTTTTCTGAGTGATAAAACTTGACAAAAGCATCTCAAAGTCGACTCCCTTCATCTCTATATATACATAGCCTCTCCTCTCATGAAAATCAATACCTCTCCTATGGTATCTACCCTATAATTTATAAGATGATGTGCATTTAAGTTCACAAACCCTAGAATAATTTGATCCTTTAGTTATATTTTCTACAACCACATCAAGTACCCAAACCCGTTCATTTAATGCTAGATTATTTGAGTAGTTATAGGATTATTATAAAGCATCCAAATACATATCCGTGTAATCAAGACACAAAGATTTAGAACAAGAAACTCTCATTTGGATTACTGTAGAAGTCTTGTTTGGGAACTTCAGGTAGAACGGTGCCTTGTTGTAGAGTCCTCGGGCAGTGTGCTAAAGTCTAGTTTGGCTGTACTAGCAAGCTGTATAAACCTGCCCCTCTAGGTGAAGAGAGGGTTATTTAGCGAAATACCAATAGGGAGCTTTGGGACTGGATGTATGACAGATCCGACCAGTATAAAACTGATTATGCGTTCTACTTTACTATATCCGTTGCATTTATTATTATATTCTCATTATATACACTTGGTCATATTCGATCCCTAATGCATAGATTTAACAATCGATATCAGATCCCGTAGTCTACGAATTGTGAGAGTATCATAGAACAATTGCCAAAACAAGATCCGATCAATATACTATCGGCAAGAAAAAGAGCACTGTTATTGCCAAAGCGACTACAAGCTATAATAAGGTACTTCGTGATGCGTATGATCAACTTTCTAGTTAATATGATAGACTATTTGATAAATTTGAAAAAGTATCAAAACTCAGTTTTATTATATTCGAGAAATTAAAAGCTTATGAAGATAAAACTGCAAAACTAGAAAATGAAAAGAATTGCAAACTAATGCTTTTATACTTAATAATTTTTAAATGAAAATGATTTAGACGGTACTGATTTGAAAAATCAAAATGATAAATTGCAAAATGTTAAGATACTCAAATTTTATTTCTTAAAAAGGAGATTTGTGCTTTAAAGATTAGAATTTCAATTAACTAAAGAAATTGATATTTTAAAATAGCAATGAATTTTTTATAGAAAAAAATTGTGACTATAAAAATTCAATAAGTTCAATGAAAAATTCTTAAATTTTAGCAAATGACAAAACGATTCATATTTAATTTAAACAAGTTCTAAACCTTTAGTTTACAAATATTTGGGATATAATGAAGCTAATTGTAAAAATAGTACTAGATACGCCTTCATATGTAGTATAAACGTTAATATTGGTACTAGACATCAAGCATAGGCTAAACCAACTTTGTATAGAAATTCAAGTATTTTGTAAGCTATAATCTTTTAAATTTCGCTAGAAGTACAAAACCATTAACAGGAAACATGAATAAAAATTATTTTAATACATTAATTGATAATTAAAATTTTAATTCAAAGGTTCTATGAAACACTCTTAGGTATGATTACTTTGACCTAACCCGCTGGACACTAAAATAGGAAGTTGATATCAAAATACAAAATGTATTTCTTTGTAGGTGCCCAAGAAAGAAAGAAAGGTAAGATGGATTTCTTATAATATTTTTGGGTCAGGATCTAAATTTCTAAAATATCACTGATATTTTGTGAAAAAATAACTAGATGATTCTTTCACGAACAATATTGCTTTCAAAAAGGGCTAGAAATTGCATGAAATATTCATTATCTATCAAATGATGAATACCTATGAAACAGTGTTTGAAGATAAAGAAATATATATTTGAAAGCAACAAATTTTTTAGGCATAACCATGCTTAAAAAAATAAAAATCATTTCTATCCCTAACATTAGCCAATATTACGGATCAATTTAAAAAAAACTGAAAATTGCCCACTGATTATAGAAAAGGCTTATTTTTATACATATGAGAAAACATTTTTCTTATATCGAACAAATAATGTTGATAATTAAATACTTGAGTTAAACAAATATTGATAAATTAAGTAAATTATGAAGTATTTTTAGCAAAAATTATTTTTTGGACAAAATTAGCTAAGTTAAAAATATACCCCATAACTTAGGATTTTTTGAACTTTTTGCTGATGAAGAAACGGGAGAAAATTGGGAACAATGATTAGAGGAGCATAAAAATTTAAGGGAGCAATAATAAGGGGAAGAGACATAAGATGTGAATTTTATGAAGTGATGTGGTTTTCGTTTTCAAAGGGGGGAGTGAATGTTGAAAATTTATTTTAGCGTTTTGATGAGAACAAGCATATGACAATGCTAGTAATGTGTTACTTAGCAAGTTCACATCAAGTAGTAGTACGATAAAGAATAAAGTTTATTCAATGTCTATACTAGCCATATTTAAAGAAGTATCAAATATTGTTGCACTTCAAGGATTATAGAATGAAGACAAGAGGTTGAGCAAGTTATGATGGTGTTAACAAATCATTTAAGAGCCTCAACAACATTTGAACATAGCTTCAAAGACAAACAGAGAGTATATGTTGTTTTGTTGGTTTATCGTATCCTTATAATAGAACATTGTTAAGACCACTAAAACGGTCTCCAAATCACTCCAAACTTGGCCACAATTTCCATTACATAACCTAGTATATAGTTATTTTTTCGGATTTATTGCAGGCTTGGAAGTTGAAAAAAAAGAAAAACTACTAAAGTCTTTTGCCCAGATGCGCATTAAGCCTAATGCAGGTCCACTCGTCAACCAACCACTAGTCGACCAATGGCGATGCATCTAGCCTAATTAGCCTACAAGCAGAAGGGTTCTATTCTTTGTTCCAATTGCATCTCTATGTTCAGTAACCCTTCTTCAATATCTGAAATTAATCAAAAGCATCTCAAACTTGAATCCATTTATCTCTATATATACACCTAACCTCTCCACTTAAGCAAATCAATACTTTCCAATTAATAAACCGAGTACAATCTCTTACGTCATCATGGGTCCTATGTAACGACCCGTATTTTACGTGTCGATAAATCGTAGAATTTACAGGTCATTAGTGTTGTTTATGTCATCTATAGCCTAAGTCGTATGGTAGTTAGATCGTGTGGGGAAACTAACTCGTGTAGGGGCGACTTAAGTTAGGTCGGTAGTTAACGAGTTACGACCTATAGAAATGACCGACCTAAGAGTTAGCGAGTTAAGGATTAGAGCAGTTTAGGTCGTGAGGGAGTTAGGTCGAGTGGAGCGACCTATAGATATGAGCGACTTAGGGTTAACGACCTAGCAGTTAGACGAGTCAATGGGTTAGAGGTAGTTAACGACCTAAGGAATTTAACCTACATAAGTATTTGACCGACCTAGGAGGATTAACGACCTAAGTTTGCTGTGTATAGATAGGTCGTAAGCGACCTAAGATGGGGGTGTGTTAGGTCGAGTGGATTTGATAGGTCGTAACCCAGTTAGGTCGTGAGCGACCTAAGTAAGTCGTTGAGTTTTTAGGTCGTGTGATAAGCCTCATCCCAGTTAGGTCGTAGGTCGTTGGGTTCGATGAGTCGTAGGTCGTTGGGAATGGTAGGTCGGCAATAGTTAGGTCGTTGGGTAGTTATGTGGTGCAGTTAGGTCGTTAGACGACCTAAGGTAGGTTGCATAGATTGTTAGGTCGCGCGCTTATGTTTTTAGGTCGCGTGCATACTGTGGGTCTTAGGTCGTAGTATAGTTAGGTCGAGACTTTTTAGGTCGGCAACGACCTAATAGCGAGCCTACGAGTTAAGATCTGGGCGACCTAAGGGGAATTCAGCCTATAAATAGAGGGGTTTGGCTCACTTTTTGGCACCGGATTTTGAAGCGACGAAGTGTTGCCATTTTTAGAGCTCGACTACAACATTTCTTCACTTCCTTTCTCCACTTTGATCAAGTGCTAACATCCATCCAAGATCGAAGATTAAGATCGAAGATCGAAGAGCCAAAGTTGAAGATCTTCATCCGACGAAACTAGATTTCACCATTTCAAGCGAGATTTCGACGAATCAAGCTTGAATCCTTGCTATCCAGATTTGAAGTGATTAGTTATTGAAGTGTTTGGGTGATTCGGTGAGTGGTGGTTATCTCTCACGCGGACCCAAAGGAGTATATTGGATTGGTGGTTTGTTTGGGTGTTCTAACTAGTGATTTCATGCATTTTTCTTAGACCCAAGTCTAGATCCAACCTTTATGAAGATGTTTACCTATGCAAGTTCATTTATCGAGTTATAGGAACAAAACCCATGTTTTATATTTGATAGATCTATGCTAGAAATCCATAATTCATGTATGATAGACTTTCACTCATTTATTTACGAAATTGCCATTATAGTTAATATTGCTTATTAGATCTTGTTTGAATGATTGATTGTTTGAATGTATGATTGATTTGATTGTTTCAAGTTAGCTAGTAGTTGATTTGGAACAAGATGGTCGAAGATGATTCAAAAGCTAAGTGGAAAGGCTCTTGAATGGTGAAAGCTGCTTGTGGCATATGAAGCGGATAAGGAAGCTCATATGGATGGATTCGAGGACTTTGCGATAATATGAGGAAGCAAAGTATGATGATGATGGACTTTGCTGCGATGTGATGAGGCGAAGCATGATATGGACTTTGCTAAGATGTGATGAAGCAAAGTATGATATGAGATAGTCTTGGTCTAGTCCAGGCGGGATCATTCCAAGCATGATGTTAACTCGGTGATATGGTTCGAGTTTTGATGGATAATGGATGGCTCGAGAGGCGCTTGAGCTAGTATGGGAATAGTCGTCGAGGAGGATGACTAGGAGGCTAAGACTTCATCGTTGTTGAAGGTTCTAGCATGCTCAAAGCAAGAGTACGTTGGGCGGCATTGATATCCCAGGCACGGGTCACGATGACGTGCTAGTACTCTGGGCAGCATTGATATCCTAAGCACGGGTCACGATGACGTGCGGAGTTATGTCTAGAACCGGGGTTACCATTAGCCCTTGACTGACGGATAAAAGAATGTGCCGTTCATTCAACTAACGATGAAATCAAGGCACTGATAACAGTGATAGCCAGAGTCATGGATGTTTGGTTGTATCATCATTCGGTCTCAAGAGCGGTGTTTTCTGGGTGCTTATCTGATCTTGGTTTAGGCCTTGGGGGTTTGTATTTGGAAAACATCGACCTTGACTCGAGTGATTATTGCTTTACTTTAATTATCTGCTTTGCTAAGCTTGCTTCTCCTTAGTGTGTGTCTGGGGGCTATCACTGTAGAAAGAGGTGGAGTGGGATGATTTGGGTTCCTATTCCTTTTATCCTTTATGTTCCTTTGGTATGTTTGATAGTTGATTTACTGCTCACTAAGACTGTTGTCTGACTCAAGGTTTTATGTCTCCTCTTATTACCTTGGGCTGTTCATCCATGTTTGGGATGGGCAGACTAGGTGACAGGTGGCAGGTGCTGATCTTAGTGGCTCACGCTGATGATGACGAAGACGAGCAGGAGGCTTTACATATTATTTTCATATTCTATGTACTGGATATTCCGCTGATTGTTGATTACTCTGAGTGCTATGTAGTGAGGCTTCTTGTATTCATGATTCAGACCATGTATAAAGATATTATGATTAGATGATGATATTCCGTTGATTATGGGAGCTTCACTATATTATATTTCTCTATTGTATTTTGTCCTTGCGCTGTGAGTTATACGATAGATTCTACAATGTTTATTCTACCCTTGACTATCGTCCATGGCTGCCTGGCACACTTTCAGCGCACCATTCCCTTGTTTCCGTGCGGGAGTCATGGGCGGTCCTCACATTTGGTATCAGAGCTTTGGTTAATCGATTTTAGCCAACGCTCGCTGACGTAACTACGTATGAGAGACGTAATTGTATTTTGATGGATGATTACTATATATAATATAGTAGCTTAGAAGGATTTGAACTCCTTATGCAGTTGTTTCTCAAAGGTGTTCTAATCATTCCTTTTTCTAGATACTAAGGATGAGTCGAAGAGGGAGACCAGCTGCAAGGGAAGGCCGTGCTGCTGAAGGAGCTGTTGATTATGGAGCTATGTTTGAAGCTATGATGACTTCTATTATAAGAAGGATGCCAGCTTCAGGGCCATCTGTAGATGTTGGAGTTCAGGTTCAAGCTCCAAGACCGGTGGATTTTGCTAAGCTTTGTAAGGATTATACTGCTCTTGGAGGGAAGGTTTTCTTAGGGACGGAATCTACTATTGAGGTCCAGAGATGGATAGATGCTTGTAGGAGGATTTTTGGTGATTTAGGAATCGAGGATGCAACTAAGAGGAAGCTTGTATCGAGGCAGCTTCAAGGGAGAGTTTCTGATTGGTGGAACTCTATCACCATTGATACTCCAGAAGAAGAGATTTCTTGGGAGCAGTTTCAAGCTAGGTTTGAAGCTAAGTTCATCTCTACTGCTCAGAAGTCTGTTTTGTTTAAGAAGTTTGTTGAGCTCAAGCAAGGCGGGAGGTCGGTTCTGGAATATGTTTCTGAGTTTGAAGCCTTGTCCAAGTATGCTAGATCGTATATTGATTCTCCCTATCAGAAGAATGAAAAGTTCGTGACAGGCTTGGATGCTTATCTTGGAAGGCAGCTGGTGGATCACCTGGACGATCCATTTGAGAAGCTTGTGGAAAAAGCTCTTAGGCATGAGAGTTTGTTTCCTAAGGAAGGGTCTGTTGTTGCTGTGACCAAGGAAGAGCTCAAACCACAGCAGGGTGGAAATAAGAAGAGGAAGCAGCAACAGCAGAAGGGTAAGAATGGCCAGAAGAAGCCGAAAGGCGAAGTGACTTGTTTCAACTGTCAACAGAAAGGCCATTTCTCCAGGGATTGCAAGAATCCAAAGGTATCAGTGAAGTGCCACAACTGTGACAAGCTGGGGCATATTAAGAAGAATTGTCCGGAACCGTTGAGGGAAAAGCAGATAGTGAAAGCTTATGCTTTGGGGGCTGTTCCATCGTCTTCGAAAGCTCCTACTACTGAAGAGAAGGGGAAGAGTGTGGTGGTTCAAGGTACTCTTTCCATTTGTGGTGTTCCAGTTAGAGTTTTGTTTGATACTGGAGCGTCTCATTCTTTTGTTTGTAATAAGTTGGTAGACCGGTTAGGTTTGGAACCAGAAATTGTTGATAGATCATTGGTAGTGACTAATCCAGTTGGGGGTTCGTCTTGTTTGTGTATGCTATGCCGTGGTCTAGTTGTGTCGAGTCATGATTGCTCTTTTGTTTGTGATTGCTTTGTTCTGAACTTTGCGGGGTTTGGAATTATTTTGGGTATGGACTGGCTTAGGAAGTATGCGGCAAAGGTTGATTGTGAGAGATTGGAGGTGACAGTCGAGAATGTGGAGGGGCGAAAGGTTGTGATACGATGTAAGCATGAAGAAGGCGTCTTCATGAGCTTCATGTATTCGATGGTTGTTCCACGGGATGGACTGTCATCGATGCCAATCGTGAATGGATTCGAGGATGTCTTTGACGAGGTCAAAGGGTTACCGCCGCATAGAGAGATCGAGTTTCGTATCGATCTAGTTGAGGGAGCCAGACCCGTTGTGATGCCTCTTAGGCGGATGGCGCCTAGAGAATAGCAAGAGTTGAGGGTGCAAGTTGATGACCTTTTGCGGAAATGATTCATTCGGCGTAGTGTGTCTGAATGGGGTGCACCAGTTGTGTTCGCAACCAAAGCGGATGGATCGTTGAGGTTGTGTGTTGATTATCGTGAGCTGAATAAGGTGACTAAGAAGAACAAGTATCCATTGCCGAGAATAGATGACTTGTTTGATCAGCTCCACGAGGCGAAGGTGTTTTCTCAGATGGATTTGGCAATGGGATTTCACCAGTTGAGAGTGGCGAAGGATAGTGTGCCGAAGACTGCTTTTAGGACACCATCCGGTTTTTATGAGTGGCTGGTAATGCCATTTGGATTGACGAATGCACCAGCGTATTTTGTGGATCTTATGAATAGAGTGTTCAGAGATCAGTTGAACAAGTTTGTACTTGTGTTCGTGGATGATATTCTGATTTATTCCAGAACTGAGGAAGAGCACAAGACGCACTTGAGGATTGTTTTGGAAATCTTGCGGAAACATCAGCTAAAGGCTAAGTTTTCGAAGTGTCACTTCTGGAAGAGTGAAGTGAGATTCTTAGGCCATGTTATCTCTGGAAATGGAATAGCGGTTGATCCCGCTAAGGTGGCAGCAATCCAAGATTGGGTTAGACCTAAGAATGCATCTGATGTGAGAAGTTTTCTTGGATTAGCAGGATATTATCGTCGGTTTATCAAAGGCTTTTCCAAGATAGCTGCACCATTGACAGGATTGACGAAGAAGAATCAGGTATTCAATTGGGATACTAAGTGTGAGCAAGCCTTTGGAATCTTGAAAGAGCGACTGACTAGTGCTCCTGTTTTGACTATTCCAAGTGGGAATGATGAGATGGTGTTTACACCGATGCATGCGGTACTGGACTTGGAGCAGTGCTGATGTAGAAGGATAGAGTTGTTGCGTATGCAAGTCGACAACTGAAGCCGCATGAAAGGAATTATCCGACTCATGATTTGGAGTTGGCGGCGATTGTTTTTGCTCTGAAGATGTGGAGACACTATCTATTGGGAGTTCGATTTGAGTTGTTTACAGACCATAAGTCTTTGAAGTATCTTTTCTCCCAAAAGGATTTGAATCTTCGGCAGCAACGATGGCTAGAGTTTTTAGCATCATATGATTTTGGTATAGCTTATACTCCGGGAAAAGGTAACGCAGTAGCTGATGCGTTGAGTCGAAGACATGCGGATTGGGAGTCATGTTTTCGGAATGGAAGAATCTCGAGTATTTGGCTGGATTTGACTTCAGGCCTAGATGTGAATTGGAACCTGAGATGTTGGCAAACTTATCGATAAGACCTACTCTTGTGGAAAGGATTGGCGAGGGTCAAAAGCGAGACGATAAGCTTGTCAGGATTATCCGAGATTTGGAATCTGGATTGGACCCAGAGAAGGATAAGGGATTCGAAGTCGATCGAGAGGGTTGGCTTCGGAAGCAAGGACGACTGGTTGTTCCCGATATCGATGAATTGAGAGATGAAGTTCTAAGGGAAAGTCATCACTCGAAGTTGACAATTCATCCAGGTGGAAATAAGATGTATCGGGATATGAAGAGAACCTATTACTGGGAAGGTATGAAGAAGGATGTTGGAAATTTCATTTCCAAATGCATGAATTGCCAGTTGGTTAAAGCTGAACAGAAAAACCAAGTGGATTGCTTCAGCCATTAGAGGTTCCTACATGGAAATGGGAGCAGATATCGATGGATTTTATCGATGATCTACCTAGAACCAGAGAAGGGAATGAAGGGATTTGGGTCATAGTAGATCGGTTGACCAAGAGTGCAAGATTCATTCCTGTTCGATCGACTAGGACTGCATCGAAGTTGGCTGAATTGTATGTTAAGTGGATAGTTCGTTTCCATGGTATTCCAAAGAGTATAGTGAGCGATCGAGACCCATTGTTCACTAGTGGATTTTGGAAGAGCTTCCAGGAAGTTTTGGGAACCGAGTTGTGTTTGAGTATGGCTTATCATCCCCAAACAGATGGTCAGACTGAGAGAGTCAATCGGGTTTGGGAAGATCTCTTGAGAGCATGTGTTTTGGATTTCGGAGGATCATGGGAAGATCACCTTCATTTGGTGGAGTTTGCATATAATAACAGTTATCAGTCTAGCATTGGTATGGCACCATATGAAGCCTTGTATAGAAGACCGTGTAACTCTCCGACATGTTGGTTGGAAGCTGGAGAAAAACTGATGCTTGGGCCAGAGATGATTCGTCAAACTTCGGATTGCATAGAAATCATTCGGCAACGAATGAAGGCAGCCCAGGATCGTCAGAAGAGTTACGCAGATAAACGTCGAAAGGATTTGGAGTTCGACGTAGGATATATGGTTTTTGTGAAGATTTCTCCACTGAAGAATGTTATTCGATTCGGGAAGAAAGGAAAATTGACCCCGAGATTTGTTGGACCATTCCCGATTATCGAGCGAATTGGAAAGCTCGCTTATAGATTGGAGTTACCGGAAAAGATGGCGGGTGTGCACAATGTTTTTCATGTATCATATCTACGGAAGTATGTGCACGACTCGAATACAGTGGTTTCTGCTGATAGCTGTGAAGATTTGGAGGTTGATCCAGTTGTTAGAAGACCTCGTAAGCCGCTTCGTATTGTTGAAATCGATACGAGACAGCTTAGGAGGAAGACGATTACGTTGCTCAAGATACAATGGAGTGATGATGTTAACGACTGTACGTGGGAGGAGGAAGAGAGGATGAAGGCAGCTCATCCTGAACTCTTCAAGGTATGGCCCTAAGGTGTCGTTACATCTCATGAATTTGTAACTTGATTCTGATCTTAGAATTCTGCATGCTAGGATAGTAATTGGATGCATGGTTTGTTGATTGCTATGAATGGTAGGCATGCAGAATAGTTTTGGTTGCTCTTGTTTGTTTGGAATTTCGGGGGCGAAATTCCTAAGGGGGAGAGAATGTAACGACCCGTATTTTACGTGTCGATAAATCGTAGAATTTACAGGTCATTAGTGTTGTTTATGTCATCTATAGCCTAAGTCGTATGGTAGTTAGATCGTGTGGGGAAACTAACTCGTGTAGGGGCGACTTAAGTTAGGTCGGTAGTTAACGAGTTACGACCTATAGAAATGACCGACCTAAGAGTTAGCGAGTTAAGGATTAGAGCAGTTTAGGTCGTGAGGGAGTTAGGTCGAGTGGAGCGACCTATAGATATGAGCGACTTAGGGTTAACGACCTAGCAGTTAGACGAGTCAATGGGTTAGAGGTAGTTAACGACCTAAGGAATTTAACCTACATAAGTATTTGACCGACCTAGGAGGATTAACGACCTAAGTTTGCTGTGTATAGATAGGTCGTAAGCGACCTAAGATGGGGGTGTGTTAGGTCGAGTGGATTTGATAGGTCGTAACCCAGTTAGGTCGTGAGCGACCTAAGTAAGTCGTTGAGTTTTTAGGTCGTGTGATAAGCCTCATCCCAGTTAGGTCGTAGGTCGTTGGGTTCGATGAGTCGTAGGTCGTTGGGAATGGTAGGTCGGCAATAGTTAGGTCGCTGGGTAGTTATGTGGTGCAGTTAGGTCGTTAGACGACCTAAGGTAGGTTGCATAGATTGTTAGGTCGCGCGCTTATGTTTTTAGGTCGCGTGCATACTGTGGGTCTTAGGTCGTAGTATAGTTAGGTCGAGACTTTTTAGGTCGGCAACGACCTAATAGCGAGCCTACGAGTTAAGATCTGGGCGACCTAAGGGGAATTCAGCCTATAAATAGAGGGGTTTGGCTCACTTTTTGGCACCGGATTTTGAAGCGACGAAGTGCTGCCATTTTTAGAGCTCGACTACAACATTTCTTAACTTCCTTTCTCCACTTTGATCAAGTGCTAACATCCATCCAAGATCGAAGATTAAGATCGAAGATCGAAGAGCCAAAGTTGAAGATCTTCATCCGACGAAACTAGATTTCACCATTTCAAGCGAGATTTCGACGAATCAAGCTTGAATCCTTGCTATCCAGATTTGAAGTGATTAGTTATTGAAGTGTTTGGGTGATTCGGTGAGTGGTGGTTATCTCTCACGCGGACCCAAAGGAGTATATTGGATTGGTGGTTTGTTTGGGTGTTCTAACTAGTGATTTCATGCATTTTTCTTAGACCCAAGTCTAGATCCAACCTTTATGAAGATGTTTACCTATGCAAGTTCATTTATCGAGTTATAGGAACAAAACCCATGTTTTATATTTGATAGATCTATGCTAGAAATCCATAATTCATGTATGATAGACTTTCACTCATTTATTTACGAAATTGCCATTATAGTTAATATTGCTTATTAGATCTTGTTTGAATGATTGATTGTTTGAATGTATGATTGATTTGATTGTTTCAAGTTAGCTAGTAGTTGATTTGGAACAAGATGGTCGAAGATGATTCAAAAGCTAATTGGAAAGGCTCTTGAATGGTGAAAGCTGCTTGTGGCATATGAAGCGGATAAGGAAGCTCATATGGATGGATTCGAGGACTTTGCGATAATATGAGGAAGCAAAGTATGATGATGATGGACTTTGCTGCGATGTGATGAGGTGAAGCATGATATGGACTTTGCTAAGATGTGATGAAGCAAAGTATGATATGAGATAGTCTTGGTCTAGTCCAGGCGGGATCATTCCAAGCATGATGTTAACTCGGTGATATGGTTCGAGTTTTGATGGATAATGGATGGCTCGAGAGGCGCTTGAGCTAGTATGGGAATAGTCGTCGAGGAGGATGACTAGGAGGCTAAGACTTCATCGTTGTTGAAGGTTCTAGCATGCTCAAAGCAAGAGTACGTTGGGCGGCATTGATATCCCAGGCACGGGTCACGATGACGTGCTAGTACTCTGGGCAGCATTGATATCCTAGGCACGGGTCACGATGACGTGCGGAGTTATGTCTAGAACCGGGGTTACCATTAGCCCTTGACTGACGGATAAAAGAATGTGCCGTTCATTCAACTAACGATGAAATCAAGGCACTGATAACAGTGATAGCCAGAGTCATGGATGTTTGGTTGTATCATCATTCGGTCTCAAGAGCGGTGTTTTCTGGGTGCTTATCTGATCTTGGTTTAGGCCTTGGGGGTTTGTATTTGGAAAACATCGACCTTGACTCGAGTGATTATTGCTTTACTTTAATTATCTGCTTTGCTAAGCTTGCTTCTCCTTAGTGTGTGTCTGGGGGCTATCACTGTAGAAAGAGGTGGAGTGGGATGATTTGGGTTCCTATTCCTTTTATCCTTTATGTTCCTTTGGTATGTTTGATAGTTGATTTACTGCTCACTAAGACTGTTGTCTGACTCAAGGTTTTATGTCTCCTCTTATTACCTTGGGCTGTTCATCCATGTTTGGGATGGGCAGACTAGGTGACAGGTGGCAGGTGCTTATCTTAGTGGCTCACGCTGATGATGACGAAGACGAGCAGGAGGCTTTACATATTATTTTCATATTCTATGTACTGGATATTCTGCTGATTGTTGATTACTCTGAGTGCTATGTAGTGAGGCATCTTGTATTCATGATTCAGACCATGTATAAAGCTATTATGATTAGATGATGATATTCCGTTGATTATGGGAGCTTCACTATATTATATTTCTCTATTGTATTTTGTCCTTGCGCTGTGAGTTATACGATAGATTCTGCAATGTTTATTCTACCCTTGACTATCGTCCATGGCTGCCTGGCACACTTTCAGCGCACCATTCCCTTGTTTCCGTGCGGGAGTCATGGGCGGTCCTCACATCCTAGGTTGGCGATATCTCACATCAGTAGTAACTATACCCGATTGCTAGTAGCCTCAAAGTGAAAGGCAGTCTTCCGTCGAGCGACTCTACTAACCTCGCATCACTAACCTATTAAGTCCAATTAACCATCCAAAGTCTTTACTTATAGTATATTAGGTTGATATTGGACTTAACTTACTAATTTCCTTTTTATTTATGGCAACAAGATTTACTTTAAATACTTGTCCACCCATAAATCCTCTTTTAATGCTCGTAAAAGTCAATTTATCCATAAAATCGTAATGAGCATTTCCTAAGACATTTATGTATGGTTACTAATTTCGAATTAGTAACATTTTATATCTATTCCATTATTTTCAGTTTTATTAATCCATTTGTCTCTATAATTGTAACCCTTAACTTAGCATTATCCATTATTTCTCATTAATTGCCCATTTATTTAAGTTACAATCTTTCATTTCCTGTTAATTAATTAATAGGAATTCCTGAATTATTTTCGATTAATATGAATTACCACTTTTTCTAATTCTACCTATTTGTTTCCCTAAATATAATAATAACTAATGAAGGTTACGCAATAATAACGCACAAATAAATGCTATTATTCTTTATAACACGATAAATACGTATAAACAGCCTAATAAAACTATCTATTCGTAACCAAATATATTCTAGTCATAAACATGTAACTAGAATATGCTTTACGTAAATTCCTTATGAAAATTATCCACTACGATTTGCATAAATTGATTTAACACAAAAGTGAAAGATTTACTTCGTTTGAAATTACAAGGAATGTACAATTCTTTTTAATTAGAATAGACAATGGAGAATAAATACGTACTTTACACATTTCTTCCATACTTACTTATGGATATTCCATGTTAAATCAAACGTCGCCCTTTTGGATGAAAAATTGAAAAAGTAAAAAAAATTATAAAAATTAAATGGATGTTCTTCCCGTAAATTAAACTATGAAAAATCTACAACATAGCAAAAATTGGGTAATAATCAAATAATCCTATTTTATACCCAAGTACAGATCCCGAATAAAAATATACAACATTCAAATTCTAAAATCTTTGGGACTGATTTCCAAATCTGTGTGTAAACATATTTCAAATTAGATCAAAAAAAAAGAATATGTAGACAATAGTTTTCTACACTAATTTAAGCCTACAATTCACAAATAAAATTGAATTAGGCACAAAAATAAAACATATGCCAATAGAGTAGAATTAAAATCATAAAAAATATATAAAATTCCACACACACCTTTTAAAAGCAATTCAGATCTTCAGATTTGAAGTAGAACCTTAAATTCATCTCCAAATCCTTTTTAATCCAAGAATATGTATAAAAAGGGTGCATAGATACATTAGAATTAAGATCTGAGAAGAGATTTGGGATTGGAAGAGAAAATAGATACAAATATATAAATATATAAATTACCTTAAATATGCATATAATTGTTTCTCTTCTCTTCTCCTATTCACTTGATTTTCTATTCTTATCCAATTAGTATGAATATAAATACAAATATCTTGTTCTAATAATTTAGAAAAAAAGTGAAGAAGAAGAAATATCAGAGCTTCATTACTCTATTTGGCAAAATATGAGAAGATAATGGAAGGTTAGTCATGCATTTGTAAGCTCTAGAATCAACGAGAATTGTTAGATCAAAATATACAAGATCCGGGCCATTAAGCTAGGGAAAATCCTTGCCGCCACCTTGAGAGCGGTCGACCGCCCCTGTTATGAGGGTTCATCGCTACACTAGGCGGGTCGACCTGTGTACCTCATTCAGTTAATTAAAAACATTAATTTCTAAAATGAATAATTTCCATTCTGAATTTATTTTTCGTTTGTAACTTCGTCATTTTGACTCCGATCGCAAAATTCTGAATTGAAAGTTACCTAGAATTTTTCCATAAATGCAACGGTGGAAGTTTCATGGTCAAATTCTCTCATTTGCACAAATTCCATTTTTGGAGCATGATTAATTAATTAATTAACTAAATAACTAATACCAAATTACGAGGTGTTACATTCTTCCCCCCTTAAAAAGAATCTGGTTTCCAAAATTTCACCAATGACTAAGTCATGATTTTGGCTCATAATTATCCCAAACTACACAATCAATGAGTGTACAAATAATTTTGCAACCAAACGTGCACAAGTGCATAGTGTATTACTGTATCACCACATAGAAAATATGTAGGCAGAATAATTCTAAATCAGATCCTCCTATATAATTGCATTTCACTGGAAATTTTTTTGAAATATATAATGCAAACGTCTCATATGTATATTGGCAGTCCTATATGTATGCTGTTTTTGAAAAAAAATTCACCCCAAATCCCCATACACCTACGAATAAAAGTATGAAGCAACCAATTTTGCATCTGATTCCTACCATCCAAAAATCTATCGCTTCGAAAAATAGCTTCCTAAACTTTATTCCTAGGCCGAAAAAGGGAATTTAGGTAGATAATTTAACATTCTTACCACTCTTTAATCTTCTTATTCCCGTAGTATAGTAAAAATTTCTTCGCTGGCCCAGATTTACTCCAAATTTTCCATACAAAATTGCATAAGCAAGCTTATTTTCAGGCTCTAAAATAGAATTGATTCTAAAAGTAGACACGCGCGTGTCGTCGATAAGTTATGGATATAGAAAGTCCAAGGCTAAAACAACTTTTCCCTTATTACCTCTCACATATATCACTTCGTTGATCCTAATACTTTGGCGTATCTGCAAATTCTAACTCTATTTGTGTTCTCTACGCTTGACATGTGGCCTTCAAAATCAAATATTTAACAAAAATCTTTTTCGCTTTTTAAATCTATATGTCATTTGAAAAATAAAATCTCCAGATATTTAGAGGCGCATTTTCCTTGAATCAAATTTTTGGACAAAAATTTTAAAAATAATTTAAGATCCAAAAATAACTAAGACTTCAAATTTTTTTTCCAAAGAAATGATTTTCAAAACATTTCATTTTCAAAAAAATTGAAGAATTTTGTCACAATTTCAACGTAACCAGAAGTCGGTTATGCGCTAAACACATAAACAAAATTTTAAAATTCTACAACTAACCTTTACCCATGAAACTTAACATTTTATTTTAAAACGTTATCATGCATAATTACCCAAAAAATTAGCTTTTAAGGAACATAGGCAATGACTCGTGATACCAAAACAACTTTATCATGTCCTTTGCTAACATTTTCCAACCGTTCTAAACTTCCAGTCTTATATTGCATTTATTGTTAGTTAAGTGTCTTTTATGAGATTTCCATATCTAAATTGTTTCTTCACTATGCATACATGAGGGTCGTCTGCATGTTCATAAACAATAACACAGTAAACAAACAGGAAGTCATAATATTGTGCGTGCATTTCATAAGAGACAACTAACAGCTACAACCCAAACAACATTAAAGAAAAGAACAAATGCTGGAAGAAAAAGACAACAATACCGTGAATCCTAAAATAGTGCCTATAACTATGAGATGTTTTTATCTATATTTGGAACTTGATCCATTGATGCGACCCTTGAATGGTCATAACATGGTGGTTATACACCCAATCTTGTGTCGCTAGCGCTACTGGTGTTGCTGACAGCTTCTGAATTGTCATCTTCCGAAGGAAGGATCTAATGATGGCAGAAGGAACCTTCTACTAAACTGTCTTTTTACGGAGGTTCACCCATATTACCTAAAGATGATAGTGGATAGGCGAAAATACAAAAAGTGACTTCATGGAGTGCTAATCATTTATCAATAAATTGCATCATAAGGGTGCAGGTCCAATTGACGACGATGCCGCCAATATTAGCATAGATGGCCTTCTGCACCATAGGATAAATCTGGTCATAACTTTCCGTTTTAGAGATGATGTTATGCTGAATGATACGCACAACCTGATTGGTAGTCAGACGTGGATTAACCATGTCCAAACACCAACATCTTGGGAAAAGACCTGCTGCAAATTGAGTCAGTCACTTCAAAATCTTCCAAGTCTGTGCCCTTTGGGGAGGCCTCCAAAATCTTAGCGAGATCATTATTAGTCAGCTCAACCAAGACACCTTTAACCTTCGAATGAATCTAACCGTTGCCTCCATCAAAATTTTGTGCCAAATAGGACATCGGAAAGGCAGACGTAGCATGGGTAACATTCCCACTTAAAGGTCTCAAAATAGAGGATCGATGCAAATCCTACCATAACAAATAGCTTTTCTAGCCCCAACGCAGCGAAACCTTCTATCAAGTAGTTTCTTGAGGGTTGAGACCATAATGGTGCCATACAAAACTGATAGTGCAGAAAGGTGTCTTAGGTTAAGAAGTGGTCGGAGGTAGGAAATAGGGTTTAGATCTGGAGTAGTGATGGGGTGAGATCTAACATGCAAAACCATCATGAGCGGGAGATGAAGCTACTGCTCCTAAGGAAAAACGTCATCGCCTATGGGAGGAATGGAAGAGAGATGTTGATACTTGGAGGAGGAGGATGGAGATTGGGTTCGGCGTGTTAAGGAAGGATGAACGAAAGAAGGAAAGTGGGGGAATTCGAACATGACTTTTATAGTCCCGTTCAAGGTTCAAGTTGTGCCCAAACTCATTAGTTGGTAGACCACTCTAGGTTTACCTTAGGTGGTCAACTGCTAGACGGGCTTTGGGCATTAATTGATCCTAGACCACTCAGGGTCGAATTAAATAATAATAATTGTTCCATGCCATCTCCTTCGATTCGACACAATCTGAAAAATTCCTATCCTTATCATGGTGGTGTAAAAACGTATCGCCTAGTCCTGAACCATACTCCATTAATTCACAGTAGTGCCAACAAAATTATTGCGACCAACAACAATTCCAAAATCCCAAAAATATTCCAACTGTTATTTCTTGCCTAGTTCGCACTGAAATATTTCTTCTAATAACCAAGAGTACAACAGCACTTCAAACTACATACCCTAGTAAAATTGAATGTCATTCCTATTTTGTCTGTACATTAAAATGAGAAGATTTTAAAACCTCGATTTTATAAATCGAAAAATCACTAAGCTAAATATATGCTCCTTTATAGTTATTTCTAAATAATAAAAACTATTTCATACCAAAACTTCCCTTAAAAATGAACTTATATATATGTTTCATCGTTTCCGAAATCCTTATTTTTAAAACACAAATTTCCCAAATTGGAAAACTATTTCCTTGCCAAAAATCAAAATCAAGCCTTCACTCACACACACACATATATATTTAAGGATTTGAAAAATTAAACTTTCATAAAATAAAAGTTTCTTAACACAACCAATATAGTAGGGTACGTATTTGTTGGGAAATTAAATTTTCAAAAATTTTCCGAAACAAAATTCCCAAAAAAATCATTAGGAAAATAAATCATTAGGAAAATAAATCCTTTGAAATCCCTTTTTCTAAGATCTAAGGCATATTCAAAATATACTTTATGAATACTCTCTCGCAGGTTCATAACTAAGGAATTGACATTAATTCTCAGAATAAAAATCTGGTTTTCCATCAAAGATGTGATTAATGGACAATCTCTTGCCAAAACTGGTTCTTGAATGTTCATGACATGCAGACTTCATTTTCCCACCCATATGGAATAAATGTGTGCCTTCGATTGGAGCTCTTCTTCAAAATCCATAATCACAAGGTAGCTAGATCTTAAACATTAAGTCGAACACCTCCACATATGTCGTACTCATGCTCTTTATCGACAGTACCTTACGCATCGCTAGCACTCCGTGGGGTACTTTGGAGTTGGTGTGAAAATCTTAACTCTAAGATATTTCCAACCCATAGTTTCTTTCCCCATTCCTTCAGAGTGGAGCTACAACTACTTCTATAGTCAAAATTCTTAGAATATAATGTAAAAATATAATAATACTAGACACGAAAGTACAAATGCATTCTCTCATTTTATCATAATTCTTTTGATCTACAAACCTAGGCTTTTATACTAAATGTAACAACTCATACCTCAATGGACCTAAATTTCGACAAAAATCGAAACCCAAGTCTATTAAGCACATATTCGTTGGGTTTGGTGCGTACAAATAAGCATGAGCATTATCAGAGATTGGTAGAGATCTAAACTCACAATGGAAACAATAATAAGAAAAGAATATTGATTATGACTACTACCATTGAATTAATGATATTCCTTGGGTAGCAGATTGTCACATTAGCATCGAGCAAGAGAGAAAAGAAGACTTATCCAACTACTAAACACATCCATCTCCATTGACATGTTCCTCTAAATCTATCATGTGGATTGTAATGCGGAGGGGTTCAGAACCATGTTCTGGTGACCGGAAAATCTATAAACTATCCATAATATAAATTTATACCAATTGGTTTCCATTTAATTGTTATGTCTATTAATATTAGCAATTCTAATCCAACCTTTCATTGCATGCATAATTACTTACCTAACAATTATCAAGGTAAAAGATACTAATGAAGCCTTATCAACCACCCAATACTTCCATACCCATTTGCCGCTTAATACTTCTAAATACGAAGTGGGCTTCTACTATCATCACATAATACTTTTAAAAGAGAAGTAGATGGGCTTTTCCATTAAAGACCTCAATTAATGTAGAATCCATCAATTAAGACCTATTCCCATGGTGGACTTCTAGCATCGTCATTATTGGTCTATTGGTCCTAACTACAGAGACCTTTGACCACTGTATATGACCTTATAATTTATAATAACCATACCTCTAGCGCATCTATCATTATTAGAGTCTTAGCAATATAAGATACTGTACCCAAGCCACTTAATGCCTTATTAATAAGGACTGGGCATGCCTCTAACAATTTAACACCTATTTATACGCAGGCCTTTTCCATTTAATGCTTATCCCTAAGGTGGACTCCTCACCGGTACTATCAAGCTGACATTGGTTGGAAATCTCATTAGGTGACTTAATACTTATTTTATTGGAAAGAGGAAGACATTACAGGTGTTTAATACCTCAAACCTAAAGTGAACCTCTCCCAAGATATCCAATATCACTCTTATAAATATGGAATCTCAATACATTACTTTTTCGGTAAGGAGACGAGAATCAGGATAGATAACTCTCAACGCTCCTAATTCCAAATTTAGACTATTTAATACTTTTTAATTAAGAAAGCAAGTCCAATCTCTCACGTCGTCACGGGTCCTACGGTTAGTAATATCTCACATCAACAGCAAGTGCATTCGAGTGCGGTACCCTCAAAATGAAGGGCAGTCTTCCATCGAGTGACTCTACTGACCTCACATCACTAACCTATTAAGTTCAGTTAACCATCCTAAGCCCTTACTTATACTATCTTAGGTTGACATTGGACTTAGTTTACTAACTCCCTTTTTTACTTCAGATAATAAGATTTACATTAAATACTTATCAACCCATAAATCTCTTTTTAATGCTCATAAATGTCAATTTGTCCATAAAATCCTAAGGAATATTTCCTAAGACATTTATGTATGATTACTAATTTGGATTTAGTAACATTTTCATATTTATTCCATTTTTATTAGTCTCATTAATCCATTTGTCTCTATCAGTTGCAATCCTTAATTTAATACTATCTATTATTTCTCATTGGTTACCCACTAATTCAGATTACAATCTTTCATTTCTTATTAAGTAATTAATAGGAATTTCTAATTTATTTCGCGTTAATTTGAATTACTACCTTTTCTAATTCTAACTATTGGCTTCCTTATATATAATAATAACAACTGACGAGCGTTACGCATAAATAACTCATGAATAAATGATATTCTTCTTTATTAACGCAATAAATACATATAAACTACCTAATAAAACTACCTATTCGTAAGTAAGTATATTTTAGTCATAAATATGTAACTAGAATATGCTTTCCATATTTAATTTACTAGAATTAAACTCCTTGGTAAGATTTTCCACTATGATTTTTGTAAATTGGTTTAACGCAAAAAGGAAAGATTGAATCCAATTTGAAATTACAATGAATGGATAATTTCTTTTTAATTGGAATAGACAGTTTAAACTATAGAGAATAAATTTGTACTTTACACATCTTTTTCCTTTTTGTTTGTGAGTTTTCCTTGTTAAATCAAATGTCGCCCTTTAAATGAAAACTAGAAAAACTAAACAAATTTATAAAAATCAAACGGATTTCCCATAAATTAAACTATGGAAAATCTACAATATAGCACAAATTGTGCAGTAATCCAAAAATCATATTTCGCACCTAAGTACAGATCTAGAATGAAAATATGCAACATTCAAATTCTAAAATCGTTATGACTGATTTCCACATCTTGGCATAAACATATTTCAAATTAGATCTAAAACAAGAATATGTGGACAATAGTTTTCTAAACTAAATTAAGCTTACAATTCTCAAATAAAATTGATTTAGGCATAAAAATAAAACATATGCCAATGGAATAGATTTAAAATCTTCCGTCCACGTTTTATAAGCGATCCAAATCTTCAAATTTGTAATAGAACCTTAAATTCATCTCCAAATCCTTTTTAATCCAATAAATATGTATAAAAAGGGTATATACATACATTGAATTATAGATTTAAGAAGAGATTTGGGATTGGGAGAGAAAATAAATACAAATATATAAATTATCTCAAATACGCATATAGCTGATTCTCTTCTCCTTATCATTTGATTTCCATTCTTCTCCAATTTGTATGAATATAAATACAAATATCTTATTTTTATAATTTAGAAAGAAAGTGGAGAAGCAGAAATAGGAGAGCTTCATTACTCTGCTTCAAAAAATACGAGAAGAGAAGGGAGGGTTAGGCCTGCATTTATAGGCGCTAGACTCAACCAGAACCACTAGATAAAAATATAATAGATCTGGTGTAACGACCCGCTATTTTGGACTATTCGCATCCGCACACTTCGGACTTGAATAATTCAAAATACCGAATTGTTAATTTAAAATTTGGCAAAACTCATATATACAGTAAATAAATAATCACAGAATCACAGACACAGAGTAATAGTATTCAGCGGAAGTAAAAGAGATAGTAGTTCATGAAGCTACTATATAAATATATAAGATACATCAGAGTTTACAACATAAGAGTAACACGATACATTAGATACCAATCAAAATACATCACTGAAATCATCGAATACTGGAAGCAAAATAGATGGCTGGGCCTTCAAGCAAAGCTCCAACTCCAAAGGTGAGTCTCGAAAGCTGAACCACTCAGTCTGACCCGAGCGTAAAGCTAATACAAAACACTCGAGTCAGGATTAATATTCTCATATCAATAAATCCAACTCAAGTGAAATAGCAATCGAAATACAAGTAACTCAAAGGATGTTGGAATCACCATCCTCTAAGGATCCGTTAAACTATCTACTATGTAGTAATATACGCTAAATAGATAATGTCTATCAGTAATATAAAATATCAAAATAGTGTTAAGGCGTTACCATTATCCCCCTTAACACATTTTATATAGGCTTATAGTCTATACAGCACTGTAAACTCCACCGTAAACTAGTGGGATATCAGGGAGTACTCCATAGGTATAACACAAAATAAATTCGTAGTGGTCGCATATATAGGGATACAAGTATGACAAGGCACATGAGGCAATACCCAAGGCAGTGAAACTACCGTTCGCCTGATCCAGACTGGTGAGAACGCATCGCCGCAGCGATCGCAACACCGCGAAACAACACTCCTGAAATTCCGAGGGTGCACCAATCAATCACAAGTAATGAGTAGTAGTTACGAAGAAGTGTGTTCGCTCGAGGTTGCTAACCCCATTTGGCCCGGCACGGCTCCTGATTTTAGTCATTTCCAATTTGACACAAGTGTCAAGGCTATCCATTATCGTTCTCTTTCTTCAGTCATCACGTACATCATTCCAACCACTTCATTCTGGATCATCATTCCGCGTATAGTTATCAAAGTGGTTTCGGTTTAGACAGAGAGTATGTCCAAAACCGATTCCGGTCTCTTTAATAATTTTCATAATTATTACACCGATTGGTCGTTTAGAAATTTCAAAGCCAAATCAATTTCAATTTCAATTCGTAAATCAATATTTCGTTTGTCTTTCACTATCAATTTCCAAAATTTACGTTTCAAACTTCCAAATAACCATTTCAAAGTCTTACAATTCAATTTCAATTTTTATTTAAAACAATACAAATATTAATCCAAGTTCGTATATAAGTTTCATTCCGAAATCATTTAAATTGTTAAATTTTCATTCAAATCGATTTAAATTCATTTATCGATTTCATTCAATATTCATTAAGTAAATTCGTCATTCAAAACAACTTTTATTTAAATTCCGATTCATTTAAATCAATTACTTACGCTCAACTTCATTTTATCAAAACATCAATCTGAAATAAATCAAATTCGTCAAATTAATTCTTTTAATTACAAGTCTTACGTTAATTTCAATAAATCCCATTCATTTCAATAAATCACATTTATTTCTTGTTAAAGAAATTCAATTTTCACTTATTTATTGACTTCGTTACGAATTTCAAACTTAATTAATAAAGACTAAATTTCACATAATCGAGAAGTTTCAATTCCACTTATTAACTTACTTGAATAATTTTTTCACAAAACTTTAACAAATAAAGAAACTCAATTTCATTCATTAACGAAGTTCAAATTCACTTAATCAAAAGTTCAATTTCTCTTATCAAAGAATTCAATTTTTATTCAATTATCAAATAATTAAATCTCATTCAATTATTAAATAATTTCAATCTTAATTGTTAATAATTTCAAAAATTAATAATTACAAACTTGATAATCAATTCAAACTTAACTATTAAATCGTTTCCACTTAATTATGAATTCAAACTTAATCATCAAATCGTTTCAACTTAATTATAAATTTAACTTAATAATTTCAAACTTAATTATAATTTCAAACTTAATTATAATTTCAAATTTAATTATTAGATGATTTCAAACTTAATAATTTCAAAACTCAATTATTACTAATTCCAAATTATTATCAACAATTCCAATTTAATAATTAAATTTCAAACAACGTTCTTTCATTAATTACTACGTTAATATTTGTTTCATATTTCAATCTTTACATTTCCTTTCAAAATTCAAATTCCAACTTCATTTCAAAACTTATTCTTTGCTCGAATAAAATCATTATTTTATTTTTAAATCAATTTATTGACCAATCGGATTTTATTTAATTCTCTATCCTAAGTCAAATTCATTTGGGTATATATCATTTCAACCCGATTCCAATTTCAATTCAAGATCAAGCATAATAAAGGGAACTTGCAGTGTGATAACTGGGATGGTGTCAAAGTAAATAAACAAGCAAAAACAACAATCAATAACAATCCAATAATTAATTCAAATAATCCCGAAATAATCGTATTAATTCGCATTGATATTTGTGCGAATTAATATAATTATCTCTAGAATCTGCACTATCATTTCATGTAGATTAAAGATTACTAGATTACGGTTTTTCACTCGTCGTCAAATTTCAATTTCAATTCTACAATAATTTATTCAATATACGTTCAAGGTTCAAAGTGTAATTTATCAAATTCTACGTGTCAATTAACTTAACAATTACAAGGGGTCATATTTTTCAAATTAACTAATCAAATTCAACACATATGACGATTCAAAATTTTAAACTATCCTATGACAAATTTCAATTTCAAGTTATTTATCACTTACAACATTAACAGTTTAACGTTCAATGTCAACATCACACAATCAATCAAATTATCAACCAAATTTGATTATTTTTGCATACATAACAGATAATAGTGTCAGATGTCAAAGGTGAACTGATACATAAATAACAGTGCAATAAATAACAGCTGCATATTTCAATTGTCGTTTCAATTGAAATCAAATTTAATAAATAAAAGAATATTAATCGTGAGTGATTGCTCACCTTTCGAGGCTAGAGAAATCAAAGATGACACATTTACGCTCACTGATACAGACACTGAAATTGAATGACGAATTGAAGCAAAGCAAAACTTGGCACGAATCGGGCACGACAGAGCTGATATAGATATTGATGAGAACAAATCAGAATCTTGATAGATGCAACCATGGAAGATTTATTTATTATTATTATTTTCATATTTATTCTTCCAAAATGTAACGGAAATGCATGCATGAAATTTATATATGCTTATCTTTATATATAACAAACATGCAGACTACATATTTAATGCAGACCTTAAATCAACACTTAAACATATATACGCATACACCCTATGCTATATAATACTTACGTGTCTATCATATTTTAAACAGTATGCATATTAACCTATAGAAACATATAGATCGAAACATTATTTCATTAAGATGCACCACAGTTCTTATACTTGAAAATTAAATATATAAACCCATATATAAGCTATAACTAGATGTAACCCAATACACATGCATGACAACTTTACGATAAAATATAAAATACTTCCTGCAAGATCATACTCATGAACTGTAAACGAACTTTATGCAATTATATATATATATATATATATATATATTATAGACACCTTTTTCACTCAAACAAACACACCTCTACCCACAATAGCTTCAGATCCAAGGTTAACATAAATTATAGTACTCTATATAAATGTGTAGACTCAACATTATTGCTTACAATGTACAGTACCTACAAACCAATACTATACGAAACTTATTGAATTTGTTGAACAGATTTCTTATGAACTTAGATAAAGTATGAAATATAATGTGTATATATATATGCAGCCATTAAACAAATATGCAAAACAATATATCTAACAGCATATATGACATGCGAAAACTTAACTATCCAACATACCTATTAAATTAATATATTAACTTTATACAATTACACTTATATATAACACAAGTAGGTACACAACAACCGATATATTTTATATACATACTTACCACACATATCAACAAGATTTGTAGGCATAGCCTTCACGTGAAGGAGATGCACACGTGGAGGGTGTTTCGGTGTTGCAAGCTGGGCAGGTGACTGAGATAACCGAAGTTTGGCCTAAGCATGGTAGTGACGTGGCTCAGGGCGAAGGCAGGAGGAGGCGGTGGATGGAGTGGCGCAGGCGGAGGTGCGACGGAGGGGAGAGGGCGGACCGGTCGCGGAGTCCAAGCGAAAGGGGTGGTGCCGACGTGAAGTAGCAGAGGGGCGGCTACGTGGGGATGGTGCTGGGCGTGGTTGAGGCCTGCGGGGTGGATGGTTTTGGTCGCGGGTTGAGGGCCGCGATGGTGGTTGCGTCATGTAGCAAGGTGGCGGGAGGTACAAGGCGGAGGGTCGGATGCTGAAGAACGCAATTTGGAGGCGAGCAGATTTCTAATGGAAAAAGTATATAAGCTTTGTATATTACCATAGTGTTCTCCGGAAGGAAGAAAGCAACAGGATGAAGAGAATGTGAAAAGTGGGAACAGAGAAGGAGAAAGGTAGTGGAGAAGACAACAAATAAAAGGGCAGAACCAATTTACGTTGGAACCACCGTAGAAAAGAAAAGTCACCATAAATTTGAAAACAATTATGAAGAGAGGCTATTGATTTTGTACAGTAGGAATTTGGGCAGTCACGGTTCAAAGTATGAAAAGAAAATGAAGGTCACGGTACCGATGCGGTGAACCGTTTTACCGATTACACCGCGTACAGAAACTCCATAACACAGGTAGGGATATGTTGCGGAGATCTGCTCAACGAGACGATCTAAACGGTATACAAATATTAGTGGTATGATTTGAATTGTAAAAATTCGAATTTTATAACAGCGGAAAATGCATGAAAAACACGGAAAAATAAGATCGACGGAGCTAAAGATGTCCGAATTTGGAAAAATGACAAACTGACGTCTTGCTCAAAAGATGGTTTAGAATCTTTCTATGTAAAAATATTTAGTTTTCAAAAATGTTTTATTTTCGTCGCTTTTTAACTGATTAAATTGAAGTAATTTTACGCGCGAAATAAACTTTCATATTTTTGGACGAAAATTTACCAGTTGCTATGTTTAACAATACGCATTCCAAATATAAAATTTATTTTTCAATATTTTATCATTTATTACTTCGCAAAATTTCAATTAAATACGTTACTAAAACCGTTAAAATTTACGGGTCGTTACATTCTCCCCCACTCAAAACTTTTCGTCCTCGAAAAGGGAGGAAGTAGGCGAATAGAAACAACCAGAAGGAAATAGATTGAAAACAAAATAAAACAATTAGTTTAAACCCTATAACTTCCAATTTTAATTAATTAATATTCAACAATTTTTTTTAAATTCAAAGTATTCTAGTAAGCTGAAATTAATGAAAGACTTGGAATTTTTAAAAAAAAAATTGATTTGATTTCTCATTTATTAATGTTAGGTACAATAGGTTTCTTTCAAATGAAATTCAATTTAAATTCAACTAATTCAAGATACTACCTTAAGTTGATTTAATTCAATTTATTAACTTTCAAAACGAAATTTTCCTTCTATTGATCACAACTATTATACAATTGACTTATTATTCTATTTATCTCCATAAACATCTTATAATTAAAATTTAAGTGAATAACATTTACTATACGCACACACATTTTATTTATATAGACAATTTATATTGTATATTATCCAATTTTCTCAAATTAACAATTTCAAAGATCATAAATTTGAATAGTCATTTATTATAATCATATTTTATTTAACCAATTCAATTTATCTTTATTCCATATTACTATTAAATCTATTCGACTTAATATATCTTCTCATATATATATATATTAAGTATACTTACACTTATTATAACTACCCATATTTAAAAAAAAATCTTTTGATATCACTTTATATTGTACAATATTCAATTACATAGTTAACTTTTGAAAATTTTGATAAGTTATATATGGAATGCAATTTGGTATTATACGAATAAAATTCCACAATACAGTTATTCCAAGTTGAATATTTATTTAAAATCTTTGCCTCAGTTTAAATTTGAAATTATCTTTAATTATAAATTTAAGAATTAAATTTTCGAGTAACTTCAAATTTAGTTAAAGTTAAATATATATATATTTATATAATATCAAATCAGATTTAAATCATATCAATATATATTACGAATCAAATCATGCTTTACGAAATTCAAATCAATTAATTTTTCAAACAAACCGTAGCAAAGCTACGGAATAGTCTCTCCCCTTCGAAACTTGAAAATGAATGTCGATGATGCGGCCGTCATCACCGAAATTATTTTCCAGACAAAGAGAAGAGCACTGATTTAAACATTTAAATTCTTTGAAATGGTTTCTATTTGAAAATACTTCAAATACTATATGCTTTAAAACTTTAAAATCAATGTTTGAAATCACCGAAAATCAAATTCTCTAATTCCTGATTTACATTCATTTAAATTTACAAACCTGGTTTTATAAATTCATTTATCTATTTTATGCAAAAGTCAATGATTTATAAAACAATAAATGTGAATTAAATTTTAACATTTTGGACAACAGATTCATTAACCTTTTGATTTCAAAAAAAAAATTATGCTTATATATAATATAATTATACAAAACCATTTTATTCACCAAATTTGAAAATATTATTGTGTCAGTTTGCTCTGCTCAAGTGTTTTAGAAATTCTATCGATAGCGTTGATCAGACGAATCGATCGAAAATCCAAATCAACATCAACAATTCAAATAACACAATATATATAAAACATTTTAAATATTGAATTACGAATACACTTCCTCGCTCGACGATACAAGGATGGATTTCAAAATAAGTATAGAGATTTAAATCTAATGAAAATCAAATCAAAGAGAATTTTGATTCGATAATAAGTTCAAACAGAAGATAAGATTATTCAATTTACAGAGTCGGGAGATGGATAAACTTATTTAAATTCACGGGCAACCTTAACTGGGCTGACCGTAACTTCAAGAATAAGATCGATGCTGAATTCCGAGGTAAATCAACATTCGATCTCAAGAGATAGAATTCAGGTATAGCAAGGAATAGATAGCATCGTAAACCGAGGATACGGAAATCTCCGGTAAATTAATGCCTGTTGTAAAGGAGTTTCACCCATTTACAAATAATTCGAAGATTGGTGAGACCGCCGATTCATTATAAGAATCATTCGAAGTGGAGTTATGGGATACTCCAGAATTGGAAGAAGACGAATAGTGAGGGACACGAATGAATTTCGGAACAGAGGGAACGTTCCAAAATTCAAAGGAATTGAGTCAAGAGGAAGAAATTGAAACTCGAATGAGAGTGATTCTTTAAATACATTTACCCTATATGCTGAGTTTTGCCTAGAGCTACCAAAAGCTCTGATACCAACTGTAACGACCCGCTATTTTGGACTATTCGCATCCGCACACTTCGGACTTGAATAATTCAAAATACCGAATTGTTAATTTAAAATTTGGCAAAACTCATATATACAGTAAATAAATAATCACAGAATCACAGACACAGAGTAATAGTATTCAGCGGAAGTAAAAGAGATAGTAGTTCATGAAGCTACTATATAAATATATAAGATACATCAGAGTTTACAACATAAGAGTAACACGATACATTAGATACCAATCAAAATACATCACTGAAATCATCGAATACTGGAAGCAAAATAGATGGCTGGGCCTTCAAGCAAAGCTCCAACTCCAAAGGTGAGTCTCGAAAGCTGAACCACTCAGTCTGACCCGAGCGTAAAGCTAATACAAAACACTCGAGTCAGGATTAATATTCTCATATCAATAAATCCAACTCAAGTGAAATAGCAATCGAAATACAAGTAACTCAAAGGATGTTGGAATCACCATCCTCTAAGGATCCGTTAAACTATCTACTATGTAGTAATATACGCTAAATAGATAATGTCTATCAGTAATATAAAATATCAAAATAGTGTTAAGGCGTTACCATTATCCCCCTTAACACATTTTATATAGGCTTATAGTCTATACAGCACTGTAAACTCCACCGTAAACTAGTGGGATATCAGGGAGTACTCCATAGGTATAACACAAAATAAATTCGTAGTGGTCGCATATATAGGGATACAAGTATGACAAGGCACATGAGGCAATACCCAAGGCAGTGAAACTACCGTTCGCCTGATCCAGACTGGTGAGAACGCATCGCCGCAGCGATCGCAACACCGCGAAACAACACTCCTGAAATTCCGAGGGTGCACCAATCAATCACAAGTAATGAGTAGTAGTTACGAAGAAGTGTGTTCGCTCGAGGTTGCTAACCCCATTTGGCCCGGCACGGCTCCTGATTTTAGTCATTTCCAATTTGACACAAGTGTCAAGGCTATCCATTATCGTTCTCTTTCTTCAGTCATCACGTACATCATTCCAACCACTTCATTCTGGATCATCACTCCGCGTATAGTTATCAAAGTGGTTTCGGTTTAGACAGAGAGTATGTCCAAAACCGATTCCGGTCTCTTTAATAATTTTCATAATTATTACACCGATTGGTCGTTTAGAAATTTCAAAGCCAAATCAATTTCAATTTCAATTCGTAAATCAATATTTCGTTTGTCTTTCACTATCAATTTCCAAAATTTACGTTTCAAACTTCCAAATAACCATTTCAAAGTCTTACAATTCAATTTCAATTTTTATTTAAAACAATACAAATATTAATCCAAGTTCGTATATAAGTTTCATTCCGAAATCATTTAAATTGTTAAATTTTCATTCAAATCGATTTAAATTCATTTATCGATTTCATTCAATATTCATTAAGTAAATTCGTCATTCAAAACAACTTTTATTTAAATTCCGATTCATTTAAATCAATTACTTACGCTCAACTTCATTTTATCAAAACATCAATCTGAAATAAATCAAATTCGTCAAATTAATTCTTTTAATTACAAGTCTTACGTTAATTTCAATAAATCCCATTCATTTCAATAAATCACATTTATTTCTTGTTAAAGAAATTCAATTTTCACTTATTTATTGACTTCGTTACGAATTTCAAACTTAATTAATAAAGACTAAATTTCACATAATCGAGAAGTTTCAATTCCACTTATTAACTTACTTGAATAATTTTTTCACAAAACTTTAACAAATAAAGAAACTCAATTTCATTCATTAACGAAGTTCAAATTCACTTAATCAAAAGTTCAATTTCTCTTATCAAAGAATTCAATTTTTATTCAATTATCAAATAATTAAATCTCATTCAATTATTAAATAATTTCAATCTTAATTGTTAATAATTTCAAAAATTAATAATTACAAACTTGATAATCAATTCAAACTTAACTATTAAATCGTTTCCACTTAATTATGAATTCAAACTTAATCATCAAATCGTTTCAACTTAATTATAAATTTAACTTAATAATTTCAAACTTAATTATAATTTCAAACTTAATTATAATTTCAAATTTAATTATTAGATGATTTCAAACTTAATAATTTCAAAACTCAATTATTACTAATTCCAAATTATTATCAACAATTCCAATTTAATAATTAAATTTCAAACAACGTTCTTTCATTAATTACTACGTTAATATTTGTTTCATATTTCAATCTTTACATTTCCTTTCAAAATTCAAATTCCAACTTCATTTCAAAACTTATTCTTTGCTCGAATAAAATCATTATTTTATTTTTAAATCAATTTATTGACCAATCGGATTTTATTTAATTCTCTATCCTAAGTCAAATTCATTTGGGTATATATCATTTCAACCCGATTCCAATTTCAATTCAAGATCAAGCATAATAAAGGGAACTTGCAGTGTGATAACTGGGATGGTGTCAAAGTAAATAAACAAGCAAAAACAACAATCAATAACAATCCAATAATTAATTCAAATAATCCCGAAATAATCGTATTAATTCGCATTGATATTTGTGCGAATTAATACAATTATCTCTAGAATCTACACTATCATTTCATGTAGATTAAAGATTACTAGATTACGGTTTTTCACTCGTCGTCAAATTTCAATTTCAATTCTACAATAATTTATTCAATATACGTTCAAGGTTCAAAGTGTAATTTATCAAATTCTACGTGTCAATTAACTTAACAATTACAAGGGGTCATATTTTTCAAATTAACTAATCAAATTCAACACATATGACGATTCAAAATTTTAAACTATCCTATGACAAATTTCAATTTCAAGTTATTTATCACTTACAACATTAACAGTTTAACGTTCAATGTCAACATCACACAATCAATCAAATTATCAACCAAATTTGATTATTTTTGCATACATAACAGATAATAGTGTCAGATGTCAAAGGTGAACTGATACATAAATAACAATGCAATAAATAACAGCTGCATATTTCAATTGTCGTTTCAATTGAAATCAAATTTAATAAATAAAAGAATATTAATCGTGAGTGATTGCTCACCTTTCGAGGCTAGAGAAATCAAAGATGACACATTTACGCTCACTGATACAGACACTGAAATTGAATGACGAATTGAAGCAAAGCAAAACTTGGCACGAATCGGGCACGACAGAGCTGATATAGATATTGATGAGAACAAATCAGAATCTTGATAGATGCAACCATGGAAGATTTATTTATTATTATTATTTTCATATTTATTCTTCCAAAATGTAACGGAAATGCATGCATGAATTTATATATGCTTATCTTTATATATAACAAACATGCAGACTACATATTTAATGCAGACCTTAAATCAACACTTAAACATATATACGCATACACCCTATGCTATATAATACTTACGTGTCTATCATATTTTAAACAGTATGCATATTAACCTATAGAAACATATAGATCGAAACATTATTTCATTAAGATGCACCACAGTTCTTATACTTGAAAATTAAATATATAAACCCATATATAAGCTATAACTAGATGTAACCCAATACACATGCATGACAACTTTACGATAAAATATAAAATACTTCCTACAAGATCATACTCATGAACTGTAAACGAACTTTATGCAATTATATATATATATATATATATATTATAGACACCTTTTTCACTCAAACAAACACACCTCTACCCACAATAGCTTCAGATCCAAGGTTAACATAAATTATAGTACTCTATATAAATGTGTAGACTCAACATTATTGCTTACAATGTACAGTACCTACAAACCAATACTATACGAAACTTATTGAATTTGTTGAACAGATTTCTTATGAACTTAGATAAAGTATGAAATATAATGTGTATATATATATGCAGCCATTAAACAAATATGCAAAACAATATATCTAACAGCATATATGACATGCGAAAACTTAACTATCCAACATACCTATTAAATTAATATATTAACTTTATACAATTACACTTATATATAACACAAGTAGGTACACAACAACCGATATATTTTATATACATACTTACCACACATATCAACAAGATTTGTAGGCATAGCCTTCACGTGAAGGAGATGCACACGTGGAGGGTGTTTCGGTGTTGCAAGCTGGGCAGGTGACTGAGATAACCGAAGTTTGGCCTAAGCATGGTAGTGACGTGGCTCAGGGCGAAGGCAGGAGGAGGCGGTGGATGGAGTGGCGCAGGCGGAGGTGCGACGGAGGGGAGAGGGCGGACCGGTCGCGGAGTCCAAGCGAAAGGGGTGGTGCCGACGTGAAGTAGCAGAGGGGCGGCTACGTGGGGATGGTGCTGGGCGTGGTTGAGGCCTGCGGGGTGGATGGTTTTGGTCGCGGGTTGAGGGCCGCGATGGTGGTTGCGTCATGTAGCAAGGTGGCGGGAGGTACAAGGCGGAGGGTCGGATGCTGAAGAACGCAATTTGGAGGCGAGCAGATTTCTAATGGAAAAAGTATATAAGCTTTGTATATTACCATAGTGTTCTCCGGAAGGAAGAAAGCAACAGGATGAAGAGAATGTGAAAAGTGGGAACAGAGAAGGAGAAAGGTAGTGGAGAAGACAACAAATAAAAGGGCAGAACCAATTTACGTTGGAACCACCGTAGAAAAGAAAAGTCACCATAAATTTGAAAACAATTATGAAGAGAGGCTATTGATTTTGTACAGTAGGAATTTGGGCAGTCACGGTTCAAAGTATGAAAAGAAAATGAAGGTCACGGTACCGATGCGGTGAACCGTTTTACCGATTACACCGCGTACAGAAACTCCATAACACAGGTAGGGATATGTTGCGGAGATCTGCTCAACGAGACGATCTAAACGGTATACAAATATTAGTGGTATGATTTGAATTGTAAAAATTCGAATTTTATAACAGCGGAAAATGCATGAAAAACACGGAAAAATAAGATCGACGGAGCTAAAGATGTCCGAATTTGGAAAAATGACAAACTGACGTCTTGCTCAAAAGATGGTTTAGAATCTTTCTATGTAAAAATATTTAGTTTTCAAAAACGTTTTATTTTCGTCGCTTTTTAACTGATTAAATTGAAGTAATTTTACGCGCGAAATAAACTTTCATATTTTTGGACGAAAATTTACCAGTTGCTATGTTTAACAATACGCATTCCAAATATAAAATTTATTTTTCAATATTTTATCATTTATTACTTCGCAAAATTTCAATTAAATACGTTACTAAAACCGTTAAAATTTACGGGTCGTTACATCTGGGCTACTGGGCCAGGGAAAACCATACTCATCGCCTTAAGAGCGGTCGACCGCCCCCTCGTAGGGATCGACAGCCCTAAGTCGACCACTGCACTAAGCGGGTCGACCTATGGACCCTACTTAATTAATTAAAAAACGTTAATTTATTGAACGAATTATTTCCGTTCTGAATTCGTTTTTCGTCCGTAACTTCTTCGTTTGGACTTCGATCGTAAAACTCAAAATATGAAAGTTGCCCAGAATTTAACCACAAAAGCAATGGTGCAAGTTTCGTGGTCAAATTTTATCGTTCATGCAAATTTCATTTTTGGAGCCTAATTAATTAACTAGCTAATTAAATAACTAAGGACAAATTATGGCATATTACACCTTTCAATTTCACAAACCCTAGAATTATTTGAGCATTTAATCCCATACGTTTTACAACCAAATCTATACGCCAACCATGTTCATTCAATTCATCATTATTTGAGAGATTATAAGAATATTGTAAATCATCAAAATATATTCTCATGTAATCAAGACACAAAGAGTCAAAAGTTTAAGCACTCATTTATATTGTAGTCGAAGTCATGTTCAGGAAGTTCAAGCAGAGTGAAGTCATGTTGTAGTTTCCTCAGGAAGTTTGTTGAATCTAGTTCATTTGTTTTAGCCAGTTGTAAAAACTTATTCCATCGAGTGAAGAGATGGTTGTTTAGTGAAATATCGAAAGGGAGCTTCGGGACTGGATGTAGGATGGGGTCTGAACCAATATAAAATTAATTGTGTTCTGTTGTATTTATTGTTATATTCTCATTATATACACTTCGTTCCAAAGTATGAAAGGATGCGCTTCTTCCCAAATCCCTTTCACTTTAATTAGTAAAATGTTGAAACTAATCTTGATTGTCTTATTAGCTACTTTAACAATATCATTTGCTTATAGATGTGATAAAGACAAAAAGCTTTTCATGCTGTCATTGCTCAGCAGTATTTATAAACTCTCTACTTTAAAATTGAGTTTCATTGTCCATGACCACCCTTAAGGAAGACCAAAAGATTTTAGTTATATTCTTAATAACAAATTTGATCACTTTAAAGTGGTGAATATTTCTAGGGGTTTGATTCTATCCATTTATCAAAGTATTCTACGACCACTATGGAAAATCTTGCCCTATTTATCATTGTCCATGTGTAATGGGCTTATAGGATCAATCCCCCTTTTGTCAGAGGGATCTGGTTATATCATTGGAACTAACTCACCTAGCGCATCTCTCGATATTTTTGAGAATTTTTGACATTGATCTCATTATTGTACATATTCAATTTCATATAGTAACCTTGAAGAAGAACTTTCTTACTAAGTTTAGAACCACTAGAATGGTATCCAGATACTCCTTCATATGCTCCTTGAAGTAATTCTTGACCTTGTTCCTTAGTTACACACCAAGAGTAAGGAGCACCATATCCTTGTTTGTACTAAACATCATTGACTGTGGTAAAGTTAGGTGCATTATATTTGACGTGAAGAGCTTCAAATAGGTCAGTGATCAATACACCTTAAATTTAAATATTGCATATAAGGAGTCATTCAAGTATATCCCTCATAGTTGTACATTGTTGGATCTCGGCTCCAACTGTTTGAGCCCTAGTTATGGCATACACCTAGTTCGAAATTTGAATACTTGGATTTTCTAAGAAATTTATTGGTATGTACTTATATTATTGTACTTCTATGGTAGTAGCAAACTTAACCATAGCGTCGACTATAACATTCTTTTTCCGGAATGCTTTTGATAGTATGTGACTAGAAGTAAGCGAGCAACTACCAAACCAACTTGGAAGATAATGTTAACCTTAGATCTTTTGCTTAATAATGGATGCAGACTTAGTTGACAATAAGTTGAATATCACTGTAATTCTTACTTCGAAGATTTCAGTTGAAATCGCCATCTTAAGTCTTGCAATCAAAGAAGTTAATAGAAGATCTGGTGATTACCTTGAGTAACCTACTTTTATCTACCCCTAAAATCTTGTTCGTTTGATGTACTATCGACATATAGCTGCCAACATGATTCAGTATTAGCAACAATATTTTCAATCTTCAAAAATTCAACCTCTTTTCTCATACATTCAATCAAGAAGTGCTTATCCTCGGTTCTTGAAATATGACTAATATCTTACTATCTTAACTCTACCTCCCATTTGATCCACCTTCCTATGGTTATGGGTAGGTTGAAAACCATCTTCAATGGTTGGTCAGTAAAGACCATGATATGATGAGCCTTGAATTATTATTAAAGCTTCGATGCGGTAAAAACCAAGCAGTGTGCTAACTTTATCATTAAGTTTTTTTGTTATCAAAAATGGATAACATTTTATTGATGTAATAGGTAGCTCTTGAATCCCATTATGATCTTGCATTAGTGCTGAACTTACAGCTTGATCTGAAGCAGCTAAATGTAGAAATAGATCTTCTCCGCCCACCGCATTGGATAAAGCTAAGAGTTTGCTCAAATGACCTTGAAGTTGTTAAAATGCTTTTATCCATTTTAGAGTCCAAACAAAATATTTGTGCTTCTTCAAAAGATTAAAGAAAGGAATGCATTTTTCAGTGGGTTGGCTAACGAATCGGTTGAAAGCAATTACATTCTTATTTCATCTCATAAGTTCTTAAGCATATATAGGTGGTTTCATATCAGTTATGGAATTGGCTAAATAGATATGAAACCACTTATATATAGGAATGTAAATAAATCTCGACATAGAATCTTCTATTCCTCGAGCAGTCCCACAAACCCTAAGAAATTTCCAAACTGAAAACCAAAGGAACATTTTTATGGGTTTATTTTCATATTATACTTCTAAAATATTCCAAATATTTCCTCCAAGACTCCATACGATTTATTATTTATTTGGATTGACCAACATGTCATCTATATAGACATCCATATTTTGACCTATTTATCCAGAGAACATTTCACTAACAAGTATTGATATCTTGCCCCAACATTTTTGAAACCAAAGGACATAACCTTATGGAAAATAAACACATAATATTTATAAAGCTTGTATGCTTTTCATTCGAGGTTAGCATGGGAATCTAATTGTATTTGGATTATGCATCTATGATAGATAATAACCGATGACCATAATTAGCATCCACTATTTAATGTAACCACGGTAAAGGAAAAATACTTTGGATGGGTCTTAATCAAAACCACATAGTCTATATAAGTTCGTAAGTTTCCATTTGGATTTTTCACTAGCACCGAATCAGTAATATATTTTGGATATTGGACTTGTTGGATGAAGTTATTTCCATAATATATCAATTTCTTCATGTAACGCCATGTACCTCACCGTATCAAGCGACCTACTTTTTTAATGAATTAACTCAAACTTTAGGTCAATATATAATACATGACACATAACCAAAGGATATATACCAGCTATGTCATCATGTGCCCATGCAAATATAATTAAAATCCATTGGAGAAAACATACTAACTTATTTCTTAGTTATGGACCCTATTGAGTTCCGATTTTTTATAATGACCCTGACTCGACCTTCGAAAATCGACACCCGTACTTCACTTGTACTCGAATGTCGTAGATTCAAAAGCCAAATCTGGTTCGCCGGAGCTTATAACACATTAAGTACAACAACACAGCAGAAAAAAATTGAATAATATCATTGATACAATAATGAATAGAATATCTGATACAATATGATACAACATGATATCAATACAAATCAGAGCCAAAAGATATATAACAGGGGAAGACAACACAAGAAGGTGGTCTACACTTTGCAACCATCGATAGCGGAATGATAACTCCGATAGGATTCCAAGTGAGACAGTGAGAATCCAATATCTAGCAACTCCATCTCCAAAACTCCAAACCAAAGATAGCTTGAACCAAAAGCTCGAACCACCATCATCACTGAAGCGAAGCAACTCGATTCAAATGCGATTGCCAATATTCAGAGATTGAATGCTATCGAATCTACACCTACTATTCGACTATCAGAAAAATCCAACTCTAGACCGCCCATGTGGAAAATTGTGGGTACCCAGAGTTTAGGAAGGGAACAATAAACTCCAGGTCAGTCATGGAACTGGTATGAGCAAACCAAAAAAGTTTTATCTTTAAAACAAACAACAAAATATTTTAAAAGAAATCCGCAATGCTTTTTGAAAATAAAACTACCATAAGGCCTCCCACCGCACACACCATGCAAACGTTGAATTGGAGGAGATTTCTCCTTATTCTTGATATGCGAAAACAATTTGATATTTTTATTAGTGCATAGTGTAGAAAACCTTTCGAAATTGTAATATTAATCTTAACCAGCATAGACATTTCAAACTATGCCTACTATAGCTACCATCTAAACAGTGTTGACCACCATAAGTAAATGGCAGGTTATACAACTAAAATCGTACAAGGTGCGTATTGGTGATTGGATTTCCAACAAATGGTCAGGCTAAGGAACTTCCTATTGCACATGGGAACACCTCTGGAGGGACGCCCAGAGAACCTACCCGGATCTCTGCCAACACAAGGCCAGTTTACTAACTTCCCGGGAGTAACACCTAAGATATTCCATCCCCGGTTGTTTGTGAACTTTATCTGAGGATCCTCAATCACAAAGCAACATCACACGGTAATAAAATTACAGTGTCCACATGAGTTAGGTATCTGGGCTCCATACCATGATACCACCCTTTTTCAGAAGGAATGGACATACCCTAGGGGCGCGACACCTGCAACCTTGCCGCATCTTTCCTGTTTCGACCATTTTCGGGATGTGATGTCCTGATGTAGCCTCGTCCACAAAGCTATGCTTTTCACAAACAATGATTTGATCAACAAATGATCAGCAGCACTTCGTATACCACATTACCAAATTGGAAATATATCACTAGTAACCATCAACTACATAATCTCTGAGCTCGTACGTCTCAAAGAAGGGGGGTTAAGCTAAGAGAATAAATCTCCGCCACCAAACATAAGATAGAAACCAGCTTTACATCTCAAAGTGTAACGTCAGACACATATCCATACAAGTCTGTTCTGGGTTCTAGCAGAACCGAAGGCACTTCCAAAAAAGCCCTTGCACTCCGAGAATTCCCAATCCCGATCGGACTCCCCATCACATATGGAGACCTCTATAACGGGGACTAATCGATGCAGAGTCAATCGACGGGTTATCCTTTCATTCTCGAAAGTACCCGGTCTTTACCACCGGTCTTCACCACCGGTCTTCACTACCGGTCTTCACCACCGGTATTCAAATGCTATCCATAACGTCGTACCATTATTCAAAATGTGTTATATGACAAAAGGTTCTCTGCCGGCTAAACCGAATAATGAGCACAATATTTAAAAACCATATGGATAATGGGATCTTAGTTAAGTCACAACTTATTATCCAAAACTTTTCTTTCAAATTGTTTAAACAAATTACCATTTCAAATCTTTTTAAACAAAAAGATTCACTTCACAAAGTTCATCAATATTTCACAAAGATTCATTCACAGCTTTTCAAAACAATTTCCTTTCCAAATTGGATTATCTCATCCAATTATTAAACTAAAGACTCAATTTATAGCTTTCAAAACTATTTCCAAAGATCCATTCATAACTTCCAAAACAATTCCCATTTCAAGTCTTTATATATAAAAGATACACCATCTAAAATCCACTTCGATTTCAAAACAAAATTTAACAATCTTTCACAAAGGTTCATTCATAGCTTTCAAAAACAATTCACAATTTCATTTCTAACTTGAAATGTTTCAACACAAAATGGAAATCCTTTCTTTATATGAAAGCTATTATTGTTTGAAAACAAACAGTTTCGTTTCGAAAAATCTAATTACATTTGCACGAGTTAAAGCTTCTCAAATATAAATTTTGGGTTAAATTCAAATTCCTAAAACAATACTCTTAAAAAATGGTTTAAAACCTATATACACACATTTATAACTTGAATAACCTTTTTAAACCATAATTTCCAAACATAGAATTCAATTTCAAATCTTGAATTTAAATTCAAATCAAATTATTTAAATTCCAAAATTTACCAAGTTATTCAAATAACTTTTGTCTTTAAAACTCCTTTCCAAAAGCTTTTCACATTTAACCCAATTCCAATACCCTGTGACTTAACGAATTCCCTCGTGCAATCCATATTTGTATGTGTAAGGTGTAGTCCAGTGGTTTTACCCAATAGTGCAACAACATCAATCAATCATAGATTCAATCATATCAATATCGATAAGCGGTATTATATATAACGCTTATCTTTATTCACGGATTTATAGATATATATTATAAATTTATCACAGATAAATAAATTACGTTCGTCACGGATAAATTACATTCATCACATCTTAAATCAATTCAATTTATATCACAAAGCAGCACCAATCAGGGATAACAAACAATTCAGCATCTAATAGAATCCAAACATCCATAAGTATGATCAATTATTCATCTGATTAATTTAAATAAAATTAATTACAAGTCCAGGTTAATTAACATTAATTAATTAACATTAATTAATTACAAATTATTTTGATTAATTATCCTTTGATCATTTATTAATTAACCATTAATAATAAATTAATTAACCATTAATTATTAAATGATTATCCTTTAATTAATTATCCTTAATTAATTATATTAATTAATTACTTCTCAATTAATTATCGTTCCTTAATCACCTTCATTAATTAATTTACCTTTAATGAATTAATTATCCTTAATTAATCACATTAATTAATTAGCGCTTAATTAATTATCATTCCTCAATCATCCTTAATCAATAAGTGGTTATCCTTAATCACTTATATTTTAAAAAATACTACTTAATCACATTGAATAATTATTACTTGATTAATTAATCATAAATCATCAATTTATTATCCTCAATTACTTTTATTAAGTAATTATTTTTAAGTAATCAATTACCCTTAATTACTTTCCACTTTAATTATTTAATATCCTTGAAGTAATTAACCTTTAATTAGTTAATTATTAATTAACCTTTAATAACAAATTCATTAATCAACTTTTAATTACATTAAAGTAATTAACCTTTAATTTCATTAAATAATCATTCCTTTAAATTAAATCATTGAATTACATTTGAAAATCACTTAGAGATTTCATTAATAATTTACCTAATATAGGAATATTTTCAAAACCAAATCAAATTATTTTCAAATTACATTTGAATTTTAAATTTTAGTATTAAAAACTTGTTTTAAAATCTTGTTAAATACACTTACTTTGGAAAACCCGATTTACAGCCTTTTGAAAACTTATCCTTTTAAATAGATTTTTTAAAACTTGATAAATATAAATCTATTTAAAAACTGGAACTTGATCCTTTAAATTTAAAAAAAAAACAGGTTAACTAAACTTAAAACAACCCGAGATTAACTTCGATTTCCCCGAGCATGACTTGGCGTTATCTTCCCACCTTCCTTTTTCTCCAGTCACCCCGCACATTTCTTCGAGACGAGCCCGAGTGATCCTCATCTTCCTCAACCAAACTGATACAAGCTTATACGCGTACACGTGCACGTTCAACAAATCAACCTCCGACCATCGCCATAGCCTTCGACAAGGCGTCGTCATCACTCTCGACCAACCCAGACACCCAGTTCGATGATTCAAACCTAAAATCGAAAATTAACCTATCGATCGCCTAGAACTCAAAAACCCAGTCAACTAAAATCCTTCGACCCATCACCACCGACCACCAGCAACTCTGCTGTCTTGACCCAAGGTGCCCCGATGACCCATCAATCTTTTCCCCTGGGTCCGATCACTTGAATCGCCTTGACTTGGAAGCAGTTCCTCCGATATCAGGCTCGATAAAAACCCAGTCTAAAACCCTTAAACTACCCGCGCCACCGCCTTGATCATCAGATAAATTATTTAACATTTTTCCGTGTATCCCTATCAACCAGGCAACCTTCAACAGAAATCTCGACCCACTTGGTCTTGCCGATCGACGGCAATCAATGTTAACATCAATTCTGATCGACTCAAAACCACTTGCTAATTTCATTCTTAAAAATCTTGAAACTTACATTTAAATTCATGGATTTGCAAAACGAACCCACTCATATAATTAAAACTTAAAATCCAGATGTGTAATTTTAGACCAATTTTTATTTTCTACTGTTACTTAACGATTTCCAGACTATTACCAAATATTTTTATTGGAAACCATTTTTTTAAAACAACTACCTTGTGATTTCGAACATCTTTTATTTATACAACTAAGCTTATAAATGATTGATCAAAGAGATTTTGATTTTACTCTTGTTTCTAGCCTATATCATAGAAACAGGCATATATGCCTGTATCTACATATTTATATCTTCTTAGATATATTTTCCGATATAATTTCATTCTAAGCAATATCATTTCACAACATATATCCAATTTAGATCGCATGTAAACCAGAATAAATATAGGGATTTAAAAATTTTCTCACCTGATTCCAGAAAACAGAGAACCAAGAAGAGCAGAGAACTGTTTGCATTTTAAATCTGGAAATTGATTTTCTTTTTCTCTTGAATTGTTTGTAGTTGAACTATGATCCTGTATTGATCACAGATTTGATTCCAGGCTTCAGATTTCTTTTCCATTATTTCCAGGTTTTGAAGTTGCTCTGAACTTGCATTTGATTTTCAGGGCTTTAAATTTTTGCTTTGACCTTCATTTCAATTTCCAGGTTTTTGATTTTATTTTAGCATTTGAATCTGGAAATGATCTTGCTCAGGTTTACTTTGATTTTATATTGAATCCAAAATTGTTTGATTTTAAATTGAATCCAAAATTGTCTGATATGAGATGATCAAATCTGTAATCCAGGTTGCATTGCTTTTCTTTTCTGATCTGAACTTGCTTGATTCAGCTTCAGGTTCGAACTGTTTTAAACTTTGCTTGCTATTTATTTGAGTTGAAGCTTTAATCTGGTTTGCTTTTGTTTAGGTTTCCAAATTTTCTAGTTTGTGGATGTTGTTTGAATTTGTGGTTAGATTCCATTTTCTTTTCAAGTTTTAGGTTTACAGGTTTTGACATGAGAAGAATTGAATTTGTCTTTTCTTTTAATATTATATTTTTTTTCTTAGGAAACAGATATGCCACTTGTATTTACAAATAAAGATATGCTTACACTTGTTCATTTTGAATAAACACTTGTTATTTGCATGATGATAATGTTCACAAATGTCATTTGTGATAATTTTGTGTTTAAATCCTTTTGTTAAATTTTATTTTAAAATTTATGTTAAACCCCTGTCATATACTAATTTTTTTATTAGTATAGAGTTTCCAAATCCAATATATTTTCCAAATATTTATTTTCAACATATATGTATTTGAATCTCAAATTCAAATTCCAAATTAAAATATATTTATAAAATAAACAAACACATCGTTTATCATTTGTTCCTATAAATTTCAAATTAAATTACCAATTAATTCTAAATTAAATTCAAAAATCAAATTAAACACTAAATTAATTTGTCTAAAAAATCAGGAATGTTACAGATTCCCCCCTTAAGAAAATTTCGTCCCGAAAATTGCCAGACAGGGAGACAACAAAGAATGGATACACAAAGATAGAGAAACAGTTCTCCAGGTCAAACTGAATATCTATTCTGCATTTGGCTTACCAAATCAGAATATCAACAATATGAGAACAAAATCTTTCAATATTACACAAGATACTCGGGTCACCAGATCTACGAAATATACATGGGCATTGGTTAGTTCGAAGGATAACTAACCATTCATAGAATATATCAGACCCCAAAAAATGGATAAATGGATTTAATCTTCCATAATTCTCAAACACTAGATATGGATTCCAAACTCAAGTCGGAATACTCCAAAAGTATACATCAACTTGTCCCTCTTTGGACTTCGATTCTCACAAGATATTACAACAAAATTTCAAATTTGATTTTGGCAGAAATCATTCTGTCGATACAATGCAATTTAACTTCATATTTTAATTAACCAATTTATTTCAATTTAAATTTTCCAATTTATTAAAGTTAACACGAAAAGCTGATAAGGAACCGATGAAAAGAATATGAATTGAGAACCATCTCTACAATGATTTGCAGGGCCATCACCATACCAAAGCTTCTCCCTCGAGCTGCCGCGAAGCCATTAGAGAATTTTGAAATCGGATCAAAGGAGATTGATAGAGAAAGATTGTTTCCTTGTTGTTGTAGGGTATCGACCATTTGTAGTGGTACTCCCCTGTCCCTTATCTCATCCTTTTCTTGCACTCATACTCACTATCAGTGGATAGTAAGAGAATTTACTGAGGCACACAAACGGATATCTTAGGGAATACTCATTCTAGGGTATACTTCACTCTATCTCTAATGAGTTACCTAATGTGTTGTACTCCTGAGCTAAGGTTTCAACCTTCAGCTCTGATACCAATTTGTAACGACCCTGGCACGACCTTCGAAAATCATCACCCGTACTTCACTTGTACTCGAATGCCGCAGATTCAAAAGCCGAATCTGGTTCGCTGGAACTTACAACACATTAAGTACAACAACACAGCGGAAAAAAAAAAGAACAATATCATTGATACAACAATGAATACAATATCTGATACAATATGATACAACATGATATCAATACAAATCAAAGCCAAAAAATATACGAAGACAACACAAGAAGGTGGTCTAGACTTTGCAACCATCGATAGCGGAAAGATAACTCTGATAGGATTCCAATGAGGCAGCGAGAATCCAATATCTAGCAACTCCGTCTCCAAAACTCCAAACCAAAGATAGCTTGAACCAAAAGCTCGAACCACCATCATCACTGAAGTGAAGCAACTCGATCCAAATGCGAGTGCCAATATTCAAAGATTAAATGCTATCGAATCTACACCTACTATTAGACTATCTGAAAAACCCAACTCTAGACTACCTGTGTGGAAAATTATGGGCATCCAGAGTTTAGGAAGGGAACAATAAACTCCAGGTCAGTCATGAGACTGGTATGAGAAAACAAAAACAGTTTTATCTTTAAAATAAACAACAAAAGACTTTAAAAGAAAACCGCAATGTTTTTTGGAAAATGAAAATACCATAAGGCTCCCGCCGCACACACCATGCAAACGCAGAATTGGAGGAGATTTCTCCTTATGATAGTCGAACATTCTTGATATGCGAAAACCATTTGATATTATTATTAGTGCATAGTGTAGAAAACCTTTTGAAATTATAATATTAATCTTAGCCAGCATAGACATTTCAAACTGTGCCTACTATATCTACTATCTAAACAGTGTGACCACCATAAGTAAATGGCAGGTTATACAACCAAAACCGTACAAGGTGCATATTGATGATTGGATTTCCAACAAATGGTCAGGCTAAGGAACTTCCTATTGCCACATGGGAACGCCTCGGGAGGAACGCCCCGAGAACCTACCTGGATCTCTGCCAACACAAGGCAGATTTACTCCCTTCATGGGAGTAACACCTAAGATATGCCATCCCCGGTCGTTTGCGACCTTTATCCGAGGATCCTCAACCATAAAGCAACATCACACAGTAATAAATTTACAGTGTCCACATGAGTTAAGATCCGGGCTCCATACCATGATACCACCCTTTTCCTGAAGGAATGGACATACCCTAAGGGCGTGACCCTTGCAATCTTGCCGCATCTTTCCTGTTTCGACCATTTTCGTGGTGTATGGTCCTGATGCAGTCTCGTCCGCAAAGCTACACTTTTTGCAAACCATGCTTTGATCAACAAACGATCAGCGGAACTTCGTATGCCACATTACCAAATTGGGAATATATCACTAGTATCCATCAACTACATAACCTCTGAGCTCGTACGTCTCAGAGAAGGGTGTTAAGCTAACAGAATAAATCTCCGCCGCCAAACATAAATGTATTATATAGAAACCAGCTTTACATCTCAAAGTGTAACATTAGACACACATCCATACAAGTCTGTTCCAGGTTCGAACAGAACCGAAGGCACTTCTAAAGAAGCCGTTGCACTCCGGGCATTCCCAATCCCGATCGAACTCCCCATCATATATGGAGATCTCTATACCGGGCGCTAATCGATGCAGTCATTCGACGGGTTATCCTTTTGTTCTCGAAAATACCTGGTCTTCACCACCGGTCTTCAAATGCTATCTATAATGTCGTATCATTATTCAGAATGGGTTATATGAAACAAGTTCCTCTCCCAGCTAAACCGAATAAAGAGCTCAATATTTAAAAACCATATGGATAATGGGATCTCAGTTAAGTCACAACTTATTATCCAAAACTTTTCTTTCTAATGGTTTAAACAAATTACCATTTCAAATCTTTTTAAACAAAAAGATTCACTTCACAAAGTTCATCAATATTTGACAAAGATTCTTTCACAATTTTTCAAAACAATTTCCTATCCAAATTGGATTATCTCATCCAATTATTAAACCAAAGACTCAATTTATAGCTTTCAAAACTATTTCCAGAGATCCATTCATAACTTCCAAAACAATTCCCATTTCCAATCTTTTATATATAAAAGATACACCATTTAAAATCCTCTTCAATTTCAAAAAAAAGTGTAACAATCTCTCACAAAGGTTCATTCCATAGCTTTCAAAAACAATTCACCATTTCATTTCAAACTTGAAACTTTTCAACAAAAATTGGAAATCCTTTCTTTACATAAAAGATGTTATTATTTGAAAACAAAAAGTTTTCATTTTGGAAAAATTCAATTACATTTGCACGAGTTAAAGATTTTCAAGTATAAACTTTGGGTTAGATTCAAATTCCCAAAATAGTACTCTTAAAAAATGGTTTAAAACCCATATAAACACATTTATAACTTGAATAAACTTTTTAAACCATAATTTCCAAACATAGAATTCAATTTCAAATCTTGAATTTAAATTCAAATCAAATTATTTAAATTCCAAATTTTATCAAGCTATTCGGATAACTTTTGTCTTTAAAACTCCTTTTCAAAAGCTTTTCACATTTAACCCAATTCTAATACCCAATCATTTGGATTCAAAATTCAATTTTAAAAATCTGTGACTTAACCAATTCCCTCATGCAATCCATATTAGTGTGTGTAAGGTGTAGTCCAAGGGTTTTACCCAATAGTGCAACAACATCAATCAATCACAGATTCAATCATATCAATATCGATAAGCGGTATAATCTATAACGCTTATCTTTATTCACAGATTTACAAATATATGATATAAATTTATCACGGATAAATAAATTACATTCGTCACAGATAAATTACATTCATCACATCTCAAATCAATTCAATTCATATCACAAAGCAGCACCAATCAGGGATAACAAACCATTTTACTAATCCAGGAACCCAAACATCCGTAAGTATGTTCAATTAGTCATCTGATTAATTTAAATCAGAATTACCAATCCAGGATAATTAACATTAATTAATTAAAAATTATTTTGATTAATTATCCTTTGATCATTTATTAATTAACCATTAATACTAAATTAATTAACCTTTAATTATTAAATGATTATCCTTTAACTAATTATCCTCAATTAATTATATTAATTAATTATCGTTCCTTAATCACCTTCATTAATTAATTTACCTTTAATGACTTAATTATCTTTAATTAATCACATTAATTAATTAGCCCTTAATTAATTATCATTCCTTAATCATCCTTAATCAATAAGTGATTATCCTTAATCACTTATATTTAAGAAACTACTGTTTAATTACATTGAATAATTATTACTTGATTAATTAATCATAAATCATCAATTTATTATCCTCAATTACTTTTATAAAATAATTATTTTTAAGTAATCAATTACCCATAATTACTTTCCACTTTATTTATTTAATATCCTTGAAGTAATTAACCTTTAATTACTTAATTATAAATTAACCTTTAATAACAAATTAATTGATCAACTTTTAATTACATTAAAGTAATTAACCTTTAATTTCATTAAATAATCAACTCTTTAAATTAAATCATTGAATTACATTTGAAAACCACTTTGAGATTTCATTAATAATTTTCCTAATATAGGAATATTTTCAAAACCAAATCAAATTATTTTCAAACCACATTTGAATTTCAAATTTTAGTTTTAAAAATTTGTTTTGAAATCTTGTTAAATACACTTACTTTGGAAAACCCGATTTGCAATCTTTGAAAACTTATCCTTTTAAATAGATTTTTTAAAACTTGATAAATCTAAATCTATTTAAAAATTGGAACATGATCTTTTAAATTTTAAAAAAACTAGGTTAACTAAACTTAAAACAACCTGAGATTAACTTCGATTTCCCCGAGCATGACTTCGCGTTATCTTCCCACTTTCCTTTTTCCCGAGTCACCCCGCACATTTCTTCGAGACGAACCCGAGTGATCCTTATCTTCCTCAACCAAACTGATGCAGGCTTATACGCGTACACGTAAACGGTCAACACATCAACCTTCGACCATCGCTGTAGCCTTCGACAAGTCGTCGACATCACTCTCGACCAACCTAGACACCCAGTTCGATGATTCAAACCTGAAATCGAAAATTAACCTATCGATCGCCTAGAACTCAAAAACCAGTCGACTAAAATCCTTCGGTCCCTCGCCACCGACAACCAGCAATTCTGCCGTCTTGACCCTAGGTGCCCCGCTGACCCATCAATCTTTCCCCTGGGTCCGATCACTTGAATCGCCTTGACTTGGACGCAGTTCCTACGAGATCAGGTTCGACAAAAACCCAATCTAAAATCCTAAAACTACCCCACGCCACCGCCTTGATCATCAGATAAATTATTTAACATTTTTCCGTGTATCCCTATCACCCAGGCAACCTTCAATAGAAATCTCGACCCACCTGGTCTTGCCGACCAACGGCAATCAATGTTAACATCAATTCCGATCGACTCAAAACTACTTGCTAATTTAATTCTTAAAAATCTTGAAACTTACATCTAAATTCATGGATTTGCAACACGAACCCACTCATATAATTAAAACTTAAAATCCATATGTGTAATTTTGGACCAATTTTTATTTTCTACTGTTACTTAACAATTTCCAGACTATTACCAAATATTTTTATTGGAAACCATTTTTTTTAAAACAACTACCTTGTGATTTCAAACATCTTTTATTTGTACAACTAAGCTTATAAATGATTGATCAAAGAGATTTTGATTTTACTCTTGTTTCTAGCCTGTAACATAGGAACAGGCATATATGCCTGTATCTATATATTTATATCTTCTTAGATATATTTTTCAATATAATTTCATTCTAAACAATATCATTTCACAACATATATCCAATTTAGATCGCATGTAAACCAGAATAAATATAGGGATTTAAAAATTTTCTCACCTGATTCCAGAAAACAGAGAACCAAGAAGAACGGAGAACTGTTTGCATTTTAAATATGGAAATTGATTTTCTTTTTCTCTTGAATTGTTTGTAGTTGAACTATGATCCTGTATTGATCACAGATTTGATTCCAAGCTTCAGATTTCTTTTCCATTGTTTCCAGGTTTTGAAGTTGCTTTGAACTTGCATTTGATTTTCAGGGCTTTAAATTTTTGCTTTGACCTTCATTTCAATTTCCAGGTTTTTGATTTTATTTTAGCATTTGAATCTGGAAATGATATTTCCCAGGTTTACTTTGATTTTAAATTGAATCCATAATTGTTTGATCTGAGATGATCAGGTCTATAATCCAGGTTGCATTGCTTTTCTTTTCTGATCTGAACTTGCTTGATTCAGCTTCAGGTTTGAACTGTTTTAAACTTTGCTTACTATTTGTTTGAGTTGGAGCTTTAATCTGGTTTTTTTTTGTTTAGGTTTCCAAATTTTTTGGTTTGTGGATGTTGTTTGAATTTGTGGTTAGATTCCATTTTCTTTTCAAGTTTTAGGTTTATAGATTTTGAGATGAGAAGAATTGAATTTGTCTTTTCTTTTAATATTATACTTTTTTCTTAGGAAATAGGTATGCCACTTGTATTTACAAATAAAGATACGCTTACACTTGTTAATTTTGAATAAGCACTTGTTATTTGCATGATGATAATGTTCACAAATGTCATTTGTGATAATTTTGTATTTAAATCCTTTTGTTAAATTATATTTTATAATTTATGTTAAACCCTTGTCACATTATAAAGCACTTTATATCTCCATATGTTTACATTATCAATTTTTTATTTACTTTCCCTTTTTAAATACTTTATTCAAATCTTATTAATTTTTCAAAAAGATATGTATACATTTGATTTTTACTTTTTAAATAGCTTTTGTAAATTTTTTATATCAATTTCAAAATATAACTTTCAATACAAACCAATTTTTCTATTAGTATATAGTTTCCAGGTCCAATATATTTTTCAAATATTTATTTTCAACATATATATATTTGAATCTCAAATTCAGATTCCAAATTAAAATCTATTTATAAAATAAACAAACACATCTTATTTCATTTGTTCCTGGAAATTTCATATTAAATTACCAATTAATTCTAAATTAAATTCAAAAATCAAATTAATCACTAAATTAATTTGGCTTAAAATTTAGGAATATTACATTTTTATTATCGTAGTGGAGTTTATTGGGTCTATAATTATATGGTTGAACATTTTTACAGTTTAAGATATTTTCCACCTCTATTCGGGGATCAAGTTGCAATTCAATTGAATCTCTGCTACTAAGATCGTCTATAATTGTATACATGCATCCTCTTTCAGACCGTTAACTACATCCATTCACCGAGTTGCATATCCTTGAAGTACATCCTTATCCTGGTCTCTTTTCTTAGGGTTCAAAGAGTTGAAATTTCATTTATTACCTTATGAGGTGGTCTTCTAAATTTACTACATATTAATTTATGAATGTGAAAGCATACACACACATACATACACACATATACATATACATATGTACGTACATACATACATATATAAATCCTCTTTGAAACAGGCTTAATTTTCAACCCAATAAAAACCATCCTACCTTAGGTATTTTCTAGAGCTGCCTATTGGTTAGTGTAATTGATTCAATTGAATAATATGAAGAGCTATCTATCCATAATTTTAAACTGTCGCGGGTAAAGGAACAAAATATGATAATAAAATAAAGTACCCATCTCATAAAATCAAATCTGAGGAGTATAATGTCCCAATAGTGTATAAAACATGACTAATACATATATATACCTCCTCCCCATTATGTGTGTGCATATATCAAAAGAGAGAGATTCTGGAAGAGATTGTGAGGCATGCAAATCTAAGGAAGGCAAAGTTAAGGCTATTCCATGAGCGGAAACCTTAGTATTTCTTTTTCAGTAATTGTTTAGTATATGTCTTTTTTGACTTGAATATGCCTAAAGCATTTTGGGATTGCAAAAATACGATAGATAAAATCCCTCAAAATTCCCTTTTATTTTGAAATTTCAATTCTATTTTGAGATTCTCAATTATTTACATTAGTTTGATGGAATTAGTTCATTTATGTAATTTTTGATAATTTCATAGTCTATTCCACTTCTCCTACTTCTTTCGTTCAAATTGTGATTCTTCAATGAAATAAGGGATTTAGATTACGAATTCTATTCATAGTTTACACCACTTACTCTTACCTATTTCTTTGTAAATGACAAGTTGCATAGAATATGGAGTTTAGATTGCAATTCCTATTGTTTTGGATATTCCCTTGAATTGGTGTAATAAATTGAGTTTCTATTTTATTTATAAGTTTGTTATTACAGTTTTTGTTATGAATATTTATTCCTTGTTTTGGATATTATAATTCCTTATTTTGGTATATTGATATCTTAGGAATTTAAAGAAAAGGACTTGTAATAGTATTTGGTTAGGGAGTTGACATTTAATGCTTATTTAGGGCATAAATTTCGTGTGTTTAAAATTTATTAGGTGCGAATATTTATTTATCTCTATTAGCATAATTAACATATAATTATTGCGTATATGGCATAGTTAATTAGGTAATTATTTTCTTTTGTTTCCCCATTAGGAATGTAATCGACTATTAGGCGAAAATAAGAGGAAACTCTTATTTAGCCTAAGTATTATTCTAAGGCATAATGAGGAAGATTCCTTATAAGGCCTTATTTATGAAACGGTGGGATGAGTTGTTATTATTATATATATGGAGTGTATTTAATTTATGACCAGTCATAAGGATGCAAGGTCAATAGAGTTACAAAAGGGAAGTTCGCCCTCCACTTTGAGGCCACCAACAGTTGTGTATTCTTTCTATAAATGTGAGATATCCTTATGATAAATATTTATAATGATGCGATGTTTGTCCCAAATTCTATAGGGGAAATCTGCCCAGCTAATCTGGCTACTAGTTCTAACGAATAGTAGGACTAATGTGAGACGTCATTATGAGAATGGGCATAAGATGAAAGGCCTGCTTCGGGGTCTTGAGGTATTAAGTCATTGCTTGAGGGTCCACTTCTTTTCACCAGATAAAGTGTTAAATGGTCAAGGGGTTATGTTAGGTGGTATCTTAATGGGGGTCCGCTTTTGGAAAAATGTATTAAATGATCGAGTCTGTCTTAATTAAGTTATTGAATCAACAGAGTCTGTCTATTTTCCATAAGGAAGTATTAAGTGGTCTAAGGGATTCCATATGATGTCATCTAGATAGTACCATTGAGGAGCGTGCCTTGGAAATAAGTATTAAATGATGGGGTGTGCCTTAATTAAGGTATTAAATGAACAAAGTCTGCCTATTTCCCAATAAAAGGTATTAAGTGGCTTAGTTACCATCTCTTATATTATTAGTTGTTTATGATGTATGATTAGGATATAGGATTCTAGAAAACTACTTCTGGAATGGAAGATATTAAGTGATTGGACCCGCCTCCTTTCCTTATAAAGAAGTATTAAATAGTTTTAATGGTTTTGTGTTCGTAGACATATTCTTATTTTGAAATACACTGCTCAAGTATTGAAAGGGTAAGACTAGAGGTTTTTATTCACCGGACTTTGTTGACATGTTTATGCTTACGTGATAGAGGGTTATCACATTGTGAATGGTGGCGAAGCTTTGTCTCTTGCCCCTACATGTTCCGACAATGTGGGTTGGTTGACAATCGAGAGGCTGGCTGTGATGGCCCGTTCTTTCGTACCCTTTGAATCGACAATAAACCACACATGTCCAAATCAAATTGCACGAATAAGCAGATCATTAAGAGTAGAAAGAAAATAAAGACAAAACAGAATCTCACACGAATGGAATAACATGTATTATTTCAATAATAATCTTTACAATGGAAAATTTTAAAAACTATATCGGAGTCTAACCTAGATTCAGCTTGGGCAGTTATAACACCTCCCTTACAAATGTTGACAAATAAAAAAACAAATGCAAAAGATGTAGCAAATGATAGAATGCGTCCACATGATGATGAAGATCTCCAGCTCTCCTCTGAAAACTCCAACCATCTTCAACTCAACCTGAAACTACTCGGATCTGACTCGAGTATAATCGGATCAGGCTTGATAAACCAGCGTGAGATACTCGAAATTCTAAATGCATATATCATGATGATATTATCAAAACCATTGAAAAGAAGGGTATCTCATAAGACCATGCCTACACATAAACACGGACGGGTTTTTACCTTATGATAACCAAAACACTTCATACCACAATACACTTGATATTATTTTTAATGACATTCTTTTGAAAACACTTTTCGAATAAAATTATTCAAATAAGGTATCGATACCTAGACTAAGTCTAACGGAATATATCCAGACTGGGTCAACGGAACATACCGAACAGAATATATGATACTAATAAAGGGTTGCTAAAATGTTTGCAAGTCATTACAGCTATTTTGGGAATACAATCAAAACCATAAATCTCATACTGAGATTGAATTTCCTACACGATAGGGCACTAGTGGCCTTTTCTCCGATCCATGCATAGCCTTAATCGCTTTTCTCAAACAAGTCACTTGGAACTATACTTGCTACACTACAACTGATAACCGGTAGTTCCCTACTTTTCCCAAGCTAACCACTTTTATCCACATAGGGCAATAAATGCCTTGAGGGATGTATCCCCCAAAGGGCCAAACGTATTTGACACCACCATGCATACTCACTTATTCCGAATTTGCATCTGTCGGACGATATAGTATCCCATATCATCTTTCAGGATGTGAGGCTAATGAGACTACACTCAATTTCTTCAAAGCTAAGCTTTTCATACGAAACCACGCTTTGATCATAACAGGTTCCAATTTGAATGCCACACTAACATTCCTTTGATCACGATTTGACTCCCACAAGCATACAACCTCTGAGCTCATATGTCTCAGAGAAGGGTATTAAGCTAGGAGAAGTTGTCTTCTCTTTCACCAAGCAGATGTACATTTGTAAAAGTCAAACGTTGTGTCCCAGAAATGCAATGTCAGACATTCTTCCATACAAGTTCGTTCTGGGACTGAATGAAACTGAAGGCACTCTCCTACTATCACTAGTAGCGAGTAATCCTTGCAATCCGAAAAATCTCCATAACGAGGAGACCACTCTATAAATAAATCTATAATGGAAACTGCCTAGAGCATGTTCAACAAGCAGTCCTCATTCTATGAAGATCCACGGTCTTCAATAATCATCATCTTCAACATGTCTTCACTTTCGAACGTATACATTGGTTCGTAGTGGTTTTGGATAGGAATTACTCAAATCCGACTCCGGTTCCTTTGAAGCCAATCATCGCTTTAAAAGATGTTAAGTTCATACATGGATATCAATCGTAAATCAATTACTTCATATTCTATTTAAATCAAATATCTTTTTTATATATATTCTTTTCAATTTATTCCATTTTATTTTCAAATGTATATGAAATCATTAAGCCTCGTTTATCAAATCATTTGATTTATTTAAACCTTTCTTAAATCTTGGAATAATTCCATATCATTTTCTCTTTTACTGAGGAAAACTTTTCCAAATCATTCATTAAATCTTAGTCAAAAATATCTTATATTCAAGCTATAACTTTTATCTTAGGGAAAATATTCCCAAATCATTCACTAAATCTTAATCAAAGATTTCTTTCTTAACTTCAAATCATATTTTTGCAAATCAAAGATTTTCATAATATAGTACTACTGCCACCTTAAATACGGTAAATTTCACCTCCAGGGACTAGTGGCAAGTAATCCTACATCATGAATATCTTTGTCTTCAACGATCTTTATCTTCAATATGTTTTATTTCGAAAATTAGTTTGAAGGGGTTTTAGGATAGGAATCACCCAAATCTGATTTCAGTTTTTCGGATAGGAATCACCCAAATCCAATTCCAGTTCCTTCGTGCTAATCATCAATAAAAAGTGTTAAGTTCGTATGGGGTTTCGAAAATTAGTTTGAAGTGATTTTCGGATAGGAATCACCCAAACCTGATCCCGGTTCTTCGGATAGGAATCACCCAGATACGATCCCAGTTCCTTCGTACCAATTATCGAATAAAAAGATATTAAGCGATTAATTAACATTCAAAGATTTTATTTCTTTTCTTTTATCTTGGAAAAACTTAAATATGATCTTTTAGAGCATTCGGGCTTTCCTTTCGATCTATTCCACCCTTGGCCTAAAAAGAGAAAACATAGGTCATGTAAGTTCAGTGCACTGGTTGCTCCATCCCTAACCTTAGTTAAACACCTTGTTTTATCTTTCTAGATCTCATAGGCAGGACAAATGTACTAGTCATTTCCGCATACTCGGTTTGTTATTACATTCAATATTCTTCACTTTTTGTTTAAGTGGTATAAACAATTTCTCTTAACCATTTATTCAAACTCTTATTAAAACTTCCAAAACATCTTTACCTTACTTAATTATTCCTTTAAAATCATTCACAAAAGATTTAGGATAGAATTGTTAAGTTTAAACTCATATTCAAAAGGTTATACAATTTGCAGCACAAAAGGCGGAAAGTGCTATATAAGCTTATTTGATTTAAACAACTTTTTAATATTTGAAAATTCACATTTTCCATTCCAAATCTCTTTTAAACCATTTTAATAGATTTATCAAACTTATTTCGGATTTTTAATCAAATAAAAATATCATTTATAAAGAAATCCCCTTTTGGATTCCGAACTGCAAAACCGTGATGTTTTTAGAAAATTGTTTTGGACATATTTCAGACTCTACTTGATGAAATCTTGATTTTCTTTCTTCATTGAAAAACTATTACCATTGTGGACTCAAAGAAATTTTATTTTGAAGAAATTCGACTTATAAATCATTCTCTATGTTAATTTTTGGAGTTACGGATTGAAATTACGAATTGCCGCTACGTGACGAGCTCGATTTTGACTAATTTTGTGAATTTCTTCAGAACTTGTCCAAAACACTTCAAATTTGTTTTAAACCATATTTAACCTATTTTAACTCATTTAAAATCATTAAAAGGCTAAATAACTTCCATACACATATTTGTATTTATTTAATTCTCATTTAGTTAACTATGGTTAATTACTAATCATTTCTCTTATCATTTATTAAACAAGTTATCAACCAAATAAACAATCACATAATCAACCAATTTGCAACCAAGTTATCAAACATTTAATCATTCAACATATTTAACTTTTCAATCATTATAATTGAAATAAGTTATGGATTAATTAGTAAATATGAGTACTCACCTTTAACCAAAAATTTCACTTCCTACCAACATACATTTTTTCCAACACTTCACTATTGTTTTCAACTTCAACTAACTTTGAAAAATTCGGCGAAGCTTCCGCAGCACCTTACATTTGCTTCTAGCTCCTTAGAATGAAATTGGTGGCACTTTCTTCTCTTTTTCTTGCTCTAGAGCTTTCCAACTTGCTTCCTTCTCCTCCATAGGTTTGACCTTTCCCTATTTTACATCTTCCTCCATCATTTCTTTACTTCTTAGATGCTAAACCATGTTTTAATGGTATCATAAGGTCTTTGGCAAAGTTTGGTGGTGTTTAGAGTTGATTTGATATGATTTTGAAAAAAGTTAACAAGGAAATAGAAGAGAAGAAGAAGCCAGTAAAGAGAGCTTCAAGGAGGAAGAAGAAGAAGGTAGAAATAGTATGAAAAAAAGTGAGAATGCTGTTGGTATTTATAGAAAAAAAATAAAGTGGTAAGTTACCAAATTATCCCTTTACCAAATTACCAAAATAACCTTACGTACTTCTTAAGTAACTTTATTTTATTCAACGCTTAACATCACATTTCAAATCATTACTTTATGTCATTTTTACTTAGATATTGAGTAAATAAAGTAATAATTATGTTTCTTTGATTTGATGTTTTACTTTTTGACTTTTGTAATTTTTTGTCTTTTTGTGCTTACTTTTTGTTAATTATATTTTAGAATTTTCTAAGTATGTTTGGTAAAAGTAAACTTGATTAGTGAATTAATTAATACTTATACTATTTGAATATATGTTCACATATAAGAAAATAAAGGTGCGACGACATTGCGACAGCTTTTAATCGACAAAACGTTGATTTTTGACAAAATGTTTTGCGGTTGCATTTTGACGTTTTAGTTAAACTATTTATTTATGTAAACCAAATTTAAAAATGAACATTTTAGTTCTTTATATAAATTAAAACATGTCTCTTTATATTTTAAAATCATATTTAAATAATATCAAAATCTCTAATTTTATGGTGTATGTAAAAGTGACAAAATGCGACAAAGTTTGGCTATTTTTATAAAATGATTATTAACATACTTTTAAATATATTAATATACTTTTATAATCTTTATTAAATGTTTTAAATAAGATTTATATTTTTGAATAAATATTTAAACCTATTTAGTTAAGCATTTATTTATTTTAACAAAACTTAACTTTTGTTGATTTGTTCTAAAATCCAAATTTATACTTTTTAAACTATCAACTATAAGAATAAATAATTTCACTATTATTATTTATTATATATAACTTATTATTAAAGTTTTAAACCTTTTTAAATTTAAAACAAATAAAATCTCTCATTTTCGAAGGAGCGAACGTTACACGGGCAGTAAAACAAGGAAGTCTAGGGTTACCATTTATAGCCACGCCCTTTAAACGCTGACCGCATTTAGTATCAGAGCCTAGGTCACTTGATCAACAGGATAAGTGTACTATATGTATGAGTGGAATACTTATTATGTTTGAAAAGGTTTTTCAAAAGATTTTTCTAAAACTCATAATATATATACTTATTCTGAATTTATGCATAACTCTATAAATCCTGACTATAGAAGCAGCTGCTATCATATTTCAGAAGGGTGGACGAAGCATCTATGAGTTGGAAAATAAATAGAGTTAAATTTATACTTCTTTATAGGACCTAGACTTCCTTAGCATTGTAGTCCCTACAAGTATTAAGGTAATAGGGATAGGAATCATAGATGGAAAGGTTGATAAGAAATAAATGACCTTAAGGAAATGTCTGTTAGACTGATAATTAATGTAGACAAATTAACATTTATGGAGTTAACAAATGAAGGTGTTAAGTATTAATAAAATACAGAAGTGAGGAAAGATGCAAACTTCTATAAGAAGGAATCGATTTATCACCACAAGGAGGGAATTAGATTTTTTAAAAGGTAGAGTACAAAGATATAAAAGAACGAACAAACTCTAACCTACCTTTTGGGACGTAATTTGAAAGAAAAGGTTTCTTTGAAAATCGCTTGAAAATTTTAAAGTGCCTTTCAAAAGATTTTAAAATGAAAATCTTATGAGTTAGAAATTTTCGATAAAAAATGATTTTAGATGACTTTTAATTTATACCACCATTTGTTTTTTAAAAAGTTGGAAAATAGGTTGTAAATTTAAAAAGGGTGGTGAAACATTTTTGGTACTGATTTTAATTTAAAAATTTAGTGACTTTAGAATAAAAAAAAGAAGTTTTTTATTAAATTCTCAATTTAAAAATTGTTAACTGAATTAGAAAAGCTTTCAACTTTTTATTCCTTGTTTTCATATTCTTCTATTTTTCTATGTTATATTTCCTATGCAATAAATTTGAAAATTATTCCCTCTATGACTTATCAGAGGCATTATAAGTTGGAAAATATAGTTTTAGACAACTTTGAAAATATACCACCATTAGTTTTAGAAAAGTTTGAAAAGGCGATGTAGTTTTTAAAAGTGGTGAATTTCTTTAAAGACAAATTGATGGATGGCTTTAATTGTAAATTAATGGCCTGAAAAATTTTCATCTGTTAACCTTTATAATTTTCTTAAAAAGGTTTCAAATTTTGGTTCTTTAATTCTTTTATTTTTCCTTATTTATAAACCTAAAAGTTCCTTCTTTAGAACTCTTTTTGGGGGGTTTATAAATAGAAATAACATTTATTTTGGAATAGAGAAATCGTAAATAGAAAGAAAGGAATGTCTAGTGAGATAGGTAGGAGGGACATTCTTATATAAGGTAATGACTGGAATTTAGGTAATAATAGGATTATCAATTCTGACAAATGAGATATTGAAAGAAGTAGTAGAATATTATAGAAGTTATCTTTGTCTTCTCCATCTATTTTTTTGTTGTATAAAAGGTATCATTGTCCATCGACTGGATTCAATGATGAATGATAAATAAATTAGATGTTTTTTTATAAGGAGAAGCATTTATTTAAAAATGAGAATTTTGTATGTTTTTCCTAATTTGAATACAAAACTTATTTGAATAGTAATAATATTGGATTTGATAAATAAAAGTGTTGCAAGAGATTTTAAGAGTTTTTGAGCAAAGTTACGAGATATAGTTTGTCAAATAATAGTATATTTTGAGTGGTAAGGTAATAAATATTATTATATGCTTTAGAAGGAAATAATTGTTATTTTGAAATGATAATTGTAGAAAATTGGCTATTTTATAAACGATAATTCTTGTAGCTAGAAAACGCTTTAAAACAAAGATAACCTAACATATTATTTTGGAAAGATAATTAAGTTTAAATCTTTTGCGTTAAAAATGCTATTTTCAAAAAGGAGTAAATCCTTATTTTAGTAAGCTATTTAAAAGGAAAGTTTTGTATAAGTTCCTTTTTGAAAAACTAAGAAAATTTTGAATGCCATAAATAAGAAAGTCTAACTTTTAAAATAAAAAGTTTTGATAAGAAAGGTTAAAAAAATATTATTTTATTCCTATTTTGGAACAAAGGAATTTTGAATCTTTGACAAAGTTTTTTTGTAAAAGTCAACATTTTCAAAGATGGAGTTATCGAATTTGATACTTCTTGTTTTTAAGTGTTGTAAGAAATGAAGTAATAAGCGCTTATTTTTAAATAAGTTTATTTGTATTGTAACGACCTGCCTTTTTGGACGGTTTAAATCGACGATAAACCACACACGTTAGACTCAAACCAGGGCAGATTCTTATGGGGTAAATAAGAAAAAGCAAAGAAAGAAGAAAACAAGTACGCAATCTCACGGCGGAATGACAAAATATAATAATCAAAATAAACATTTCATGAAGCTGTTTACATATAACATTGATTAAACCTTTATAATACAGATCAAAGTTACATACAACAAGAATAAATAATAAATAAATGCAGTGGAACAACATGATGCAGTGGAATAAAAATAGTAAATAATAATAGTACAAAATCTTCATCCTCGTCCATCAGAAAGCAGTCTTTGATAAACTGAAATGCTAAGACTGACCCGAGCAAATTGAAAAGACAAAACACTTGAGTCAAAACTAAAAGATCTTATGTAAGTTAAATCAATAGTAAATAAATATGAGTGTAATGGCATCGACAAAGTTTATGAGTTTTGACATCTCCTATCTAATGTCAACGTGAATACAATAACTTAAGAGATGTTCAAGATTACCACCTCCTAAGGATCCGTTAAACTGTCTACTATGTAGTACAATACGCTATTATAATACTGTCTATAGTAAAGTAAAGTATTATAATAGAGTTATGGCGTCACTCATATTCCCCTTAACACATTTTATATATTTCCATAATCTATACAGTATCGTACGCTCCTCCATGAGGTTTACCCAGATGGCACTTCATAGATATAGTACAAAACAAACTCATAGAAGGCGCGATAAGGCATGTGAACACGGCACTCAAGGCAATGCCAGGATAGATATTCCTATGGCGGATCCACACTTGTGGTAACGTGTAGCAGCTACTACCGCCCACCTAGGAACACACTCCCGTAATCAAAATCAAAGGGTGGCTACCAAATCATTACAAAGTTATAATATGATATCGAAGAAATGTTTTCGATCAGAGGAATGACCTCGCTTGGCCCGGCATGGCTCAAGTTTTTGTTACATCTAAGCTTACTCACGGGAGTTATGGTCACGTAAATACCTCATAGGGAATCGTTCGCCAAACCATCCAACTTCATTTCTGGAATCTCCACCACGTACACAGTTGTTAAAGTGGTTTTCAGTATTGGCAAAGAGTATGATAATATCTGATCAAGGTATCTATAACAACCAATCGCTTATTTCACACCGGATGGTTCCTTTACATCAAAAATCGATTCATAACTGATATCAAAATATCATATTCAATTTAAAACCATATCACTTTTGAAATCATAATTTCAAAATAGGCTAAACACTCATCTCAAAATCATCATATTTACTCAAATATGTTATTTAAACCCCAACTTAGGTTATTACATCATTTAATCATATTTGCTTTTAAATCAAGGATTTAAATATAACCACTTCCACTTTGCAATTTAAAATTTAGAAAATATTATAACTAGTTACAAATTGTTTAAAAAGTTTAGTATAGTTTGAAAATATTATTTAAATGGTTTAAAATACTTTAGAGTAATTTAAAAAGTGGATCAAAATAGTTTAAGTAGATTTAAATTAGTTTTAGTAGAATAATATAGATTAAATAGACTTAAAACTATTTAATAGATTTAAAATAGATTAATTAAATTTAAAATAGATTAAATATTTTTAAAATATATTTAATAGATTTAAAATAGATTAAATAGATCATAAATAGATTAAATAGGTTTAAAATGGATTAAACAAATTTAAAATAGACTAAATAGATTTAAAATAGATTAAATAGATTCAAAATAGATTAAATAGATTCAAAATAGATTAAATAGGTTTAAAATGGATTAAACAAATTTAAAATAGATTAAATAGATTTAAAATAGATTAAAACAGTTTAAATAGATTTAAAATAGATTAAATAGATTCAAAATAGATTAAAATAAATTAAAATAGTTTAAATTGGTTAAATGGTTTAAAATATTTTAAAATAGATTAAATTAGTTTAATAGTTTGAAAATCTTACTAATTAAAGTTTAAAACAACATTTTTAACAGTTTATATTAAAATACTAAATTTGAAATTAACGTCAAATTTAACTATTTCTTACATTTTAACAAATCTGGACCATATCTAGATTTCCAATCAAAACCCAATTTCAAATCTTACAACATCAATTCTAAGCTATTCCACTTTCAGTAGATTTCAAAGTTATAAATTTCAAACATTTAAATGACTCAATTCGATAAGTTTCGTTTATATTCCAAATTCAACTTTAAAATTTCAATTTGAAATCCTTTACACGAATCACTTAAACTATTCTGTTCGTATAATCAAATTCTATTCCAACATCACTTAGCTGAATTCAAAATTTCAGAATTAAAAAATCATCTAAGTTAACCAATCTGGTTTCCGTATATAATTTCCTATTCTATGGTCAAGTGATACGGATATTTATCATTTCAATCCGCAAATATATAAATTTACAGGTATATATCATTTCAACCCGCAATTCCGAATTCTAAATAAAATCGGTCGAGTCTATCATCTCAGCCCATAACGATTTTCCCTAATTTATAGATCATTCGGGTACGTATCATTTCAACCCATAGAGAACTTGCAGTGTTATGACAATATAAAAATATAACATCTAGTCATCCAACATCAACAATCAAATATCTATCACAATCATCATCCAAATCAACTAATATACATCAATAGATAACTGATTATCATTAACAAGCATTAAATTGACGAATAAATTAAATATCAAAATTGAACGATAATCAAATGCAATAAAAGTCAAATTTAATTAGAATGACAATTTAAATCTGCCAAACATCAACCAAACAATTTGTAATCGCGTCGTAAATTTAATTTCACTAACATATAAAATTTAGTAGTTCTAAGTGGGTTCGATACTCACCTTTAATTTCAAATCGATTTGAAATCCAAAATTGGGTCCAAACCAGTTCCATAATGTCTGGAATTTCGATACGATCCCAGTAGAACAAATCGCGCGTGAATCCGAGCTCGTACATAAAAGTTATGATTGTTAGAAGTTAAATGATTTAAAATTAAAATAAATAAAATAATAAAAGATAAAACAACACGTTACCTGTAAACGTGACATCACGTGCCTGTACACGAGAAATCCTAGCCTCAGCTATGCAATCGCGTTCGAACAATACGAAGGAGCCAACACTATTTCCCTCGATTTCGTTGCCACCTCCATCGCTTTGACCACGATCTGACGCCTTCAACATTCTCCCCCAATCTAGATGCCCACCAATGCCCCACGAACGAACCCAAAATGCCCCCGGTGACTGACCGTCACCATGCATTATTTTGCCAAACTATGGCAAACTTCAACCACCATGGAATGAACGGACATTAGATCTATGACCTACTCGACACTACCTTCCCAACGCCACGTCCCGATCGTCGATCGGGCAAAGATCCACCGTTGGATCGTGAAAAACCCAATATGGATGGTAGAGGTTCATCCTCGATTTCTGAAAAAATGGTGATTTGAATCGAAAAATGAATTACACCATTGAATTATGCTCTTCGAGAGCTTCGAAACGGTGTATAATATGTTAGGGTTTGGACGGATTTGATTTCGATTTGAATCTGAAAGCGAATTTAGGGTTTTGTGCTTGAATTCGTTTCTGCCATTGAGAAGAAGGAGATAGTTAGATAGAATTGTACGAACTCAAATGAGAAATAGAAAAACTGCTAGGGTTTAGAAGAAAATATTTATATTAACAAAGCCAAATAAGAATGAATATTATCCAAATTGATTTGAATTGACAATAACGACCCCAAAAGCTTGTTTCGTCCCCGAAACGAAAGTAGGTCATTCCATATATCAAAATAGACCCTTTTTATAGTTTAAACTCAATGGAACAAGTTTCAAATCCTAATTCCATCGTATGAAGAAGTTAGCTTTAAAATCATCTTATTTTAAATTGATTTCACTTGAATTTAATTAAATTGATTTCTATGCGTTTCGAGTCTGTATGATCAAATGACAAGTCTGATCGCTATAAAACTTGAAATCCTACAATAATTTATTGTTATGGATCCGATGTAACTGGTTTCGTCGAAATCCGAGAAAGTGGCCAAAATGGATAATTTCACAGTAATTAAATAAATTGTTATTAAATTCAATTAAATCACTTTTTCAATTCCAATTTTATAATTAACAAATTTTATCCTTTTTTACTACTTGGACATTTACACTAATTTAAAACAAATTTACATATCAATCCAATGTTAAATATTACACTAATTATAGTTTTCAACTTCAACTGTAATTAAATCTAATTAATTATAATTTAATTTCCATAAATTGATTAAATTTGATTTTAATCTTTTTATTCAATCAATAATTACTCTATGGGAATAGTTAACATTGGTTTATATCTTATTACATTAATATTTTCCAATTTCATTGTAACATCTCGGTATTTCGTGTCATTCGCATCCATACATTTCAGACTTGAATTGCTCAAAATATGAGATTGTTAATTTATATTTGGAGAAACTCAGCATATAAAGCAAATAAAATAATCACAGAATCACAGACACATGGTAATATAACAATAAGCAGCAAAACAAATGAATAGAAGTTCATGAAGCTAATATATATCAGAGTTAAAACAAGATACAATAGAAGTCTCGAATACATAGTAGTCTCAGTACAATAATCAAATAAAAAATATGGATACATCACTGAAGTCAAATGAATAACTAAAAGCTGAATAGATATAGATGAATCTCCAAGCGAAGCTTCAACTCCAAAGGTGAGTCTCAAATGCTGCGACATTCGGTCCGACCCGAGCATAAAGCAAAAACACACAACACTCGAGTTAGGATTAACATTCATATATCAATAAATCCAACTCAAGTGATATACCAACTGAAATATAAGTAACTTAAAGGATGTTTGGGATACCCATCCTCTAAAGATCCATGGAACTATCTACTATGTAGTAATATACGCTGTTATGATATGTCTATAGTAAAGTTAACTATTAAAATAGCATTAAGGCGTTACCCATATCCCTCTTAACACATTTTATAGTGTCATAGTCTATACAGTACTGTAATACCTCCATAAACTGGAAGCTACCAGAGGGCACTCCATAGGTACGACACCAAAAAAACTCGTAGTGGTCTCGATATGGTAGATGACACGGCACAACTAGGAAATGTCAAGATAGATATACCAATTACACTTCTGGTCTGGTGGCAAAGCATAGCCGCAGCTACCGCCCACCTCGATCCGCACTCCTAAAAATCCGAGGGTGCACCCAAATCAACCACAAAGTAATAGAATGGTATTAACGAAGTGTGTCCGATCAGAGGAGTTATCTCACTTGGCCATTCAATTGCTCCTGTTTTAACCACCATAAGCTAACTCACGGGAGTCAGGTCCACGTATATACCTCAAATAGAATCGTTGCCACCATCCTACTTCATTCTGGAGTCTCCACCGCATACACAGTTGTTAAAATGGTTTTCGTTATTGGCAGAGAGTATGACAATAACCAATCTCGGTCTATTTAACAACCAAACGTTATTATAACACCATGGCCGTTTCAAAATATCTTATTTATTTCAAAACCATATCAACACTATACCATTTCACTTAAAATATATCCATTTTCAAAATCATAGCACTTTCAAAGTTATAACACTTTTGAAATCATAAGTCTTTTAAAATCAAAACACTTTGGAAATCATAACTTTGAAATCTATAACACTTTGAGTTCATAGTGTAACAGCCCATAATTTTGTAAGTATTTTTAATTTAATTTTATTTGAAAACTTTGATTTTTAAATCACTTAAAAATTGAATTTCTGGAATTTTCCAATGTAAATTTGAAATTTGTTTGTAATTTGTTTTCCCAAATACAATAAAATAGACATTTTCTGAAAATTTTATATTTTGGTCAACCTTGGTCAAACTTTGAATTTTAAATTTTTATAATTGAATTTTTAAATTTTAATCTTTTTCTTTGAAACAGAACATAATTTTGATATTCGTACTGCTTTTAGTTTCGTCAAATTATGTTTTATACTTTTTATAATTTGATAAATACAGTGTTTTACAAGCAGTTATTTTCTGTATCTTATTTTCTATTTTTCTATGTTAATTTCCCTATTATATTTTATCTTTTATTTTGTTTAAACTTTTATTTTGTTTTTTGGATTTTTATTTTGATAAATGGCTTAGAATTTTGAAAAGTCTTAAGTTTGCCTTGCATTCACAACTCTTAACCGTTCATTCCTCCACATTCTAGCTGCGTATTCATTCCACAAATCACGTACATTACATCTCATTCTCATCTCCACTTTCTCATGTCATTCTAGAAAAATATATTTCTAGTTTCCATGGCTTCTCTTCCTCTTCGTCCATTATTTTTTTCTCTTTTGTTTTGCACAAGCATGGCTCGGCCCCCACCTATTGCCGACCCCATCACCATCTCCACCACCACCATGCCGACCACCATCCCCTCTTCATCACCTCTAAGACCAAGCCGTGACCACCAAGTTGCAACATCACCAAAATCATGTGCAAAGCCTAGCCTAGATAACCATATTCCACCACTTCCTCTTCATATTTCTCGGCCACAACAAAAACCACACCATCTCCCCTCCATGCCTTGACCACAAGCACTCCTTGCCATGACTAGATATGCCTTGACCAAGATCCAACCCAGGCCGAGCACTTGAGACATAGGGCCGAACCCACTTTTCCAGTAGACCATTCATTTCCAAGCCTTTTTGCCTTCCACCATTTGTAACTTACCACTTTTCCACTTCCTCAAGCCATAGCCGTGCCAAACATGACCCAAAGAACACCATGGATGAGGACAAGAAGACCATGGTCTAGCCAATAGTGATGTCGCCGAGCCACTTGCTGGTTAAACCAAAGGTTATGTCACTTTGATTCTTATCTTTTCATTGTTTTGATGTACAATCTTCGTGTTGAATCATATACTTATGTTTGTGATATTATGTTGTATACAAGGTTGGATCTTGACTCTTCATCCACTCAAACATCTAGTCATGCCTTGTCGTGCTTTTTGAGGTTTGTTGTGTATCTCTAATTTGTCAATTCTAGCCTTAAAAGGTGAGTTTATCACTTTCGACATCCGTACTTATATAATTGTGAAATGATGACAAGTGAATGTGTAAAATTGATAAGTTATGTTAATTAGTTCATATATGCCTATGATATGATTATATGAGGTTATAACCTGATATTTATTCGTTACATCACCTGATATGATGTGCTTTATTATACTATTTATTTTATTTACTATTTCTCACGTTGCAAGTTCCTTGTTAAAATAGAACCACTATGGGCTGAAATGATACATACCCGAACGGGCATTAGACTAAGGAAAAATCGTTATGAGCTGAAATGATAGGCTCAAGCAATTTTTATTTATTTTTGTTTGACTTGGGATTGCGGGTTTGAAATGATAGAACCCCGAATTTTTATTTTTAAATTATGGGTTAAAATGATACATATCCGTATCACTTGACCTAGGTTAGAAAATTATATACAGATTCATGGATAAATTTAATAATATTTTCCTAAAAATTATTAAGTATTTTGAGTTCTATGATATATGAAATTTTAACTTAAAGGTTGTTTTAATGATTTAAAATATAAAGAGATATTGGTTTCCTATGAGTTAAAAAAAAATTATAAGTCAATTATTGGTTTTAAGTTGAATTTAAAGATTTTTATCTATAATAAATAACTTAATAATTAAATTTGATTTGATATGGAATTCTAAAATATAACCTAGTAATTATAATCAAATTTTATTTACGAAATGAATATGTCTTGTATAATAAAGTTTATAGTGATTTTCTATAAGTTAAAATGTATAAGTAAATGGTTATATGTATTTTAATTATGACTTCACTTGATAATTAAAAATTTAGTTTTCAAATGGAAGTTTTAATTTTAATCAGTGGCAAAGATATCTAATTTGTGAAATGGGTAGTTTAAAAATAAAGTGTTAATTTATTTGTTAAAATAAAAAGTTAAGTAAAATAAGGTACTTTTGACATAATAAATGAATTATGGTTCAAACTGGATATTTATTATAAAACTTTATTTTATTTATATCACAAGTTAAATGATATCCAAACAAATATTTTCTGAAGCGGGAAATATGGTTATATAAGTTAAAAATGGCTAAAATTGAAGTTTTAATGTTTCTAAAATGTTATAATAAATCTAAAAAATTTATTGGTAGCATTTTCAAAATGTTATGGCTTTAAGATAGCATTTTCTAAGTGCTACCATTTCTGTAATTAAATTATGTTCTGAAATAACTAAATACCTACTATAGCACTTTATAAGTGCTGTTGTTTCTGAATTGGAACTATTTCTTAAAAAACCTATATACCTATCATAACACTTTATAAGTGCTGCTGTTTCTGAAACTGAACTGTTTTGAAAACTAATACCTACTGTAGCACTTTATAAGTGCTGCTGTTTCTGAATTTGACAACGTTTTTGAAATATTACTATATCTACCGTAATATTTTATAAGTGTTGTTATAGCTGAAATTTATAATTTTTTGAAAATTCTATAATTGAATGAATGAACTTAGAAATGTTACAACTTTGAAATGAATAGTATTTGACATTAAATTTAAATGGTTTAAATGAATAATATTTTAAAGTTGTTATGATTTTCTAAGTATTATGATTTTCAAAGGATAACATTTCTAAATTGTTATCATTTCAAAGTATTATGGTTTCAAAGTATTATGGTTTTAGAGTGTTTGGTTTCACAGTTGTTATAGCTTAAAGTACTATGATTTTGGAAATAAATTTATTTGAAATTGTATTAAATTAAGGATTGACTTTACATATGTTGATTTGAAACTTGTTGAAATTGAAGATATAAGAATATGACTTTGTAACATGGTTTTGGTTTAATATAATATAAAGGAATATTTCAATCTTAAATAAATTGAAGGAAATATTCAATGATTTGAAAATTTGGTTTTTATTTAAATGATATATTGATTTGGTTTCAGAATTTAAATGATATATTATTATTTTGGTTTTTAAAGGGAAATGATATCATATTGACATAGTTTTGGGAAATGCTATTGTATACATGGATCATATTTTCAAGTAGTATGATTTCTTAAAGATAACATTTTTTTGAAAGTGCTATAGTAAGTGTATGATTTAGGAAAGGGTTAGGATTTCTAAATTAAACCATTTTTGAAAATGGATATTATTTCGTAAAGTATTTGGATTTGGAAATATTACGAACTTTGAAAATGGATATTATTTTGGAAAGTAATAGTATTTGATTTCAAATGGTTTTGGAATAGAAATGTTTTGAAATAAATATCAATGGGTAACAATAACATTTGGTTGTTAAAGAGACCGGGATCGGAAGTTGTTATACTCTCTGCCAACTCTGAAAACCACTTTAACAACCGTGTACGCGGTTGAGATTCTACAATGAAGTAGGACGGTGGTGGTGTTCCTTTGAGGTATATACGTGGACCCGACTCCCATAAGTTGGCATAAGGTGTCTAAAACAGGAGCGATTAATGGGCTAATGAGGTAGCTCCTCTTATTCGGCATACTCCTTCGATACCATTCAATTACTTTTTGATCGATTGGGTCCTTTGATTTTTGGGGGTGTGGCTCGAGGTGGGCAGTAGTGGCTGCTACGCGTTACCACCGTCCCAGAAGCGTAGTTGGTATATCTTCCCTGTCATTGCCTAGTTGTGCAATGTCACCTACCTTAGCATGCCTTGTATGATTTTGGTTTTGTGCCATAGCATATGGAGTATCCTCTGGTAGCTTCCCGATGAGAAAGGACTATGATACTGGATAGACTACTGGGACTATTATGTGTTAAGGGGGATATGGGTAACTCCTTAACGCTATTTTAAAGTAAGTTTACTTTACTATTAGACATTATTATAATAGCGTGTATTACTACATAGTAAATAGTTTAATGGATCCTTAGAGGATGGGTGGTCCCAAGCATCCTTTAAGTTACTTGTACCTTTCTATTACAGTTCACTTGAGTTAGTTTACATTGTGTAAGTATGTATGTCCTGACTCGAGTGTTATGTGTTTTGCTTTACGCTTGGGTCAGACTGAGTAATACTACATTTGATGCTCACCTTCGAAGTTGGAGCTTTGCTTGAAGATCCCGCTATCTGTTTTGCTTTCAGTTATCTGGTTGATTCCAATTATCCGGATGATTCCAGTGATGTATTCTGTTTTATACTTGATTATCATATTGAGACTTCTGTTGTATCTTGTCCCTTCTGTTGTATCTTGTTTAACTCTTATATATATATATATAGTAGCTTCATGAACTACTATCTCTTTGCTTCCGCTGCATTTTATTACTCTGTGTCTGTGATTGATTTTTTTACTGTATATTTTGAGTTTTGCCAAATTTAAATTAACAATCTGGTATTTTGAATTATTCCTGTCCAACATACGTGGTTTTATTGTCGATTTGAATGGTCCAAAATAGCAAGTCGTTACAGGTGGTATCAGAGCTTTGGCTCTAGGAATACTTAGCATGTATGTTAAATTTAATTACGGAATCACTTTCGTTCGAGCTTGAATCTCTTTCTCTTTGACCCTGTTTCCTTTGAATTTTGGAACGTTCCCTCGGTTCTGAAATACCTTCTTGTCCCTCACTATTCGTCTTCTTTTGATTCTGAAGTATCCCATGATTCCACTTCGAATGAGCTTTATAATGAGTCGACGGTCTCGCCAATCTCTAAATGACTTGTAAAGGGATGAAACTCCTTTACAATTGGCATCGATTCACCGGAGATTTCTATATATCCTCGGTTAGATGCTAATATCTCTTGTTATCCGGAATTCTATCTCTTGAAATCTGATGTAGATTTGCCTTAGAATTCCACATCGATCTAATTCTTGAGTCGCGGTTGACCCGGTTACGGTTACCTACGATTTATAGGAGCTTATCCATTCCCTTATTCGGTTAGTTAATCATCTTATCTTTTGTTCCAACTTATCCTCAAATCAAAATTTTCTTGGATTTGAGTTAATCAAATTTGAATCTCTACCTTGCTTTAAAAATTTATTCCTTATAGTGTATTTGTAAATCTATATTTAAAAATGTTTTATATATTGTGTTGTTTGAGTTGTTGATGTTGATTTGGGTTTTCGATCGACTTGTCGGATTAACGTTATCGATGGGATCTCCAAAACACTTGAACAGACCAAACCGACACAATATAGTTTTCAAATTTAGTAAATGAAATAAATTTTGTATATTGTATATGTATATAAGTATAATTTTCTGAATTTTGATAGCTAATTGAATTGGATGTTGAGAAATAATAATTGACTCTGTATATATAGCTTGAAACCATTAGCTTTTGTTAAATATATAAATAATTGAACTATAAAACAAGGCTATAAATTAATTTGGAAATTTAAACGAATTTAAAACAAGAAACTAAGAATTTGATTTTCAATGGTTTCAAACTTTGTGTTAAAGTTCAAAAGGTGTATTATTTAAAGCATTTCAAGTAGAAATTATTTCAATGAATTTTTAATTTGTAAATCAGTGCTCTTCTCTTTGTCATTGGAAAATAATTTTGGTGATGACTATAGAATTATCGACATTCATTTTCGAGTTTCGAAGTGGAGAGACCATTCTGTAGCTTGCTACAGTTCTGCTTTGAAAAATTAAATTGATTTCAATTTCTAAAATATGACATGATTTATAATGTATATATTGATGTATGATTTAAATTTGATTGGATATATATTGAGTATGTATATTTATTTATCTCTAAATTGTTTGAAGTTAATCGGAAATTTAATTCTTAAATTTTATCTTGCAAGATGATTTCTATTATAAAATGAAGCCAGAATTTGGAATAAATATTTAAGCTTGAAATAATTGGATTAGAAAATTTTAACTTGTATAATACTCAATTGCATTTCAATATAACTTACCTAAATCATTCAAAAGTTAAATATGTAATTAGATAATATACAATATAAAAGGATTTTTATAAATAAAATTTGAGTGGTTATAATAAATATTATACACTTAAATTTTAGTTATAGAAAGATCGATAGAGGTAAATAGAATGAAAAGTTAATTGAATAAAATATAAATGGTGTTAAAGGAATTTATAAATAAATTGGAATAGTTATAATAAGTATAATTATACTTAATATATGTGATTAGATATATATTAAGTGGAATAAAGTTAATAATAATTTTGAATAAAGAAGAATTAAATTTATTGAATAAATTATAAGTATAATAAATGATTTTCCCAAATTCATGATTTTATAAATTGATAATTGGATGATAAGATAATGAAATTAGAAATAGTTAAGGTTTATTTAACTTAGGTTAAATCAAGTATTAGTTTAAGTTGAAATTTTCATGGTTTTAAATTTATTATCTTATCTTGTTTTCCAATCCCTTTTCTTTCGGGATGTTCCTATTCTCCTGCATCCTAAAGCGGGAAATTGAATTCTGAAATGATCTTATCCCTGAAGTTCATCCTGTAGTTCTTCCTTCCAGAAGAATTTATCTTCACCTGTCAGTTTTGGAAACTTTTCAAAGAATCTTTGGTACTCATTTGAATCTGAGCACTGCTTATCATCCACAGACTGACAGTAAAACGGAAATAGTGAACTAGATTCTAGAGGATCTTCTTCGTGCTTGTGTTCTTGATTAAGAAGGATCTTGGGAAGATCATCTCCACCTGGTTGGATTCACCTACAACGACAGTTATGAGGTATAATTTCGATCTTCTTTTCATCGTGCCTTAATGCTATCTCATTCTATCCAGGTTTTCCTTGTTTTCCCTGTATCGTTCCTTTGTGGGGACGAAAAGTTTTAAGTGGGGCAGAGTGTAACAGCCCATAATGTTGTAAGTATTTTTAATTGAATTTCATTTGAAAACACTGATTTTTAAATCATTTAAAAATTGAATTTCTGGAATTTTCCAATGTTATTTTGAAATTTGTTCGTAATTTGTTTTCCCAAATAAAATAAAATAAATATTTTCTAAAAAATTTATATTTTGGTCAACCTTGGTCAAACTTTGAATTTTGGTTTAAATTTTTAATTTTGTATTTTTAAATTTAATCTTTTTCTTTGAAGCATAATATAATTCTGATATTCGTTCTGCTTTTCGTTTCGTCAAATTCTGTTTTATACTTTTCATAATTTGATAAATACAGTGTTTTACACGCAGTTATTTTCTGTACCTTATTTTCTATTTTTCAATGTTAATTTCCATATTTTATTTTCTCTTTTATTTTTTTTAAACTTTTATTTTTTTATTGGATTTTTATTTTGATAAATGTCTTAGAAATTTAAAAAGTCTTAAGTTACTTATTTTATTTCAGTGCCTTTTCATTTGCCGTGCATTCAAAACTCTTAGCCGTTCATTCCTTCATATTCTAGCCGTGTATTCATTCCACAAATCACGTAAATTACATCTCATTCTCATCTCCACTTTCTCATGTCATTTCTAGAAAAAAATATTTCAAGTTTCCATGGCTTCTCTTCCTCTTCTTCCATTTTTGTTTTTTTCACTTTTATTTTGCATAAGCATGGCTCGGCCTCCACCTATTGCCTACCCCATCACCATCTCCACCACCACCATGCCGACCATCATCCCCTCTTTATCACCACTAAGACCAAGCCGTGACCACCAAGTTGCAACATCACCTAAATCATGTGCAAAGCCTAGCTTAGATCACCATATTCCCTCACTTCCTCTTCATATTGCTCGGCCACAACAAAACCACACCATCTCTCCTCCATGCCTTGACCACAACCACTCCTTGCTATGACCAGATGTGCCTTGACCAATATCTAACCCAAGCCGAGCACTTGAGACATATGGCCGAACCCACTTTTCCACTAGACCCTTCATTTCCAAGCCTTTTTGCCTTCCACCATTTGTAACTTACCACTTTTCCACTTCCTCGAGCCATAGCCATGCCAAACATGACCTAAAGAACACCATGGCTGAGCAAAAGAAGACCATGATCAAGCCAATAGTGATGTGGCCGAGCTACTTGCTGGTTAAACCAAAGGTTATGTAACTTTGATTCTTATCTTTTCATTATTTTGATGTATAATCTTTGTGTTGAATCATATACTTATGTTTGTGATATTGTGTTGTTTACAAGGTTGGATCTTGACTCTTCATCCACTCAAAAATCTAGTCATACCTTGTCGTGCTTTTCGGGGTTTGTTGTGCATGTCTACTTTGTCAATTCTAGCTTTATAAGTTGAGTTTATCACTCTCGACATCCGTACTTATATAACAGTGAAATGATGACAAGTGAATGTGTAAAATTGATACGCTATGTTAATTAGTTCATATATGCATGTGATATGATTATATGATGTTATAACCTGATATTTATTCGTTACATCACCTGATATGATATGCTTTATTATATTGTTTGTTTTATTTATTGTTTCTCACATTGCAAGTTCCCTGTTAAATTAGAATCACTATGGGTTGAAATGATATATACCCAAACGGACATTAGAATAAGGAAAAACCATTATGATCTGAAATGATAGGCTCAACCGATTTTTATTTATTTTTGTTTGGCTTGGGATTATTGGTTTGAAATGATAGAACCCGGATTTTTATTTTTAAATTACGGATTGAAATGATACATATCTGTATCACTTGACCTAGGTTAGAAAATTATATACCGACCCATGGATAAATGTAATAATATTTTCTTAAACATTATTAAGTATTTTGAGTTTTAAAATATATGAAATTTGAACTTAAAGGCTGATTTGATGATTTAAAATATAAAGAGATATTTGTTTCCTATGAGTTAAATTTTTTTATAAGTCAATTATTGGTTTAAGTTGAATTTAAAGATTTTTATCTATAATAAATAACTTAATAATTAAATTTGATTTGATATGGAATTATTAAATCTAACCTAGTAATTGTAATCTAATTTTATTTACGAAATGGATATGTCTTGTATAATAAAGTTTATAGTGATTTTCTATAAGTTAAAATGTACAAGTAAGTGGTTATATGTATTTAAATTATGACTTAACTTGATAATTGAAAATTTAGTTTTCAAATGGAAGTTTTCATTTTAATTTGGTGACAAAAATATCTTATTTGTGAAATGGGCAATTTAAAAATGAAGTGTTAATTTATTTGTTAAAATAAAAAGTTAAGTAAAATAAGGTACTTTTGACATAATAAATGAATTATGGTTTAAATTGAATATTTGCTATAAAACTTTATTTTATTTAAATCATAAGTTAAATGATATCCAAATGAATATTTTTTGAAGCGGGAAATATGGTTATATAAGTTTAAAATGGCTAAAATTGAAGTTTAATGTTTCTGAAATGTTATAATAAATCTGGAAATTTTATTGGTAGCATTTCCAAAATGTTGTGGCTTTAAGATAGCATTTGCTAAGTGCTACCATTTCTGTAATTAAACTATGTTATGAAATAACTAAATACCTACTACAGCACTTTATAAGTGTTGTTGTTTCTGAATTTGAACTATTTCTGAAAATACATATATACCTATTACAGCATTTTATAAGTGCCGATGTTTCTGAAACTGAACAGTTTTGAAAACTAATACCTACTGTAGCACTTTATAAGTGCTGCCGTTTCTGAATTTGACAATGTTTTTGAAATATTACTATATCTACCGTAATATTTTATAAGTGTTGTAGCTGAAATTTACAATTTTTTGGAAATTCTATAATTGAATGAATGAACTTAGAAATGCTACAACTTTGAAATGAATAGTATTTGACATTGAATTTAAATGGTTTAAATGAATATTATTTTAAAGGTGTAACGACCCGTAATTTTCGACAATTTAAATTGGTTAAATTAATGAGATTTTTGTAATTAAATTTAGTAGAAATAAAAAATTTATATATTAATATTGAAATGAACGCTAAAATAAATTATATAAATGGTAATTAAAACCTATTTATTGGTAATTTGAATAAAATTCTAATAAATGAAGTAGTGAAATGTTTATACCTGGATATAAATTGAATATGTGAAATTTGAGGTATAAACATTTCAATTTATACCTGGATATAAATTGAATATGTGAAATGTTTATAAGTGTTGTAGCTGAAATTTACAATTTTTTGGAAATTCTATAATTGAATGAATGAACTTAGAAATGCTACAACTTTGAAATGAATAGTATTTACATTGAATTTAAATGGTTTAAATGAATATTATTTTTAAGGTGTAACGACCCGTAATTTTCGACAATTTAAATTGGTTAAATTAATGAGATTTTTTTGTAATTAAATTTAGTAGAAATAAAAAATTTATATATTAATGTTGAAATGAACGCTAAAATAAATTATATAAATGGTAATTAAAAAATATTTATTGGTAATTTGAATAAAATTCTAATAAATGAAGTAGTGAAATGTTTATACCTGGATATAAATTGAATATGTGAAATTTAAGGTAAGTATTGAATTGATTAATGTAATAAAACATGGTTAACAGAAATTGGATGTAAATTAATGAAGTACGTTGTTGCAAGTTAATATTTTATGAACCTGAATGAACATTCCAGTTTAATATAATAATTCAAATGTTATGACTTAGTTTTAAATGGAATATAGCATAAACAAATGCAATCAGTGTATTTATGTGTGAAATAAAATATTGATTTATTTGTAATTGAATGTAAATTAATGCAATTATGTTAGTGTAAGTCAATAAATGATTAATTTAGCGCAATCCCATTTAATTGAAATAACTGTATGGTTATAATTTATTGTATCTAGAAAATTTGGAAATTCGATTCCAATAAATAACATAAAGTATTAGAAATGTATATTTTTTTCATATGATAGTATAAAGGGATCTAAACTTGTGATCTATGTAATAAATAAATAAAAACGTAAAATTTTCATAAGAAATAAATAAATCTAAATTTAACGTTTGGTTACTATAAATTAAAGTAATAATCGGAAATAATGATAATTTTATTTATAATATGACTATTGGTTGGTGTAAAGATTGTAAATCAAGATTTATTAATTTATTTGAATGTAAGTAACAGGTGTTGTATAAATAAATGAATTAGTATAATAAATGGTAATTGGATGAATTCAGTGTTACGCAAGTATTCATAATAATTAGTGAAATTAATAAAATTAATTATATTATAAAGTGCCTTACAAATCAAATAGGAAATCTTTAATGTTTTAATGAAATTTATAACAGTAGGTGTTAATGTAATAATGAAATAATTGGAAGTGTAAATTCATTCATAATGTGGTAATCTATATAATGGAAAGTATGAACCCAAGTGAGGAATTTATATACAATGTTAATCGCAATTAGCGTGAATATTGGTAGAAATGAAATAAAATGGACATGGGTAGTTAATACAAAGGAAAGATGGAAATTTGAACTTACTAATGTAATAAAGGGTAAAACAAAGGTTATCTTTGTTTATCGGATAATAATTTGTTAGATAAAAAGGATTGAAGTAAATCAAGTTTATTTATTGGAATGTATTTTAAATAATTGAGTCTGCAAATAGGTAGAATTAAACATTAATTTTTTCGTTATTTGAAATGAAGACGGAATAAGAAAATATTAATGCAATAGTTTTGAATCCAATATTTAATCCATCTATTTGACAGGAATGAACGGAATAATAATTAATTTATTTAACTAAATGGAATTTTTGGGGATTTTATTTATAATTTGTGAATTTAATGAAGTTAATTATTAAAAGTAAGGTTAACGTTGGAATTAATGAAATAATCAACTCTAATTTGACATTTAAATTTATTTAAATCAGTGTAAATAATTTGGAAAATTTAAAATGATAGGAATTGTCAATTATCGAATTGACATTGAAAATTTGATTAAAATGACTAATTTTTAATTTATTTAATTAATATAATAGTAGCCATTTTGGCCACTGAAACTGATTTCGACGAAATCAGTTTCATCGGATCCGTAACAGCGAATTATTGTAGGATTGCAAGTTTCGTAGCGATCGGACTTGTCGTTCGATCGTACGGACTCGAAACGCCTTGAAATCGATGAAATTGAAATCAATTTGAAAATATTAATTTTAGCATAACTTCTTCATACGATGGAATTTGGACTTGAAACCTTTTCCATTGCGTTTAAAATATTTTAAAACATCTATTTTGATATATGGGTTGACCCAATTTCGTTCCAGAGTCAGAACGGGCTTTTTGGGCCAATTTGTCGTTAGCGCGTAATCAATCTTATCCGATCTATCCTTTTTCAACTTTCTCTATAAATATGTCGTTATAAATCCTAGCCTCCCTATTTCTCATTTGTCTATACGTACAAGTCATTATATTCTCATTCTTCCTCAATGGCAGACAAACAAGTTCTAGATCCAAGCACAAATCAAATTCAAATCCTAAGCAAAATGAAAAATTCAAACTCCTTAGAAAAATTTGAAAAAAATATAAATCGAAGTTCGTGAGGCACGTATCTCAGATCTGCATTTCGTTTTCGATCCGAGGTTGTGGGTGGCCAGAAATTGATGGTTTATCCTCGGCCGTCCGTTGCATCGAAATCAACTGTGGCAGATCGTCAAATCAGGGGTACCATCGCTAGAGGAGGGAGAGTGCAGTGCATCGGTGGTATTCGCTTGGAGTTCTAGCGGTTCGATTGAGATCTAAAATTGGCCTAGGGTTTAAAAAAAATTCGGCGGCTATGATTGTTCGGCCTCGATCTGAGTGTTGTGGAGGCGAGGGTGATCGCGTATGGGCGTCGCGAGCCAAGGCGGACGGTCGCGCGGCTAGACGTAGGGGGCGGTGGTGCCGATGGGTTGTGGCGGCGTGTTCTGTTGTTCGAAGCAGTGGGGTTTTTCATGCGTTCTTTTTTCTGGAGTAGGGTAGGATAGGGGAGACGCTGACGTGGAAAGTAAGGGTAGGTTTTTTTATTCTGTTTAATTTAATTTTGATTTCAATCTGCTGATTTAATCGTAACTTTCGCATACGAACTCCGTTTCACACGCAATTTTTTTGTTAGGATCGTAAATAAATTACGGACATTTTTGCGCTAGTTTGGACAGATTTGGAGACTGTTAAATTTTTGGGTTTAAATTGAATTTAAATTCAATTCAAATTCAAAAGGTGAGTGTTTTAACCCACTCACAACTTCTAAAAATTTTTATGTTTGTTAAATTGATATATGATGTGATTTAAAATTTATTTATGGTTGTTTGGTATATTTTTAATCCTCATCTCAGTAATTTCATTTATTTAAATTAAATTGCTATTTAATTTATTCATTGCATTTAAACTGCCAATTGAATTGTTAATTAATTTCATTGCATATAAACTGCCAGTTAAACAGTTATTTAAATTATTATTGAATATAAACTGCTATTTAATACGTGTTGTTTATTATCCGTTCTATATTGACACTATTGTTTGAATTTGATGATGATTGTGATAAATGGTTGATGGTTGATATTGGATGAATGGATGCTGTATTTTATATGGTTATAAACTGCAAGTTATTATGCATTTTCATTTCATTCGGGATTGCGGTTTGAAATGATATATAACCACAAATTTTCATTTTTAAATTACGGAGTGAAATGATAAATATCCGTATCACTTGACCATAAGGTATTCTATGGTATCGTAAAGAGATATATATGGTTTTATGTGATATCGATTCAGATATTTGATAAAGGTTTTTTGATATATAGTAAAATTCTTGGTTTTAAGCAAGGTATAAATTTTTTTAAAGTACAAATAATTTTAATAATAAAGTTGATTTTATTTACTTATATTATAGGAAGTATTTACTTAAATATTATTTTTATACAGAGTTTATATTGATTTTGTAAATCAAGTATGAGAAAATAGTTTTGAAATCGACTTGAGATTTTATTTAATTACGAATTTTATTTAATAAAAATCCATTAGAACTTATTGAAATTTAGATTTTTAAAAGAATATGGTTTTAAAACTAAATTCGGGGTTAAGGCGGTTTAAGTAAAAATATCAAGTCTAAATGAATTGAGGAATATTCAATTTTTGAAATTTGGAGTTTTATAGAAGGGATACTAGATTTTTAAGTACATATTTCAAACTAAATAATAGAAAAAGTGAAATTAGTGTATATATATATATGAATTATAAAATTTAGGTTTGAAATACTGAATTTTAAGCTTTGAAAATATTAAATTAGAAATGGTTTATTTGGAGGTTCAAATTGATATTTGGAATTTATTTGTGAAATTAAAGAAGTATTTTATTTTATAAAGTAATTTAGTAGTTAAACCATTTAAGTGGTGTAGTATGTTTCAAATTTATGAAATTTAAAGTTTTACGTTTTGAAAAGCGATATTTTAAGTTGGTTTCGAAATATTATAACTTTGAAATATTATAGTTTTAGAAAAGGATATGTTTGAAAATGATATCAAAAATTGATTTGGGTTTTAAAAGAGGAAATGACATCGTATTTATATGGATTTGAAATGGATATTATATTCTGGTTTTAAAAGTCTAAACTATTTTGAAAAGACCGCGGTGTTATAATAACGTTTGGTTGTTAAAGAGACCGGGATCAGAAGTTGTCATACTCTCTGCCAACTCCGAAAACCACTTTAACAACCGTGTACGCGGTGGTGATTCCAGAATGAAGTAGGATGGTGGCGGCGTTTCCTTTGAGGTAAATACGTGGACCCAACTCCCGTGAGTTGGCATAAGGTGGCTAAAATAGGAGCGATTGACGGGTTAAGAAGGTAGCACCTTTTATTGGACACATCCCTTCGATATTCTACTCTGACTTTGGATTTATTCGGTGGCCACTTTTGATTTCTTTGATTTGGGGGTGTGGCTCGAGGTGGGCGGTAACTGCGGCTGTGTGTTACCACCGACCCGGAAGCGTAATTGGTATATCTACCCTGGCATTGCCTAGTTGTGCCGTGTCACCTACCCTAGCGTGCCTTATACGATTTTGTTTTGTACCATACCTATGGAGTGCCCTCTGACGACGCCCAGTACGGGGGAGATTACAGTACTATATAGACTATGGAAATATATTATGTGTTAAGGGGAATATTGGGTCACTCCTTAACGCTATTTTAAAGTAAGTTTATTTTACTAATAAACACTATAATAATAGCAAAATATTATTACATAGTAAATAGTTTAACGGATCCTTAGGAGATGTGAATCCTAAGCATCTCTTAAGTTACTGCACTCATATTTATTGTTGATTTAACTTACATAAGATCTTTTAGTTCTGACTCGAGTGTTTTGTCTTTTCAATTCCCTCGGGTCAGCCTGAGTATTTCAGGATTCGAAGACTTTAGCTCTGGTGGACGAAGACGAAGATTTTATTGCTATTACCTATTATATTATTCCACTACACTATTGTATTCCGCTACATTATTGATATTCTATGGTATGTATAACTCTGATATATATTGTAAGTATAATTAAATATTTTGAAAAATAGTTTCATGAACTGTATATTTTGATTATTATATTTTATCCTTCCATTAGGAGATTCTATTTGTTTTATTCTTTCTTGTTTTTTTTCTTATTTACTCTATAACAATCCGCCCTTCCGTATGGTTTGAATTGGCACGTGTGTCGATTTGAAGCGTGCGAAAAGGCGGGACGTTACAAAAGGTGTTATGATTTTCTAAGTATTATGACTTTCAAAGGATAACATTTCTAAATTGTTATGATTTCAAAGTATTATGGTTTCAAAGTATTTTGGTTTCAAAGTGTTTGGTTTCGGAGTTGTTATAGCTTTGAAAGTACTATGATTTTGGAAATAAATTTATTTGAAATTGTATTGAATTAAGGATTGACTTTAAGTATGTTGATTTGAAACTTTTTGAAATTGAAGATATAAGAATATGACTTTATAACATGGTTTTGGTTTAATATGATATAAAGGAATATTTCAAGCTTAAAAATTTGAAGGAAATATAGATTGATTTGAAAATTTGGGTTTTATTTAAATGATATATTGATTTGGTTTTGGAATTTAAATGATATATTTATTTGGTTTTGGAATTTAAATGATATATTGTTAATTTGGTTTATAAAGGGAAATGATATCATATTGACATAGTTTTTGGAAATGCTATTGTATATATGGATCATATTTTCAATTAGTATGATTTCTAAAAGATAACATTTTTTTAAAGTGCTATAGTAAGTGTATGTTTTGGGAAAGGGTTAGGATTTCTAAATTATTACCATTTTTGAAAATGGATATTATTTTGTAAAGTATATGGATTTAGAAATATTACGAACTTTGAAAATGGATATTATTTTGGAAAGTAATAGTATTTGATAAATGGTTTTGGAATAGAAATGTTTTGAAATAAATATCCATAAGTAATAATAACATTTGGTTGTTAAAGAGACCGAGATCGAAAGTTGTCGTACTCTCTGCCGACTCCAAAAACCACTTTAACAACCGTGTATGCAGTGCAGATTCCAGAATGAAGTAGGATGGTGGCAGCGTTCCTTTAAGGTATATATGTGGACCCGACTCCCATGAGTTGACACAAGTTGGCTAAAGCAGGAGCGATTGACGGGCAAATGAGATAGTTCCTCTTATTGGACACATTCCTTCGATACCATTCTATTACTTTGTGATTCATTGGGGCCCTTTTATTTTTGGTGGTGTGGCTCGAGGTGGGCGGTAGTTGCTGCTAAGCATTACCAACGGCACAGAAGCGTAATCGATATATCTACCCTGGCATTGCCTAGTTGTGACGTGTTTCCTATCCTAGCGTGCCTTGTACGATTTTGGTTTTGTGTCATAGCCTGTGGTGTATCCTCTGGTGGCTTCCCGATCACGAGGGACTATGATACTGAATAGACTACTGGGACTATTATGTGTTAATGCGGATATGGGTAACTCCTTATCTCTATTTTAAAGTAAGTTTACCTTACTATTAGACATTATTATAATAGCGTATATTACTACATAGTAAATAGTTTAACGGATCCTTAGAGGATGGGCGGTCCCAAGCAACCTTTAAGTTACTTGTACATTTCTATTACAGTTCACTTGAGTTGCTTTACATTATGTAAGTATGTATGTCCTGACTTGAGTGTTTTGTGTTTCGCTTTACGCTCGGGTCAAACTGAGTGATACAGCATTTGAGGCTTACCTTCGAAGTTGGAGCTTTGCTTGAAGATCCAGCTATCTATTCGCTTTCAGTTATCCGGTTGATTCCAGTTATCCGGATGATTCCAGTGATGTATTATGTTTTATACTTGATTATCATATTGAAACTTTTGTTGTATCTTGTCACTTCTGTTGTATCTTGTTTAACTCTGATGTATATATATAGTAGGTTCATGAACTGCTATCTCTTTGCTTCCTCTGTATTTTATTACTCTGTGTATGTGATTTGTGATTGATTTATTTACTGTATATTTTGAGTTTTTCCAAATTTAAATTAACAATCTAGTATTTTGAATTATTCAAGTCCGACATGTGTGGTATTATTGTCGATTTGAATGGTCTAAAATAGCGGGTTGTTACACATAGCTTTGAAATCATAACACTTTCCTCTAAACAGTTTAGACATTAACAATAGTATATATAATAAAATAATTTATACAATAGAATAGTTTATAAAATAAAATAATTAGTATATTAAAAATAGTTATAAATTTTAAAATAATATATATATTAAAAGAATTTGTAAAATAAAAAGTTAAAAATTAAAATAGTTTATAATAAAATAAATTATGAAGTAAAATATTAAAATGAGTTTAAATATAATTTAAAATTACTTTATATAATAAAATAGTTTCCTCAAATTTCACAATCGATTCGAATTCCAAAATTCCATTTAAATCAAATCTCAGTTCTTCCGTTTCAATTCAATTATCAATAAACCATTTATATCGATTTCAAATATAGTTATAAACTACAAATTAAATCTTTTCAACATCAATAGAATTTCAAAGCTTTAAATATTCAAACATTTACAAAAATAAATTCGACAATTTCATATATGTATCAAATTCACTTTACTATTATTTAGTTTTGAAATATTTACTTAACCATTCCAATAACATTTAAATAAAACTTCAATTACAAATTTAAATAAACTACATATCCCATTTCAATTTATGTAAATTTGAAAACATTCATTTAAATCACTTTTAATCAAAATCAAGTTATAAAATCATATCTTTAAAATCAAAAATTTAATAAATTTCAAATCAAACTTATTTAAATATAATTCGTAAATAAATTCAATTTTCAAACCAATTTCTAATTCTCTTTCCAACCTCAATTTATAAAAATTATTAAATAGTCTATTTTCAAATATAAACTTAAATAAATACTTAAACATATTATATACTAATTAAATTAAACTTTATTGAATTAAATATTATTACTAAATTTATTTTATATTAAAGCTTATTTTATATAATTTAAAATAGTATAATTTTAAGTAAAATCTTAAAATTAATAATTTCAAAACTAACTTATAACTTTAAAATTTACAAAACATAAAATTTTAAAAATCTAAAATTTAAACCTTTATGAGATAATAGCTTATTAAAGGAAATATATCCACGATTTGGATAGTGGAAAATCCTTTAAATAAAATATGTAGAAATTGAATTTGGTTAACGAAATATATTCACGATTTTGGGCGGTGAATAATATATGAAAGAAATATTTTGGGAAAGTGATATTTAAAATAGAATTAAACGATTTAAAGATGTTTTAAATTGTATTAAGTGTCGAAACCATAGATTTCAACATTCATTGTTGGAATAGACGTTTTCGAGAAATAGAAGGAAATGGTGGACTATAACACTGTTGTTATAGTAAATGTTTTCCGAAAAGAAAAGTTTTATATAGTATTGGGGTTTATATATCTATCTTAATTTTCGAACCCTTATACTAGTGATTTTGGGTTGTCGTAACGATGTTTTACGTAATATTCGTTTTGACCCAAATAAATATATTTAAGAGAAGTTTTCCTTAAGGAATAAAATATGTGCTTAATTTGGATTTAAGTATATTGAATAGATTTGTGAATTACTTATTATTAAATAAGTATGGAAATGTTTTCCAATATGAAGTGAATGTTTTGAGATTATATCTTTTAAAGACAAATTGAAAGTGAATAATTGAAATTGATTTGAAAAATCGTATAAAAGGTGAATATTTGGAAATGTAAATTCACAATGGAAATTTATAAAGGCAGTTTGTTTTTAAAAATAAACATTGATTTATTTTTAAAATTTATTTTTAAAAGTGTGGAAATAAATTTACGGATTTGGAACGTAAATTAAATAAATCGGTAAGGATTTATTTGATTGGTTTAAATAAACCATTTTGGAATGAAAGTTGAAAGGTGAAAATTGATTTGAAATTTGTTTTCAAAGGGTTGAGGTGTGGAAATTATATCTTGTAAAGATATTTTTGGAAATAAATAATTTGGAAATTACTTGAAATCTGGTTATGTTGTGAATATTGATTGATAGTTAAATAACCGACTATTAATATTGACCCTTAAGTGGCTATTTGTTGTGAATTGGTTGAAATTGAATGCTACACTTATTTTTAAATTATTGCGCTCGTTATTCGGACTACCAATTTCGAATAGTGATACGACGTAATGGATAGCATTGAGGACTGGTGTTGAAGATCGGGTATTTGTGAAAACGATAGGATGACCTATCGATTGTCTCTGCACCATTAGCTACGGTATGGAGATTTCCTTTGTGATGGGAAGTTCGATCGGGATTGTGAATACTCGGATTGCAAGGGCTTCTTTTGAAGTGCCTTCAGTTCTGTTCGAACCCGGAACAAACTTGTATGGTTACGTGTCTGACATTACATTTTGAGATATAAAGCAGATTTCTTTCAAATACATTTCTGTTGGTGGCGGAGAATTTATTCTCTTAGCTTAGCACCCTTCTCTGAGACGTATGAGCTCAGAGGTTTTGTAGTTGAAGGTTATCAACGATATATTCCCAATTTGGTAATGTGGCATGCTGAGTGTTGTTGTGTGATGATTATTTATTGATCATTTGTTGATCAAAGCGTGGCTTTGTGAAAAAGCGTAGCTTTGTGGATGAGACTTCGTCAGACCTCACACCCCGAAAATGGTCGAAACAGGAATATGCGGCAAGGTTATGAGGGTCGTGCCCTTTAGGGTATGTCATTTCCTTTTGGAAAAGGGTGGTGTCAGGTATGGAGCCCTGATGCTTAACCTATGTGGTTGCTCCAATCTCATTTTTCTTTGTGGCTGTTGCTTGGTGATAGAGGGCCCTCGGATAAAGGTCCCAAAGGACCGGGGGGTGGCATATTCGTGTAGTAGTTACCTAGTTATAGAGGTAACCCGGCCTTGTGTTGGCAGAGAGCTGGTTTAGTTCTCGGGACGTCCCGCCAGAGGCGATCCCATGTGGCAGTAGGAAGTTCCTTAGCCTGACCATTTGTTGGAAATCCAATTCCCAATACGAACCCAGTACGGTTTTAGTTGTATAACTTGCCATTTACTTATGGTGGTCACCACTGTTTAGATGGCAATTATAGTAGGCATAGTTCGAAATGTCTATGCTGGCTAAGATTTATATTCTATTTTCGAAATGCTTTCTACACTATGCACTAATAATAATATCAAAAATGATTTGTTTTGAGTAGTAAGCATCTTTGACTATCATAAGGAGAAATCTCCTCCAATTCTGCATTTGCATTGTGTGTGTGCGGTGAGGCCTTATGGTAGTTTCATTTTCCAAAAGCATTGCGGATATTTCTCACTTCCCTTGTTGTTGTTGTTTTAAAGATAAATAACTGTTTTGAGTTCTCACACCAGTCCCATGAATGACCTGGAGTTTATTGTTCTCTTCCTAAACTCTGGGTGCCCATAATTTTCCACACGGGCAGTCTAGAGTCAGGTTATCAGGTCATTCTGGATTCAGGAGTGCTATGGAGCACAAGAGGCGAGCTGGATGGCGAGGCGTATTACTTGTATATGATATTGTCTTTCCGCTGTAAATTCACTTGTAGGGACATGTTTGTATAACTGTCCATTATTTTTTTGTTGTTGTATATTGTTGTTATACACTCTGATGATGATGTGATGTAATGTTATAACTGATATAGTTCTTTGTTTTAAAAAGTTATTCATTGATCTATTATATGTTGTTCCGCTGCGATATATGAGATTCTGATTTTGTTTCTGTTCTATCTTTTTCTTATTTCTTCTATCTTTTTCTTCTACCTCTTCTTTTTTTAACCCTAACAATTCGGTTTTCCGGCATTCGATTATGCGGCATTTGATACAGTGGACGTAAGAATGCCGACCTTCGGATCCCGACAAAAAATCGATGTGTTACATGTGGTATCAGAGCATATGGTTAAGTGACAACCTTGGCTCTGTTGGGAATTAATCATTAGAGATAGAGTCAATAGTACTCTAGAATGAGTTTGAGTGTAATAATAGATATGAGAGCGTATTTGTTAGTGAATATGAAATTTTTTTGTATTGTGTTGACTTATCAGTTGATTGTTTATGAATTCTGGTCGGTGCAGTCTAGCTAGCTGTCATCGATAGGGGTTTCTAAACTCTTAAACAAGATAAACCGACATAGTATCATTTTAAATTGGGTAAATGAAATAATTTTACCTCGATTATATTTTATATATAAAGGAATAATTTTTTAGAATTATCAAAGTGTATGCAAAATTAATTGTTTGATTGTTGAAAATGTAAGAAAATATATAAGCAAATCAAAATTGTTCGAATAATCTAAATAAAACCAACAATTGTGAAAGAATAAATTATATAAGAGAAACAATTGTATAAGTATAGAATTTTAATTGAAATGATTTACAATTGTGAAACAGATCTTATATAAGTAAAGGGAAATAATGAAATTATATAAGAAAGGATTTATAAATGAGATGTATAAATAAAAAGAAATTTTTTTGAAAGAATTTAAAGCATTGGATTCACTACTGCTGCTGGGGAATAATAAGGGTGATGACTGCAGCATCATCAGTATCATTTTCGAGTTTCTGTGTGATGGATTTGCTACCATAGTAAATTGAAATTGAATTTTGTTGTGATAAACAAATTTGAAATTAAAATCCACGTTGAAATTGATGAATATAAGTTATCAAGTCTTGAACTTATAATAAGAGATAATAAAGATTTTAGCTTTGGTAAAGTTGAAATGAAATTTGAGTTAGCATAATAAAATGTATGATTTGAAATTTAACTAAAGGAAGTTAAATAAATTAAATCGGATTTGGAAGTTGAATAATAAGTGGTATAACTTATTAAATGTGAAGATGTAAGTAAAACCAATTATTAAAATGGTTAAACAACTTTGTTAAGCAAAACGAGGTATGAATCTGAATAAGTGATAAAATTGACTTTGGTAAAAGTTAAATAGAATTTACTTTGGAGTTGGAATCTGAATTGGATTTATAAGTGGAAATTTGAAAAGGAATATAACTTAAGTGATGCTGAATGAAGTTGATTTTGGTATCGAAGTGAATTAATGAAATGAATTCATTAAATGGATATGAACTTGAAGTTATATAAAGGAGATTCAACTTTATTTGTAAAATAGATTAGTAATTGAACTAATGAATTGAATATTAATCAATCGAATGTAATGAATTGATATAGAATAATGGATATAAGTGTTAATTCATTTAAGGCTAATTGAATGTTAAACCAAATTGAAGGTAAACAAAATGAATAATTGAATGTCGTTGTATATGAATTGGTTGTAAACAATTACAAGTAATGTCGAAATCGTATAAGTTGTTTATAAACCTTGTTAGTATGCATTTCTTTTAATATGCATGTGTTGTAGTTGTTTAAAAGGGTAAATTGTTAGTAACTTCTTGTATATGTCACTTACGTGTTTATATTGAGTAAGTACAGGTACCGAGGCTACCGTTAGCGGGATTTGGGTTGCGCAAAATGCTAAATAAATAACTGTTTTGCTTAAAAATGCTAAAAAGGTACACTTACGCAATAAAAATAGGAAATACGAACTGTTTTTCTGTTTTTCCAACCGTGTGGATCGATGTATATATATTTATATCTATTGTGATATTGTAAAAGCTCCTCCGTACAAAGGAGGTTATGGCGAAATTTTCTAAAAATTTAAGGCGTTAGAAAATTTTTGGGAAATTTTGGAAAAGTTTTGTGAAAACTTAGTTTTGATTTGAGTTGAAAAGTTAAACGATATAGTTGATTTTGAAAAGATAACTAAGTTAGATTTGAAAACTTAGTAAAGCTATTGTAAGAAGTTTAACTAATGGATTTTTGGAAAGTTAAACGCTTAAGAGATTTGTAAATCAAATTTAAACGGTTTGTTTTGATAAGTTAATGATTTCAAAACTCTTTCTTACTTGGTAATTTCGAGGACGAAATTCTTTTAAGGGGGAAAGTTTGTAACTACCCAGAATTTATGTCATTTGAAATTCAGATATTTAATTGATTTTTAAATATCAACAAGTAAAATTTGTAAGTCGAATAATTTATTTTTCGAATATCTGGATTTAACTGGGTAATTAAATCGATAATTTAATATTTGAAATTATGAAAAAAAATTGGAAACTGGGTTTAATGTGGTTAAAAATGATTTATTAAGTTATATTAAATCATATTGAAGTCAGAACAATGTTTGTGAACTTTTAAAATTGAATTAAAAGTTAAATTGTGAAAATTGAATATTTTAATATTTAATTGACTAGTGAAAATAGTCATTTTTCAAACAGTCCCGGATTTCGACGAACCTAGTTTCATCGGATCCGTAATGTTATATTATTGTAAGATTTCAAATTTCGTGTCAATCGGATTTACCGTTTGTCCGGGGCAAGCCAAAACGCATATAAATTTGGTTTAATCGATTTAATTTAAATTTGATCGTTCATTTCCGTAACTCGCACATATGATCGAATTAGCCTCCGAAACCTATTCCATTGTGTTCGTAACGCAGGGTAGACCCTAGAAACGCCGGTCACCGCACAAGATTTGGAGTTCGGGAAATTTCGAGTGAATAGTAATTTGAGAATTTTCTATAAAAGGACTTGTTATATTCTCATTTGCAAACAAACTCAAAACCCTAGGGTTTGAAGAGCCGGCTGCCACTATTATTTTCAATGGCCATGGAAGTTCGAAACTTTCTTCCTTAATCTCTTCCAATCTACAAACCTTTACGTCTCGATTTCAACTGCAAAGTTGTAGAGGATCGCGAGAGCTATCCATCCATACGGTGATGATTAGCGATGGAGTGTCATGGGGGCCAATTTGCCATGAAGTCACACGTTTCGGTCACGTTTTTCGAGCAGAAGGCTCGACCGAGCTCTGCCGCATTCATGGTGGTTGTAGCTCGTGTGATGGACGTTGGAGTGGTGCTAGTTGATCGTTGTCAAAGTGGATGTATATGGTGCGAAAATTCAAGGGAGGGTGGCGGCTTTGGGTTCGGTTTCGCATGAGTAACCTGGAGCGATACGCATTTGGGAAGAAACATGCGTGCGACTGTGATTTTTTTGGCAGATCGTGCGGCCACGATTAGTTAGGGTAAAATTTTAAAAAGAATTGTAAATTGATTTATAATTTAAGTTGTATAAACTTTGTAACATCATAATTTGTTCATACGAGGTCGGAAAATTATGAAACAAGTTGTGTTGGCTTCGTTTTGTTGAGCACTACGCAATGGAGGTGGCTTGGAGTCATTTGGAGCTAGTGAAAATTTTGGGTAAAATTAAACGCGTGTTTAATTTTATTCGAAATAAAGCACTACAACTATTATCAGAAACTCAAGGTGAGAACTTCTCACTCAATCGAATTGTTTCGATTTGAATTTTAAATAGTTAAATTTAAAATTGCTTGATTGTGTGATTGGATAATAAATTGTTATTTGTTGTATTAGACCCTATACGCCGTATATTAAGCGGATGTTATTTATTAAAAACATATACCGCGATAATTCCAACTTGTATGGAATTGGTATTATATATGTACTTGGAGTTGATTTCCCGCATTATATAGCGGATGAGACCCTATTGTGCCGCATAATAGCGGATAGTATTTTATAAATCTCATATACCGCGGTATTCCGTCTTGAAACGGAATTGGTATTGTGCTAACATCTTTGGATGCAGGGAAACAGGTTGGAGGGATCCAACTGGATTCCTCAAACATTTGAATTGGTTTCAATGTTGTGTGTTGATCTATTTATAATCTGCGTGATTATCTTTGTGATTGAAATTTTTAAAGGCTAAATTTGAGCCGAATATATTTTTGGTGTCGTTAGATGCCGAAAATAAATAAAATTTGATTTTTTAAAAATTAAGTTGAGAATTCATAATAAAATTTAATTTTGGAATTGATTCATTTTAAATGAATACATGTTGAGATTTTTATGTTATAAAAATTATAATTTTTGTGAAATATAATCGAAATGTGATTTTTGAAGTAAGTAGTGGATTAATTTACAAAATGGTTTAAATTGGGATTTTTAAATTATTATAAATGATTTATATAAAAGATTTATATAATTGATATTTATAAATTAAAAATATTGGAATTATAAAACGAGTCTTTATAAGTGTTAAAATGAAATATAAATGGATTTCATAAGTGGATGAAATATATAGATTTATAAATTGTGAAGTTATAAAATGAATAGATTTTGTAAAGTAAAAGATTTATAAGTAATTAAATTATAAATGGGATTTTGGCATGTAAATGGAATATGGATAGAATTTGTTAATAAAGTGATTTTATAAGTGGAAGTTGTTATAAAGTATAAATGGAATTTATAAACGTTGTTTTATAAATCCGAAATCGACTTATTTTGATAAGTTTAATTATTATAGCTTATTAAAGGAAATATATCCACGATTTGGACGGTGGAAAATCCTTTAAATAAAATATGTAGAAATTGAATTTGGTTAACGAAATATATTCACGATTTTGGGCGGTGAATAATATATTAAAGAAATATTTTGGGAAAGTGATATTTAAAATAGAATTAAACGATTTAAAGATGTTTTAAATTGTATTAAGTGTCGAAACCATATATTTCAACATTCATTGTTGGAATAGATGTTTTCGAGAAATAGAAGGAAATGGTGGACTATAACACTGTTGTTATAGTAAATGATTTCCGAAAGGAAAAGTTTTGTATAGTATTGGAGTTTATATATCTATCTTAATTTTCGAATCCTATACTAGTGATTTTGGGTTGTCGTAACGATGTTTTACGTAACATTCGTTTTGACCCAAATAAATGTATTTAAGAGAAGTTTTCCTTAAGGAATAAAATATATGCTTAATTTGGATTTAAGTATATTGAATATTTTCCAAATGTTGAAAATAAATAGATTTATGAATTACTTATTATTAAATAAGTATGGAAATGTTTTCCAATATGAAGTGAATGTTTTGAGATTATATCTTTTAAAGACAAATTGAAATTGAATAATTGAAATCGATTTGAAAAATCGTATAAAAGGTGAATATTTGGAAATGTAAATTCACAATGGAAATTTATAAGGGTAATTTGTTTTTAAAAATAAACATTGATTTATTTTTAAAAGTGTGGAAATAAATTACTGATTTGGAACGTAATTTAATAAATCGGTGAGGATTTATTTGATTGGTTTAAATGAACCATTTTGGAATGAAAGTTGAAAGGTGAAAATTGATTTGAAATTTTTTTTCAAAGGGTTGAAGTGTGGAAATTATATCTTGTAAAGATATTTTTGGAAATAAATAATTTGGAAATTATTTGAAATCTGGTTATATTGTGAATATTGATTGATAGTTAAATAACCGACTATCAATATTGACCCTTAAGTGGCTATCTGTTGTGAATTGGTTGAAATTGAATGCTACACTTATTTTTAAATTATTGCGCTTGTTATTCGGGCTGCCCATTTGGAATAGTGATACGACGTAATGGATAGCATTGACGACCGGTGTTGATGACCGGGTATTTGTGAAAACGATAGGATGACCTATCGATTGTCTCTGCACTGTTAGCTACGGTATGGAGACTTCCTTTGTGATGGGAAATTCGATCGGGATTGTGAATACCCGAATTGCAAGGGCTTCTTTTTAAGTGCCTTCGGTTCTGTTCGAACCCGGAACAGACTTGCATGGTTACATGTCTGACATTACATTTTGAGATATAAAGCAGATTTCTTTCAAATACATTTCTGTTGGTGGCGGAGAATTTATTCTCTTAGCTTAACACCCTTCTCTGAGACGTATGAGCTCAGAGGTTTTGTAGTTGAAGGTTATCAACGATATATTCCCAATTTGGTAATGTGGCATGCTGAATGTTGCTGTGTGATGATTATTTATTGATCATTTGTTGATCAAAGCGTGGCTTTGTGAAAAAGCGTAGCTTTGTGGACGAGACTTCGTCAGACCTCACACCTCGGCAATGGTCGAAACAGGAATATGCGGCAAGGTTATGAGGGTCGCGCCCTTTAGGGTATGTCATTTCCTTCTGGAAAAGGGTGGTGTCAGGTATGGAGCCCTGATGCGTAACCTATGTGGTTGCTCCAATCTCATTTTTCTGTGTGGTTGTTGCTTGGTGATAGAGGGCCCTCGGATAAAGGTCCCAAAGGACCGGGGGTGGCATATTCGTGTAGTAGTTACCTAGTTACAGAGGTAACCCGGCCTTGTGTTGGCAGAGAGCTGGTTAAGTTCTCGGGACGTCCCGCCAGAGGCGATCCCATGTGGCAGTAGGAAGTTCCTTAGCCTGACCATTTGTTGGAAATCCAATTCCCAACACGAACCCAGTACGGTTTTAGTTGTATAACCTGCCATTTACTTATGGTGGTCACCACTGTTAGATTGTAGCTATAGTAGGCATAGTTCGAAATGTCTATGCTGGCTAAGATTTATATTCTATTTTTGAAATGCTTTCTACACTATGCACTAATAAAAATATCAAAAATGATTTGTTTTGCGTAGTAAGCATCTTTGACTATCATAAGGAGAAATCTCCTCCAATTCTGCGTTTGCATTGTGTGTGTGCGGGAAGGCCTTATGGTAGTTTCGTTTTTCAAAAGCATTGCGGATATTTATCACTTCCCTTGTTGTTGTTGTTTTAAAGATAAATAACTGTTTTGAGTTCTCACACCAGTCCCATGACTGACCTGGAGTTTATTGTTCTCTTCCTAAACTCTGGGTGCCCATAATTTTCCACACGGGCAGTCTAGAGTCAGGTTATCAGGTCATTCTGGATTCAGGAGTGCTATGGAGCTCAAGAGGCGAGCTGGATGGCGAGGCGTATTACTTGTATATGATATTGTCTTTCCGCTGTAAATTCACTTGTAGGGACATGTTTGTATAACTGTCCATTATTTTTTTGTTGTTGTATATTGTTGCTATACACTCTGATGATGATGTGATGTAATGTTATAACTGATATAGTTCTTTGTTTTAAAAAGTTATTCATTGATCTATTATATGTTGTTCCGCTGCGATATGTGAGATTCTGATTTTGTTTCTGTTCTATCTTTTTCTTATTTCTTCTATCTTTTTCTTCTACCTCTTCTTTTTTTAACCCTAACAATTCGGTTTTCCGGCATTCGATTATGCGGCATTTGATACAGTGGACGTAAGAATGTCGACCTTTGGATCCCGACAAAAAATCGATGCGTTACACTAAGAACCGCGGACCCAAAGATATGGAGATGATAGGGTAGCCTAATTTTGCAAGAATCTTTCTTGAAAAGACTTTGTTGACAACATCAGAGTCTATAAAAAAGACACCGGGATGTTTGAATACTGGGAAGATGTGGTAGCCTAATATTTGGCTATCTTCTTTTACTTGATAATTAACCATTTAAATAGCTTTCTACTACAAACATGCCAAAAGTCGTTTTATTTTTTTTGCAATATAAAAAAAGTAGCACATGGAAAACTAAAGGTCTATTTGATTTCATTTTGTGTTTTCTTGTTTTCCGTTTCAATATTCATAACAAAATATGAGAATAACGGAAGAGAAATATAAAATTTTAGACCACGAGGACGACGACGGAGGGAACGATGGACAGCAGAGGGGGTGGATTGTTTTTATTCTTTTATTATTTCTCAAAACACAAAAAAAATTGTTTTTATTTTAAATGTTAGCTTCATTTTCTAAATCAATTGTTTTTTAAAAATACATATGTCATGTACATGTTTTTTAGATGAAAACGCAAGATTGAAAAATTCAAACCAAACGGGGTCCAAGATTCTAAGTTGACTTACACAATTTCATGTGAAACTAATTTAATTCTACTTTAAAGTAAATCGGCAGGGCTGATGTTTTAGTGGTTATCAATGGCAGCAATATTTTTAGAGCAGGATAAATCGCTAATTTCAAACTTTAGTTAAAAATGGATCAAAATTGTGAGTATGGATTTAGTGTATTCATATTTAAATGTCTTTTGTTTTATGATTTACTGTATTCATATTTGAATGACTTTTGTTTTATGAAGGTTATCAAATAAGATTTAAATATGTATTATGTAAAAGAAAAAAAAATTATTTGGATAATATTTTGTATTTTGAAATTAATATTATTGCTACCGTATATCTATCCAATTTTGATTTTACTTGAGTATTGGATCTTTTTTGGTGAATCGAGTCATAATTGAGAAGTTTTAGTGGAAAAAGAGTTCAAATCACATGATTTTTAGGAAGTTTGATAATAATGAATGGTAGTACTAAAACCAGTATAAAAGAAGCATCTAAGCTAAGCCTAGTATGGTAACATTCAATAATTAAAAGAAAAATATTTGTTACAATCTTTCTTTTTCTCATTACCAAATAATTTACAACCCCCTTTAAGATAATTTGTCATCAGCACGCTTGTAATTTCTTCATAATCTACTTCATTATATGTACAAACATCATAAAGAGCTAAATGCTATATATGAGTTATTTTCAGGTTTTAGTTTTACATGTAATAAATTTATATTTTTTCAAATTGATTGAGATGAAGGAGACATTAAATTTATATGTAATACATTTTGTTATGCAAAAATTTCAATTGATTTGCACCAACTCCTAAAACGCAGTGGAATGATAATGCATGGAAACAATCAAAAGAAGGATTTAGCTTGTCGATTAATTATCAACCACAAATTCAATGAAAAATTATCACCAAACAAAAAAATACAAAAGAGCGGAGAACGCAGAGATTTAACGTGGTTCGGCTAGATTGCCTACGTCCACGGACCCAACAACTATTTTTCATTTCACTGAAGAAAGAGAGTACAAAAGTGAGAGAGATTACAAAATTATAGGTAGCAAAGTAGAGAGACTAACCTATAATTACAAATTGAATAATCAATTTATCCAAAGACTTGTTTACGCTCAAAGCCCCTAATTAATTGACTGGAAGAAGAGGATAATGGTGGATGCTCTCTCACACTCACACAAATATACGAAGATGAACTTCCTTCATTTAAATAGGCATGAAAATGAAGGATTCTTGGAGATGAAGAAAATTAATTCCCAGATTATGTTTGAAACCTTTTCGAATATCCATGATTTAATTTCTATATAAATGGATAATGGTGATCTTGGTTTCTATAATTTTCCTTATTTGAATCAATCTCCATCAGCAATCTTTTCTTTCTTCATACAACAAATTCTTTTGACTAATTAATTAGTTGGCAGTTAATTAGTTTCCCTTCTTTAAAAGATATCACATATATCCTTCCTTTTTATCTTTCCATATACAGCCTAATTAATTAATTGACTGAATCAATTAATTATTTTCTTGACTTCTTTGGAAAATATTTGAATCACATAAATTCAACACCCCACCTTGATTCAAATATAACTATCTCTCTACATCACCACATCTCGACAAATTGTTAGGTCTACGTCAACAAGCTCAATGTGAACGATTTTGGGCAATATTGCCTAAACAGAGCTTCCAAATCTTTCCCAAGAAAAAGAAAGGTAGTATGCACATCAACAAACATAATGCATATGAGAAAGTACCAAAATTCTTCAACAAATCCGATGTTGGAGACGAACATGTAGATACTAATCTTCGAGAGACCAATGGAGATTTAAAAGCGCTCTTCACCTTCTCCATTCCAAATTGAGTGAGGACATACTCAATATTATCTACTCCAATCTCCTCCACAAGAATTTTGCTAGACTTTCCTAAGTCAACATCAGTAGACTCAGCAACAAGCTCCACAATATTCAAAGCATAAGATGAAGAATCATCGCTACAAATAGGGCCAACTGAACCAAAAGGCCTTTCCAGCAAGTGAGCTCCACCTAGAGTCTGAACCTCTGTAGTCTTCTCATCAACCATGGTATCACCGTAAATACCAATATCTTTCCAAATATGGAAACAATCTGATGACTCCAAATTTGTTTGGAAATTTTATGTCCTCCCGCTTGATAGAGGCTCCACCTTCAACAAAGGCCTCTCATCAAATACCGCATGCCTGCTAGTCACAATTCTCCTAGTTGTTTTACACCACAACCTATACCTCTTCACTCCTTCTCTATAGCCTAACAAATGTGCTTGCTTTCTCTAGGCTTCAACTTACCATGTCTCTCATCTTCTAAATAAGATGAACAACCAAACATTTTAATGAATGAATAATCAACAGGCTCTCTTTTCCATATCTCTTCTGGGATCTTCATATCTATAGCAATAGAAGGTGTGCGGTTGATGAGAAATACTGCCATAGATATCACTTCTGCCCAAAATCCCTCTTCTAGACCAGCAGTCTTTCTTATGCTTATAGCTCTCTCCCACAATCTCCGCCACTCCATAACAATGTGACTCAACAGAAATAGAAAAATCTCTAATTACATGCTCGGATGCACAATAGTTAGTGAATTCTTGTGAGATAAATTCACTACTATTTCCAACTTTAAGAACCTTCAAATGTTTTCACGACTGCTTTTCTACCAAGGTCTTCCACTTACAAACTGGGAAAATATTTCATCTTTGGCCTTTAGGAAATAGACCCGGACCTTACATGAGAAATTATCCACAAATAAGATAAGTAACTGGCTCCACCAAAAGATGAAACTGGAGTGGGTCCCCGCACATAAGAATAAACATACTCTGCAAACTCTGTACCTCTAGGTCTTCCAACATCATATGTGACATGCTTCTTCTTTCCAAAAGAACAATCTCCACAAGAACTAGGCTTCGACTAACAAACATCATGAATCAACCCACGCTTCTTTAATACTTCAAGACTCTCCTCATCAACATAACCTAAACGAAGATGCCATAACTGAGTAGAATCTGAAATACTAGAATCAATAGAAACTACCGATTCTTCTAAGACTGTCTCTCCATGAAGCACATAAATATCATTAACTTGCACCCCTTTCATCACTACCAAGGAACCCGTCGCCACTCTCAAATTCTCTCCATCTATTATTATCCTCATACCAAGTCTGCTCAAAGCTCCAACTGATAACAAACTTTTACGCAGCATCAAAACATGTCTAACATCCGTGATAGTCCTAACAGCACTATTATGCATCCTAAACCTCACACTTCTAACGCCTACAACATGACAAGATGTGTCATTCCCTATATGAACTGCTCCACTATCAATTTTCTTGTAGCTGACAAAACAGCTCCTATCTGGCGTCATATGACTAGAGGCTCCAGAATCAATCACCCAATTTGTATGCTCTAAAGATGAAATACTAGCAGAAAGTAATGATGTATTACTATCACTTCTATCCGCATCTGATCTAACTGTTGGAAAAACTGAAGCTTTCTCCTTCTTCTCTCTCTTCTTTCTAAGAGTTGGACAATCCCGTATGAAATGTCCCTTCTTCTTACAATAATAGTAAGCACCTCTTCTAGGACCCATGAAATGAGACCTACGCATATCTCTACCTCCAAGGTGTTTCTGGTTTTTATCTTTTCCTTTAGATGAACGAAGTTGTTGCTGAAGAACACCGTCATTAGTCTTCACCTTCCATGTCCCAAAAACTCCTTTTCTAACAAATTTGATGATGCCATAATTTTTCATGCCACTACCAAAAGAATTTTCCATTGATAACTAATTCAGAACAAGACATCTAGTTCCGATACCAAACTGTTGTGCAAAAATTTCAATTGATTTGCACCAACTCCAAAAACGCAGCGGAATGCTAATGCGTGGAAACAATCAAAAGAAGGATCTAGCATGTCGATTAATTATTAACCACAAATTAAATGAAAAATAATCACCGAACAAAAAAATACAGAAGAGCGGAGAACACAGAGATTTAACGTGGTTCGGCTAGATTGCCTACGTCCACAGATCCAACAACTATTTTTTATTTCAATGAAGAAAAAAAGAGTACAAAAGAGAGAGATTACAAAATTATAGGTAGCAAAGAGGAGAGACTAACCTATAATTATAAATTGAATAACCAATTTATCCAAAAACTTGTTTACGCTCAAAACCCCTAATTAATTAACTGGAAGAAGAGGATAATGGTGGATGCTCTCTCACACTCACACAAATATATGAAGATGAACTTCCTTCATTTAAATAGGCATGAAAATGAAGGATTCTTGGAGATGAAGAAAATTAATTCCCAGATTATGTTTGAAACCTTTCTGAATATCCATGATTTAATTTCTATGTAAATGGATAATGGTGATCTTGGTTTCTATAATTTTCCTTATTTGAATCAATCTCCATCAGCAATCTTCTCTTTCTTCATATAACAAATTCTTTTGACTAATTAATTCGTTAGCAATTAATTAGTTTCCCTTCTCTAAAAGATATCACATATTCCTTCCTCTTTATCGTTCCATATATAGCCTAATTAATTGATTGACTGAATTAATTAATTATTTTCTTGACTTCTTTGGAAAATATTTGAATCACATAAATTCAACACATTCAACATTCACAATGTTGTTTTCATAGAAAATTCATGTTATAATATTAAAAAAATCATGTTCTATTGCATTTAATTCATTAATGGTTTAAATGTCCATGCAAAAATATACCACATCTTTAATGTTTGCAAATTTCAAGACAAAATGAGTGTAAAAAAGAATCTATAATACATGGATATTGTTCAAAGTAAATGTTTAATTTTCTTTTTCGTGCAAAGAAAGTCTTTGGTTATGCTCAAGTGGGAAGCTCTAAATGATGACATTTCCACCCGAAGATGATGTTTTCAAAAGCCTATGTCGAAAGATAAAATCAGTAATCTCTAATTGATGACAGTCATGGCTCCTTGTGATGATATTTGACTTGTATCCAATAAATTCATAATTTATCTAGCAAGCAACAATATCATAACATGTACCTAACTTTTTTCAAAGAGTTTAGGATTAAACCTTGATTGACTTCAAAAAGTTATCCATATTATGTTCATCCTCATTGATATGAGATTAACCTGCACCAAAACTATATAGCAAGATAGCAATCAGTGATGAAAATATAAAATCAATGAAAGCTAGAGATCAAATTTTTGGTATGAGCTTATAAAATGCAGATACACACACACACATAAATGTTGTAATCAGGTTAGTGTAAATCAGAAATGGATTTCAAAAGCATATATGCCAACGTTTTCTATTGATATCTAAGCTTCAGTTGATTGAAAAAATTTAGTTGAACATGGAAATGATTTAATGGATATTGCCAAAATACTAAACATGCACACGAACCCAATAAGTTGTTCACAATATATCAATATTCAAGCCGCAACATGTATCTTCACATAAGCATATTCTTCATGCAAGCAGCCCATCATGCAAGTCCTCATGCGAGCATATTTTCTTTCAGGCAAATTTTCATGCAAGCTTTCTACAGCTCTACATGCTAGCACATTATCAGTTTTGTACCCATCACACCACTACGTGCAGGCCTTCGTCAGCTCTAAACAGCCTCCACCTAAGCCAACCTTCATCAGATTCAACTATTATATTTTAAATTTCCTCTTTCTTGCAAGGTCGTACTGTCGTTCATCCAAACACGTACATAGCTTCTAGCATGGAGTCAGTTGTGCAATTCAATATAGAGCCATCTAGTCACACACGCACAAACTGAAGACACTCAGACTTGCGAACTCTCCTCGAAAGGAAAGTGGATCTGACTGAGAAGATGACAAATGACACAAACTTATTCTCGCCAACCAACCAGTCACAAAAAGCTAGTTCATTAGCATTGAAAATTCCGTTGAAGCTCACCTCAGCCATGATAGATTTGTACCAAACATAGCTAGACTTTCCACTGCCCAGTTCCCATCTATTACATGTTTAACATGTAAGTGTTCACTGTGCACACATGTTGCTATAGTAAGCAAGCATTGATCCACAGTCTCACTGTAGCTTCACCTCCACAAAGTGTACAAATAATTTCACAATCTCACGGTGCGGCCTCTCCTCGTTTCTGCTAGCATGTGCATTGTTTGCGCCAAAATTGGTTGCAAACCCCAAGTATCGTGAAAGCACCAATATATGAACATAAATCAACGATATTCAAGCACAAATCATAGATCTAAACTAACAAAAAGCAACAATCCAAAAATAACGAACAGAAACGCAAGATTTATAGTAGTTCGGCTATCTTCGGCCTACGTCCACTTCAAAGGTTTGTCTTTTATTGATGTTCTTTGCTGATTACAGATGATTACCGCAGTTACAATGAAGGAATTCGAATATAACAGCAATAGTGAGATGTAGAATTGAATCCGGAAGAGTCTGGACGTTCAATAGCCAAAAGATCCCCTTTTCTGTAGGCTTTAGGGGACTATTTATAGGTCTAGGAGGCTGATATCATGCTCAAGCTTCGGGAGACTTCTTCTGGCATGTGAGTGGGCCCACGCGACCGATCCCACCAAGTTTCGACTCCATCCGTGATCAATACGAATCGATTTCCTATCGATCAAAAAATGATCCAATTGAGCTGAAACTTGGTAGAAATGTTCTTTATCTTGTACGGAAGCTCCTGTGAAAATTTCGTAGCATTTGGACCTATGGTTTGTGAGATATGATCTATGCAAAATTGTGATTTTCATATGCTGCTGAGTTCGAATCCACGATTTCGTATCCATCCCTTCGAATCGATCTGGACACGTGAGTGCGTGGTGACATGGCGTGAGATTTTTGGATCGCTCCACCGTTTGTGCCAAATTGAAGAAGTATTATTCGCAACCAACATTAGAGCTGAGTTCGTGTCGACCACTTCATGTCATTTGCGTTGATAGTTACGGCGCTATTCGTATCCATCATTTATGAATGTTCGATGGATGCGAACAAAGCCTTCACCATCGATACGAATAGTGTACTGAGGTGCACTGATGGACCGATACGAACTTTAGTCGATATGAATGAGGCCCCTTAAGATCGATACGAATAGCATGGGTCCAGATGGGTTCGAACTGTTCGTCGAACACGATCGATTCGAAGCACGATGGATACGAATAGTTCCACACTGGTCGATACGAACTCGATGGACTTGAATCGTACGGCCAAGGATCGATTCGAGCCCGATCGATTCGAGCAGATGTTGATCGAGTCAAATATGATGGACACGAAATTTGACTTCCCTTGATGGATGCGAACAGTGTGTTCTTCTTGTCTTGTATCGATCATATCTCTGTTATACGAACTCCGATTAACCTAAAATTTAAAATGCTGCCTTGCCTAGCCTTGATCATCACCTCCAAGCGATTCCATCCTGATCGAAGCTCGGCCAAATTTTAATGATATCGATTGCAGCCTCGTTTCCAATCGATCTCCAACCCTGATATCCATTCTTTCTTACCAATTTGTTGATATTCCAGCCATGACCAAAAGGTGGGATAACATTTTTCACCCCAAAACATGCCTTGTGAAAAGAAGGTGTGTTTTGAATAGTTCCGAATCCGATATCCAGAGTCCATAGCCATATCACAAGAGTAAATCATTCTCGACTGTTCAGCGTCGATGCCCAATAGCAAAACCAGTAACCAAAGCCTTTAGTCGATTTCATATCCATCTGAACTCGACAACCGAATCCTAATCCATCCTTATTCAATAGCCAATAACCGAATCCAGGACCTTTCTGGGTCGATATCCAAATCCATAACCTCTCCGGGTTCTTGCCAAGCGCAATCCACACCTGACGACCGGGGTCTAGTGTCCCTGCACGTTGAGCAAACCTCTCCGGGTTCTTGTCGATCGCAATCTACACTTGACGACCATGGTCCAGTATCCTTGGACATTGTACAATGCCATGGCTTAAGTCCTAAGCCGAATCCATACTTGGGGATGGTCGCGGCTTTAATCGAGGGTGGCCGGAACGGCGTGCACACGTGCACGTTCGTGTCATGGTTGATCTAAGCATCGGGGAAGGAAATGTTTTCTCGGGTTCAAGCTCAAGATCGAAGTTGTCATGAAGAAAAGAACCGAGTGTGTGATACTCGGGATTTAGCTCGGGTAATCTGATTTTTGGCTCGGGTCAGGTTAAGTGATAACCAAGCTATAAAATTTAAATAAAACAAGTTTTTAAAATTTGAATTAAATCAAGTTTTAAATTATTTCCTTGCACAAATTCTTTTAAATAATAAATGTTATACAAATGTTTGGACAAATGAAAGTTGTATAATTCATTTAACTTGAATAAAATTAAGTTAATACTTAAGTCTATTTGAAAGAATTTAAACGGTGTATTTAAGTAAATTAATTTAAAATGGTGTCACGATCCAAATTTCAGCGTTTGAAAATCGACATCTGTACTTCACTTGTACCAGAATGCCGCAGATTCAAACGTCGAAATCTGACTCGTGCCGGAGCTTATAACACATTAAGTATAACAACACAGTGGAAGAGAAATGAATGATATCATATACAACTCCAATAAATACAATATCCAGAATGATATACAATAATGATATCAATAGTACTCAACAAATATCAGAGGTATGATACAATGCTACAGCGGAAAAGATGTCAATAAAAGAGATAACTCCAAGTGAACTTCAAACAAGAATGAATCCATGACTACATCCTAATCCAAAGCTCCAAGCCAAAGCTCCAAACCACAAGCTTGAACCACCATCAAGTTTCACTAAGCTAAGCAAGTCCAGTCCATGAATCCGAAGACTCCAAAGAATTCCAAAGAGAAAGATGAAGGGTATCAAATCGATGTCTACTATCTGACTATCTAAAAAACCCAACTCTAGACTGCCCGTGTGGAAAATTGTAGGCACCCAGAGTTTAGGAAGGGAACAATAAACTCCGGGTCAGTCATGGGACTGGTATGAGCAAACAAAAACTGTTTATCTTTAAAACAAACAACAAAAGAAATAAAGTTGAAATCCGCAATGCTTTTTGGGAAATGAAACTACCATAAGGCCTCCCGCCACACACACAATGCAAATGTAGAGTTGGAGGAGATTTCTCCTTATGATAGTCAAACATGCTTGATACGCAAAAGTCATTTGATATTACTATTAGTGCATAGTGCAGAAAATCTTTCGAAAGTATAATATATCTTAGCCAGCATAGGCATTTCGGACTTATGCCTACTATAGCTACTATGTTCAATAGCAGGTTACCGCCACATTCCATGGTAGGTAATACAACTAAAACCGTACAGGGCTCGTATTGTTTCTTTAGATTTTCCAACAAATGGTCAGGCGAAGAAACTTTCTACTGCCACATGGGTACGCCTCTGGAGGGACGTCCCGAGAACCGACTTGGCTCTCTGCTAGCACAAGGCCGGGTCACCTCTGTAACTAGGTAACTACTACTCAAGCATGTCATCCCCTGGTCGTTTGCGACCTTTATCCGAGGCGCCTCTTAACCACGAAGCAATCACAAAGTAATAGATTTGCAGTGACCACATGAGTTAAGTATCTGGGCTCCGTACCATGATACCACCCTTTTCTAGAAGGGAATGACACACCCTAAAGGGCGCGACCCTCATAACCTTGCCGCATCTTTCCTGTTTCGACCATTTTCGGGGTGTGAGGTCCTGGTGCAGTCTCGTCCACAAAGCTACGCTTTATACAAAAGCCATGCTTTGATCAATAAATGATCAATAACACACAGCAGCACTCAACATATCACACTACCAAATTGGGAGTATATCGCTGATAACAATCAACTACATAACCTCTGAGCTCGTATGCCTCAGAGAAGGGTGTTAAGATAAGAGAATAAATTCTCCGTCACCAAACAGAAATGTATTTGATAGAGATCAGTTTTATATCTCAAAGTGTAATGTAAGACATACAACCATACAAGTCTGTTCTGGGTTCGAACAGAATCGAAGGCACTTCGTCCAATAATGGAAGAAGCCCTTGCAATCCGGGTATCCACAATCCAATTGGACTCCCCATCACATATGGAGAACTCTATACCGGAGAAACTCAATGCAGAGTCAATCAACAGGTTATCCGATCGTTCTCGAAGACACTGGGTCTTCACCACCGGTCTTCAATTGCAATGCATAACGTCGTATCACTATTCGGAATGGGTTATATGACACAAGGTCCTCTCCCGACTAAACCGAATAATGAGCGCAATATTTAAAAACATATGGATATGGGATTTCAGTTAAGTCACAACTTTTAAAAATCCAAAACCTTTCATCAAATGGTTTAAACAAATTACCATTTCAAATCTTTAAACAAAAAGATTCATTGCATAAATTTCACCCAGTTTCACAAAGATCCATTCACATAGTCCAAAACTATTTCTATTTCAATTAGGATTAACTCATCCAATCTTTAAATCAAAGATTTACTTATAGTTTTCAAACCCGTTTCTAAAGATTTATTCGTAACTTGGAAAACCATTTTCATTTCAAATTTGAAATCCCTTTAACACAAATTGGAAATTCATTTCTTATATGAAAGCTTTTATTATTTGGAAACAAACAGTTTTCATTACGGAAAAATCCGATTTCATTTATACAAGTTAAAATCTTTGGGATAAATTCAAATTCCCAAAACAATGCTTTTAAAATGGTTTTAAAACACATTTAAACGTGTATAACCTTTTTATATAATAAATAGAATTCAATTTCAAAATTTTGAAATCAAATTTAAATCATATTTCAAAACTAAATCAAGTTGTTCAAAAATAACTTTTATCTTTGAAATTCCTTTTCAAAAGGTTTTTACTTTAAACCCAATCCATTTCCAAAACCATTTGAATTCAAAAATTCAATTTTGAACCATTTCAAAAATCAGTGACTTAACCAATTTCCACGTGCAATCCATATTTGTGTGTGTATAAGTGTGGTTCAGGGGTTTTTACATAATAGTGCAACCACGTCATTTATCACAGATTCAAGCATATCAATATCGATAAGAGGTAAGTTCTTATAACGCTTATCTTCCATTCATAGATCCATAGATAAATAATATATATTCATCACAGATAAAATAAATTACATTCATCATAGCTCAAATCAAAAATAATTCTTACACAAAGCATCACACATTAGGGATATCACACAATTCCACATTCAATTGAATCCAAACATTCATAAGTAAGATTAACTGATCATCTGATTAATTTTAAATCAGACTTAACTACTTATGAATAACAACTAGTCCTGGTTGATTAATTATCAGTTAATTACAAACCATCTAATTAATTACCCTTTAATCATTTATTAATTAACCTCAATTAATAAATTAATAAATCCTTTAACTATTAATTAATCAACCTTAATTAATAAATTAATTAACCTTTAATCATTAAATAATCAACCTTAATTATTCATCCATAACTAATTACATAAATTAATTATTCCTTAATTAATTATAAAAACTAAATTAATTTTAAATTAATAAAACAATCCTTAATCACTTTATCTAAATCTTTAAAAAATTAAATAATTCATCCTCTCAATACATTGGGTAATTATCTTTTTTAAATTTCTTTCATTTATTAACTTTTAATTTATAACATTAATAAATCAACCCCTTATTTAATCGCATCATTAAATTTCCTTCGAAAAGCTTTTAGACATTAACCTATTATAAAATTACCATTTTTAAACAAGCAATTTCAAAATGTTTTAAAACTTGAAAGACTTGTTTTTAACTTCTCGATGCTTTATTTTGGAAACTTTGTTAAACCTTTCCCTTTGAAAATTAACTTAAATTTTAAACCAGATCATCACTCAGAACAAACTCAAGCCAAAACCCAATCCAACCCGAGCCTGCCTTGAGTTCTCCTGCAACCTTATCGGCTTCGAGTTTCCACGCCAATAACTTCGAGTTGAACCCGATACCACTTCATCTTCCCAAACCCACCACCATCTCTGATTCCAATTGACATCGGGTGCATGTGCACACTTAAATTGGCCGACTCTGATCAACTACGACACCATCAGCACGTCATCGCCGACCACTACTACACCATCGACCACCCAGATCCTACAATCTCACCGTAAATCGACATTTAGCCTCTCGACCAAAAATTGGAACCTGACCTGCTCCACCAAAACCATTCGCTACCACGATTCCGACCATCAGAGCCGTCGTCACCCCAGCCATGGTTGCACCACTGACCAACTCTCCTTTTCCCAAGGTCCCATTCAACTCGATTCCCTGAAGACGACGAACTTCCACTTTCAACCTCGTCGAGAAAAACTATGCCTAAACCCTACCAATCCATCATGCTATCGCCACAGCACTTTATAAATTCGATCAACATTTTTCCAAAGTTCCCTGATGCTTCATCCATCTTCACCAACAATCATGACCTTCACAGCTCACGTGATCGACGTAGATTGACTAAAAATCGATTTCTGATCATCTCGAAAAATCTCAATACATACGAATCTAAAAATCTTGATTTTGTTGTCAAAATTCATATTTCTCCATTACAAATCTAGTGGTATAATCTAAATTTGAAATCATGATCATCGATTTTTGGACTCAAATTGATTTATTACTGTATTTTCCTATTTTAAATTAAATACTTAACATAAATTGTTTGAAAACATTTTTAAAATTTAAATCAGGTGAGTACAATCAAATGCTACTTCTTTACAGATTTGGAGATATGATTTTTTCTGTTATCCAGTTGAAACAGAGATAATCTACAGATATACACAACATGCATGCATATATAGACTTATATATGCAGAAATTTTCACACAATTACACTAACACATATTTCACATACAAATCCAACATCAAAAGATATGATAAGGTCAAGTTTGCTTACCTGAGTGGTTTTACAGAAAGGAACAGAGACAGGATTGCAAAGCCCGGAAAGAAAAATTTGTGCCTGGAATTTGAAATTTGAAAACTGAAATTGATATTTTTATCCGTGAATTTCCTTGCTTCTTGAATTCACTGCATGCTTTTATTTCCAGATTTGAAATTCTTTAAATGATCTTCAGATTTGCTTGATTTACTGAGTTGCTTCTTGGTTTTGAATTTAAACTTGCTTTTGATTATCATTTCCTCGGGTTGAAAATACTGAAGTTAGTTATAGTTTTAATTACTGCAGATTTTAAATTTTAATTACGGTTTTGCTTAAGTTACCTGAATTTATCATTCTAGGTTTTGAGATTTGGAGAGTAGTTTGATTTTCCAGTTAAAGTTGAACTTGATCTTGCATTTGTTTGTTTTGATCTAATTTCCTTTTAATCTGCAGGCTTGCTTTTGCTCTAATTTCTCAGGTTCGAGGTCTGAGAACTGGAATTGAAGATTATCTGATTTTCTTTGAGTTATGAACTGGTATTTGCTTTGATGCCTGATTTTGAATTTTCCTGGTCTTCTTTTATTTATTTTCTTCAGATTTGAAACTGGAAGTATTTGATTCCAGGCTTTAGACTTTGAACTACTGTTTTGATTTGCTCTTCCAAAGCTTGAAGATTGTTTCATATTTTTTTTACTTAATGTTGATTCAATTTTCTTTAGTTTGAGTTTCATTCAAGCCTGGCCTTGGATTTTCAGGTTTTAGGGATTTACTTTTGAAAACAGCCTGGATTTGCTTTTCTTTCTTATATATATAAAAATTAAATTTAAAGAAAAAAATGTGCCACTAGTTTAATTTAGTTTAATACTTGTAAATTAACTTATGTGCATGGCTTACAAATGATTAGATACAACCAATTTATGTTTTAAACCCTATGTTTAGTTTTATTAAAAATTATGTTTCAAACCTTTCTTCTTCTTTTTAATTTATATTTTAAACCCCTTTCCTTTATAAATTACTTAATCTTTATATTTACATATGTTTATGTAACACATTTTCTACTTAGTCTAAATATATACACAACTAAATTCATTTCAAATATAAAAGAAGAGTGTTTTAAACTTTTTATTAATTTCATTTGTTTTGATATTATATATATACGCACACACAATGTTTTTCAATTACTTATACAATTTAGAAAGAAAATGAATTGAAAACAATCAATAAATAATAATACATATATAGTTCTTAATTTATAAAACTTTTTAAATCAAATTTTATTTTCTAAGATATTTAAATTTGAATCAAATTTCAAATTCTATCTTTAAATCTATTTTATATGCATATTCCTTTCCAAATGTTCAAATTAATTCTCTTTTAATTCATAATTAAATTCAAAATTTCATTTAAATTACAAATTTAAATTTGTCTCAAAAATTGGGATCGTTACAGATTCCCCCTTAAGAAAATTTCGTCCTCGAAATTTGCAAGGGAGACAACAAAGAATAGATGAAAGATAGAGAAATATCTTTTCAGATCAAACTGAATATCTATTCTGCATTTGGCTTATCAAATCAGAATATCAACAATAATTATGAGAACTAACTCATTCAAAAATAAGTAGGGCACTAGTTAGTCCGAAGAATAACTAACCATTCGTAGAATATATCTGGACCCCAGAAGAATAGACAAATGGATTTAATCTACCATAATTCTCAAACACTAGGTATGGATTCCAACTCAAGTCGGAATATCCCAAAGCATACATCAACTTGTCCCTCTTCGGACTTCGATCTACACAAGAGATTACAATAGAATTTCAAATTTGGTTTTAACCGATATCGTTTTATTGATACAATCAAATTTAGCCTTATATTTGTTAACCAATTTATTCCAAATAAATTTTCAAATTCATTAGAGTTTAAAACGAAAAGTTGATAATGAGAATACGAGGTAGGAACTTATCTACACGATTCGCAAGGCCATCACCACGCCGAAGCTTCTCCCTTGAGCTGCTACGAAGCCAATAAAGAATTGAAATTGAACGGTGATCAAAAGAGATTTGACAGGAAAGTTTTTTTCCGTTGTTGTTACAGGGTATTGACCATATGAAGTGGTAATTCCCTGTCCCCTATCACGCCCTCTTCTTGCACTCATACTTACTATCAGCGAATAGTAGGAGAATTTACTGAGGCGCTCGGACGGATATCTTAGGGATATACCCATTCTATGGTATACTTCACCCTATCTCTAATAAGTAACCTAATGTGTTATACCCTTGAGCTAAAGTTTCAAACTTCAGCTCTGATACCAAATTGTCACGACCTAAATTTCAGCGTTTGAAAATCGACATCCGTACTTCACTTGTACCAGAATGCCGCAGATTCAAACGTCGAAATCTGATTCGTGTCGGAGCTTATAACATATTAAGTATAACAACACTGTGGAAGAGAAATGAATGATATCATATACAACTCCAATAAATACAATATCCAGAATGATATACAATAATGATATCAATAATGCTCAACAAATATCAGAGGTATGATACAATGCTACAGCGGAAAAGATATCAATAGAAGAGATAACTCCAAGTGAACTTCAAACAAGATTGAATCCACGACTGCATCCTAATCCAAAGCTCCAAGCCAAAGCTCCAAACCACAAGCTTGAACCACCATCAAGTTGCACTAAGCTAAGCAAGTCCAGTCCATGAATCCGAATACTCCAAAGAATTCCAAAGAGAAAGCTGAAGGGTATCAAATCGATGTCTACTATCTGACTATCTGAAAAACCCAACTCTAGACTGCCCGTATGGAAAATTATGGGCACCCTGAGTTTAGAAAGGGAACAATAAACTACGGGTCAGTCATGGGACTGGTATGAACAAACAAAAATAGTTTATCTTTAAAAAAAAAGTTAAAATCCGCAATACTTTTTGGAAAATGAAACTACCATAAGGCCTCCCGCCACACACACAATGCAAACACAAAATTGGAGGAGATTTCTCCTTATGATAGTCAAACATGCTTGATACGCGAAAGCCATTTGATATTATTATTAGTGCATAGTGCAGAAAATCTTTCGAAAGTATAATATTAATCTTAGCCAGCATAGGCATTTCGCACTTATGCCTACTATAGCTACCATGTTCAATAGCAGGTTACCGCCACATTCCACGGCAGGTTATACAACTAAAACCGTACAGGGCTCGTATTGTTTCTTCGGATTTTTCAACAAATGGTCAGGCTAAGGAACTTCCTACTGCCATATGGGTACGCCTCTGGAGGGACATCCCGAGAATCTACCCGGCTCTCTACCAACATAAGGTCGGGTTACCTATGTAACTAAGTAACAACAACTCGAGCATGTCATCCCTCGGTCGTTTGCGACCTTTATCCGAGGTGCCTCTTAACCACAAAGCAATCACAAAGTAATAGATTTGCAGTGACCACATGAGTTAAGTATCTAGGCTTCATACCACGATACCACCCTTTTCCAGAAGGGAATGACACACCCCAAAGGGCGCGACCCTCTTAACCTTTCCGCATCTTTCCTGTTTTGACCATTTTCGGGGTATGAGGTCCTGATGCAGTCTTGTCCACAAAGCTACGCTTTATACGAAAGCCATGCTTTGATCAAAAAATGATCAACAAATGATCAATGACACACAGAAGCACTCGGCATGTCACACTACCAAATTGGGAGTATATCACTGATAACTATCAACTACATAACCTTTGAGCTCGTACGTCTCAGAGAAGGGTGTTAAGCTAAGAGAATAAATTCTCTGCCACCAAACAGAAATGTATTTGATAGAGATCAGTTTTATATCTCAAAGTGTAATGTCAGACATACAACCATATAAGTCTATTCCGGGTTCGAACAGAACCGAAGGCACTTCGTCCAATAAAGGAAGAAGCCCTTGCAATCCGGGTATCCACAATCCCGATCGGACTCCTCATCACATATGTAGAAATCTATACCGGAGCAACTCAGTGTAGAGTCAATCGACAGGTTATCCTATCATTCTCGAAGACACCCGGTCTTCACCGCTGGTCTTTAATTGCAATGTATAACGTCGTATCACTATTCGGAATGGGTTATATGACACAAGGTCCTCTCCCGGCCAAACCGAATAGTGAGTGCAATATTTTAAAACATATGGATATGGGATTTCAGTTAAGTCACAACTTTTAAAAACCCAAAACCTTTCTTCAAATGGTTTAAACAAATTACCATTTCAAATCTTTAAACAAAAAGATTCATTTCACAAATTTCACCCAGTTTCACAAAGATCCATTCACAGATTCCAAAATAATTTCCATTTCAATTAGGATTAACTCATCCAAACTTTAAATCAAAGATTTACTTATAGCTTTCAAACCCGTTTCCAAAGATTTATTCATAACTTGGAAAATCATTTTCATTTCAAATTTGAAATCCCTTTAACACAAATTGGAAATTCATTTCTTATATGAAAGATTTTATTATTTGGAAACAAATAGTTTTCATTACGGAAAAATCTGATTTCATTTATACAAGTTAAAATCTTTGGGATAAATTCAAATTCCCAAAAAAATGCTTTTAAAATGGTTTTAAAACACATTTAAACTTGTATAACCGTTTTAAATCATAAATAGAATTCAATTTCAAATTTTTGAAATCAAATTTCAAAACTAAATCAAGTTATTCAAAAATAACTTTTATCTTTGAAATTCCTTTTCAAAAGCTTTTTACTTTAAACCTAATCCATTTCCAAAACCATTTGGATTCAAAAATTCAATTTTAAACCATTTCAAAAATCTATGACTTAACCAATTTCCTCGTGCAATCCATATTTGTGTGTGTATAAGTGTGTTCCAGGGGTTTTTACACAATAGTGCAACAACATCAATCATCACAGATTCAAGCATATCAATATCGATAAGCGGTATATTTTTATAACGCTTGTCTTCCATTCACAGATCAACAGATAAATAATATATATTCATCACAGATAAAATAAATTACATTCATCATAGCTCAAATCAAAAATAATTCTTACACAAAGCATCACACATCAGGGATATCACACAATTCCACATTCAATTGAATCCAAACATTCATAAGTAAGATTAACTAATCATCTGATTAATTTTAAATCAGATTTAACTACTTATGAATAACTACTAATCCAGGTTGATTAATTATTAGTTTATTACAAACCATCTAATTAATTACGCTTTAATCATTTATTAATTAACCTCAATTAATAAATTAATAAATCCTTTAACTATTAATTAATCAACCTTAATTAATAAATTAATTAACCTTTAATCATTAAATAATCAACCTTAATTATTCATCCTTAGTTAATTACATAAATTAATTATTCCTTAATTAATTATAAAAATCAATTAATTTTAAATTAATAAAACAACCCTTAATCACTTTATCTAAATCTTTAAGAAATTAAATAATTCATCCTTTTAATACATTGGGTAATTATCCTTTTTAAATTTCTTTCATTTATTTACTTTTAATTAATAACATTAATAAATCAACCCCTTATTTAATCACATCATTAAATTTCCTTTGAAAATCTTTAAGACATTAACCTATTATAAAATTACCCTTTTTAATGAAGCAATTTCAAAATGTTTTAAAACTTGAAAGACTTGTTTTTAACTTGTCGATGATTTATTTTGGAAACTTTGTTAAACCTTTCCCCTTGAAAATTAACTTAAATTTTAAACCAGATCGTCACTCAGAACAAATTCGAGCCAAAACCCCATCCAACCCGAGCCTGCCTCGAGTTCTCCTGCAACCTCATCTGCTTCGAACTTCCACGCCAATAACTTTGAGTTGAACCCGATACCACTTCATCTTCCCAAACCCACCACCATCTCTGAATCCAATTGACATCGGGTGCACATGCACACTCAAATTGGCCGACTCTGATCAACTACGACACCATCAGCACATCATCGTCGACCACCACTACACTATCGACCATCCAAATCGTACAATCTCACCGTAAATCGACATTTAGCCTCTCGACCAAAAATTGGAACTGACCTTCTCCACCAAAACAATTCGCCACCACGATTCCGACCATCAGTGCCATCGTCACCCCAGCCATAGTTGCACCACTAACCTACTCTCCTTTTCCCCAAGGTCCCATTCAACTCGATTCCCTGAAGACGACGAAGTTCCACTTTCAACCTCGTCGAGAAAAACTATGCCTAAAACCCTACCAATCCATCATGCTATCGCCACGGCACTTTATAAATTCAATCAACATTTTTCCAAAGTTCCCTGATGCTTCATCCATCTTCACCAACAATCACGACCTTCACAGCTCACGTGATCGCCGTAGATTAACTAAAAATCGATTTCTGATCATCTCGAAAAATCTCAATACATACGAATCTAAAAATCTTGATTTTGTTGTCAAAATTCATATTTCTCCATTATAAATCTAGTGGTATAATCTAAATTTAAAATCATGATCATCGATTTTTGGACTCAAATTGATTTCTTACTGTATTATCCTATTTTAAATTAAATACTTAACATAAATTGTTTGAAAACATTTTTAAAATTTAAATCAGGTGAGCACAATCAAATGCTACTTAAAGATTATTACATAAATCTTTACAGATTTGGAGATATGATTTTTTCTATTATCCAGTTGCAGCAGAGACAATCTACAGACATACACAACATGCATTCATGTATATACTTATATATGCAGAAATTTTCACAAAATTAAACTAACACATATTTCACATACAAATCCAACATCAAAAGATATGATAAGGTCAAGTTTGCTCACCTGAGTGGTTTTACAGAAAGGAACAGAGATAGGATTGCAAAGCCTGGAAAGAAAAATTTGGGCCTGGAATTTGAAATATGAAAACTGGGATTGATATTTTTATCCATGAATTTGCTTGCTTCTTCAATTCATTGCATGCTTTTATTTCCAGATTTGAAATTCTTTAAATGATCTTCAGATTTGCTTAATTTACTGAGTTGCTTCTTGGTTTTGAATTTAAAGTTGCTTTTGATTATCATTTCCTCAGGTTGAAAATACTGAAGTTAGTTATAGTTTTAGTTGCTTCAGATTTTAAATTTTAATTATGGTTTTGCTTAAATTACCTGAGTTTATCATTCCAAGTTTTAAGATTTGGAGAGTAGTTTGATTTTACAGTTGAAGATGAACTTGATCTTGCATTTGTTTGCTTTGATCTAATTTCCTTTTAATCTGCAGGCTTGCTTTTGCTCTAATTTCTCAGGTTCAAGGTCTGAGAACTAGAATTGAAGATTATCTGATTTTCTTTGAGTTATGAACTGGTATTTTCTTTGATGCCTGATTTTGAGTTTGCCTGGTCTTCTTTTATTTTTTTTCTTTAGATTTGAAACTGGAAGTATTTGATCTCTAGGCTTTAGACTTTGAACTACTGTTTTGATTTTCTCTTCCAAAGCTTAAAGATTGTTTCTGATTTTTTTTTACTTGATGTTGATTTAATTTTATTTGGTTTGAGTTTCATTCAAGACTGGCCTAGGATTTTCAGGTTTGAGAGATTTACATTTAAAAATAGCCTGGATTTGCTTTTCTTTCTTATATTTATAAAAATTAAATTTAAAGAAAAAAATATGCCACTTGTTTAATTTAGTTTAACACTTGTAAATTTACTTATGTGCATAGCTTACAAATGTTTAGATACAACCAATTTATGTTTTAAACCCTATGTTTAGTTTTATTAAAAATTATGTTTCAAACCTTTATTCTTCTTTTTTAATTTATATTTTAAACCCTTTTCCTTTATAAATTACTTAATCTTTATATTTACATATGTTTATGTAACACATTTTCTACTTAGTTTAAATATATACATAACTAAATTCATTTCAAATGTAAAAGAAGATTGTTTTTAACTTTTTATTAATTTCATTTGCCTTGATATTACACACACACACACACACATTGTTTTTCAATTACTTAAACTTATACAATTTATAAAGAAAATGAATTGAAAAAAATCAATAAATAATCATACAAATATAGTTCTTAATTTATAAAACTTTTTAAATCTAATTTATTTACTAAATTAAATTTTATTTTCTAAGATATTTAAATTTGAATCTAAATTTCAAATTCTATCTTTAAATCTATTTTATATGCATATTGATTTCCAAATGTTCGAATTAATTCTCTATTAATTCATAATTAAATTTAAAAATTCCTTTAAATTATAAATTTAAATTTGTCTCAAAAATTGGGGTCGTTACAAATGGTAAGAAGTTTTTAATTATTAATCTAAGGATCTTAAGTTAATTTGTAAGTAAATGATGAATTAATTTTAAGGTTACTTAAATAATGTATTAAAGATAAATAGTTTATCTTAAATAATGTTTTGATTAACTTAAAGGTTTTAAGTTAAATTATATGTTAATGATAATTTATGTCAAAGGGTTATTTAATGAGATTAAATGATGTAATTAATTAAGATAAAGGATTTATCTTTTAATTAATTTAGGGTCTTGATCAATTAAAGGATCGTAAATTAATTATAGAATAATTAATTAGTATAATTAATCAAAAGATTAACTAATTAATAATTAAGGGTTATAAATTAATTAATTAGAGATTAATTAATTGGTAATTAGGGATTAATTAATGTAAGTAATTAGAGATTAAGTACTTAAATGATAAGTACTTAATGTAAGTAATTAAAGGATTAATTTGTTAAGGATTAATTAATTTAATTTGTAACTAGAGGATAATTAATTAATAATTAAAGGTTAATTAATTGAGGATAATTAACCAATGGGATAATTACTTAATGAAAGTAATTATCGATAATTAATTTAGTTTGATAACTAAAGAATGATTAATTAATGGTTGTAATTAATTAATGTTAATAAGCAAGATTTAAAAGCAATTAAATTAATTAGAAATGGCATAATTAATTTATCTTTCTTATAGATGATTAAGATGTATTGAATAACTTAGATTATTTTATATCTCTGATATGTGATTTGTGATGCTTTGGAATGTGAGATATTTTGTTTGAACTGTGATATTGTGGGTTATCTACCTAAGGTGAATTGCTATGTGAATATGAAATCCTGAACATATAAATTGTATTGTTTAAACTTAAACATTTGGCTTAAAGAATAACATTGGATTCGAAGAGATCGGGATCGGGTATCGGTTAATACCCGAAACCACTTCGATTTGTAATCTACAACAATTCATTATAGATTTGATATGTGAAATCAATAGGCTAAAATGGAATAATTTACATAACCTAAACCATTGAAAACTATATAGTAGTATTTAGGGATTGATTTGTGAAATAAGTGTTAGTTCTAACAAGTTAAGAACTCGTTGTGAGGTACGAGTTACCCCAGGCTTTCAAATAAGTCTTATAATTCTGTATTTTCAAATTTTATGGGTTTACTCACGCTGGTTTCCAGCCTGGCCCGGGTGTTACTTTGTGTAATGCTCGGGTCAGACCGAGTATTATAGTTTTTCAGTTTGAAACGTTCGGGAGCTCAAGAGGCGAGCTGGATGGTAGGAACGTATAAAATATTTTCCCGCAGTGTATTTCGAGATTGTATGGATAGTAGTCTGGGACAAGTTAATTATTACTGTCCAGTTTATTTGAGCATTGTTGTACTCTGATATATTGTATGTAAGTAACTATTACAGCTTTCTTTGTATAAATGTTATTATTTGATATTATATTTAATCTGCTACGAATGTGATATGTTGTTGTATTTTGTTCTTCTTCTACCATCTTCTTCTTTTCTCTAACAATTTGAAACTTCCGGCGTTCGATTGCTTGGCACTTCTACCATGAACGTATTCGAGGTCGAAAAATTTCGGGTCGTTACGTTTTGGTATCGGAGCGAGGTTAAGCAAGAACCTTGGCTCTGGTGGGTTTACTCATTTAGGATAGGGTCAATAGTACCCTAGAATGAGTTGAGTGTATGATATAAGAGAGCATACTTGTTATTTTCTTATATAAAGATTTTAAAATGGTTTTAAAAATAAATGATTTTTATATAAGTTTATATTTTGATATATAAAGCAATATTTTATTCTAATTATTATATATATTAAGAAATTGGTTGTTGGTAATTGAAATTGAATAAGAATTTAAGTGGTATATATATAAATATCCAAATTGGAATTGAATAATATGAACTAAATAAATAAGATAAGCTAGAAAAGGATTCAAACCAGAGAATAAAATCCTGAAATTTGAAAGAACGTTTTCATAATGCTGAATTAAGTTACCTTGATTTATTATCCAATAAATTATGAGATATATATAGTGAAATGGTTTCCAATTATGATAACCTTGGTTATTATCATAAAATGTTTGTTGTATCTTGATAATGGAACGTTTGCAGAATGAAATATTTTAAGGAAGTAATAATTTAGATACGTATGACTTATAAATTGGAATTGAAGATAACTAAAATTGTGAAGTTTTAAATCTAAGTCCAGAAAATATGAAATTGTTTCAAAATGTTAAAAGATATAATAAATAATATTTTTAAATGAAGGAATCTTATCTTAAAACAAGAATTGTTTTAAATTTTAAAGAATTTTGTTTAAAATTTAAAAGCCAGAATGGTTTAAAAATTAAAATATGACTTGGTGTGTAAAGAAATTAAAATATGTATATATGTGGGATATACATAATATCAAAGATGATTTGAAAGAAACACTAAGTGTTGATGTTTTCCTTGGAATGTGATGTGAAAACCCAAAGTGAAATTAGTTTTGAACTTATAAGTGGGAAGATTTTTAAGTTTAAAATTTGAAATGGGAATTCAAATTGGGTAAAGTTGACTGGATTAAATGAATTGAATTTAACTTAAGGGAAGTTAAATGAGTTTAGAATGAAGAACCTGAATTGGAAATTTCAAGCTGAAATTGAGATTTAACTTAGGGAAGTTAAATGGGCTGAATTGAATAGGGTTTGAGATCTGGAAATTGGAAATGGATGATATTGATGAATGTTTGAAATAATTTGGATGTTTATTATTATGACTTGTTCTGATATCATCTTGTTGTTACTAATAATCTATGAAACTGAGAATTAGATTATTTTAAATGAATTATGAAATGGATTGGGGTAATATGCATCCATTACTGAAATAAAATGGAAATAAAACTTTATTTTAGAACTATTTTGATTTTTGAAGTGAAATTGTAATTATGAAAAAGGGAATCACTTTGAACTTAAGATTCAAATGTTAAAAATGAACTTGCAAACTAAAGTTGTTCAAGAATCGGTTTCAAAGTTTGAAGTTAAAATTGGATAATAGATTGGATTCTGAAGATTTAATTGTTTTAGACTCTTAATTGAACTTTGAAATAAGCTAAGTAAAGGTAATTTAAAATGGAATTTTGAAATTTGGACTCAGAATTAAATTGTTTAAAGACTTAGGTTGTTGATTTAAAAGTAAAGGTTGATTTGATTTAAGGGATTAAATCAACATTTAAAAATATAACTCGAAATTATAAAATTCGAGATGGTTTAAAGTTGAGATTGAAATTGAAATTAGTTCAAATTGAATTTAATTTGAACTAATTGGATGAGAGATTGAAGTTGAATAAGTTTAAAATTCAAATGAAAATTGATTTAAATTTGGGATAGGAATTGAAATTAATTCAAATTGAATTGGAATTGAATCAAATAAAGTGAGATGGGAAATCATTTGGAAATGGAGGTTGGGAAATTGAATCAGTTTGACTCTGAGATTATTTTCGAATAAATTGTTTTAAAGTAAACTGTTTTACATCTATTTTTCAAGCTATTTACTAATCATTATTTTACAACTACTTATAATTAAGTACTGTTTGATAACTATTTTGCAACTATATAGCTATTCTACTAACTACTTAACAGTTTTACAACTATTTTATAATTACCCAAATATTTTATTTCTATTTTACAACTATTTATCCATTTTAAACTTTTCAAGCTATTTTCTAAATTCAAGCTGGTCAGAGTGAAAACTGTTTAGAACTGAAGTGATGACCCAAATGGAAATTGAATCAATTGTGATTAAGTGAATAGAAATCAAAATGAATGTGAGGTAAAAAGAAAATTGATTTAGCTGATAATCAATGAAGGTAAATACATACGATGTACGTATATTATTCTATTCGCGTAATAATTTGATCTAGATTCGAGCATAGAATTTCGAGATAGTAAATCGATCCGAGTTGGGATTTTTCACTCGATTTTCGACGGAGAACCCTGGTTATGGATTTTTGACTGACTTTGGAAATTCTCTATCATAGTTATGACTATGTAAGGAGAATGACGGTTTTTGATCAAGAAACCAGATCAGAGTCCGCACTAGGAAGTCGGGTGGACGATACTAGTTCGAAAGTGAAATTGTGTGATCAATTGAGCGATCAGATTTGATATTGCGTACGGACGATATATGTACATCGTACGTGCTTGAATGAAATTGATATTGAAATTTTGAAAGAAATGAGAAATGATTTTTGGAAAAGAAAGATATATTTTGAGAAATATATATATGAATAAAAGTGGAAGTTGGATATCTTTTGAAATTCACTTTATGAAAAGTAAGTGATATGGTGAATAAATTTATAAGGGAAATCAAACTTCAATATTTGATTTGGTATAAATAAAGTTATATATGTTTGTTATATATGATAAATTTTCCCTTGATGAATGTGTAGCCAGAAGAAATGATTTTTGGAAATATTTGGTATAAAGGAAATTTATATAAGTATGAAGTGATCTAAGATTTTTCGAGATTATATATATATATATGATTTTATGAGAATGATTTTGTTAAAATGTTTTGGAACCTATGGATTTTTGGAAGGCTTTTGATTTTTGGGAAAAATCAATTTTGAGAATTTGGAAAGCCAAGTTTGGAACTATCGATTTGAGATATCGATTTTGTGTAAAAGAGATTTTTATGTGAATCATAAAGGGTATGATTTGAAGATACTATAAGTATATAGTATAAAATGTTTTAAGATTAGCTCTGGAAAAAAGGCGCTCCCATTGAAATGAACTTCATAGGAGATCCATAGGGTAGTTCTGCCTTGAGACTTAAGGGGAAGGCTCTAAACTTAATACTAGGAGGAAGTCCAAACAAACTGAAGTTCCTGAGGATAATGTGTGTGGGTAGCGAAAGTCGAGGGTGATGATGCCTGCAGAGACATTTGGGTTATGCTGTGACGAAAGTGTAACTCGATGTCACTGCGATCTACTATGGACCATAGCGGAAGTCGTGTGGCCATGAGAGCCAATGGTCTATGTTTGATTTTGCCGTGATGGCAACGTAATATCGGTAGACCGCGATATATGTAGACATAGCGAAAGTCGTGAGGCAATGAGAGCCTACAGGCTACATTGGGACTTGACTGATGTAGTCTGCGATCTACGTGGGGGTGGTGGAGTTTTCATTTGGTAGCGAAATTCAAGGGCGCCAATGCCTATAGTTACATGGATTTTTGCCGTGATGGTGACGTAGGTGTAGCTGTGATCTGTGGCGGGTTCCGTGGCGTAATCGAGGGGCGCGGAGCGCCTACAGTTATCTATGGATTTTGCCGAGATGGCAACGTAACCACCGGGTTAGCTGCAACCTTGGAGGGGTGATGATTTCCAGAGCATTCTCACCAAAAATGATTTCTACCTTTTCAAAAATGTTTTCTGTATTTTCACAAAGTTTTCAAAAATGTTTTTCAAATATTTTCACTGGGTGTTGAAAACGGGTCTGCTTAGTACTTATAGATTTTCAGTCCTACGTTTGATCAACATATGACCGAATTTCTATGAGAACAGGGATGGACTCGTTGAGACATCGAGTTATAAAAAGTAATTTTATAAAGCTATTTTGGCAATACTATGTAGATTTTAAAGGTGTTTTAAAAAATTTAAATAATGGGAATTGAGAGTTCAAAAAGCTTAAAGGATAATTTAACTGATAATTAGCAATATAATTAAAATTCTGGTTCCGTTCCTTTTCGGGGACAAAAAGATTCAAAGGGGGAAGGAATGTGATATCCTAGAATTTCAAGAAAATAAATATGTGATAATTTCTTTTATATATTATTTAAAATGAGCTAAATTATTATGTTTAAATAAATTTAAATATGGGTTTGTTTGAATGTGTATATATTTGAATTGATTTTAAATAGAAACTGAATTTGAAATTCAGAGAATAAATATCTTAAAATAATTGGATTTTAAAAAAAATATGTATATGATTTTTATTAGTATAAAATTAGTTTTATATTATTTTCTTTTAAAAGATTTGCTAATATAAATTAAGAAAAAGTATTAACTAAATAGATATTAATATAAAGTTTTTAAAAAAAATTAAAAATATATTAACACATGCTAAATACAAGTGTAAGATTTATAGAAAATAGTTTAACAGATGTAAGTTAATTAATACATGCAAATGACAAATGTTAGACAATTAAACAAGTGTCACATTTATTCATTTTCTTTTATTTTTTTTAAATACTAGATAAATCAAGCTATAAATATATCTCTACTTTACTTTCTTTATTTCTTTCCTATCTTCATTTTTCAAACTCAAAGAAACAAAAGATGTAAACAAACTTGGAAACCAGAAAATTAGAGCAACGATAACTCTATTATTCACCTCAAAACTGTAGCAAACTCAAGCAAATTCATCTTAGGTTTAAAACAAGATCAACTCAACTAAGTTTCAGATCATCAAGCATTTCCCAGTTTCAAGTATTTTTCCAGTTTTCAAAATCAAAAGGCATTTCCAGTTCAAACCTTCTCTATCCAAACATCAAATTGGTGAGTAAACATTTCTTTAAAAAGCTTAATTCTGTTTATATCTTCATGCAAAGTGATAAATAATTGTTGTGATGATGTTTGCATGTATAAAATTATGTGTTGTATGTATATAAACATAGAATAATCTGTGTGCATGTCTGTTTATATAGATATTAACCTCTGTAGTGTTCACAGGCTCAAGATCGTCAATAAAAAAATACATCTTCCCAACGAATCAATTTTAGACCATGATCCTTAAAGAGAAAATGATTGAAACCTTATGATATCATTTTTTAAAATGGATTTAAGTGGATATATCAAGTAATTATTTCAAAAATAAGAATTTACAGTGATGATTTAATTTAAGTCAGAAATTGATCATCTTAATTTCACGATTTGATCTCATAATTAGATTAGTGCTAGCAAACAATGATTTTTGAGATAAGTTTCATGATTTTTAAATTTAGGGATGTTGAGTAATCTCGAGTTGATCAGAATTTCTATTTTCGTCGATTCTCGACGTTAGGCGAAGAGTTGAGCGATGTGATTATTGTTGGATGTAGGAGGAAGGATAGTGATCACTGGCAAAATGATCGGAGCTTTGATAGAACGTCGTGGTGGCCGTACGTTGGCGAAGTAGGGTTTTGTCGTAAGTTTGGGTTGTCAATGTCTTCGAGGCGATTGCGTCACCGTTGGAAGACCGAAGGCAGTCGTATGTGGGGGAATCGACATTGGGTGTCATGACGCTACTCTAGACGAAGCGGCAGAGGTTCCGGTGGACGAGATCATCGGCGATGAGGAGTTTGTGCAGATGGGTTGGGTTCCACTGGGAATCCTATGGCTCGATTTTGATTTCCGTCATTATCATTGGAACTGGGTGGTCCTGTTGATTGTCGAGGTTGTCGGCAACTTGGGAATGGTCACGGCTTTGATCGAGAGTGGTCGGAATGGCGTACACAGTGCACACATGCACGTTCGTGTCAAGGTTGATCTGAGCATCGGGAAAGGAAATGTTTTCTCGGGTTCAGGCTCGAGATCGAAGTGTGTTGTCTCGAAGAAAAGAAGCGAGTGCATGATACTCGGGTTTTAGCTCAGGTAATCTGATTTTTTGCTTGGGCCTGGTTAACTGATAACCAAGCTTTAAAATTTAAATAAAACAAGTTTTTCAGATTTGAATTAAATCAAGTTTTAAATTATTTCCTTGAACAAATTCTTTTAAATAATAAATGTTATACAAATGTCTAGATAAATGAAAGTTGTATAATTCATTTTAACTTGAATAAAATTAAGTTAATACTTAAGTCTATTTGAAAGAATTCAAACAGTGTATTTAAGGAATTAATTTAAAATGGTAAGACATTTTTAATTATTAACCTAAGGATCTTAAGTTAATCTATAAGTAAATGTTGAATTAATTTCAAGGTTATTGAAATAAGGTCTTGAAGATAAATAGTTTATCTTAAATAATGTTTTGATTAACTTAAAGGTATTAAGTTAAATTATATGTTAATGATCATTTATGTCAAAGGGTTATTTAATGAGATTAAATGATGTAATTAATTAAGATAAAGGATTTATCTTTTAATTAATTTAGGGTCTTGATCAATTAAAGGATGGTAAAGTAATTATAGAATAATTAATTAGTATAATTAATCAAAAGATTAACTAATTAATAATTAAGGGTTATAAATTAATTAATTAGAGATTAATTAATTGGTAATTAAGGATTAATTAATGTAAGTAATTAGAGATTAAGTACTTAAATGATAAGTACTTAATGTAAGTAATTAAAGGATTAATTTGTTAAGGATTAATTAATTTAATTTGTAACTAGAGGATAATTAATTAATAATTAAAGGTTAATTAATTGAGGATAATTAACCAATGGGATAATTACTTAATGAAAGTAATTATGGATAATTAATTTAGTTTGATAACTAAAGAATGATTAATTAATGGTTGAAATTAATTAATGTTAATAAGCAAGATTTAAAAGCAATTAAATTAATTAGAAACGGCATAATTAATTTATCTTTCTTATAGATGATTAAGATGTATTGAATAACTTAGTTATTTTATATCTCTGATATGTGATTTGTGATGCTTTGGAATATGAGATATTTTGTTTGGACTGTGATATTGTGGGTTATCTACCTAAGGTGAATTGCTGTGTGAATATGAAATCCTGAACATATAAATTGTATTGTTTAAACTTAAACATTTGGCTTAAAGAATAACATTGGATTCGAAGAGATCGGGATCGGGTATCGGTTAATACCCGAAACCACTTCGATTTGTAATCTACAATAATTCATTATAGATTTGATATGTGAAATCAATAGGCTAAAATGGAATAATTTACATAACCTAGACCATTGAAAACTATATAGTAGTATTTAGGGATTGATTTGTGAAATAAGTGTTAGTTCTAACAAGTTAAGAACTCGTTGTGAGGTACGAGTTACCCCAGGCTTTCAAATAAGTCTTATAATTCTGTATTTTCAAATTTTATGGGTTTACTCACGCTGGTTTCCAGCCTAACCCGGGTGTTACTTTGTGTAATGCTCGGGTCAGACCGAGTATTATATTTTTTCAGTTTGAAACGTTCGGGAGCTCAGGAGGCGAGCTGGATGGCAGGAACCTATGGAGTATTTTCCCGCTACGTATTTCGAGATTATATGGATAGTAGTCTATGACAAGTTAATTGTAACTGTCCAGTTTATTTGAGCATTGTTGTACTCTGATATATTGTATGTAAAGTAACTATTACAGCTTTCTTTGTATAAATGCTATAATTTGATATTATATTTAATCCGTTGCGAATGTGAGATGCTGTTGTTTTTTGTTCTTCTTCTACCATCTTCTTCTTTTCTCTAACAATTTGAAACTTCCGACGTTCGATTGCTTGGCACTTCTTCCGTGAACGTATTAGTGTCGAGTTTTTGGGGTCAAAAATTTCGGGTCGTTACCGGCTAGGTCAGCTGGCTATTTGTGAAGTAATGGTTACGGAGAGAAGATGAACAATCTTTATATTAATTTAGTTTTCACGATAAAAAAGGAAGTGTACAGGAAGCATGAACGAACCAACCAACATATAGATCAAATAGTAGGAATAGTAAGTGACAAAATTGAATCATGTGATTAATAATGACTAGTAGCTATACAGCTTGGCACGATGGAAAGATGAATGGTTAGGGTAGATCAAAAGGTTTAAACGATATCGATACGAAAACTGTTTTAATGATTTCATAGCATATCAGGGTTCAAAAAACAAAAATGAATATACTGATGAGATCAGCATGACGAGACGATCGAAATGGTGTACAGATATCAATGATATGATCATCCTATTACAAGTCGATAATCGGTAACGAAATGCTGCTAATACCTCGAAAATAAGATAAACGAAGCAATAGGAGTCCAAATTTGGCAAAAAAAAATATGACGTTTCGCTTAGAAGATGATTTACAAATTTATTATATAAAAATATTCAGGTTTGGAAAACATTTTATTATCATCAAATATTAACTAATTTAAATTTAAATAAAATTACACTAGAAAATAAACTTCCATATTATCTGATGAAAATTTATCATTTTCTATGTTTAAGTAGACGTATCCTAAATAATAAATTTTCAATCCAAAATTTATTATTTATAAATTTCACAAAGTTTGAGTTAATTATGTTATAATAATCATTAAAATTTATGGGCCGTTACATTCATCTTAATTTCCATTAAAGTAATATTTAATTACATTTAATTGTAATTGATTTTCAATTTAATTTAATGGACTAACTAAATAGGAAACATATAATAATTGTCACCGTTAATTTTTAAGCATATTTATACGTGTATCATTTACAAACAATTGTTATATCAACTTACATAATACTAATTCTATCCAATTACAATTTATTATACATTATTTCATTAATTAATGCAACATTTAAATTATCAATTACTCTTTTAGTCCAATTATCAATTAATACACACATTGTTATAATTAATTTACAATTTATAACCAACTATAACTTACAATTATTACAATTACTTGAGATTACATTCAAATAGTCATCAATTACATTAATTTATATACTAAATTTCACTCTAGTTAGTTTTCTCATTCCTACATCAAAATTTTATTTTCTTCTAGCATTAAATTACAAAATCTTATTAAATTAACTATTATTAATTATCAAAAATTTCGGGTCGTTACACTCTCCCCCACTCAAAACTTTTCGTCCTCGAAAAGGAAAAGAAGGAATAAATATATCTTATTCAAAATACTAAATTTATAAACAATTAATTAATATAATTAAATAATTTAATAAAATTTATGAATTCATAAACAATTAAATCCTTTTATATTCAAGTTAATAAAATTTAGAAAAGCATTTGTCCAAAAAAAAATATGTCCAAAATTTCAACAGAGTTTCCTTTGTACGGGGAGGTCTGCGAGAAATAATAATAATAATAATAATAACAATATATATCACATATTTCAAAATGATATATCCCAATTATGGGAAAACAATATAATATCGCTATAAAACCGTAACCCGAGAATGTACCTATTTGTCGGGCAAACAACACTTAAATTACCAAACCAAAGCAGTAGCTATTGCTTCCATAAACCTATATTTCACTTATATAATCCAAAGAGGTTAATGATTAAGTAAAAGAGAAAATATTTATGTTTTTTAAATTAGTAACAACCAAATCAACAAAACATACAATAAGCACTTGTAAATAGAACCATACAATCACCACATGCAATTAAAGAAATCAGCCATCCACCCATAGCACTCAAAGCGAATGATTTATTCCGGTTTAGACACTTTTAATCATATAGAATGATAAATAAACTACAAAGTATATCATGCACTCAACAGTGTTAGATTAAATTTAATAGATTATTCATACATCCTAAACAATTTAATGTATCACCTCCCCAACATCCCATAAGCCAAAACAAACAATGATTTCAAGTATTATTCAAGTTTATTCTTATGAATTTCATTTCACATCATTTACTATTCATCAATTTCATTCATACAATGATTATTTTCTTGAATTTACATACATTACCAACAAAATTCATTTCTCATTCATTTATACAATTCTATTTTTTTCTATTAATTTATATTCATTTGCTTACATGTGTTCTTTTCATTCAATTGTTTACAGTAATCAATGAATTTATTATTGAAGGATTACATACATCTTTTTCTCAGTTTACTTCACACTTATCATTTACTTTGATTTCCTTTTAACATCAATATTTATTTGTAAAGCAACCCATTCTTAGATTTTCATTTTTTTTCACTTTTATCTCTTATGTATATATAGTATTCTGTTTTACTGTTTGTAACAACCCTGGTATTGGGGATTACTGATGATATTAAATTATAATGATAGTTATAATTTAATATGGTAAATAGAATGTAATGAAGAAATAAATTTGGTTTAAGTTGCGTATTTCAAATAAAACAATGTTTGTTGATTAAGAGTTGGGTTTTTAGTGTAAACAAATGGGAAATAAAGTTTAAAACACTTTATTAGTGGTATGGAATGTGAATAAATGATAGAAATAAATTATAGGGTCAAAATTTATAATATTGGAGTTTTATTCCAATATTAGTCTTTTATCCTGAAACAAAAGGATAAACACGAAGAAAATAAATTTTTGTAGTATAATTAAATTTGAAATAATGTTTTAAAGCTATAAAAATGTTAAAATCATTTTTATACACATTAATGAATTGAGTAAAAAAAATATTGGTGGAAACTGATGAAAATATTGATTTTTTTTCACTATTAATGTGAATATTGGTAAAAATTGGTATTAAATTGTGTAAATAATATTTTTAGTTAAAAAAATTAAGTTTATAACCTTTTAACATGTTCTTTTATCCAAAACATGAACATTGCAATTTGTTTCATGAGATTTGGATTTTTTATCAAAAAGTTATGAAGGAATTAGTGTTAATACATATAAAAACACAACAAATTATGCTAAGTATTCTTATTGGGTTTGGGTCCAAATATTAGCCTATCCATTATCCATAAGGTGCTTCTAGCAACCATCGTTCCAATCTTTCTTCTTTCTCATATCAGAAGAAAAAAAAATATACAGAGAGCTTTAAAACAAATAGGGAAATCAATAATGGCTTCCTTCTGAAATCCAAAATACACCTAAAATTGTTAGAATCTAGGGTTAAATTGTATTCTAAGCTATCCTACAGGTAATCTCCAACCTTTTAGATGCTCTAATCCATCCAAAGTTTGGATTTCTATTTACTGTAATTTTATTTTGATTGATTTCCATTCTGCATGCTCCTATTTTGCAATCTACAGACTCTTGAAGGTCATTTCCTTTCAAAATCCATCATATTATTGCTGAAACCATTGCTAAATCAAGTGGTAAGCAAGGTAAGAATTATCTTACAGCAAGCTAAATCATCTGAAGTTGTGGAAAAATCTAATTTATGTATGTCAATTTACTTCGGTTTGTTCATATTGAATCCTGAAAATATCCTAATTTCATTTGCTTGTATCTCCCTCATCCCTTATCGGATTGAGGTGATTTTGGTATCGTTTCGAAGCTTATTGACTGTAGTATATTCACGCCAATTTTTATGGCATTTGGATTTCATTTGATGCCTGAAAACTGAGTTAGAAGTTGATGTGTCGAATGGCTTTTGGCACAGAAATAATCTTTTTCTGAAGTAGTATTTTCAGCATATCTTTTGAACCACAAATCGGAATATTGAAATTTTGGATGTTCTGAAATCCCCACAGAATATGCTATAACTTTTCTTTGAATCAATTTGCCAAATTTTGATGTTTCCTATGCTGAAATCGTGGATGTTTTCTCTGGCCTGTAGTTGTTAGCTGTTGCACATAAAATTCATAGGATAGTATTTCGACCATAACTTTCACGTTACTGGACGGAATATTGAAATTTTGGATATTATGAAATCCCCAAAGAATATTCTATAACTTTTCTTTGAATCAATTTGCCAAATTTTAATGTTTTCTATGCTGAATTCGTGAATGTTTGTCTCTGGCCTGTAGTTGTTAGCTACTCCACATAAAATTCATAGGATAGTATTTCGACCATAACTTTCACGTTACTGATCGGAATATTGAAATTATGGATGTTCTGAAATCTCCAGAGAATAAGCTACAGCTTTTGTGTTTTAAGTTTTGTATGATTTTGATGTTTAAATGGAGAAAAACTATTATTTTGACTGTTGGTCTGTCATTGACAGCAATGATATTCATGTGTTTGTTCGGCTTTGACAATTCCATTAGCATTCTTTTGCAAAAATTTTACATGAAATTTGATGCTAATATTTGGCCATGATATCCAGCAATGGATTAGCCAAGTTTACATGAGTTTTTGGATTTAAATTTATTTAAATTCAAATTGTTATTTTTTTTATGCATATTTAAAGGATTTTAAGCAATTATTATTATATTTAAAAAGTTTTTTTAAATTGTTTTATGGCCTTCAAAATAGTATTCTCTCTATTAAAAATCCGGGGATTTATTATAAATAGTTTTATAAATCCTACTTTCGCTATAGAAATATTTTAGTCCTATATAAAAATATTTTATCATTTTGTAGAGTATTCGGACATACGAGAAAGTACATTAAACGATTTAGTAAAAACCACGGGGTATGGGACTCGTGCGCGTTTACTTTATCGCTTAAGTATGAACTTGTATGGTCGAAATATTTTGAGGAATCTTTTGATCTCCTCCATGATTAGGGACCAATCCATGGTACCTCAAGATGAACTTAGAGCATACTTTTCCATATTAGCATAATGAGCTTGTATAGAATGTAGTCCAATAATTCCCGAATGGGAATATATAGACGACGTTGGACTATTACGATTTGTTGATTTAGATTGTGTTTTACTTGTCGATGAAATGAGACAAGTTTGAATTTATTTTTGGTTTATCGTAGCGGAATTGCTACGAATTGATTATTTACATTCGCCGATGAAATGAGGCATTGTGATTATATTGATTTATGATTTCTCCTAATGTGGAACCAACAAGTGATTAGTAAACCATTAGGTGATAACTCATGGTATGGGACGTGGGTTATACCCTTATGGGTTCCTAGTCTCGATGTTGATACACATTCAAGATTGGACTGGTACTATGAGACCACGAGTTTATTGGGGAACCAAGATTTGAATTTATACCCCAAATCATAAATTTACTATTACTCGAGTCTTTGACGTCACCGATTGGGATTGATTAAATTATAGGCTACGTAGTCGTCAAGATTGTCAAGATTTATCTAGATGACATGATCCCAATCATCACGATTGTTGGTACCAAAGTATAGTACTAGTGGAGATTCAAAAGCACGTGCAAAATTATCTTTTGATGCTTTATGATTTATCGGAATTTGATTATTTCTATAGCCTTATATATGAATAAGGCGATATTATTTTGTGGTCCATGATTATTTAGATCGTTTCATGACTTGTTGGAAATTTATGAGATTTCATGATTTCATGGATGTTTGTCAATAATTTACTTTACTTAATCACATTTCCCCTTACGCATGACATTAGAATATTAGCTTGACACCTTCCTTGATTATCATTGAACCTTTCATTTATTCTGTTGGGTACAACAGAATGAATGTTTCCCTTTACTTATTATCCTAGAGTTCCTTATCTACTGATGAGTTTAGTTGCCTGACCCGTGTGTTTTTTTCACTCGGGTCAGACCGAGTTGCAGGTTAGCCCGGATTTCTTTTGCCTCCAGTTCAGCTTGATACTTTGTGGGACACATATATGTATATTTTGGCTAGCTAGTCTTCGTCTTTTGGGACTACTCCTTTATGATCACTTGTATATTTTTGGGATGTATATTTTGACACTTAGCTACCTAGTAGTTACCCTTGTATGATGTATTATATGGATATGTATGGTGATGGTTATGTATGTATATGACTGATCTGGGTTTGCTTTTCTGTGACTTTGATTATTCCGCATATTATATTACATTATTTCTGAAATGTTATATAGCCACCGTAGTGTGCAATAGTTATGCACTAGACGTGTCAACCACACATGAGGTAATGAAAAAAAAATTGACACATACTTGACATGTTTAGTTCATAGCAATTGTATGCTATGTTGGTCGCTCCTATCCAGCCTTATTCTCTGCGTTAGTAGACAGAATTACTCGTTAATTCCCTTTACTAACGTGGGTCTCGGGGTGGGGCGTCACACTGTTTAATTTCATTATAATTGGCTTCAAACATCACTTAAGTTTATAGTCATTTATTTACCGTATTCACTTTTCTATTACATTTCATTAATAGCATTTTTGTTTATTAATTTAATTTCATAACAATTTATAACATCAGGATTCTTATCTAGAAGAAATTCCATTGAACACTTTCATTACTTAAGTTTTACTTGTATAATATTCTATTACATATCCTTATTTAACATTTCAACTTTTAATATTTTGGTACGTTATGTGTGTGTGTGTGTGTGTGTTTTTAAGAATGCAATTGAAAGTTACACAAGTTTATCTTATTTATTTTAAATTAACTAAATGTTTAATAGTTATCATTTATCATTTTCATATCCTTTTGATTTACAGTTTACAAAATTTCAATTTCTTATATTTTCATTAATCACTAGCATCAAGTTTCTAATTACACATATTAAAAGTATACAATTTTTAAACTAGTCAAGATTTCATTTCATTATAATAATTGAAATTTCCAATTTGCGGAAACTTAAGAAATAAATACCGGGTTCCTTTTCAATCATTTTAAAATAATATATACCCATAACTTATATACACATATATAACAAACCAAACTTCACAATTAAAAATTAAGATTTTTTATCAAAACGGATGTGCAGTAAAACTATTGCAGCAGTTTTCCCACTTTGAAACTCGAAAATGAACGTCGATGATGTGTGCACTCACCAACAAAATTATTTTCTAGCGATAAAGAGGGGAGTACGAAACTTATTTCCGTTAAAATTCTTTTTAAAACTTCCTTTTCAAATCACATTGAAATAGTTATATCAGAAAATACTTCCAAATAATACTAATGTCATATTCCAAAATCTTTCGAAAGAAATTTTCAAAATCCCAAAACTTAAATTCTAAATTTCCATTTATATTTACTTTACTTGTAAATCCTATTTTACATTAAGTGTTTATAAAATTTCACTACCTAACAAACAACATATTACACCCAGTTATTTCATTTGTAAAAATTATCCTTTTATATACAAAATATATGTAGGTAAAATTATTAATTTACCTATATTTCAAAAAAAAATTATGTCTGTCTACCCTAATTAGTGTTTAGAAATCCCTATTAATGCTATGGCGTCCTATGTACCGACTGGAATTTATAAATACTAAGCAGAAAAAATTAACACAATACTAAAAACCTTTTATAACACTAAAAAATATGCTCTTATACATATACACACACAACGACTCATTCTAAAGTATTACTACCCTATTCTATATGAGTCAGACCCCAGAAAGCTAAGGTTATCGCTAAACCAAAGCTATGATACAAACTGTAACGATCTGCCTTTTTGTATAGTTTAAATCGATGATAAACCGCACACGTCAAACTCAAACCATTCAAAAGGGCAAATTGTTATGGGGTAAATAAGAAAAAGCAAAGAAAGAGAACAAATACAGAATTTCACAGTGGAATGACAAAATATAGTAATCAAATAAACAGTTCATGAAACTGTTTACAAATAACATTGATTGAACCTTTATAATACAGATCAGAGTTACATACAACAAGAATAAATAATAAACAAACGCAGCGGAACAACATGATACAGTGGAATAATAGTAGTAGTAGTAGTACAAAATCTTCGTCCTCATCCTCCAGAAAGCAGTCTTTGATAAACTGAAAAGATCAAACTGACTATAGCAAATGTAAAAGACAAAACAATTGAGTCAGAACTAAAAGATCTTATGTAAGTTAAATCAACAGTAAATAAATATGAGTGTAAAGGCGTCGGAGATGTTTACGGGGTTTGACATCTCCTATCCAGAGTCAACGTGACTACAATAACTTAAGAGATGTTCGGAGTTACCACCTCCTAAGAATCCATTAAACTATCAACTATGTAGTACAATACGCTATTACAATAGTGTCTACAGCAAAGTAAAGTATTAAAATAGAATTAAGGCGTTACCCATATCCCCCTTAATGCATTTTATATATTCTCATAATCTATGCAGTACCGTAATCTCCTCCGTGAGGTTTACCCAGAGGGCACTCCATAAGTATGGTATAAAATAAACTCATAGAAGACACGATAAGGCATGTGAACACGGCACTCCAGGCGATGTCAGGGTAGATATACCGATTACGGATCCGAACTGGTGGTAATTCACATCAGCTACTACCGCCCACCTCGGAACATACTCCCATAATCAAAATGAAGGGGTGGCCAACAAATCATCATGAAGTCATAATATGGTATTGAAGAAATGTGTCCGATCGGAGGAATGACCTCACTTGGCCCAGCAAGGCTCCTGTTTTAGTTACATCTAAGCTGACTCAAGGGAGTCAGGGTCACGTAAATACCTCATACAGAATCGTTCGCCAAACCATCCTACCTCATTTCTGGAATCTCCACCACGTACACAATTGTTAAAGTGGTTTTTGTTATTGGCAGAGAGTATGACAATATTCGATTCCGACCGCTTTAACAACCAAACGCTTATTTCTTAACTGATGGTTCCTTTACATTTCAAAAATCAATTCATCATTGATATCAGAATATGACATTCAATTTCAAACCATATCACTTTCGAAATCATAATTTCATTATAGGCTAAACCCTCATCTCAAAATCACCATATTTATTCAACTATGTTATTTGAACCCTAACTTAGGTTATTACATCATTTAATCATATTTGCTTTTAAATCAAGGATTTAAATATAACCGCTTCCACTTTGCGATTTAAAATTTAGAAAATCGTATAGCTAGTTACAAATAGTTTAGTATAGTTTGAAAAATATAATTTAAATGGTTTGAAATACTTTAAAGTAATTTAAAAAATGGATTAAAATAGTTTAAGTAGATTTAATTTTTTTTAGTAGAATAAAATAGATTATATAGATTTAAAATAGATTTAATAGATTTAAAATAGATTAAATAGATTTAAAATAGATTAAATGTATTTAAAATAGATTAAATAGATTCAAAGTAGTTTAAATAGATTCAAAATAGATTAAATAGGTTCAAAATACATTAAATAGATTCAAAGTAGATTTAAATAAATTAAAATAGATTAAATAGATTTAAAATAGATTAAATAGATTTAAATAAATCAAAATATTTTAAATTGACTAAATGGTTTAAAATATTTTAAAATAGATCAACTTAGTTTAATAGTTTGAAAATCTTACTAATTGGAGTTTGAAATAACATTTTTAACAGTTTATATCAAAATATTATATTTTAAATTAACATCAAATTTAACTACTTCTTACATTTCAACAAATCTGGACCATTTCCAAATTTCCAATCAAAACCCAATTTCAAATTTTACAACATCTATTCTAAGCTATTCCAATTTCACTAGATTTAAAAGTTACAAATTTCAAACATTTAAATGACTCAATTCTATAAGTTTCGTTTATATTTCAAATTCAACTTTAAAATTTCAATTTAAAATCCTTTACATGAATCACTTAAACTATTCAGTTCGTATAGTCAAATTCTATTTCAACATCACTTAGTTGAATTCAAAATTTAAGGATTAAAAATCATTTAAGTTAACCATTCGGTGTCGTATATAATTTCCTACCCTATGGTTAAGTGATACGAATATTTATCATTTCAATCCGCATATAAATTTACGGGTATATATCATTTTCCCGCAATCCCGAATTCAAAATAAAATCCATAAAATTGCTCGATTCTATCATTTTAACTCATAATGATTTTCCCTAATCTGTAGATCATTCGGGTATGTATCATTTCAACACATAGGGAACTTGAAGTGTTATGACAATATAAAAATATGACATCTAGTCGTCCAACATTAACAATCAAACATCTATCATAATCATCATCCAAATCAACCAATAACATCAATAGATAATTGATTGTCATTAATGGGTATCAAATTTTCAAATAAATTCAATATTAAATTAAATGATAATTAAATGCAATAAAAGTCAAATTTAAGTAGAATGACAACTTAAATCTACCAAACATCAACCAAACAATTTCTAATCACATCTTAAATTTGATTTAACTAACATAAGGTAATTTAGTTGTTGTAAGTCGGTTAAGACACTCACCTTTAGTTTCAAATCGATTTGAAATCCAAAATATGGCCCAAATTTGAACAGTCTCAGAATTCATCCAAACTAGTTCCAAAATGTCCAAAATTTCGATACGATCCCAAGGAATAAACCATGCATGAATCCGCGCTCGTATGTAAAAGTTACGACTATTAGAAGTTAAACGATTTAAAATTAATATAAATAAAATAATAAAAGATAAATCAACACGTTACTAACTAACGTGACATCATGTGCCTGTACACGAGAAACCCTAGCCTCGGTTACGCGATCGCATTACAACAACACGAAGGAGTCGCCACTATTTCCCTCGATTTCGTCGCCTCATCCATCGCTTTGACCACGATCTGACAGCTTCAACATCCTCCCCCAGTCCAGACTCCCACCACAGCCCCACATGCGAGCCCAAAACGCCCCCAATGACTAACCATCGCCATGCCTTATTTACCAAATTCTGGCGAACTTCGACCACCTAGGAATGAATGGACATAAGATCTACGATTTGCTCGACACTACCTTCCCAACGCCACCTCCCGATCGTCGATCAGGCAACGATCCACATTGGATCGTGAAAAACCCAATATGGACGACCGAGGTTCATCCTTGATTTTAGGACAAAAGGTGATTCAAATCAAAAAATGAATTACACCAGTTAATTACGCTCGTCGAGAGCTTCGAAACGGTATATAATATGTTAGGGTTTGGAGGAGTTTGATTTTTGCTTTGAATCTGAAATTGAATTTAGGGTTTTGTGTTTGAATTGGTTTCTGCCATTGAGAAGAAGGAGATAGTCAAATAGAATTGTATGGACTAAAATGAGAAATAGAAAGACTGTTAGGGGTTCGAAGAATATATTTATATTAACAAAGCTCGATAAGAATGAATAACATCCAAATTGATTTGAATTGACAATAACGAACCGAAAAGCCTGTTTCGTCTCCAAAACGAAAGTAGGTCATCCCATATATCAAAAAAAGACGTTTTCGATAGTTTTAAACTCAATGGAACATGTTTTAACCCTAATTCCATTATATGAAGAAGTTAGCTTTAAAATCAGCTTATTTCAAATTGATTTCGCTTGAATTTAATTAAATTGATTTCTACGCGTTTCGAGTCCGTATGATCAAATGACAAGTCCGATCGCTACGAAACGTGAAATCGTACAATAATTTACGTTACGGATTCGATGAAATTGGTTTCATCGAAATCCAAGACAGTGGCCAAAATGGCTAATTTCACATTAATTAAATAAATTATTATTAAATTCAATTAAATCACATTTTCAATTCCAATTTTATAATTTTTTATTACTTGGACATTTACACTAATTTAAAACAAATTTACATATCAATCCAGTGTTAAATATTTCACTAATTATAGTGTTCAACTTCAACTGTAATTAAATCTAGTTAATTATAACTTAGTTTCGATAAATTGGTTAAATTTTATTTCATTCTCTTTATTCAATCAATGATTACTCTATGGGCATAGTTAACATTAGTTTATATCTTATTACATTAATATATTCCAATTTCATCTTAATTTCCATTAACATAATATTTAGTTACATTTAATTGTAATTGATTTCCAATTTAATTTAACAAACTAAATAAATAGGTATCATATAATAATTGTCACCATTAACTTTTAATCACATTTATAAGTTTATCAGTTACAAACAAATGTTATACCAACTGACACAGTACTAATTATATCCAATTATAATTTATTGTACATTATTTCATTAATTAATACAACATTTATACTATCAATTACTCTTTTAATCCAATTGTCAATTAATACACACATTATTATAATTAATTTTCAATGTATAACCAATTATTACAATTACTTGGGATTACATTCATATAGTCATCTTTTACATTAATTTACATTACTAAATTTCATTCTAGTTAGTTTTCTCATTCCTACATCAAAATTTTATTTTCTTCGAGCATTAAATTATGAAATCTTATTAAATTAACTATTTTTAATTATCACAAATTTTGGGTCGTTACATGTATGGAGATATTTTATTTTGTGTGCGAAAGTCATGATTTTATAGTTTTTATGGAGTAGATATAGATCATGACCTAGGTAGGATAGACCATGGTTTTTAGGATATGAATAAAATAGAAGTAGAATGTACAACTTGATTTGAAAATTTGAAATCAGTCTCAAACCTTTATTTGAAGAAGTTGGTAAAGTGTAAAGTTATTCTAGATCTGTAATTGGATTGTGAATTAGGTTGCCCATGGGATATGAATTTCTATATATTAATTTTGGAGCAATTTTCGTATAATTTCCATAGTCCAATTTCCAAAAATTTGCATAAAAGTGCGCTGTTTGAAGTAATAAGGAATACCCTAAAAAGGAAAGAGATGCGTAATAGATGGATATTCTTTTCCATTGTTTGCACTATCTATTTCAATAATAAGAAAAGATATAATCCCTTGTAATTTCGAACAAAGCAAAAATCTCAGTTGTGGTTATGACGGTAATCTTTTTGGAAGGATAGTTTCGATAAATTAAAATATAGAAATGATTATGCTAGTTGTAGAATTAGTAGTCAGAAATAGATATTATACAGCTACGCTAAATATAGATAGCATAGGTTACGGCTATATGCATATTTGCTAGTAATTGATGGATTGGGATTTATGGACATTAATCACAAATTTAACTGGTAATAAATTTGTAATTAATGAAAGAAAAAGTAATCTAATGATGAATGATTAAGGAGACTTGTTATTGCATTTGTAGGAGAAAGAAATTTGAGCAATGAATGGATTTTGGAAACCTAAAGAAGGTTAAAAATATTAAAGAATGATTAATTTGAAATGGTCCGATTTTGATAGTAATGATCAACTGTTATGGATGTTAATTAAAGCAATAAATAGACCACATTTATTAAAGAACGAAAAAGGGAAATTAAGAAAACGTGTAGCAATGGAATGAAATATTAGAAATAGCCCAACTTGATTTAGAAAGGAGTGTTAGGACCTCAACAACATTTATATTAACTGATAATAAATGGAAACTTCTAGTAAAAATTTCTTTTGGAGTTCTCGGATTATAGTAGCTAGTTGTCTTCCATAGTTACTGGAAAAAATGAATGATGTGGTTCAAGATATATCTCCATTTTATTCCCATGTAGACTTTATGAATAAGATTTAAACCACTTGAAATATGTTGGAAAGCAAAGTAAATAAGGAAGTTTTATGAGAACACTTGATTAGCAATAGACGATAGGTAAAACTGGAAGTTAATGAGAAAATTAGGTTAGCAGCCTAAAGTGAGTAAATGTTTCAATCCTAAAGCTTTAGATTTTGGGAAACACAAGAGATTTAGCTCATAAAATGCCACCATGCAAGGAAAAGAGAAAATGTATGGGAATGAGAATGGAATTTGCTATTGATCAAGGATTAAGAAGAAGGTGGTAAAAAAATCTGTTTGAAGCAGTGGAACCACAGCACTTCAACACAGCTTTACGGAGTTGCGTTTTGCACTGTTAGTGATAGGAACCTTTAGTTTACCAGCAAATTTTGGAGGAGTTTGCTAGTAGCTTTAGGAACTAGCTTTGGAAACTTCGTTGAATCGGAGCGACGCTTACTGACTGAAGATCGACGGACAAAATGAAGGAATGGATGGGAACTTCGAGGATTTGTTGAGAGCTTGCATATTGAACGTTGGACGACCTATGGTGTAGAACTTACCCTTAATAGAATTTGCATAGGATTGTAGTCATCAATAGACAATTGGTATGGCACCCTTGAAGCATTATTTTGGAAGGCTATGCAAATCGCCAAATTGTGGGTGGGAAACCACCGACAAATCCTACTCAGACCAAATATGTATTACGAGACTTTGGAATGTCAGAATTAATTAGACAGTTTAGAAGTTTGTATGATTTGGGTAGTTGGAAAATAGGCACCTGATTTATTGGGCTTTTTCCCAATATGGGGAAAAACAAGAATCATTTATGTTGGCTGGAGTCCAAGACGTTTTTGCATTTGAGAAAATACCTTCGTAGCATAGCAATTGTTTTAGAGCCTAATCAATTGGGGGATTTTAAGAAGGAGCCAATAGCGTACCGTGCCACTATATGCATTATAGAGCACGAGTATCTTGAGATTGTTATATCGCTCATACTAGACTATTGTCTAACTCGAATTTTTGTGATTTGCTTCTTATTATTTAGGATACTCTTAAATGAGTAGACTAGATAGTAAGTGTGAGACGACATAGGTGGTGCAATGGGGGTTGCAGAAGGCTACGATTTCATATACCATTACTTGGCTTATAATGCTATTATTCCATTGTGCGACACTATGGAGCTTAGACGGTGTTTTACCATTTTATCCAGAGACGGATATTATAAGTTTATTTATCAATTTCACAAACTCTACTAATGTTTTGTATAACTTTATTGAACATGTTTCTATGGTGGTTCAGCTAGTTATATTTCTATCTTGTTTGTTTTGTATCCGCGATTGATATTATTTTTATCCCGTGCTATGAGATATATGATCGGTTGTGTGATTTTTTTGTAACTTTACACCCTGATAATCGTCGTACATGCTTGAGCACCGCTATAGTGCATTGTACAAGTATGTTGGGTGATAGAGGAGTAGGCGATTGTCATATTTGGTATCAAAGCTTAGGTTATGTTGTTGACCTAAGTTGATATGGTGTCCATTTGAGACAAAGTAAGTGGGATACTTTAGAATGGATCGAGCGATATACGAGAGTGAGCGTACTAGTTATATATTTTGATTTTCAAAACTATATATTAGTAGTATATAAAGTATGAGTTGCATTGCACACAAGGTCCATTGATGCAGTCTTACTTTATGAGAGACTAGTAATTCTTATTACATATTTTAAGAACGAGTCGGCATACAAGGAATGCTACTAGAAACTCCATTTTTGGAAATGGAGTAGGGTAACCCTGATATGCAGACCATGTTCAAGGAGATGGTGAGGAACATATTTTGAAATGCTCAAGGTGTTGCTCATGATGTGGCTGTTGGTGGTGATGGTACTCCACTGCAAGTGCCCAAATCTAACTTTGCTGAGTTAAGCAACGCCTACTCATATGTTTGGAGTGGAGCGACCAAGAGGATATGAAATTGTCGTGCAATGTGATATGTTGCAGATGATGATTGGGACATAAGGAAAGCGAAGTTTAGAGTTGGAAAGTACACGTGAGGATACAATTTTTGGTCGCTTGGTGTATTTGCTTGAGGACCCTCATGAGGATTTACCATCATTACCCATAGTGAAGGAATGTCTACGGCGGTCGAACTGTCGTCGCATATGGAGATTGACTTCTGTATCGTCCTAGTAGCCAGTTATTATACCTTGGAGAAGGGGGGCACTCAAAGAGCAATGAAGGATGGAGGTGTTAGTGGATAACCCAAGGAGAAGCGGGTTCTTTTGTAGGAGTATATCTCTATGAGGAGAACCTATAGTATTTGTGATGACAACCCTAAACCATCGGCACCTAATATACATGTATAATGCGCTGTAGAGGTATCCATCCGATGTATGACAATTGCCAAGGGAGAAAAGAAATAAAAATACAAATAGAGAACCTGTAGAATATCTCACAGTGTACAGACAAAATATTATATGATAACATAGATGTAAAATAGGAGAGACAGTAATAATCAAATGAACCATAAATAAGAACATTAGAGTGCATCAGGTTCATGGACTATATAACAACTGAAATAAAAGAGTTTATACATCCCATGTCTTTAAAATAAACTCTATAATTATCTCTCAAAATACAAGCACTAATATAGCTCCATAGTACTGCACATTAGAATATAAGAAATAGTAAGCTCTAAAGTATAGATATGAAAGCGTAGCCTCCTGCTCGTACTTCGTATAGCTCCATGTGCTGATATGTTATCCCTAATTTACTCATTTAAGAGTACCCAAAATAATAAGAAGCAAAGCATAAACCTTGGGTAATACACCAATCTGGCGTTAGCAATACATCATCTCAAATACTATGAAAAATCATATACAGTAAATATGGACATAGGGTATAAATAGACATACCTGACCTATCCCTACGTCCAAAGAGTTAGAACATAAACACAATATATCCTAAACTACAAAAATATGGGGTATAGGGGTATCACCCAACGTATCAAGCACATATCAAACATAGCATCCATCGCATAGTCTTGCATCTCTCACTCCAATGCTTTACATATACTATAACTCTTACAGATGCTCAAATCATTGCCCATGTAGATAGCAAAGGAATGAACACACCTAGACATCCAAAGATATGGGTACACAAATTACTCTATCTCAACAATGAGCATTACCACCTCAGAATTACCCATCAATCCCTTAGCACATATACCGGTAGTAGAATTACCTCATGGAACTCAACTCCTTCCTACGCATATGGCTAAGGACCGAACACATGAAGACGTCTAAAACATGGGTACACGTATGCTACCCTGGGTACACGTAGACTACCTTGTACTACTCATGAGCATCACAACCACATGTTCTACTCTTTGAGTTATCACATAGAACTCGACCTTTTGGTCTATCACCATAGTCACTCACCACATCGAGTCATCGAAGTCGTCGCACTTCATTGGTTGCAATCTCAAAGTCATCTTGAGTCGTCCTGGAGTCATCCATCGTTGCTCCAAACCAACTCCCAAAACCACCGAAGTGTCCCCAAGTCTTGCCCTGAAGCCAACACCCCAAAAACTTCACCCCATGTTTTGTTCGACATCTACCACCATCAGACATCCCTCACCGAACAAGAATTTTTTTCCAGCACTCCAACCATCGGACCAAGTAACTACCAGACATGATTTCCTATCTAGTGTATCAACATTGAACCAACTAGCTAACGAATATGATTTCTTGTCTGGTCTTCCACTTCCAAATCAAATAACTACCTGATAGGATTTTTTGTCTGGTCTTCCACTACTGAAACAAACAGCTACCGGACAAGATTTCCTATCCGGTCTTTCCTTGCCGAACCCGAGCACTATCAGATAGGATTTCCTGTACGATCTTCTACTACAAAGCCAACTTAGATCTACAGCAACACTTCCCCTTCCTAAAGCCAACCACTGAATCATGCTATTACCGACTGACCAGTACCGAATAGTCATTGTCGAACCAAAAACCTATAGCTCCTTTAGCGCACCATCTTCATGTTGATTCCATCCCTATACTCAACATTTCGACCCTCATGCATCACCTATGCAATGATATGAGTCCAAATTCTCCAGAGCCTATCCATCGAGGTCTTATTTCATGGTTCCTACCTTTAGTTCACTCTGATGTGCATTTTCAACCATGCAAGCATACAAACAAACATCACAGACAACATTCAAATATGCAAATCACAAAATCAATGCTAACAATAATCTACAAGGTGTATACAACATATCCTAACACATATTAAGACAAACACATACCCAAATAACATGTTTAAAACACCAGAAATCCATTTATTCGCATTTTCACTAAATGTAAGGTTTTTAAACAACAGTAAAACATAATTTTAACTTCAAAAATGGATCCTAAATATGTTAAAAATCTATATTTAATGAGGCGAAAAATGATAAAGCACACACCAAACCTTCCAAATCCAAGTTATACATGCAAATCAAGGTAAATTCAAGAATGAACAACAACAACGATGTGATTTTTCTTTTCCAAAAATGTAAATTTGAAGATCTCTAATGAATTCCTAACTAATCTATCTTTAATCTATGATTTAGACTTGATTTGGGAGAAAAGAGAATGTTTTGGGGTGTAGAATGATTTAATGGAGGCTTAGATCTATTTGAGTGACGGTAGAAATGATTTGGGGATATTTATTTCATCCCCTATAGCTGTAAACCCAAAATAAGTCAATGGGCATATCCTCGAACTCACTAATTACCCACTAAGCTGCTTCAAAAAATTTCAATCTTCAAACAACCATATCACCTAGCCAAAAAATCCAAATCGCTATTATGACCACTTTGTGGAAAGAAAAACCATTATATCTTTTCAATGGAAGTGGTCTCGGATGTTAATTCAGCTTCTATCAAAAGTTATGGCTATTGCAATTTTTCCAGGATAAAATCATCCTAAAAAATTCTAAAGGTAAGAAATGTCAACAGCAGGTATTTCCCAAAGCTATAGAGTCATAAGACCTCATAGTACAGATCTAAAAATAATATATTATGATTATCCGATACATAAAATACAGGTCTTTACAATAATCACAAAGTGGGTGGATGACTTTTTGAGATAGGGTGAAGTATAAGGAGCTAAGTGAGCATATACTCGTGTTCATAGGTTATATACTTATCTTCTGCTATAAGAGAGTATGAGACACACTTAAGATGGTGCAAGAGATATCGATGAGATATACCAATTTAGTAGTAATGCTCCTAGTGTGGATATGGTTTGAGTATATATTGGTTATGATTTTCGACTGAGATGGAAGATAGAGCCAGAAGTTGGTAGACTAAATGATTGGACCTACTCCGACAGAGCGGATAGAAGCCAGTCGGAGGCGAAATGGTGGACTAGTGAAGATCATTGTCAAGATAGAGATAGGGCCAAGCTAAGGGGATGAGGTGGTCTGGACAAACCCGAGAAGGTTGGGGTCGTTACTGGTGATAAATTGATTTTAACTAGCACTGATGGTTCATGGATGGGATACTACAAGAGTGACACCATTTGAGATTGAGTAGACATCTTAATAGCAACGAAGTGTGCATTATAGACATTTTATTGGAATGGCACAAGGAGGAATGTTCGGGTTAGAATGCTTGAGCTATTAGTAGTGGAAGCTAAGCGGAAGAAGCCTAGTGGGTTGTTGCGACCACTAGGGGTTCCCCGGTTAAAGTAGGAACATATATTGATGGACTGCCAAAGACAAGAGGGGGGTATAGTTACATCCAAGTCATAGTCAATAGATTGACAATGAGTGCTATGTTTATACCTATGGAGTCGAGTACAATAGCAATGGATCAAATTAAGTGGTGTGTTAAGTGGATTATGCGACCCTAGGGTGAGCCAAATGGTAATGTAAGCAATAGGTACCTATTATCCATGAGTGGATTTTGGGAAGAGCTTACAAGAAGCATTAGGAAAGGTGGCATTAGATTGACTGTGTGGTATCATGAGTGGATAAGAGGCTCTAGACCTCATATGCTTATTCATATAGCCAGACATGACACGATAAGGCATAGGAGGAAGACACTGAAGTTGGTAAGAGATCAGTGGAGTGTAAGCAAAAGTGGTAGCACTTGAGAGACCAAGGAGAGCATGAGGATCACTCCGGATCTCTTTACTTGGTAAGATATTTCGTTAATCGCATTAGCTTTCACATTTGATACCACGCTTGATGTTTATGTTAGGTAGTTTTAGTATCTTACAATAAGAGTAGGAAAAGATATTATTTTTGCATGTTTGATGTGATTGCTTGTGATTGTTAAGCATGTAGGATAACTATATTGTTCGACTTACCTTATATGACGGGATTTCGAGAGTGAAGTTCTTAAAGGGTTAAGAATGTAACAACCCATATTTTACATATTGGAGGATCGAAAAATATTGTTTTTTAATCCACATGGATCAGATTTGGCTATAACTTCAAAAAATGTCGAGTAGTGACATCCTTGATCCTTATCATTTTATTAGACTGTTTTAATATTAAAAACTTTTAAGGTCTATAAATTTGATAGACGCTGAATTAGAGGTTGAAACCGCTTTAAAATGAAAGATATTGCTGTTTCTCTTTCCGTAGAGTGGTCATAGTAGCATTTTACACTTACGGTTTAGGAGATATGGTTGTTCGAAGTTAAGCAGTTTGTGGACAGCTTAGTAGGTAACTGGTGAGATTTGGGTTAAGCCCACAAACTAATTTCGGGATTAGATCCAAATGAGGCTAATGGGATCTTCACCAATCATTATTCGACTTCCCAAAAACATCTTAAGCTCCATTAATCTTCCATTTAGCAAAAAAGCCATCATTTTTCTTTTCAGTTGCCAAATCAAGCAATTAAGAAGGTGATTAGTGAAATTAAGCATTGGATCTCGGGATTGCTATATAAGGATTCATGTCTTTGCTGATTGGGATGACTTTATCTTGGGATTTGTGCAGTTGGTGATCCAAATGAGTGATTTTGCACATTTCACTATATTATACATATATATGTAGTAAAAATGATATGTTTAAGATGATTTTAAATGTTAAAACATTTTCCAACTTAGATATAACCTTATTAAAATATTTAAAACGGTTTTAAAAAGGTAAATGTATATTTTGATTCATTTTTAACCATTTTTAATAAACCGCTCGTCATTTTTGTATGGCTAGATCTAGGATAAGATATGCTTTTAAATTGTGATTTGATTGCTTGGACGTGATGCATGAATGATTTGTAATACTTACATGTGCTTGTATGTATTTATTTGAAGTGTCTTTAAGTTGTTTTGGCATAGCTAGAGAATGGTCATTGTTTGTACAAATCGACGAGCAAAGATGTTTGAAATGCAATATGATTGAATTATGGTGTTCTTGGAGGCTTAGGAGGCCTACAAAATTTGTCGCATAAGATTTAGAGGTGATTTAATGGATTCAAATCAGGTCGACGACGGTGGTCAAATCATGTCAGCGGTGCTTGCTTAAATGGCTCGGAGATGAAAGACTTTATGGGGTTCTGGGTTCGACTTTGGGCTAGAGGCTTTGGTGCATCGGGATTTAGGTTGGAGGGCTTCGGGCTAAAGGATTTCCACTGAAAGGCTTGAATATGTAGCTAAGTAAAAAGGTCGATGCCAACGTTTATCTCGGCACTGACATGTTTTACTTTTACAGTTTTGGGGTGTTGCTTTAAGGTTTAGAGAAAGGGACTTTAGGAGGCTTGCATGAGAATTTCGGGATTAAAATTTACACATGTGGACTTAGTCTATTTTTGTTGGAACTGGGCCAGTCCGCAGCGGAAGAAATGGATGAATTACAAATTTTTTAACCATTTGGATCTTGAATGGGCCTAAGAAGTCTAAATTCATTTGGAACTTTTCTAAGTTTCTTTTAAATAAAATCAATATTTTATTTAACTTCATAAATAAAGTTTCACATTAATTTAATGTGTATGTAAGTTAGAGTATATCAAATATACTCTTATATACTAATTTGTATGTAACGTTTACTTTTCAAATTTATTCAGAGAAGGATCATTTCCTTTCTCTTAACTTATTCAACTAATGAGGGGTCATAAATTTGTTTAGAGAATGAAACTTTTCATTTCTTTTCTCATAAATTATTCAATTAATTAGGGATCATAAATTTAGTTATAGAAAGAAACTTTACATTTTCTTCTCTTAATTGAATTAAATAATTGATTAATTAAATAACATTAAAGACTGATCTAAATATGACATGAATTGTAAATATATTCACAGTAAATATTGTGCAAGTGCAACACATATGGAGTTTGCATAGTCAGTGGTAATTGATATTATACATAAAATAAACAAGAACAATTTGAACGGTTATTACATAGGAATTGAATGGAAATAAATAAGAGATGACAAAGGTGGTAGATACAGTTTTACTTCTACTAAACTTTACTAATGCAACATATAAATTACAATTAGTGGGCATCATAATATAAGGATATAAACAGACAAAAATAAATGTATGTATATATAATTGCTTCGTTTTAAATTACTTTTTGGGAAAGAAATCTAATTCATACCTTAACAATATGTAATACATATAATAAGTTATATATATACAAACATACATATAAAATTAACTATGTGTATATAAGATTAAATAAGTCTTTCTAATTAATACAAATTAGAGATTTACAGCAATCAATTTAAAAATAGATTTATTGTCAAAACATTAATTGTGTGTATGTAATATTCAATAGAATATCCCTGATTAATACAAATTATAATATAGTAATCAAATTAAATTTTAGATTTATTACCAAACATCTTCCTTTTTTTAATTTCTAAAACAATACAAACACAAAATACATACATGTAAACTTTCGAATCTAAAATTACATTTTGCTTTATATGATTTAAAACATGAATCTTCAATAAAACTCTGTAATTATTGATACACAAATTTTGGCTTAATTTGTCGAAGTAAAATCCAATCAAAATAATATGAACATACAAAGTTTTAGATCTAGAGGATTATAGTTTGAATTAAATGTTTACAAATAAATCCACAATAAAACATTATATTCAAACATATACAAATTTTAATTTTAATTTAACAAAATAAGAACCCAATTGATAAATTTAACATATAAAATTTTCGAATAGACTTTAAATTGAATGTTTAGAACATAGTTCCAAAAAATAGTGTATTTAAACATGTACAAATATCAGTTTTGATTTATTAAAATAAAACACCAATCGATTCATTCAATAAATAATTCAAGCCACAAAAACAATTTTCAAATTAAGTGAGGCAACGATATGTACATACAAATTATGATAACTAAATTTCTCTTTCAACAAACACAACGTCAAATATCATTGTCTATTAAAGAAAAACATACTTATTACCCAAAGCCTTGAAGCACATCTTAAAAATTGAAGTCCCCTTAGAATGTTGCCTAGAAGTCACACCTTAAATGATGATATCTCCTCAGATCTTCAAGATCCCCATCCAATTCTTATAAGAGATGGATGAACCACTTTCATTTTATTTTATTTAATGTTTTTATGGAGTTGGAAGATTTTTGGAATTTTTTTGTGTTTTCTGCCTTCAAAAGTTAGGAGAAGAGAAAGAAACAGACTGAATGAGAAAGAATGAATTGTACGTCTAGAATGAATTAGAGAACATGTTTTGTTTGAAAGAATGAAAATTTGCTCATCCTTTAATCAAAACTTACCTAATTAATTCCTCTTATTGTTTCACTCTCTCCAATCCTATTTTTACATGTATGTTATCAAATGACATAAAATTTCCACAAATCATTTCGTCAAATGGCATAAAATTTACATAATACATGTCATCAAGTGACATAAAATTTTCATAAATCATTTTATGTAATTATCTTTAAATTAGATCCATATCATATATCAATGCGCGCAAATATTACTTTTATGAATGCATTAAAATAATTGCAAAAAACTTCCAAACATCAAATAAGTAATAATAATTAATATTTCTCAAATATCAATTAATTTAACCAATTTAGAACATTTTATAAATTAATTAAATCATGTGATTTTTTAGAGAATTCATCATTACGGTTGCGCGACTCAAAAGTGTAAATTTAGTTAGCGATTAATATCGAACTATTCGAATATTAACATTCACACGTCACTTAGCAGGTGGTGTGACATTTTGGCCGAATTTACCGCTTATACATCTTTTGGTAAAATCCAATTTTACTTATTATAAGCGGAACCTAATAGTGATATTTATTTACACCAATTGTCCTCGTCAAAACTATATTACTTTTGATTTATGGAATTTAGCAATGGTCTAAATTTCAATATCATCCACATTCAACTTTATAGTCCAAACACAAAGTCCTTGGTTCAACAATAATAGTAATTATTAACCGAAATTCTCTGGTCAGAGACTTCGATTTTGAGTTGACTTCAGTTGATCGTGATACTAACCTCATATAACTGAGGAGAAGAATCCTCTCTTGAATAGTGTTTCACTTCTAATGCTTCCACTCGACCCAACTATAGTCGTTCCATAGACGCCATGCTACGATTTAACTATAATCAAAGTTGAGCTTCCATATTGAAGGTAAACAGTATTCTTAAGTCGAGAGAACTGTGTAAATTAGTCACATCGATATTCTCTACTTAACCTTAGTTATATTAACCAACAGAAAACAATCGAGTGAGTCATTCCATAGTTCTCTAATAACTATCGGTAAAAACCCCTTGGTGCCCCTAACAGTCATGAGTAATACACTGTCCAACATTTGAAGAGTGTTACGTACTCTAGTCTCAACGGGTACATCGATATCTAGTCTCGATGCATCTTGACTAGGAACATTAAAAATGGTATATTTGTTTCATTATGATAAATTACTCACGGTTACAACACTTTGTTTAACTACTATCACAAAACATATCATTTATGGATTTCTATTAAATATAATTAAATTAAATTAAATTAATTAATATAACCGTATTATATCAAGTATACAATAGAAAGAAAATATCTTTGTTTCGAACAAGATTTGTCAATGAGTTAGATATATGTAACAAATTACATAATTTCCCCTAGGGCATATGCCCCTAACTCTATCAATCTCCCACTTGCACTTGGGGTCAATTATGGAATCTTATTCGAACTTCTTCAACTGGTTTTCTCAAAACCAATTGGGTCGATCCCTTTGTGATCGAATATGGTGTTATTGTCTACTCTATCAATCAACTCTCTCCGACAGTGATAAACTTCTTTATCACGTGGAACAATTCGGAGTATATCTCTTAACCTCTAGTAAGCTCTAAGTTATAATATGCACCATATCGCGACATTTTATCATATAACAATGTCATGAGATTCTCAGCATTTGGACCCAGCTCAGTTATAAATTTGTGTGCATATAGTTTGTATACATTATTTTCATTACAGCAATATTTATGGTGATGTACTTATTCATTGAATCAGCCATGGTCTTTCATTTGGAACATTTCTAACTAAAGTTCTCAACTTGAATTTATTATTAACAGTTATACTCATATCCATTACGAAGTTTGAGTCTGAACACTCCTTCATAAGGTGTTTTTGTAACAATTCTCTAATATTTCAAAAATACACAAGAATACTTCAAACAACCATTTAGTGATATCAATTTGGATTTGATATTTTCTCCATGTATGAAATACATAAAAATCAAGATATCGTAGACAATATGACATGTATAATAATTTCTATTTCCAATGCATAGGAACTCATCCCACATTTCCATATAAAACAATTTAATAAGATGTTTTTGTGTATTGTTTTGGGACATTCCCTTTATCTTTTATACCTTCTATAAAAATATCATTTACAAATCCAAATTTGAGTACTAAAACAGCCAAGGTTGATTTTAACACCAGGACATTACTAAAATCAACAATGTGTTGTTTTATAGTTTAGAAATATCAATATACCTTTTAACGTTCTTTCTTATGAACAAACTCTTCATCTGCACATTGATTGAAAATCAAACTATTAGATATTTTTTTCAAAATATTTATTCAATCTTGATGCTTATAAAATGATACTTTCGTATCATTTATTGGATCATATCCAAAGACTCACAAACTTAATATCGCTTACATTGACTTTGAGATATTTTTGGTTAATATGTATAAACTTATTACTCTAAATTGTTATTTTGAATTTTCTATTTCAATACAGATGTGCCAAAATACTAGGACTTATCAAGCAATAATTTAGTGAGTAAATCCAAATTGACTTGAACGTGTTGAATATTGGATCTATTATGCTAATTTCAACAGTTGAAATGTGTGATATTATTCTTATCAATATTGTTAATTTAATTCCAACTACATTAGTCTTACTCAAAAAGACACGGTCGTGGTCGATGGATCACATCCCTTTAGTTACGGCCGCCAAAATCTATATTTGATAGCTTACTTGGAATTCTTTCAGATTTGCACATCATACCATTTAGAGTAAACACTCTTAATGGTTTAACTAAACAACCTAGGATTATATATTTTCGACATTAATAAGAAATTCATAGTCTCTCTTTAATGTGCGAGAATGCTTATTACAAATTCTAATGCTACGTGTTTGTTTATGTCGGTTAATTTCATTTCATCTCATATAATCGGTTCTATCTATGAATCGTATCCAATTCTATTTCACTACCAATAATTCCTTAAAGAAATTCCTTCACAATGAATTTGGTATATCTTGAATTGTTTCTTAATGCAATAGAATAGGTATTCATAATCGTTTTATGAATTTCTTTATTTATAAAACTTATTTAGTTTTAGTTTACAAAAATTATGTTTGAAACATAAATATGTCGTCGAATGAAAGTCTTTCCAAACTCCTTTTGGGGAGATTCATACAAGATTCCTCATAAACAATTATTACATGCAATCTCTCGACTCGCATCACTTGCAAACTCCTTGGCCTAGGATATGTTGGAGTTTCTTCTAAACCCTTATCTTGTAAAATTTTGTAAACTGTTATTCAAATGAAATAATATTAACCTGATGTACTACCCATAAGTACATCATCTTATAGAAAGAAACTAACTCAAGTTCACTAACAATTAATCATATGTCCAACAAAGTTCGATTACTCTATATCAATGCATCATTATGTATCACATGGAGGAGTAATTTTGATATTGAATCTTTATCCATTTTAGGTACGTTTGGAACATTTTCTAATATACTCACTCATTCGATCAAATCAAATCATTTCTATCACATGTTACTTCCATTTTGTATTCTATAAGTTACCATAGACATAATATATGTGTATCAAATACATATGACCATGTCGACTATGACTTGTCAGTGAATATGATGAAGTACGTGGAACCGTTTTGTTATTTATAGAATTACGATTGCATACATCTATATGCATCGATCCGAAAAGTTCATCAACTCTTATGATACTCCTACTAAATTTGTGCATATCCCATTATTGTTTGAGATATAATTAACGAGTATCATATGATTCAAAATCATACAATAAAATTATTTTTTTAAATTATGGCTTTGTCTATAATTCCAAAACAACTGTAAATAATATTACATACTTTTTTATTTTCCAATGCATCAATTTTGTTATAATTTTTTTTTTTACCACATTATAGTTTTATTTCATAAAGAATATTCATATTGAAATATAGCTATGTCTATTTTTTTCAGTCGATACCGAAAAATAATCATTATTTCATAAATAATGTATGGTAAATTTTAAGAAAACAATTTTTGTACTATTATGCAATCAATAAGTGCTATATGGCATGCTCCCACTATTTCCACTATTACTGTAATAGCATACTAAATTTGTAGGTATATCATTCACTTAATACAATTTGTTTATTTCATACACTGCAACTATTTACAGTAGAGAGTTCGTTGATCAAATATCTTGAGCACAAAGACATAAATATCATAGAAAATAATTTTCTATATGGAAATACATTTCGAAATAGAAAGCATATTTCTTATTCCAATATTAAGTATCAATTTTTATTACAATTCTCATTTCCAATGTCTCTTTATGAAGCAGAAATGACTGTTCTTTCTCTTCATCTCAATTTTACGTTAAATTACATCTATTCTTATACATTCATTTTCCTTTCAAATGGTTAAACTATTCAATAGAAAACCTTACTACAATATCATAATAATGTGACGACCCAGAATTTTTAAGCCTTTAAAATCGGAATATTTAATTGATTTTAACATTTAAAAGAAAATTTTAACTTGAGTTCAAATATCACTAATTATTGATGATTAAATTATTAAATTAAATAATTTGGAATTGGATGAAATATGAAATTTGAAGTTTTAAGCCTGTTAAAAATAATTGGAAGGTTTATAGAATTTATATTGATAACGCTGAAGGTAATAGAAGTTGTAAAATTGAAATTAATAGTGCTTTGTTCAGTTTTGAAATTTATATCGTTTAAATTGAATTTAAAAATAAGTCTTCCGAGGCACAGTCTCGAAATTCGACGAAACCAGTTCCACTAGGTCCGTAATATTGAATTATTATCGGATTTCAATTTTCGTAATATTTGGAGTGGTTGTGTGAGCGTACGGCATATAAACGCGTTGAAATTCTATATCGAAAATTTAAATCGATTTCGTTCTTTCTCAACGGAAAACAAAATATAATAATAATAAATAAAAATCGTGTTACATGCCTCTCTTCTTTCCTTTTGAAATCACGAAATCTTATTTACGTTCCTTCTCTTCCAAGCTAAAATTAAAAAAAAAAAGGTAGAGGCTTCGTTCATAAGCTAATGAATGAAAGGATAAAGCACCCTCTCGTTTAACTAATAGAAAAAAAAATAGGGCCAAACCCTTTCGTTCAAATCGACTAAAAAAAATGGCCGAAGCCGATAACCCTTTCTTGAATTAGTGGCGGCTAAGGTTGAATCGAACCGCACATGTTCGACGTGGATAGGAGCTAGGTCGGGTAGGGAAGCGAGGCGACCTAGGAGGAGGAATTCGCGAGCTCGGTGCGACATTGAAGGGTCTTGAGCGGAAGTTGAAATCGTAGGGTTGGTGGAGGAGGAGGCATCGCGATGATGGCTCGCCTGGGCTCGGCTCATGATGGTGGCTCGGTGGCGTCTGAAAGCTTGGGGTTTCGAGATAGTCTTACGCGCGATGGCAGTCGCGACTTGAAGGGGTTCAAGCTAGGGCAAGAGGCGAAGGGAAGTTTGGTCACTGAGGTATACTTACTATTTATTCTTTTCGATTTAAGGGTCCATATATAATTGTGTAGAGATATACAGAATTGGGATAAAAATATATAAAGTTTAAAACAGTAAAGAAAATCTGTTTTAGTTTTTTTTAAAAAAATTATGTAGTTTAAAGTTGAAACTTTTCCTGGTTTAAGGATTTTTGTTGAATAAAGCATATACTGTTGGGTTGCTAAAAGTAAGTTACTAAAGGCAATTATTAGTTTAAAATTTTTAAATCAAATTATAAGTTAAAATTAAATAAGTAAATGGTGATTAATTGTTTGGTCAATCCAAATATTAATAAACTGTATAAATGTTTATACAAGTTCAAATTTGAGAAGTAAGCAAACTGGATTGGAAATGGAATGCTAATAATATAATGTGAGTTAATCTTACTCAGTTTAAATTTAAATTTAAATTTGAATGATTAAATCTAAATAGTTGTTTGAATGATTGGATTGGTTGATGTACTATAGTATGGTATATTTGGAATTGGTATATTATATTGTGCTAACGTCTGTGGATGCAGGGAAAACAGGTTGGAGGGATCCAACTGGATCCCTCAACATTTATTTAAATTATTAAACTCTCACAGCTGTGATTGATTGATAGTCTGTGATGAATTATATTAGAATATTGGATGTTATAGTCTGCTTGAATATTTTGGTACTCTGTTTTATTCAAATATATAGAATTTGACTTTGAAAGGAAATTAAAGAAGTGAACTCATAAGAAATAATTATAAAGAATGTATATAAATTAAATTGAATTGGATAAGAATATTAGTGGTTTCAACATGCTAATTAATATAATTTTGTATATAAAAAGGAATTTTTGAATAAACAGAAAGTTAATGAAGTTTGAAAACTTCAATGATATTATTTAATAAAACAAAACATTTATTTAATATCTAAGATTTAAATTATTGAAAGGAATAAAGAAGAAATTGGAAAAAATCTGAAATTTGTATATTTCAGTTAAAGGATTTAAAATCAAACGGAAAATAATAACAATAATAATAAGTACATAACTAATGAATTTTGAAATGAATTGAGAAATTAAAGAAACCTATTTCAAATAAAATAAATTGGAAATCAATTTGGGGAACTTGATTTAAGTGATTGAAGTTGGAATTTTCTCTGGATGGCCAAGTACATGTTTTAAAAGTAAATTTGTAAATATAAATTAAATGTTTTAAAGTTGTTTTTAAAGAAAACAAGTTTTGTAAAATTTATTATTTCTAATATTTAAAGTAAGTATTTTCTTTTAATCTATTCTAGCAGTAATGATTAAAGGAGTAACTTAGTATTTTGTTTTTAAAAGTAGAAATCTAGTTTTCTATTTTATTAAGTAACTTTATTTCCAAATGTTTATATAGTATGTATTTTTAGTAAATTATTAAAGTAGTTAACTTAAGTGTTTAAAGTAAATTTCAAAGTAAGTATTTTTGCTTAATCTATTATAGTAATAATTATTTAAAGAATGATTGGTATTTTATTTAAAGTATTATTTTAAATTAAAGTAAAAAAATTCTAAATTAAATGTTAAACATATTTTACAATAAAGTAATTTAAATTTATTTAGAAACATCTAGTTTTGTGCTTGGTGATTCCAGTGGAAATAGAAATACTTGGAATTTATTCTAAAAAAGGCAAGTAGAGTTGAAAACTGTTTTCAAAGGAATTTGAAAAGTGAAATTATATCCTGTGAAGATATTTTGAGACAAATAAATAATTTGGGAAATTATTTATTGTTGGATGTTTGTTTGTGAATATAAATTGATAGTTAAATCACCGACTATCAATATTGGACAAACTGCGTTGATCGTTTCGAAGAGACCGGGATCAAGATTTATTTTCTCGAAAACCACTTCGATCTGGTTTGTACGTTTTCGTAAAAAATGATTTTGGATTCGAAGATGGAGCAGTGAAGTGCAAGGGCTGGTCGCTACTAATTCTGAGGATATTTCCAAAATAGATGTAGTAGGAATAGTGCCTTCGGTTCTGTTCGAACCCGGGACGGACTTGTATGGATGAATGCTTGCGAAACATCGTGAGGTGGACGATGGGCATTCTAAGGGATATGTTCTATAAAGGTAACGCTTAGCCTCAAGCCTCATCAAACGGGAATGACTGAAAATCAAGGGTTATGCAGCAAGGCTAGGTGGGTAGCACCCAAGCAGGGTGAGGTCATTCCAGTCTAGATGTCCCTTTTTATTTCGGCTTAGTGGGCGGTTGCTGATCCCAACCGCGGGGTGATCTCACTCGGGATTATCCAGTAAGGGGTAGTCCCGGCCTTGTGTTGCAGAGGAGCGGGCGTACTCCTCGGTACGGTGATCTAGGCCCCGTACTGTGACAGGTGGTACCCCAGTGCCTAGTCATTAGTTGGAAATCCATTCTCCCTACAAGCCTTGTACGAGTTTTGTTTGTATTACCCACTCTGTGGCTAGTAGCTGGAATTTAATTATGTAAAAATTTCGACTATTTTATAAGTATTTGTATATAGACCCAATTATAATATCAGAGGATTTCTATAGAAATTGTTTTAGCTATCGTAAGGTAAAAACCCGACATGTTTATTTGTGGCGTGGTCTTACGAGATGCTTTTTTTTTCAAAGGATTTTTTTAAAACTTTAATAATCAATTGGGTGTGATTTTCTCACGCTGGTATTCCAGACTGACTCGGGTGTTATTTAACTGTAACGCTCGGGTCAGACCGAGTATTATAGGATACATGATGTGATGCTATGGAGCTCAGGAGACGAGCTGGATGACGATACATACTCTCGTACTTGTTTATATATATATATATATATTCCGCTGTGTTGAGTTGCTGTGTATCCATTTGTATGTTATCGATGTTGATGTTGAGCTGTGATTGATGTACTCTGATGACGTAATATATAAACAGAGGTATTTGATTTTTGAATAAAGATCATTATTATCTATTATATTTTATTCTGCTGCGATGGTTAGATTCTGATGTTGTTTTCTATTTTCTTCTTCTACCTCTTCTTCTTTAACCCAAATGGTTCGTATTTCTGTACAACTTGAGTTAATTTTAGTAGAATAGTGTTGACTCAAGGTGTACGGATTTGCGGGCTGTTACACTTGGTATCAGAGCTTAGGTTGGTGATAACCTTGGCTCTGGTGGGAATTGCTCATTTAAATTAGAGTCTGTAGTGCTCTATAATGAGTTTGAGCGTATTAATAAATATGAGCGCGTATTTGTTAGTGAATATAAATTGTTTTAATATTGTGTTGATTGGTTTATTGAGTGGCATATGAACCTTCGTCGGCACAGTCTGGACAACTGTATCGAAAGGGTTTCTAAACACTTGAATGGAACAATCGACACGGTATTGTTTTAAATATGGATGAATGAAATAATTTTACCCAAAAATATATTTTTGATATAAAAAAAAGTTTTTGTAAACTATTTAGCTAATATATGGTTGCTTGGATGTTAGGAATGATGATATTTAAATTATTATCATTTTTGAGTGGAAATTTAACTAGAAATTGTGAATACAACCAAAGATTAAGGAGATAAATTCAATTATGAAATGAAATTTATAAATATGAATTATAAATGTAAATTATAAATTGAAATATAATCAAATGATAATTTGTATGATCATGTGCAAATGAATTATAGTTAAAAGTGATTTAAGCAGGATTTGGAAATTTAAAATCCCGGAGATTTGGAAGTATTTGAAGATAAATAATAGCATTATTATTTTGGAGATATTTCTGAAAGAAAATGTGTTTTAAATGGATTTTGAAAGTGATATAGCATAGAAATCACTTGGATTATTGGAAAATAATTCTGGTGATGACGGCCGCATCATCAGTATTCATTTTCGAATTTCTAAGTGACGGATTGCTGCCAAAATTTGATTTATTCAGAAAGCTAGTTGTTTTTGAAAATTTCAAAGGAAATTTGTTGACGGTAAAACCAGGATTGGTTTGACTTTTGAGAAATGTGATTTGAGAAGTTGGAGATTCCAAAATAATTTGAAACCAAAGGTCGGGTGTTTAAAAATCCTGATGAAATATGTTGTAAGCTTATTAAGTGAGATGAATTTTAAATCATGAAGCAAATATGAGTTTTAAATGTTGGAATTTAAATTTAAAGAGAAAAGTTAAAAATGAAATTACCTTGGATGGGAAATAAAAATTTGACTGGATCGATATTAGTTGAATAGGCTGAAAATAATATTCAGTTGTATTCGAATTAAGTTGAAATTGAATTGAGTTAAATAAATCTGAGTTAAAATAAAACTGAATTGGAATAAGAATTCAATTGAATTATTGAATGGAATTAGATTCTTACCTGCATAAATGGAAAATAAGTTGGATAAGGATTGAATTGAAATAAATAAATCAGAATAACTTATAAGAGAACTAAAAAAATCCATGGAATGAAATAAGCTTGGGTTATAAATAAGCATAAGGCTTAAGTTAAAAATAAAGGAAGAATATATTCAAGCCTAGAATGAATGGAATTGTGTAAATAATAAGTTGTGACTTATTAAATTTGAAGGTGAGATAGAAAACCCAAAATAAATATTTTTGATGAATTGGAAAATAAAACAGAAAATCCAAACTTGAATTATAAAATAATTTGAACTAAGAAAATTAAATGAAGAGATATTGGGACTTAAAAATCAAGTATTGAACTATAAATAGGGGAGAACTAAATTGTTAATAAATTAGTTAATGAAATGTGTAAATGGAACCTATTGTAGTTAAATAAAGCTGAATTGGGAAATAATGATGAAGTTTGGAGATAAAACTCAAGTTATAAATCAAATTCGACCTGGATCGATAGTGAAGTAATGTAATTAAATTGTGGTTAATAAATTGGGTGGTAAATTGAGAATGGATAGTAGAATCAGAACTTGAGTTATAAATAAAAATTGACTCGAAGTGTTAACAAATTTGAAATGTATCGAATAAAAATGTAAATGGATTAGAATAGTAATGGTTTGAATGTGCAAATAAAATCCAAATAAGTGGAAATAAATTGGAGATGACCATGTAATCAATTGAATGAGTTGAGTATGAAAGTTAAATTTTATAATAACTAATCAAAGGAAATTGTAGATTTAATTGAGATAGAAGCAAGTTGAATAAAAGAGAATAAATATTTATTTGTGAAATGAGAATGAGCTTAAGTTTAAAATTTGAATAAATCAAAATAAATTGTATTAAGCTGAATATAAGGGGGAGAATTGAATTGAATTCAACTTAAAACCAAGTTTAATGGTATTGAACTGAATTTAAATCATGTGAAAATAAATTTGAATCGAAATAGAATTCGGTGGATTATAGATAATATTTAAGAAAATGTAAATTCAAAATGGATTGAGTGGATAAACTAATTATATTGAATAAATAAATGGATGGGATGAATAAGAATCAAGTGAAGTATGGTTTATATAAGTTGAGAAATGATTGTTGAATGAAATAGCTTGGATTGTCTTCGAGCTAAATAAAATAGTTCGGAATAAACAATTTTGGAATGAATTGTAAGTGAACGGAGTCAAATCTGAAATGCAATGAAAATGAAAATATGTGAATTGTGGATAAATTTTAAAAATGGAATAGAATTAAGTATAAGTTGAGTTGAAATCCATTTAAATTGGTTATAAAACATAAATACTTATTTATTCACATGGGTCTCGTCGAATTGCATAGAATAAATCGTCATTGGATGTATATGGAAGTAATTAAAATTATATGAGTTGATAGAAGTAAAATAAATTGATTTTGAAAGCAAATGAATTAAATATGAGTTCAGTTTGCTTAAAAATAAATTAAATGTGAGCAATTGAGTTTTAAACCATTCAAATTGATGAAGCTGTATACGAATGGATTGAAAACCATTCAAATTGAATGAAAATGGTTTATAAATTAATTGGAATAGTGGAATTAGTATAAAAATTGTATCAGTTGCTTACGGAAAATGTTTGATGTGCATTTCTTTTAGAATTCATATGTTTTAACCATTGCAACTAAGTGAAATATAGTTAAACTGCAAATATTTGGCACTTACATGTTTAAATTGAGTAAGTACAGGTACCTGGAAGCCATGTGGCTGGATTTGGTTGTGCTATTTGCTAAAAATAATAAGTCGCTTGCTTAAAATGCTAAATAAGGTACGCCTACGCAATAAAAATAGGAAATATGAACTTTTTTTGGTTTTTCCGACCGTGTGGGTCGATGTATATATACTTATCTCTTTTTTCAAATTGCAAAAGCTCCTCCGTACAAAGGGGACTGTGCCAAAAAAATTCAGAAATTTTGGGAGTTAGAAAATTTTAGAAAATTTTGTTAATGACAAAACGGTTTAAAATTGGAAAATTGAAATAAGTTAGTGAATGAAACTAATTAAAATAATGACATGAATCAGTTATAAATGGAAAAATAAAATTCAATATTTAGAGTTTAAAGATAAATTGAATTCGTATGGAAATGAAAAGAATCTATTTGAATAGAAATAGATATAAACTAGAATGGTGAAGTGAAAATAAATAAAGAAACATATAAGTGCTTATACTAAACTTAAATAAGGGATGGTAAATTCTTAATTGGAAATTGAATAGTACAAATATAATCTAAGTTAATATTTGAATTAATAAATATTGATATTTGGTAAGGAAGTTGATAAAATGTTTTTGGGAATATTGTGATTAGATATTGGTGTTAAGCAGGATATGCAAGTATTATAAAAAGGAAGGGAAAATTGGTTTTGATTTCAGATAATAAATTTGAATTGCTCGACAAAAAGGTATGTGTTTAAGTTTCTATATGAAATTTGATTGGGATTTTGGATTGAGCCACTTGGCCTTTTGTTTTCTTTTTGGATTTGGGAGGCCGTAGAGCCATTTTGTAGTTGTACCGAGCTAGCCGCGCAAAGGAGACGCTGGCAAAAATTTTCGAGAATTCATGGAGTTAGAAAACTTTTGAGAAATTTTGAAAATTTTAAACTTGGTTTTGAATTATGATTTGACTAGTTGAATAAATAAAGTTGATCGGGAACTATGAAAAGTTTGGAAAGTTAATAAGAATAATAATGGATCTTTTATAAAAAGATAGTTGGTAAGATGTTGAATTGTTAGAGACCGTTTGGTTTCGGGGAAAAAGTAAACGGGTATTTGACCATTCTTCATAACCAGTAATTTCGGGGACGAAATTCTTTTAAGGGGGGAGGAATGTGACGACCCGGAATTTTTAAACCTTTAAAATCGGAATATTTAATTGATTTTAATATTTAAAAGAAAATTTTAACTTGAGTTCAAATATCACTAATTATTGATGATTAAATTATTAAATTAAATAATTTGGAATTGGGTGAAATATGAAATTTGACGTTTTAAGCCTGTTAAAAATAATTGGAAGGTTTATAGAATTTATATTGATAACACTGAAGGTAATAGAAGTTGTAAAATTGAAATTAACAGTGGTTTGTTCAGTTTTGAAATTTATATCGTTTAAATTGAATTTAAAAATAAGTCTTTCGAGGCACAGTCTCGGAATTCGACGAAACCAGTTCCATTGGGTCCGTAATATTGAATTATTATCGGATTTCAATTTTCGTAATATTTGAAGTGGTTGTGTGAGCGTACGGCATATAAATGCGTTGAAATTCTATATCGAAAATTTAAATCGATTTCGTTCTTTCTCAACGGAAAACAAAATATAATAATAATAAATAAAAATCGTGTTACATGCCTCTCTTCTTTCTTTTTTAAATCATGAAATCTTATTTACGTTCCTTCTCTTCCAAGCTAAAATTAAAAAAAAAGGTAGAGGCTTCGTTCATAAGCTAATGAACGAAAGGATAAAGCACTCTCTCGTTTAACTAAAAGAAAAAAAATAGGGCCAAACCCTTTCGTTCAAATCGACTAAAAAGAATGGCCGAAGCCGATAACCCTTTCTTCAATTAGTGGCGGCTAAGGTTGAATCAAACCGCACATGTTCGACGTGGATAGGAGCTAGGTCGGGTAGGGAAGCGAGGCGACCTAGGAGGAGGAATTCGCGAGCTCGGTGCGACATTGAAGGGTCTTGAGCGGAAGTTGAAATCGTAGGGTTGGTGGAGGAGGAGGCATCGCGATGATGGCTCTCCTGGGCTCGGCTCACGATGGTGGCTCGGTGGCGTCTGAAAGCTTGGGGTTTTGTCACGACCCGATTTTCACTCCCAGAAAATCGCGTCATGAATTAAGAAAGAAAGGGATAGAAAAGAGAAAGGAAAGAAGAGAAGAAGAAACAACACACGAATCTCAACAGCGGAAACGAATAAATTATATTAATAACATAAGTATTACATAGTATACATCAAATATCAGAGTACACAGACATATACAACACATACTAGACAGTTATAAACACCTGTCTAGTTATTACAACTCAATACAAACAGAACACTCAGAGATACCAAACACAGCGGAATTATATAACTACACGCGGAAGCCTCCTGCTCCATATGCTCCTCCACAATTCGTCAAAGCTAATCCTGAATCCTAACCTGAATTCTCTTGACTACTCATAAAAAATTTGAGTACCCAAGAGTTAAAGAAAAACAGAAATAACTCCAGGTCAGACATGGGTCTGGTGTGAGTAACAGGTTAAAGTTGCTTAACTTTGAAAAACCTTTGAAAAGAAAGGTATCACGTAAGACTTCCCACACATAAACATGGAAAAGTTTTTACCTTACGCTAACCAAAACATTTGATAGGAAATCCGATGATATTATAATAGTGTCTAGGGTTTTCAAATAAATAAGAAATAGCCGAAATTGTTACATTCATTAAATTCCAGCTACTAGCCACAAAAGTGGGTAATACAATCAAAACCGTTGGCACTTATTGGATATTGGATTCCATACAATGGCAGGGCTACTGGGGTACCGCCCGTCACAGTACGTGGCCTAGATCACCGTACCGAGGAGCCACCCTAACTCCCCTGCAACACAAAGCCGGACCCGTTCCTTACTGAACAGTTCCAAATAAGACAACCCCGACGGTTGTCATGATCAACCGTCCCACACAGCCGAAATATAAAGGGACCTCTAGACAGGGGTAAATCTTACTCTCAAGTGGGGGCTACCCACGAAGCTTTGCTGCATCTCCCCTGTTTTAGCCATTCCCGGTTGATGAGGCTTGAGGTTACGATTACCTTTATAGGACACATCACTTAGAATGCTCATCGTCCACCTGACGATGTTCTGAAAGCATTCAATCCATACAAGTTCGTTCCGGGTTCGAACGAAACCGAAGGCATTATCTCGTTACACTCGTTTTGGAATCACCCTCAGAGTTAACGACAATAACCCTTGCACTCTGATTCACCATCTCGAATCTATAAGACCTATTCCGTCAAACTCATTACGGAATCACCCACAGAGTTATACTGACGTATAGCCCTTACACCTCGAGTCTTCACTTGCTCCACTTAGATTCACGACCTAACGTTATTTGGAATCGATGTGGTTTTCGGATCCCAAATATGGAAACCCGATCCCGGTCTCATCGAAATCCAAAGCGTGTCTTTTAGGTCCAAGTTGTTTAAATTTAAAACAGTTCAATTTATTATCTAAATATACACAGATAGATAATTCATAACACAACAGATAATCAACATTATCATTATCAACAGATAATCATATCATAATCAGATAATACATATTATCATCCAGAAGCAACCAATGCATCCATATCACATCCACTACTCATCTCATAACTGAGATTACAAACCATACCAGGCAACTAATACCATTCATCTAACATAAGCAATGATCTAATGATCACACTTTTTATAATTAATTTAGAATGAATTAAATTAATTACTCAATCTCTAATTAATTTAAAATGAATTAAATTAATTACTTCATCATCAATTCTGTTTAACTTAATCATCTATTGATTATAAATCAACTTATAAATCATTATTCATTATTCTTTTCAATTAATCATTACTGATTAACTATCTCTAATTACAATAAGTAATTAGCATTTAATATTAATCACACAAGTTAATTACATTAAACCCTACATATATATTAATCACCCTTGATTAATAACCATTCAGTAATTAACTACATTAATTACTCAATCCAATAATTAATTATTCTTAATTAATTATCTAAATTAATCCCCTTGATTAATTTCAAAGTAATTTAAATCCAAATTACTTCTATATCAAATATCTTTAATTACATCCTGTAATTATTAATTAATTACTTCCTTAAGTAATTACAAATTCCTAAATTACATAAAGTAATTATCAAACAATTCAACAAATGTCTAAATCAATTAAACTTAATTAATTAATCTAAACAAACCACATTAACCTTAATTAATTACATTAAGTAATTAATTCACTAATTACTTTCATTAAGTAATTAAACCTAAATAATTGATTATTAATTAATTAATCTAATTAATTATCAAAAATTAATCACATAAATTAACTGTTAATGACTTCATTAATCATTTCTTAATTACTTAATTAAGGATTACTTAAATTAATCATCATTAGTTATTAAGTAACTAATATTTAATTACTATTTAATTAATCTCTAATTATTAATTAACTAAGTGTTAATTAAAATCTTAATTATCATTAATCACTTGATTAAATAAATCTTAATCATAAATTAAAATTTAATTAACCCTCCTTAATTATAGATAAATTAAACTTAATTAATTAATCCCAAATTAAATTAATTATCATTAATTATTCAATTAAACATCCGCATTTATTAATTAATTAAATAATTAATATTCATCTTAATTACCTTAATAATTAAATGATTTCAATCATTTAATTTATTTATCTTTTAGATAAACATTTCTTATTAAATTATGCATTTAAAAACAAAATGTTTTTAAATTTACATTAAATTCAATTTAACATTTCTTTTAAACTTAAGATCCAAATTTATTTAAAATAAGATTTTAAACAATACAACTTAATCTTATATGTTTACAAAAACATATACTTAATAAGTTTTAAAAAGAATTTAAATTTCAATTCAAATTAAATTCAAATCAATTTAAAAATATCTTTAAATTTCAAAATTTGAAATATAACTTCCAAGCTTATTTTAGATTTAACTTCTTTAAACTCTTTCTATAATTTATACCTTTAATTCAAATGCAAACCATTTGAAAACAATTTAAATTTAAATCTTTAATTTAAAAACTGAAATCTAAATTTTAAATCCAGATTTAAAAACTCAGTTTGAATTCAATTTGAATTCCTAAATTAAAAACTTAACTTTTCAATTCAATATGCAAAACAACAATGCATTTATACTTGAGATTTCCAAATCAAATTTAAATTTTAAAAGCTTAAATGATTTCAAATTCCAGACAAATCAAATTTGAATTCATATTCAAATTCAAACCAAAACTCAGTTTAAAATCTTCACCTAAAAATTTAAACTTACCTTTTACATTTAAACAGAAACAGTTTTCTGTTTTATAAACAAAAACTCAAACTTTGAAATTCCCAGAATTTAAATAATTTCAAAAGAACAGAATTTAAACTTATTTAAATTCATACTTGAATTCAGTTTAAAAACCCAAGCCACAATTTTAGTTGCACCTTAATTCAAATTTTAAAAATCTAGAAACAGTTTCCTGTTTCCCCTTTCTTTTTCTTTTTTATATTTTTAACCAATTTGAAATTCTGCATTTAAAATTATTACAAAATAATAATTCAAACTATTTGAATTCAATTTCAGACTCAAGTTAGATTCTAAGTTCAAAGTTTCAGATTAAATTAAATCTTTATTTTAATTTTTTTTAAAATAAACAGAACAGAACAGTTTCTGTTTAATAAAGCCTGAATATACACACACTGAACTCCCCTATTTACTTCGAGTCAGTTCCCCTACTACTCCGAGTCATTTTCTATTTCCCCCGAGACCAACTCGAGTAAAATCCCTGCAACCAACATCAACTCCAAACTGAAACATTAACTCACTGCAGTGTCAATCCTGTCAACACCATTAACTACCATCTCCGACCACCATCATCGACCAAACTCCGGTGATAGCTTCTTCACCTCACCATCCACCAACACTCCCAATAGCTTCAAACTCGATGCACTGAGGAGTACACAATCGACCACAAAACAGTATCCCAAATAAACTAGGGTTCCTCAACTAAAATCCCAAATTAAAGTCTCAAACTTGAATTGCAAACCCATTCAATAATTTTCTTATGATTTATGATGGATAAACCATCACCAGAAACAATTTCAACCAAGCTAAAACCATGTATCAACTGTACTAAGCAAATATGTAAAATACAGTACTTTCAAAACTGCATTTCCAACTCTTTTCTAAAAATTTATATTTTGAACTTAAAAATCATGTTTAGTATAGGGTTTCACTTTACATTACTTATTTATCAAATTCTCATACTTGAATTCTTGCTAATTTTAATGTTTGCTCAACTGTTTATAATCCAAAGATAATAATTTACAGCAACTTTGAAAATTAAATAAAAATATCATTGTACAGAAAACTGCATGCACACATATATATTCATAAATAAAAATAGTCACTGCAAATTTCATAAATTATATCCATTTCAGATTAAAGCATGCAATCAACCTACTTAAATTTTTGAAAAGAGGAGTTACTCACCTTATTTGCCAAAATGCAGAGCATAATCAACTATGCAGAGCACCTCCAGTTCAAATGCCAAGAATGCAGACCCCTATCTTGCTTTTAAATGATGCATGCAGGCTTGTTAATTGATGAAGATTAAAATGCAGAGTACATCCAGATTTTATTTTAGCATGCAGGCCTCACTTGCAATTTGCAGATGTAAAGAAATGCAGAGCTTCAAATGGATGTGCAGGTTTGTATATGGTTTGAAGAATGCAATTTGTTTTGAAACAGAGGAGTTAGAAAAGAGGAGCTACAGGTTTTAATGAAATGCAGATTTGTTGAATTTGAAAAGAGGAGTTGAAGGTTTGTTTGGGTTTCAGACATGAATGCAAATGTATGCAGATTTGAAAAATGTAGTTTTGAATATTTGAAGAGTTTCAGATTTGAACATGAATGAGGATGAAGTTGATCTTTTCTTGATTAAGGAATGAATAAAAATGCATATGAATGAAGAAACAAAAATGATATGAATGTATTTTCAGATTTAAGTGAATTAAAAGAAAAATTAAATGAAACATTGACACTTGTCTTTTTTTTAAAATAAACACTTGTTAGCTTTAAGCTCTAATATATGTACACATGTCTCTTTGATTAATAACCATGTTTAATTAAAGTTAAATAAATATTAAACATTGTTAATTAAATCTTATACATAATTATGTATAAAAATGATTCTCTAAATAAATAAAGCAAAGTATTATTATAATATACAAGTAGTTCATTTGAAAAAAAGATACTTTTAATACAAATTTATAAAAGAGTTTGTAACATAATTTAATATACAACTTGAATTAAAAATGAATTTGAAACTAATTAAACATTTGTCTCATTTTAAAATCATATAGTTATTTAATTAAATATATTTGAAAAGCTTAAATCCAAAATAAATCACAATTTCTATTTTCAAAACATATTAAAATTATACTATACTAATTTAAATAAAAACAATTTGTCTATTCAAAATGTATACAAATACATATACATTATTAAATAGAAAACAATTTATTAACTTATCTAAAATAATTTCACAAATTAAATTTTTAAATAAAGAAGATTATTTAAATCAAATCAAATTTATTAATCAAAATTATTAATTCAATATAAATTTAAATCCAGATTATTAAATTTATATTGTCCAAAATTCCGGGTCGTTACAGGTTTCGAGATAGTCGTACGCGCGATGGCAGTCGCGACTTGAAGGGTTTCAAGCTAGGGCAAGAGGCGAAGGGAAGTTTGGTCACTGAGGTATACTTACTATTTATTCTTTTCGATTTAAGGGTCCATATATAATTGTGTAGAGATATACAGAATTGGGATAAAAATATATAAAGTTTAAAACAGTAAAGAAAATCTAATTTAGTTTTTTTTTAAAAAAAATTATGTAGTTTAAAGTTGAAACTTTTCCTGGTTTAAGGATTTTTGTTGAATAAAGCACATACTGTTGGGTTGCTAAAAGTAAGTTACTAAAGGCAATTATTAGTTTAAAATTTTTAAATCAAATTATAAGTTAAAATTAAATAAGTAAATGGTGATTAATTTTTTGGTCAATCCAAATATTAATAAACTGTATAAATGTTTATACAAGGTCAAATTTGAGAAGAAAGCAAACTGGATTGGAAATGGAATGCTAATAATATAAGGTGAGTTAATCTCACTCAGTTTAAATTTAAATTTAAATTTGAATGATTAAATCTAAATAATTGTTTGAATGATTGGATTGGTTGATGTACTATAGTATGGTATATTTGGAATTGGTATATTATATTGTGCTAACGTCTGTGGATGTAGGGAAAACAGGTTGGAGGGATCCAACTGGATCCCTCAACATTTATTTAAATTATTAAACTCTCACAGCTGTGATTGATTGATATTCTGTGATGAATTATATTAGAATATTGGATGTTATAGTCTGCTTGAATATTTTGGTACTCTGTTTTATTCAAATATATAGAATTGGACTTTGAAAGGAAATTAAAGAAGTGAACTCGTAAGAAATAATTATAAAGAATGTATATAAATTAAAGAGAATTGGATAAGAATATTAGTGGTTTCAACATGCTAATTAATAAAATTTTGTATATAAAAAGGAATTTTTGAGTAAACAGAAAGTTAATGAAGTTTGAAAACTTCAATGATATTATTTAATAAAACAAAACATTTATTTAAATTATTGAAAGGAATAAAGAAGAAATTGGGAAAAACCTGAAATTTGTATATTTCAGTTAAAGGATTTAAAATCAAACGGAAAATAATAACAATGATAATAAATACATAACTGTAACGCCCCACCTCTATGCTCACAATAATAAAGAGTATTAAAAGAAATACTGTCCGTTATTACGAAAAGTAAAGCTGGGCAGGAGCGGCCATCCATAGTTAGGCCTTACACTAGCATTGGTTATCTCGATAGGAGTGGTATATATTTTTAATTTTTTTCATCACTTATTTATTTACTCCCATTGACATACCCAATTCCAATATAAAACGAACTACGATGGTTCATAATAGTTTAGTACAATAAATATAATAATAACACAGATAATATAAATGCAAAACACAGATTAAACAGAAAGTCTCATATATATAATAACTGATGTCAGTTATAATACATGTGATACAATACATATGATACAACTACAACTGTCGACTCTGGAAGTTATATATACAAGTACATTATCGTAAATAATATACATGAATATACAACATCCTATACCAAGACAACGACTACTCCAAAAAGTAAGAAAAGACTTCATAGCTCTAGCAGCAATCCAAAGTAAGATATCAACAACCTGTAAATACTTGGTCTGACCCGAGTATTACATTCAAAAGAAAATAATACACGGGTCAGTCTAATTCAAACTCAGTTATTAGTGCACAGAAGCAGTAATAAGTAAGTAACAAATAGACGACAGTCACAATAAATCTCGTCTATCCGATCCTTAAATAAAGAAATCGGATAATGATAAATGTAACACGTAACAGTGTTAAACAACAAATCAGCAAATCCATATTATCAACGAAGATAAATTAAAAATATTATAAATGAAGATAATTTAAAACATTATTAATGAAGATAATTTAGAAAACAACAGAATTGCCGAAACGGCAATTAATGACAAATTCTAATTATTAAATAAATAATTAGAAACTCATAATCTAATTATCAAAAAGATAATTAGATACCAACAAAACCATCAATTTAAACCAAATCAGGATACGACACAAAATATTGAAATATCAATTAAAATGACAATTTGGGTAGGGCTGCAGTACACGCACGCGTGTACTGCCTCGCCACTACAGCATATGGAATATGCCAAAGATCAATAAATCAAAACAAAATAGAATATCATAAAAGCCATACCGTGTGGCTGCAGTGCACGCTTGCGTGCACTGCCTTGCCACTACAGTGATGTTGTACCCAATGAAAATTTCACAAACGAACACAAGGTCAAACCCTAGCGTTTAAACTGGATTCAACTCAAGTATAGTCAGAAAACAATCCATTTGCATCAATGCAATGCAAACCATCAAGGGCAAGACTGCATACAACCGAAACTGCAGTCGCCGATGAATGCAACCTTACATAAGACAGTAATGAGTCAGGTACAACAACATGAAGGAACCAGACCTCAAAGGAAATCAAAGTGGTCATGCACTTTAAACCCAAAGCAATGCTCAGTGCACAAGAGCAGTGGACAATGCAGGAAGATTGGAAAATGATATCAAGTGTTCCAGTATATATAGATACCGGTGACTACAAATACAAGCAGATAGGTACAGGTATCAGGGACATATGCAGAGTATGACAAAGTCAAGGATACAAATAAATCAAGTGCATAATGGCCAAAGCCAATACACATAGGAAATGCAAAGTCGAAGGCCAGATACCACACAAACAACATAGCAATGTGGGAGTGCATACAAGATGATCAAAATGCAAGAACAGTTGTGGATATAAATATCTCACTGCGACACTAGTGCAAGATACATGAACGAAATTTCGAATCAATATATGATGTGCACGACTACTAGCACATATAGATATACAGTATAAACTAAAGTGAATGAGGACTCAACGCTCTATCTCAAAGAAAAATGGACGGTAGACTGTTTAGAAACTAAATAACGACACTGATTGCAATCTTAAGTGAACTCAACCAGACAGCCAAATACAAAGGCAACTGAAAAATGAATAATGCAAGCCAACATCAGTGATACAGCCTTAACAATGATATGGCTATAAACAACCATATATGAACACTGCAACGCTCAAGTATACGAAGGCAAAACCCAAAAGCATCAAAATTAGTTTATGGAATATGCAAACCAGATAAGGAATGCACCAGAACAGGAAAATCAATTCAAATTCAGTCTAGGTAAAGCAAAACAGTTCTAGTGCACCATTAAAGACCAAGAATGAACATACTACAGTTCAGATTAGTGCACACAATCGCAAGTTCCAGGTGGTACTCACAGGCACAATGTGCACTGATACAAATACGTTCAAGTGCAATATCAAAAATGAAGTTTGAAAGCAAAATATATATGCAACAAAAATCGGGCGCATGTACAATTGTGAAAAATAGGTGAAAATGCCACCAACAAGAATACAACACAAGTGTACATAAGCAACAATGCACTGTACATCAAGTGATACAAAACCCGAGCATCACAATTACATAAACCATGGCACAGTAACTAAATGCCGCATATACAACCGAGCAGTCAGCGATGAAACATTTAAAATGACCCGGTGGCTCGACAACAATAAAATGCACCAGCAAGTAGTACGAGTTGAAGACTACACTACTACGAAGGGAACAACATACACAAACAAATTCCAACAAACCGTGGATCAGCAGTTTCACCAACAAAACAAAGACCGAAGTCACTAGTTTAAAATCAACGAAGTGGCCAAAGTCAGAGATCAATGCATACTGAGGCACACTGGAATATACAGTGCAACACAGTGCATTGTTCAAACTAATGAACATGCTGCAGCCGAGATACATGCTACAGAGAACCGAAAATCCAGTTGCAACATAAATCAATGGCCAGATTCAAACTCGCACAAACCCAGCAAAGTAGTGAAAACAAGTGAAACCAAAATGACAGTGATATACACAAGTCAACAAAACAAGTCAGCAATCCCACTAGAATCAAATATATTCGAAAAATATGGAATCAAAATTTTCCAATTATATCAGAAAATCGAACAACCATGTAAGTGACGACAACTACAAAATCAACCTTGTCCAGTCGAAATCAAATGACCAAAATTTCCAATTATATATTCGAACGCGAATAAAGGAGATCGCACACATATAAACGAAAACAAGGTCTGGAATGATATTAGATGTGAGTAAACAAAATTACTCACCTGAATCGAAGCAACGGCTAGCTCAGTCAAGTGGTCGCGAACATCTCAAGAGGCGATCGATCTATAGAGCAAGAAAATTGAACTCGAACGAGCATCTGAAACCGGCGACCACGAATTATTGAAACCCTAATTACTTAAGGAAGAGGAACAAGCAAAAAGAGGCCGCCATTCTTTCGTATGTTTTTTTTAATTTTAGGGTTGCAAATCAAAAATGAAAAGGGGGAAAAGAACGGGTATTAGCCTTGAAAATTTTCACGGACTCAAAATAAAACATGGGCCACAATTCAATTTTCAAAGTCCACAATTCCTTTTAACAATTTTAATTTCAACTCAATTTAAAAAAACTTCAATTAGCAATTAGCAATCAATTAATCGTTTAGTGACGATAATAAAATAATTGTGAAATCCCGGGTTGTTACAGACTCCCCTTCTTATAAAAATTGCGTCCCCGCAATTTTCATAATTAAGGTTGTCAATAACAATTATTTTTCTAACATAAACTGGTTAAGCTTGAAAAATAAAGGTCAAGAACACAAACGCCAAAGAAATCTTTTAATTCCAATAAAAGAAATTCACAAATTCTCAACAGTATCTAATTATCAAGTAGATAATCAGAAAACAACAAAACTGAATAAATACGGTTATCAACAATAATCAATTATCAATTAGATAATTAGAATACAGAAATCACAAAACAGCAATATCTAATTATCGATACGATAATTAGAAAACAGCAAAATCTAATTATCAACAAAGATAATTAGAAAACATAAATCACAATTCACAAAACTACAATTATATAGCCACCAAAAACGATAATCAAATCTCAAATCAACAAATATTCAATTATCAAAAACGATAATCATATCTCAAAATATTCAATTATCAAAACGATAATCAAATCTCAAATCAACAAATATTCAATTATCAAAAACGATAATCAAATCCCAAATCAATAAATATTCAATTATCAAAAACGATAATCAAATCTCAAATCAACAAATAATCAAATCAACAAATAAATATCAAAAACGATAATCAAATCAACAAATATTCGATTATCAAAAACGATAATCAAATCCTAAATCAACAAATATTCGATTATCAAAAACGATAATCAAATCTCAAAACAAAAAATATTTGATTATCAAAAACGATAATCAAACCTCAAATCAACAATTATTCGATTATCAAAAACGATAATCAAATCAACAATATTCGATTATCAAAAACGATAATCAAATCTCAAATCAACAAATATTCGATTATCAAAACGATAATCAAATCAACAAATATTCGATTATCAAAAACGATAATCAAATCTCAAATCAAAATATTCGATTATCAAAAACGATAATCAAACCTCAAATCAACAATTATTCCATTATCAAAAACGATAATCAAACCAACAAATATTCGATTATCAAAAACGATAATCAAACCTCAAATCAACAATTATTCGATTATCAAAAATGATAATCAAATCAACAAATATTCGATTATCAAAAACGATAATCAAATCTCAAATCAACAAAGATTTGATTATCAAAAACGATAATCAAACCTCAAATCAACAATTATTCGATTATCAAAAACGATAATCAAATCAACAAATATTCGATTATCAAAAACGACAATCAAACCTCAAATCAACAATTATTCGATTATCAAAAACGATAATCAAATCAACAAATATTCGATTATCAAAAACGATAATCAAATCAACAAATATTCGATTATCAAAAACGATAATCAAATCTCAAATCAACAAATATTCGATTATCAAAAACGATAATCAAACCTCGAATCAACAATTATTTGATTATCAAAAACGATAATCAAATCAAAAAATATTCGATTATCAAAAACGATAATCAAACCTCAAATCAACAATTATTCGATTATCAAAAACGATAATCAAATCAACAAATATTCGATTATCAAAACGATAATCAAACCAACAAATATTCGATTATCAAAAACGATAATCAATCAACAAATATTCGATTATCAAAAACGATAATCAAACCAACAAATAATCGATTATCAAAAACGATAATCAAACCAACAAATATTCGATTATCAAAAACGATAATCAAACCAACAAATATTCGATTATCAAAAACGATAATCAAATCTCATATCAACAAATATCCAATTACCTGCAGATAATTGGAAACAACAAATATCTAGAATCAATTAAGATAACTAGAAAATCAACATAAAAGGTGGATCGATCCCAACAAATGGCGAGTTTTAGCTACGCCGCACGTGCATCAACAAATGGCCGAAGCCTACCAAGTACCAAACATAATTTTGGCTCCCAACAAATGACCCGGAGGTCCAACAAATGACCCGAAGGTCTGGTACTGGTATTGACCCGAAGGTCCAACAAATGACCCGAAGGTCCAACATAGCGGCTCGAAAGCACACGAAATTCATCAAAATCATCAAAACAGCAAATATTTCAATTAACGAGTCCGGAACTAACCAAAATAGCAAACGCACATGTCCCATAACCACGAGTTTTACTAAATCGTTTAATTCTCTTCATCGTTTCCTTGAAAGTGCAAAATTATGTATTTCAAAAATAACATTTCACATTCTCAAACGGACAAGTCTGGAATTAAGCGAATCAGTAAAAGAAAGGGGTCATAGTCCTCGATTTTGCTGAAACGTTTAAATCGCTTCCTCATTCTTTTGAAAACGCAAACTGCAAAACTTCTGAAAACAGTTTCATTTATTTTACAAAAGTAATAATTTACATTCTCAAACGAACACGTCCGGAATTAAGCGAATCAGTAAAAGAAAGGGGTCATAGTCCTCGATTTTGCTGAAACGTTTAAATCGCTTCCTCATTCTTTTGAAAGCGTAAACTATAAAAATTTTGGAAAACAATTTTATTTTTAAAACGATTTGCAAATCCGTGAAGAAAAAAACAGCAGCATTAATGACAATTTCGATACGAAAATTGTACTTCTCAAAACACCGTAGAAACGGATCTCAAAATCAGCATTGCGGGATAACCGCTTGAAAATCCACTTTAAAATATGACGGTCACTGAAGTCAAAGCGACAGTGATTTTTAAACGTCAAAATCTCATCAAAATGATTCGCATCAAAATATAATACCAGTGAATTTTCATCCATCAAAAATGTCAACAAAACACCATGATTCAAAAATCTAGTACCGGTGTGAAAATCCCGTTATAAAAATAACTGCAACGAAATATGTTTCATAACCAAGCATCGGTTCAACGTAAAATTAATGTAGTAATGTGCAACTCATGTTTGCACGCACACTACCAAATAAACCAAGAAAGCATTCTATTATATCTTCAATTAAGATATTTTAAAACAACTAAAATCTAATTAGATATGATTAGCACCACAGAAAACCAGCAAGAATTTCAACAAATCAAAACCACTGGTTAAACAACATAATGAAATTAAATTCATTTTTATATTTCGATTTTTAAATCAAAATAATTACCAACTGTACTCAGCGAAGCAGTCTCACTGTTTCACTGCGCACTCTGATAAACAGAACACAAATCAAACAATCATCAAAACACAAATTCACTTTTTATTTTTAAATACAGATATTTAAAATTTTCATCAAAGTTTCAAAACTTTAGTTTTGACTCAAAGCACAATAAAACATCGACTCATAGTTGTAACACATGTTCCATCTAAGTTATGTTTTATGTTATGTCCATAAACCCCAAGCTTTGATACCAACTGTAACGCCCCACCTCTATGTTCACAATAACAAAGAGTATTAAAAGAAATAATGTCCGTTATTACGAAGAATAAGGCTGGATAGGAGCGGCCATCCGTAGTTAGGCCTTACACTAGCATTGGTTATCTCGATAGGAGTGGTATATATTTTTAATTTTTTTCATCACTTATTTATTTACTCCCATCGACATACCCAATTCCAATATAAAACGAACTACGATGGTTCATAATAGTTTAAGACAATAAATACAATAATAACACAGATAATATAAATGCGGAACACAGATTAAACAGAAAGTCTCATATATATAATAACTGATGTCAGTTACAATACATGTGATACAATACATATGATACAACTACAACTGTCGACTCTGGAAGTTACATATACAAGTACATTATCGTAAATAATATACATGAATATACAACATCCTATACGAAGACAACGACTACTCAAAAAAGTAAGAAAAGACTTCATAGCTCTACCAGCAATCCAAAGTAAGATATCAACAACCTGTAAATACTCGGTCTGACCCGAGTATTACATTCAAAAGAAAATAATACAAGGGTCGGTCTAATTCAAACTCAGTTATTAGTGCACAGAAGCAGTAATAAGTAAGTAACAAATAGACGACAGTCACAATAAATCTCGTCTATCCGATCCTTAAATAAAGAAATCGGATAACGATAAATATAACACGTAACAGTGTTAAACAACAAATCAGCAAATCCAAATTATCAATGAAGATAAATTAAAAAGATTATAAATGAAGATAATTTAAAAGATTATTAATGAAGATAATTTACAAAATAACAGAATTGCCGAAACGGCAATTAACGACAAATTCTAATTATTAAATAAATAATTAGAAACTCATAATCTAATTATCAAAAAGATAATTAGATACCAACAAAACCATCAATTTAAACCAAATCAGGATACGACACAAAATATTGAAATATCAATTAAAATGACAATTTGGGTAGGGCTGCAGTACACGCACGCGTGTACTGCCTCACCACTACAGCATATGGAATATGGCAAAGATCAATAAATCAAAACAAAATAGAATATCATAAAAGCCATACCGTGTGGCTGCAGTGCACGCTTGCATGCGCTGCCTTGCCACTACAGTGATGTTGTACCCAATGAAAATTTCACAAACGAACACAAGGTCAAACCCTAGCGTTTAAGCTGGATTCAACTCAAGTGTAGTCAGAAAACAATCCATTTGCATCAATGCAATGCAAACCATCAAGGGCAAGACTGCATACAACCGAAACTGCAGTCGCCGATGAATGCAACCTTACATAAGACAGTAATGAGTCAGGTACAACAACATGAAGGAACCAGACCTCAAAGGAAATCAAAGTGGTCATGCACTTTAAACCCAAAGCAATGCTCAGTGCACAAGAGCAGTGGACAATGCAGGAAGATTGGAAAACGATATCAAGTGTTCCAGTATATATAGATACCGGTGACTACAAATACAAGCAGATAGGTACAGGTATCAGGGACATATGCAGAGTATGATAAAGTCAAGGATACAAATAAATCAAGTGCATAATGGCCAAAGCCAATACATATAGGAAATGCAAAGTCGAAGGCCAGATACCACACAAACAACATAGCAATGTGGGAGTGCATACAAGATGATCAAAATGCAAGAACAGTTGTGGATATAAATATCTCACTGCGACACTAGTGCAAGATACATGAACGAAATTTCGAATCAATATATGATGTGCATGACCACTAGCACAGATAGATATACAGTATGAACTAATGTGAATGAGGACTCAACGCTCTAACTCAAAGAACAATGGACGGTAGACTGTTCAGGAACTAAATAACGAAACTGATTGCAATCTCAAGTGAACTCAACCAGACAGCCAAATACAAAGGCAACTGAAAAATGAACAATGCAAGCCAACATCAGTGATACAGCCTTAACAATGATATGGCTATAAATAACCATATATGAACACTGCAATGCTCAAGTATACGAGGGCAAAACCCAAAAGCATCAAAATCAGTTTATGGAATATGCAAACCAGATAAGGAATGCACCAGAACAGGAAAATCAATTCAAATTCAGTCTAGGTAAAGCAAAACAGTTCTAGTGCACCATTAAAGACCAAGAATGAACATACTAAAGTTCAGATTAGTGCACACGGTCGCAAGTTCCAGGTGGTACTCACAGGCACAATGTGCACTGATACAAATACGTTCAAGTGCAATATCAAAAATGAAGTTTGAAAGCAAAATATATATGCAACAGAAATCGGGAGCATGTACAATTGTGAAAAGTAGGTGAAAAATGCCACCAACAAGAATACAACACAAGTGTACATAAGCAACAATGCACTGTACATCAAGTGATACAAAACCCGAGCATCACAATTACATAAACCATGGCATAACAACTAAATGCCGCATATACAACCGAGCAGTCAGCGATGAAACATTTAAAATGACCCGGTGGCTCGACAACAATAAAATGCACCAGCAAGTAGTACGAGTTGAAGGCTACACTACTACGAAGGGAACAACATACACAAACAAATTCCAACAAACCGTGGATCAGCAGTTTCACCAACAAAACAAAGACCGAAGTCACTAGTTTAAAATCAACGAAGTGGCCAAAGTTAGAGATCAATGCATAATGAGGCACACTAGAATATACAGTGCAACACAGTGCATTGTGCAAACTAATGAACATGCTGCAGCCGAGATACATGCTACAGAGAACCGAAAATCAAGTTGCAACATAAATCAGTGGCCAGATTCAAACTCGCATAAACCCAGCAAAGTAGTGAAAACAAGTGAAACCAAAATGACAGTGATATACACAAGTCAACAAAACAAGTCAGCAATCCCACTAGAATCAAATATATTCGAAAAATATGGAATCAAAAATTTCCAATTATATCAGAAAATCGAACAACCATGTAAGTGACGATAACTACAAAATCAACCTTGTCCAATCGAAATCAAATGACCAAAATTTCCAATTATATATTCAAACGCGAATAAAGGAGATCGCACACATATAAACGAAAATAAGGTCCGGAATGAAATTAGATGTGAGTAAACAAAATTACTCACCTGAAACGAAGCAACGGCTAGCTCAGTCAAGTGGCCGCGAACATCTCAAGAGGCGATCGATCTATAGAGCAAGAAAATTGAACTCGAACGAGCATCTGAAACCGGCAACCACGAATTATTGAAACCCTAATTACTTAAGGAAGAGGAAAGAGCGAAAAGAGGCCGCCATTCTTTCGTATGTTTTTTTAATTTTAGGGTTGCAAATCAAAAATGAAAAGGGGGGAAAAGAACGGGTATTAGCTTTGAAAATTTTCACGGCCTCAAAATAAAACATGGGCCACAATTCAATTTTCAAAGTCCACAATTCCTTTTAACAATTTTATAACAACTCAGTTTAAAAAAACTTCAATTAGTAATTAGCAATCAATTAATCGTTTAATGACGATAATAAAATAATTGTGAAATCCCGGGTTGTTACAATAACTAATGAATTTTGAAATGAATTGAGAAATTAAAGAAACCTATTTCAAATAAAATAAATTGGAAATCAATTTGGGGAAATTGATTTAAGTGATTGAAGTTGAAATTTTCTCTGGATGGCCAAGTACATGTTTTAAAAGTAAATTTGTAAATATAAATTAAATGTTTTAAAGTTGTTTTTAAAGAAAACAAGTTTTGTAAAATTTATTATTTCTAATATTTAAAGTAAGTATTTTCTTTTAATCTATTCTAGCAGTAATGATTAAAGGAGTAACTTAGTATTTTATTTTTAAAAGTAGAAATCTAGTTTTCTATTTTATTAAGTAACTTTATTTCCAAATGTTTATATAGTATGTATTTTTAGTAAATTATTAAAGTAGGTTTAACTTAAGTGTTTAAAGTAAATTTCAAAGTAAGTATTTTTGCTTAATCTATTATCGTAATAATTATTTAAAGAATGATTGGTATTTTATTTAAAGTGTTATTTTAAATTAAAGTAAAATTTTCTAAATTAAATGTTAAACATATTTTACAATAAAGTAATTTAAATTTATTTAGAAACATCTAGTTTTGTGCATGGTGATTCCAGTGGAAATAGAAATACTTGGAATTTATTCTGAAAAAGGCAGGTAGATTTGAAAACTGTTTTCAAAGGAATTTGAAAAGTGAAATTATATCTTGTGAAGATATTTTGAGACAAATAAATAATTTGGGAAACTATTTATTGTTGGATGTTTGTTTGTGAATATAAATTGATAGTTAAATCACCGACTATCAATATTGGACAAACTGCGTTGATCGTTTCGAAGAGACCGGGATCGAGATTTATTTTCTCGAAAACCACTTCGATCTGGTTTGTACGTTTTCGTGAAAAATGATTTTGGATTCGAAGATGGAGCAGTGAAGTGCAAGGGCTAGTCGCTACTAATTCTGAGGATATTTCCAAAATGGATGTAGTAGGAATAGTGCCTTCGGTTCTGTTCGAACCCGGGACTTACTTGTATGGATGAATGCTTGCGAAACATCGTGAGGTGGACGATGGGCATTCTAAGGGATATGTTCTATAAAGGTAACGCTTAGCCTCAAGCCTCATCAAATGGGAATGACTAAAAATCAAGGGTTATGCAGCAAGGCTAGGTGGGTAGCACCCAAGCAGGGTGAGGTCATTCCAGTCTAGATGTCCCTTTTTATTTCGGCTTAGTGGGCGGTTGCTGATCCCAACCGCGGGGTGATCTCACTCGGGATTATCCAGTAAGGGGTAGTCCCGGCCTTGTGTTGCAGAGGAGCGGGCGTACTCCTCGGTACGGTGATCTAGGCCCCGTACTGTGACAGGTGGTACCCCAGTGCCTAGTCATTAGTTGGAAATCCATTCTCCCTACAAGCCTTGTACGAGTTTTGTTTGTATTACCCACTCTGTGGCTAGTAGCTGGAATTTAATTATGTAAAAATTTCGACTATTTTATAAGTATTTGTATATAGACCCAATTATAATATCAGAGGATTTCTATAGAAATTGTTTTAGCTATCGTAAGGTAAAAACCCTACATGTTTATTTGTGGCGTGGTCTTACGAGATGCTTTTTTTTTCAAAGGATTTTTTTAAAACTTTAATAATCAATTGGGTGTGATTTTCTCACGCTGGTATTCCAGACTGACTCGGGTGTTATTTAACTGTAACGCTCGGGTCAGACCGAGTATTATAGGATACATGATGTGATGCTGTGGAGCTCAGGAGACGAGCTGGATGACGATACGTACTCTCGTACTTGTTTATATATATATATATATATATATATATTCCGCTGTGTTGAGTTGCTGTGTATCCATTTGTATGTTATCGATGTTGATGTTGAGCTGTGATTGATGTACTCTGATGATGTAATATAAGATATTTGATTTTTGAATAAAGATCATTATTATCTATTATATTTTATTCCGCTGCGATGGTTAGATTCTGATGTTGCTTTCTATTTTCTTCTTCTACCTCTTCTTCTTTAACCCAAATGGTTCGTATTTCTGTACAACTTGAGTTGATTTTAGTAGAATAGTGTTGACTCAAGGTGTACGGATTTGCGGGCTGTTACAAATAAACTCTTTACAAAAGTGCATTTGATTATCTTTAACGTTTAAAGACATCAAATATGTTGCACTTTACGTGAACCGATCAAAATGACATTTCAACGATGGAGTTCTCAGATCTATCTTGTAGTTTTTGGTATTGTGTTACATTAACACAATATGATCCCTTTTGTAATCAATCAAGTTGAATACATGATCTCAAAATACTATTTATTGGCTTATTTCAATGAACTATATTTATTGAAGTATCGTACATTACGAACTGTGACCATTCACCATATACAATTTATAAATGATAGTATATGAATCAAATATCCATAGTCTTATATTGCTTTTAGAGTTCAAAACTCATAGAGTACAATACACGGCCTCAACCAAGTAAGCACATAAGTGACCATTTTACGAATGTATTATGTAGTTGTAAAAATTAGGCACTTGCATGGGTATAGATGGGTATAGAAAATATTAACATGCAATGGGCATTTAATAATGGGTATTATATTTTCATTTATCAACTTTCAATTCATTTATCAATCATACTAAATGCATAAATTTATCGTTGTAGATAATTATAACATTATTTAGCATATGTTCTTACAATATTAGAAAGGTTAAATGTTACCATTTCACTTTTCTAATAAGGCTCCCACTAGTCGTTTATGTTCCTCCAAACCCAAAGATGAAACATAGAAGTCTTTCGACTTCATTAGTGGGTGTTAGGACTCGTCTGTCTTGGTATTCTAACCTTGAATTTGCTCAACAAATCGTAGCCCCACAAACGATGGATCACTCCTTATTGGTTGTATCGCGTACAACTCCTAACCTATTTTTCCTTGTCATAATCTCATTTTGACCTTGAGTTTGCTCAACAAATCAAAAGAGATCATACCTTTCACATCACGACAGCCTAAGTATAGTATATGTACCTTGAGTTTGCTCAACAAATACATATAGTTATCTTACCTCGTCTATTCAATATATTAATAATACTACAAATAACATCCATATCTTGGGTTTGCTCAACAACTAAGGAGCATGCAAGCAATTTATTAATATATATATGGTAGAGGATAACATTATATTGAAGATTCGTAATCTTCGGTATATTATATTAAGTGATAGCAACTTATGGAATAATGTAAGTATTATGAAATACCATCATGATTCAAGTGTCAGACACATCAGAAATCACTGTATACGTACATTTATGTATGTATTTATTCATTAAGTTTATTTAGGTCTCTTTAATATTCCACCTTTAGTTTATACACTCATATTATATAAGTTTCATTATTATATAACTTTTATAGTTTAATTAACTTATACAATAATCTTATGTACAACACTTTATTAATTAAATATTATTTAATTAATTTTCATTAATTAACTCTTTAACTAATTTTAAATTAGTATTCTAGTACAACTTTTATATTGGACATCTACTATAACCTTTATAGTAAGACACATTTATCTCATATATAAGCATATTTTTAGTTAACTAACCAACCTTTATTTACTTTATTAATTAAACAATTTTAATTAAATTATATTAATTTCGAAAATTTATCTTATATACATACATGTATGCTTACATTATCTTAAACACTTTAAAATAACATAACATATATCAACATATATAATACATGCATATAAGTATTAATAATTAACTCATTTAATTAATTTATATTACCAATCTTATTAACAATTTTAAATTTCAAAATTAATATTTACATAGTTTCAAACATTTTGAACTTTTCGTTATATTTTCAAACATTTTGAAAATTTATGTTATATTACAACCTTTTATAATAAACATGTTTTATTTTATACTTAACTTTTAAATTTACAATCTTGTCTTAATTTTCAAACTTATTTTGAAAATTATCCCAAGGCACAATTAAATTGGGCCTTTTCTGTTAGGGATAACCTTTGGGCTTAGTCCACCTTTCAGGCCAGACTGGTAACCTGGTAGGACATGGTACTTAATTACCTAATTGCAATCTTAGATATTACCTTTCTAAACACCATACTTAGTGCGCAAGCTTAATTAGTTAGCCCTACCATGACTAATTTTGATCGTATAGGCTATTAGGCTTCGATACCATTGTGGAAACTGGGTCAGCCCGTAGCAGAAGAAATGGGTGGATTTCAAAAGGTTTAACCATTTTGGATCTTTAATAAGCCTATGAAGTCTAAATTCATTTGGAACTTTTCTAAGTTTCTTTTAAATAAAATCAATATTTATTTAACTTCATAAATAAAGTTTCACTTTAATTTCATGTATATGTAAGTTAGAATATATCAAATATAGTCTTATATACAAATTTATGTGTAATGTTTACTTTTCAAATTTATTCAGAGAAAGATCATTTCCTTTCTCTTAACTTATTCAATTAATGATGGGGCATAAATTTATCTAGAGAATGAAACTTGTTATTTCTTTCTTATAAATTATTCAGTTAATGAGGAATCATAAATTTGGTTAGAGAAGGAAACTTTTCGTTTTCTTCTCTTAATTGAATTAAATAATTGATTAATAAAATAACATTAAAGACTAATCTAAATATGAAATGAATTGTAAATATATTCATAGTGAATATTGTGCAAGTGCAACATATAGGGGGTGTGCATAGTCAGTGTTAATTGATATGTATACATAAAATAAACAAGAACAATTTGAACGGTTATTACATAGGAATTGAAATGGAAATCAATAAGGGATGACAAAGGTGGTTGATACAGTTTTACTTTTAGTAAACTTAATTAATGCAACATATAAATGACAATTAATAGGCATCATAATATAAGGATATAAACAGACAAAAATAAATGTATGTATATATAATTGCCTCGTTTTAAATGTTTTTGGAAAAGAAATCTAATTCATACCTTGACAATATGTAATACATATAATAAATTTTATATATACAAACATACATGTAAAATTAACCATGTATATATAAGATTAAAATAAGTCTTTCTAATTAATACAAATTAGGGATTTACAGCAATCAATTTAAAAATAGATTTACTGTCAAAACATTAATTGTGTGTATGTAAGATTCAATAGAATATCCCTAATTAATACAAATTATAACTTATAGTAATCAAATTAAAATTTAGATTCATTGCTAAAACATCTTCCTTTTTTTACTTTCTAAAACAATACAAACACAAAATACATACGTGCATGCAAACTTTCAAATCTGTTTGTTTTATATAATTTAAAACTTGAATCTTCAGTAAAACACTATAATATTCATACACAATTTTAGTTTACTTTGTTAAAGTAAAATCCAATCAAAATAATATGAACATACAAAGTTTTAGCTCTAAAGGATTATATTTTGAATTGAAGGTTTACAAATAAATCAATAATAAAACATTGTATTCAAACATATACAAATTTTAATTTAACAAATAAGAACCCAATTGATAAATTTAACATACAAAATTCCTCATTAGACTTTAAATTGAATATTAGAACATAGTTCCAAAAAATAGTATATTTAAACATATACAAATATTGGTTTTGATTTATTAAAATAATACACCAATCGATTCATTCAATAAACAATTCAAGCTACATAAACAATTTTCAAGTTAAATGAGGCAATGATATGTATATATAAATTATGATAATTACATTTCTCTTTCAACAAACACTACATCAAATATCATTATCTACTAAAGAAAAACATACCTATTACCCAAAGCCTTGAAGCACCTCTTAAAAATTGGACTCCCCTTAGGATATTGCCTAGAAGTCACACCTTGAATGATGATATCTTCTTAGATCTTCAAGATCCCCATCCTATCTTGCAAGAGATGGATGAACATTTTTGTTTTATTTTATTTGATGTTTTATATGGAGTTGAATGATTTTTGGAAAAAAAATTATTTTCTGCCATGAAAAGTTAGAAGGAGAGAAAGAAATAGTCAGAATGGGAAAGAATGAATTGTACGTCCAGCATGAATTAGAGAATATGTTTAATTTGAAAGAGTGGAACTTTCCCATTCTTTAGTTAAAACTTCCTCAATTAATTTCCTTGATTGTTTCGCTCTCTCCAATCCTTTCTTTACACGTATGTCATCAAATAACATAAAATTTACATAAATCATGTCATCAAATGACATAAAATTTTCATAAATCATTTTATGCAATTATCTTTAAATTACATTGATATCGTATACCAATGTGCGTAAATATTTCTTTTATAAATGCATTAAAATAATTACAAAAAACTTCCAAACATCAAATAAATAATAATAACTAATATTTCTCAAATATCAATTAATTTAATCAATTTACAATATTTTATAAGTTAATTAAATCATATGGTTTTTTAGGGAATTCATCATTATGGTTGTGCGACTCAATGGTGAAATTCAGTCAGCGATTAATATCAAACTATGCGAATATTAGCATTCACACGTCACTTAGTAGGTGGTGTGACATTGTTCGAATTTATCGCTTGCACATCTTATGGTAAAATTCAATTTTATTTATTATAAGTGGTACCTAATAGTGATTGTTATTTACACCAATTCTCTTCTTCAAAACTATATCACTTTGGACCTATGGAATTTGGTAATGGTCAATATTCCAGTACCATCCAGATTCAACTTTATAGTCTAAACACAAAGTCTTTGATTCAATAATAACAATTATTATTAACCGACATGTTCTGGCCAAAGACTTTGACTTTGAGTTGACTTCAGTTAACCGTGATACTAACCTCATATAACGGAGGAGATGAATCCTCTCATGAATAGTGTTTCACTTCTAATGTTTTCACTCAACCCAACTATAGCAGTTTGATAGATGCCATGCCACGATTTAACTATAATCAAAGCAGAGCTTCTACATTGAAGATCAACAGTATTATCAAGTCGAGCGAACTATGTAAATTAGTCACATCGATATTCTCTGCTTGACCTTGGTTATATCAACCAAAAGAAATCGATTGATCGAGTCATTCCATGGTTATCCAATAACTATCAGTATGTAACCCCTCGGTGCCCCCAATAGTCATGAGTAATATACTGTCCAACATTTGCAGAGCATTACGTACTCTAGTCTCAACGAGTACATCGATGTCCAATCTCAATGCATCTTGACTACGAACATTAAATATGGTATATTTGTTTCATATTGATAAATTACTCACGGTTACAACACTTTGTAACTACTATCACAAATCATACCATTTAAGGACTTTCTATTAAATATACTTTTAATTAAATTGATGAACCAATATAACCCCATTATATAAAGTATATAATAGAATGAAAACACCTTAATTCCAAACAAGATTGGTCAATGGGTTAGATATATGTAACAAATTACATAATTGATCCTAGGGCATATCCCTAACTCTATTATTTTTGACTAAGTCATCATATTAGTACCTACATAATGGATCATGTTAGTGCCGACATGTTCGAAGTTTGGGAAATCATGACCAAACTTGGTGGAGGCATGGTTGTGGCTTTAGGGAGCATGTGAGTTCATTCGTTTGTTCGACGTACGATTGCGACGTTAAGGCATGAAGAAGAAACGAGCTCGATAAAGAAGTGATGGGGTAACACTTCAATGAGATGACTTTGGAACTTCAATGAGATGACCTTGAAACTTCTATGAGATGAATCTATGGGTGGTGGTAGATTCCTAGAGATATTTCAGACATTTGTGTATCAATGGGTGAATCATTTTGGTTGAGTACTTCAGGTGAGAATTGTACGAATTATTTTGGTGAGTATTTTGGGTGAGAAGTATATATGGACTTGGTAATTGTCCAAGAAGGCACATTCGACTGGTGTAAGGATGCAGTGGGATGTGGTGTATTCTGATATGGAGTCGTGTGCAAGAAAGATAGTGGTTGCTTGAGATGAAGAGTGTGTTTCATGGAGTGAGGGTATGTGAGGACACTCGTTTGTGTACCTTAGACCATGGTGATGGTCTAGCCTGACTTGTTGATGGAAATACCTTGGCGATTATATCCGAACGAACATCAGATCTAGTAGAGATGTTGTGTGTCACCGATCTTAGTGATGGTCGTGTGAGTTATCAGTGATTAGGAGGCATCTTGGAGGTTATGCAGGACCTTGGGGGTGGTCGGATATGGTGAGACCTTGGTGATTGAAGGAGCAAAGTGAGACCTTAGTAATGGTTGTTGTTGCATGTTTACTATCATTGCTATGATTTATTTGATTACCTTATGTCTATTATGGATGTCTCGTGATGTAGGTGCACCACGTTGGGTACCCCAACACCAATATTATTCTTAGTGCAGTATACTCGCATGATGATGATAGTGTAGAATATATGATGTTAAGTGCTAACTTGTTTGATGCATGGACATGTCAAGTACGATTCGCCATACTCACTGTCTCTCTTTTACTATATTAACTTTTATAGTATCTTGAAGTTGTTTTATCACTCACGTTAGGTTATTCTCCAACTCAAGATTTTATGTTTTGCTTCTTATTATCTCGAGTACTCTTAAATAAGTAGAGTATGTAGCACGTTGAAACGACACATGTGGTTGCAGAGGGGCTAGCAGGAGGCTACGATTTCATATACTATTACTTGGATAATTATGCTATTATTCCACCATGCGACACTGTAGAACCTACCAGAGACATATATTATGAATTTATTTATCAGTTGTATAAACTCTACTACTGTTTTGTATGACTTTATTGAACCTATGTTCGTGAGGGTTCAGCTAGTTATATTTCTATCTCGCCAAATTTATATGTATGATTGATATTATATTTTATCATTGCATTGTAAGATATACGACATGTTATGTGATTGTTTTTGTTATTTTACACCCTAAAAATTGTCCTACATCGACCGAGCACCGCTATAGCACATTATAAAGATATGTTGGGTGTTGGTAGTGTATGATGGTCGTTATCGATTGAATTAGATTTTTTTTGAAATTCACCCACTACAGACGGGTCTAGTTCCAACAACACTTTAATTCTGCTCGTGCTGCCAAGTAAATGTTTTCCATAGTATCATTCAGGTCCGTGTGAGCATCGAACCTCAGTCTAGGCCTAAACCTTTTCCTCTCTACCTTTTTTCTACTTATACCACCATGGTTGTTGTTCTTCTTCTTTTTATAGAAATTGTTTCCGCTTCCTTTTTCCACAACATTTACACTGTTGAATGTCTCTATAACCCTCATTACCACACTGGGCTATTTTTCAAACGCAATTTCTACCAGCCTCATATATATATTGCCACCTTATAGAAATATTCATGCAAGGTGGTTTGTTTTCCTTAGTAAACCTCAAAGCACGCTTCATTCCCAAATGCACTTCACCACACAATGTCGTCAAAATTAGTCATTCATCACATTCTGAACTCCAACTAATGCGACATTATATCGAGTTAAGTACTTCTATGGTGGATCATCCTCCCTCTGTATCACATCCGACAATGAGCAGGATATTTTGGCTGCTCCACATGCACCAGAAATTGGCTGATAAACTTCTCCTTCATTACCCAAGAATGAATTAAATTTGGTGGAAGATGATCGAAATACATAATGGTTATGTCTATTAGGAATAAAGTGAAGAATTTACATAAGACTTCCTCTATTGCTCCGCTCATTAGCATTTTTTGAGTGTATCATTGCAGATGTATGATGGGGTCGGTTATTCATTTGTAGAATCCGTTATGGGCATCAAAAAATCTCTAGAGTTTCGAGCGATTTCTATTTCTAGGTTGAAAGGGCCACCAACTCTTGCTCCTCTGCCCCGCATCACTTGTTCATACTAAACACATTCTCTACTTATTCATGCCATTTAGTCCTCGGCTCATGTAATTGCCGACGATGGATCGATGTTTCCCTCAAGAATGAAAGTTTCCTATCACTCTCTCTTTGATGACTTAACCTTTGGTCCCGACCTCGATCTTAGCTCTTAGACCGCTATCTATGACCAATCTATGTCCTATTAATAGCTATTTCAACAAAGGAATAGAACATCACTAAAGGTGAGTAGGGTTTGCTGCGACTTGCCATGATTTGGTATCGAACCGAGGCCCATTTTTGGGATGAACTCTGATAATTCCAACTTTTCGATGTTTCCCATTTAGGTTCCTTGATTCTCTTGATCAAACTCATCGTCGGGACACGACCTCCTTTGCCTCATAGATTCCCTAGACTAGGATTATTCTCTAGTGTTGTTATTGGTAGTTTGTGCCTGCCTAAAGCATGTCAAAATCTACTCTAGATAGCTTATTATCGAGTGGTGAAATGTTCAATGATTTTTGTCAACTCTATACAGGTCGCCTCTGGCAGTTGCATTTCCTAGTGCTTTAGTATTGGATGACTGATTGTCCTGATTGGTAGTCATCTAATTAGGCACATTGATGTTTCCTGCGCTCCCATTGGTAGCACCATCTTTGATTTTTGATTTCGGAGGCATGTTGAGAATCAACTCTCTCTATGAAAGCTCCAAAAATGTGCTCAAAAAATGAGCAAATACCTCCAAGTCATTTGTTGTAAAATTTTGTGTATGGGGTGTACAACACAACCGTTGTATTTGTAGTTTAACTGTTTATTAGAAAGCAAGTCACAAACATAGTAAATAGAGAAGAAATGCAATAAAGCACACAAGATTTTATAGTTGCTTGACCAAACTATGGCTACATCCATTGTCCATTATTATTAACCTTCTTATGTGTGTGTGTGTGTGTGTGTATTCGTTATATAATAATTGACATGCAAAATACTGATGTAGAGCTTGGATATTTACAGGAGTGGATATATAAGGAGGTCAAGCCGAAACAGGTGACTTCCATATTTACAATATTCTACTTGGATTTTCCATATTTACAAGATTTGGTCTAGAATTTCCATATTTACACTGCCTAGTTCGGCTAGGTGTACTTGGCAAGGTCTTGGTTAGTAGGTGGTCACAGTTCGGCATATGGTGACCGGTGATATTGTGTTTAGTTCGATGGTGGCATTCAGTTAGTAATACTAAAGAAAAATTCTTGCTCGATTAGTTTACTATCGGACAAGAATCTTAGTTTGGTAGGTTGACTACTTAACATAAAATCATGGTAAGTAGCTTACCGGGCTAGTTCTTTCCTTTTCCACAACTAATAATTTCTTCTTGACTCTTTCCATGTTATCTTCTAACCTTCCTGCCTTAGATTCTTAGCCAAGCAATGAAGCTTCAATTATGGATTTCCTAGTCATTTCTTCTCCTTATAGAATCTTTTTTGCAGTCACCGTTTTATGAATAAAAATGCCCATAACATCTTGTGATCAAGCAATTGTAACCCACAACCAAAAGCAACAGAAATTACTACAATAATGGAAGTTGATCATTCTTGATCGAACCTCTAAACTTTGTGTTTCTTTACTTATTTAGCTTTTACTACCTCGCGTTTCTCCTCATTTTTATTTTATTAACTATGGTATTATCAAGTTACCTTTGCTATTATCAACTCATAATCACAATTCCAAGGTTGACCAAATTTCAAGTCAACACCTACGTTAGAGTTGTTCTAATCATCATTACTCAAGCAAGGGATCAAGTTGAAATTGCTTGTGCTAGTCCCTTTACTGGAAGTAAAATTAGGGTCATTAGGATGGGAATTTATTACTATGTGCATCATGGCTTGGGTCTATAATTGGGTCAGATGTTGATGGGGAGGTACAGACTCTCCTTCTAGCATCAAAATGTTGACCGAATAATGCAACCAACCTTGGAATTATGTTGATTTTGAAGATCTTTAGCCACTGTATGCAGACTAAATATGATAGTGAGTAATGAGAGCAATTCTCTTAGTGCTGATTTGGGAAATAACACATACTTTAGAGTGGTTTGATCGATACATCTATGTCAACTGCGGTTCTTCTCATTTGTTGCTTTATATTTTGATTATAGTGAAGATAAAGAGAGGAATGAAGTTTCTTGCTAAAAGAACTTGATCCTTTGTGCCAATTGATGTCATGTTCTATAACTTGATGTCTTGGGTGAGGTTGGACAGTCCATATTCATGCATTGTTCCCCAAGTATCTCCAAGGCCATAGGATGTCGAGGAATAGTCCAGACATCTCCTTTTGAGCTCTTTTTCATCAATGTGCATAGTAATTTATAAGTCACTATCCTCAGCAGCATTCTCTTGTTAGACTGTAAAGCATGCTCTATTAGGTGGATTTGATGTTGTCATCATCTTAGCAGTCTACCCGAAATGTTGTTTGAATCCTACATGACAAAATGTATGATAGTAAGTTGATTAGACGCCACGTTGAGGCAGGGCAGAATCAGACTGTTCCATACCGCCATGGTATGGGAAAGGAAGAAGCAGACATGTATGACGATGGGCACTAATAAGTTGTTGATGTTGTGTAGATATCCCTATTGGTGGCCAAAGGATTTAGTTAGTTTTGAGGCCGAAATGTGAGCAAGCTTGTACAGGTGTTGAGATCGAATTGTGTTGCATGGCAGGGAGAAATTGTTCTAACTTGAAAGTAGACTGTGATATTTTGATGACACGCTCGGGGATGGTATAACTAAAGTTGGGCTCTTTCTATTATTTTGGTTTAGAATCTTTACATGGGATCTCTAAATGCAGGCTTTTGGTTTTATGTGCGAAGAATTTGTGCAATAGTTATAAATTCCAGCAACTATAAATGTGTACATATACACATGATATTCTATATGCATAAAATGTACATACAATAAACCAACTAAATTAATGTATTGATTTAATTACACATAATATAAACTAAAGTTAAAACACAATTTCATCAATTTCCTAATTAAATATTATATATAATAGAATATTTTATTGATTATTCATAATGATGTATGTTAAAGATCTTATGCATGGTTATAATAAAATGATATTTTTGATTTTATCTCATTCATCCTTCGCCCGATGCACTTGATCCAATAATCATAACACAGAATGAGTGGTCAGACATCAATGGTATTGTTGGTAATGGAATATTTTATACATAAATGATGTCATAGTGGGAAATAGCACATTATAAGTTTGTTACTACAACAACATAAAGATAAAGGTAGTTCAATATCATATTGTATCTTAATCATGATTTTGGTTCATGCTTATGGTTTCCATTTAATATATATACCTAGATTAATTATTATAAACAATATGTATATACTCAGATAAGCAAATCCAATTTCATTTAATCATCCTCGTAATGGGACATCCTAAATAGAAATTTAAATGAGTACTCTCCCATGCTTACCTAAATGATCATGGATTTCCATCGGAATCCATCAAAATGAATCCCAATGAGCATTACCACAAAGTGCATTATTCTCCTATGATACGCCCCTTAGAATTAAAGGGTCGAAATAGATCATCCTTAGGACATGTGTAGTCTACACTAAAAGGGTCAAAACAAATCATTCTTAGGGTATGTGCAGTCTACAATAACTTTCATGTGCCTTAGATCTGACCATGATGATCTTTTAGCCTAAATACCATCAGAATACGGTATCAAAGATATCTCAGGATGCATACCACTTTTGTATTGGGTTTTCAAGGTACTATAATATAATGCGTCTCCTACTGAAGAAACTAATGTTGAATGAAAATACGTTGACTATTAGATGAATAATCATAAGCGATAACTTACAATATATTTTCTAATATGCAAATGCATCCCAAAGAACTTGTTGAAAGTGCACATGGATCTTATATAATATGGCTTATATGTATATTCAAATATATAGTCTAAACTAGGTAGCACTAACTAGCAGAATATTATAAAGTAAAATAAATAAGAGCAATCACACTAGGACTTTTATACTAGTTCGGACCTTCCGTCCTACGTCCAGTCCCAAATCTCCCCTTCGAAAATTTCTTCAATCAAATATCCTCACTTAGCCCGAAGGAACAAGCAATACAATAGATTTTTCTAAGTAGACAAACTTGTGCTCTTACAACATAGATTTTGATTGTTGGTATAAATATTCCTATAATCTTCTTGATCATTCAAGATCTGTGCTTTGTGATTATGAAAGTAAATCAGATGATTCTTGAGTAAAGAATTGAATTTGAGTGCAATAGATCATAAGTATGCTCAAGAGAATATAGATCAAGAAAGATAGATTGATAAAGTTAAAAATGATTTCAGATGTTGATAACTTATATAGATATCAAAGAGTTAAGTTGAATAGTTGTAATCGTTCAATCGCAGCCATTACCATTTGTAGAGATGCTCACGAACGATCACAACTATTGGAGACGACTTTCCGAAAACTAGCTATTATAGGGTAATCAGTCGATTGAGCGTAAAAATTTAGTCTATTGAATAAGAAATTGAATTACGTGGCAAAATTCAAAAGCAAGTTTGTATAATAGAACATAGAAGTTCCGTCGATTGAGATTATTTTCAATCGACTGGGAATGGTCTCAGACGACTAAACAGTATAAAAACTGATTTTATCTGATATTAATTTTCAAAACTTGTTTGAAAATCTTTGATAATTAAAAATATTTGTAGGCAAGGGTGTGTATATGCACATATGAACTATAAAGGAGATTTTACAAGTGTATCCAAGACCAAACGCATACATTCGATTTAACGATCCATATTTTTGTAGCTTATGAAATGTAGATGATCCATTTTGCTCTCTCCTTGATTCTTTGATTCAATAGCTCGTTATACCTGCGTAGTATTGTATACTAGATATACACGGAGATATAGTTGTCATCATTGAAAGTAAAACCGAGATTCTAACGATCTCTCCCTTTTGATGATGACAACCATGTGAATAATTTATATATCATAGGGGATGACGATGAAATATAATGCGAAGTATATAAGAAAATACATAAATACTTATTTGAAAAACTAGATAATTATAACAACAACACAAATATAACTTAACAAATAAAAACATAGCGATTATAAACACATATATTATGGATATAACAACAACAATTCATAACATAACGTTAAAATACATAAGAAAATTACAAATATCACATTGTTTAAATACAAATACATGAGTCCAATCACAAATGACCGTAGGACCAACAAACTAGTTTGAAAGTTATTACATCACAAAATAAACTATAAACACAAACTACAAACACAAATACCACAAGTTCAATTACAAAACACAAGTTCCATAAGTTTGACATAAGATGCAATCGACAACATGAGTACTTCAAGTTCAATAAAAGATTCAAACAACAAAATAAAAATGCCAAGGTTCTAACACAAGATGCAAAAAACAAAAGAGAGCTAAGGCCATCACCAAATCATAAGCTTACCAACCTAAGAAGCGTGTCTAACTCTCTAGCTCTAATTCATGGGGTGAGGATGGTCATGAGCATAAGGAGAGCTTGTTCCATATCTTCTCCAAGAAACCAAGCATAACTCTCTAGCTCTAATTCATGGGGTGAGGATGGTCATGAGCATATGGAGATCTTGTTCTATATCTTCTCCAAGAAACCAAGCATAGTCTTCTCAAACGTCTTTTGGCGCTTAATTATTTTTCATTGTTGTTTGTATAGAAAATTTCTTGATTTTTGAGATTGTCAGCATTGGCGGAAATGTTCTTGGATGGATCAAAAAATTCAAGTTCTTTATTGCTATTGGAACTCCAATTAATCTCTTCGGCGATCTCTTGTTGAGTAGGTTGTTTTTCGACCAGTGGATCTTGAGAGGATGATTGAGCTAAGTCTCCTTGAATCTTACGGGCTAATTATACATTATACAGTGCTAGAGGTTCCATCTTCAATTGTAACTTCATAAGGGAGATGGGTTCTTTGTCCATCACCTTAGGTAGAATGAAAATCTTGCATGCTTTCAACATCAATGCCATATTGAATGAAAATCTTAGCCAAGTATGACGCAAAGAACATCGTGTGTCTAGCTCGTGCAAGAAAACTCTTGATCTCATCGTGAATGACTTTGGCCCAATTCAATTTCTTATTAGAGTAAATAACATATAGGACCATGTAGTTGTCATAATACATTTTTTCATAACTCTCGGTTCTAAGCAAGATGGTGTGAGCTATCATTTTATTGAGCATACGAGCTTGAGGATGAAGGTTAACCAAGGTGTTAGGAGTTTGGTAGGTACAAAATAGACAGCTGGTTGAATTATATGCGAAACAATTATGGTTAATGTCTTCTAATTTGTGTCTGGAACTAGAACATCCTAAGATTGACCCTAAATCCCCTATAGATAATAAAACAATAGCAAGAACTTTACTCCAAAGCAATCCGTCGTCATTTTCAAGTTAGTAAACATCTCTACAAAGATTTTCATAAAACATCTTAACTAGACATGTATATATTTCTACCTTGTTGTGATTTGCGTCTATCAAAGAAAGAAACTCATGTTACATAGTAATCGCTTTAATCCCATATGCTTCAAAATCTGCCATATTATAATATGTTTCTTGAAATATCCTTTTATCATTCAACTCATTGAAGAGCTTCGGCGTAATTTTGATACAATCCAACCATTATAGGATTTTTTTTCGTCAGATGCAAACTCGAGATGAGAGGGGCTAGATGAGGAAGACGGAGCAGGGACTTTTTCTCTTTGTGGCCCTCTCTTTGAAGTGGGAAGTTTCTGGATTTTCTTCTTTAGAGCCATTAATTCATTGATAAAAGCTTTAGAGAGACTAGGGTTTGAAAATTTAAAAGGCAAAGTGATGATTTGGGTGCAGAGGTAATACCTTTTTCATTTTAAAACAGACTACCAATTCAGTCAGCTGGCCAAACCAATCAGTCGAATAAGTCTATACATGGTGGTTTCCAAAGAGTAAATTGAAATTTTTAGTCGAATAAAATATACATGTTTACTCATCTAAACTACCCTGGTTCAGTCGATTGAGGGATATATTCAATTGACTAAATATGGGGTTTTTGAAGGCTGAATGAAGACTTAGGGTTAGTCTTCTGTATTTTATAATTTAGCCGTCTGTTCCCAGGTTTTGTCTAAGTTTAGTCGACTATGCATTCATTTAAGTCGACTGAAGTGGTCATTTTTGGTTTAATTGACTATTTTATTAATTGTTAGTCGGCTATATATTATTTTATAGATTGTAAAGGGTTTAGTACTGAAACTGGCCACGGGTGTTATTATTTGTAATTTGAGTTTGTTGTTATATGTTTAACTTATATAAACTTTGTATTATTTGTTTGCCTATATTGTCTCTTTTGAGAACTTATTTATACCATATATATGTGTGTGTGTGTGTGCGTGCATATATTTGAAAAACATATGCACACACATTACAGATATATAAAAACTCATATACAACTTTATTTGCATATATATACTTAAATGTCATTCGTGAAAGCTCGATATCAACCTTAATTCATCGATGAACTCGATTCTTCTTCGGATGGATTAGTTTTCCATGAGTATTTAATGTACAATTCATATATTTTTATCAGGGTTGGTGGTGATTTCAATGGACTAACAAGGTGCTTCGATCAGGTAGGCCGTTCAGAAGGAGTAAGCTATTTGAGAGGCTCCTAGTGGAGTGAATGCATTATTTTGTTGGCGATTTTCTCCAAAAACAGAATATAGATTTTCATATAAACCTTAAACGTTCTCCTTGACGACGTTGCTCCCAATATAATTCTTTTTGCAACTATATAGATCCTCCCTAACAGTGAGCTATTTCATTAATACGCCCATCTTGTGTCATATTTATTTGTCCTTCAAACTTAATTGATTTCTTCACCTTCTTGCCTTTAGAAGAGTAGCCGGTGTATTCTGAGGGATAGGAGTTAATTTCGATGTACGAAGATGTAATATCTGAAGTTAACATTACTTTTAAATGTTTATGTTATTTGAAAATCCATAGATTACGTGTCGTAGTTCAAAATCCATATGGTAGTTTATATATACACACACACACACACACACACACACACTTAATTTTATAAATAAATATAGCAATATAAGAAAGCTAGTTTGTTGTCAGGGTAATTTTCTACCATTCAAGTTTGTATCATCTTCATATAAATAGACAAGTTAATTAAATACCAAGGTATTTGTTAGATTATAAATATTAGTTATCCATTATTTTAGAAAATATCAAGTTTTGACAAGAAGATATTTAATCACTTTTTTATATTATATCCAAATTTAGATATATTTACTTAATAGTTAAGAAATCATATTAATAAGATAAATGTGACATCAATTTGTTTAGTAAATAAATCCCTAGACCTCTATGTAATTTTACAAAGTAGATTCACAGAGAGGCTTAGTAAATATATCAACAATTTGGTTTTCGGTATTAACAAATTCTAGAGAAATAGTGCCTTTTCTATATTATCTCGAAGTAAATGATGTCGAATATCAATATGCCTAGTTTGAGAATAATTAATAGGATCTTTCGACAAATTAACAGCACTCGTATTATCACAATATATAGGAGATTTAATTATTATTTTTCCCAAATCTTTGAAAGTCTGTTGCATGTAAATCACTTGTGCACACGCTAAGGTAGTTGAAATACACTCGGCTTCACAACTTGATAGTGAAACACAATTTTTTTCTTACTAAACCGTAAAACCAGATATTGGCAGATAAAGTGACATATGCCACCTGTACTTTGTCGATCTATTTTGCAACCTTTGAAATCGACATCATTGTATGAGACTAATTCGAATGAGCTACCTTTCGGGTAAAAGAGCTCGTAATATTTGGTGTTGTGATGGGAGTGTTGTATGATTGAGTTGTATGGGCGAGATATAGATGTTCAATGTATGCACTAAAGCTTGGTCAAGTTAGCCTATCACAGAATGGGCTCTCATCTTTGCCCATATTTCGAGACTTTTTAAATGTTTTTGAGGAAGTCTCTAGTCTTCCACCCCAAAGGGAGATCAAGTTTAGGATTAATTTGAAGAAGAACGCTAGACCAATTATGCTTCCATTAAGGCATATAGCCTCCAAAGAAAGGAAAGTGCTGGATAAGCAAATTTCAGAGCTATTACAAAAGTGGTTTATTCATCGTAGTACTTCAGAATGGGGAGCGCCAGTTGTCTTTGCCACTTAGGCAGACAACTCATTAAGGCCATGCGTTGTTATTGAGCACTTAACAAGCTGGCTATGAAGAACCTGTATCCTTTACCTAGAATAGATGACTTGTTTGACTAACTTGTTATAGCCAAGGTCTTTTCTCATCCAGCAATGAGAAGACTACTTTTCTTACTCCAGACGGACTATATGAATGGAATGTATTTCCTTTTGGACTGATAAACGCTCCTGCATATTTTGAAGATTCGATGAGCAGGGTGTTAAGAAGGTAAATGAATAAGTTCGTCATAGTATTTGTAGATGATATACTAGTATTTTCTAAAAGCGAGGGTGAGCATGAAGTTCACTTAAGGGAGGTATTAGAGCCCTTGATAAAACACCGGCTAGAAGCGAAATTCTCAAAAATGTCATTTTTCGAGGAATGCGATAAGACTTTTCATTCACATTGTCCTTGAGGAAGGGTTAACTATTGACCCTCCAAAGGTTGTAGCTATTTAAGTTTGAAGATTCCTAAGAACGCTATTGAAGTTAGGAGTTTTCTTGGTTTGGCTGGCTACTATAGAAAATACATCAAGGACTTCACAAAGATAGTGGCATCATTGACTCGACTAACCAAGAAAAACTTATTCGTTGTGAGGGATGAGAAATGCATGGAAGCATTTAAGAAGCTGAAAGAGTTGTTAACAAGTGTGCTAGTACTAACTATTCCAAATGGGTCGAAGCCTTTCACTGTTTATACTGATGTGTGCGGTATGGATTAGAAGCTATTCTTATACTAGAAGGCAAAGTGATAGCCTATGTAAGCAGGCAGTTAAAGGAACATGAGAAGAGGTATCTCACTTATGACTTAGAGTTAGCAGCTATCGTATTCGCCTTGAAGATTTGAGCTATTTATTGATCATGAATCCCTTAAATACTCATTTTTCCAAAAGGATTTGAACTTTAGGTACTAGAGGTGATAGGGTTTATAACATCGTATGACTTTGAAATTCAGTATACTCTGAAAAAGGGAATGTAGTTGTTTGCACCCTTAACCGGAGGCATGCTGCTTTTAATGCTATAAATGAGTGGAGGTTGTTGGAGTTTCTATCGAATTTCAATTTTCAACCATCGTTAGACATCACTTTAAGTTACTTGGCATCAAGGAAGCAAGGCCAGCATTGATAGACCGCATCGATCAAGAACAAAAGAAGGTTGCGACAATAGTTGATGCTTCGGGAAAATTGGGTAGGAGAGAGTATTTCCCCCACATCGGTGGATATTAGAGTATGGCTATGGAGAGATTAACGCCTATGTGTTCCAATGGTGGAGGACATTTTTGGAGGAAGTAATGGCTGAGTGTCACTATTCTAGGATGGCTATTCACCTTGGTGGGGATAAAATGTATATGGACATGAAGCAAATTTTCTATTGGCTAGGGATGAAGTAGAAGATAGCATAATATGTCACTAAATGTTTGACATTCCAAAGGATAAAAGCGGAGCATGGGAAGACCGGAGGTCTATTGCCATTAGAGTTATCGACTTGGAAATGGAAGAATATATGGATAGACTTCATAGATGGGTTACCTGGGAATCAAAGAGAAAATAAAGCTATTTGGGTTATAGTGATTAGACTTACTAAAATTCCCACTTTATTCTTGTAAGAAGTAATAGGACGACAATATCTCTAGTGCAAATTTATATTAAAGAAGTGGTATGATTGCATCGAGTTTCGATCAGCATTGTCAACGACAGAGATCCTGTGTTTACTAATAAATTATAGAGGAGTTTGCAATCAGCTTTAGGAACAAAATTGAATCTTAGCACCACTTACCACCTGTAGACCAACGGATAGAAAGAACGAATGATAGGATTTTGGAAGATTTATTGAGGTCTTGCATCATGGATTTTGGAGGACATTGGAAGCAACATTTACCCTCAGTAGAGTTCACATACAGTAATGTTTACCAAGCGATGATTGATACGGCACTCTTTGAAGACTTATACGAGAGACAATGCAAGGCACCTAATTGTTGGTGGGAAACTACCGACAAAATTCAACTTGGACCAGATTTGATTCATGAAACAACAAAAAAGTTGAGGTGATTAGGCAGCGAATGAAGGTCGTCTAGGACCCACAAAAGTCCTATGTTGACAGGCAAAGGAAAGAGTTGGAGTTTTCAGATGGAGACATGGTATTCATTAAGGTTTCCCTCTTAGGAAGATTATGAGGTTTTTCACATTAGGGAAGTTGGCATCGAGATTTGTTGGGCCTTTCTTGATTTTGAAGAGGGTGGGAAAACTTACGTATTGAGTAGAGATTCCGACTAAGTTAGCCGGATTCTAAGATGATTTTCGTGTAACACATTTGAGGAAATGTCTACACAACACAACCGTTATAATAGAGCCTGATCAGTTAGCAGATATAGAGACGGAGCTGATAGCAACCCATGCCACCACACGTATAGTGGAGCATAGAATTAACTAAGAAATTAGGCTAGTTTGAGTGCAATGGGGAGATAATCTAGTAGAAAGTACATGGAAAATAGAGAGAAGATAAAGGTTTCTCATCTTGAGCTTTTCTCTGGTAAATTTTCTCTCTCCAAAATTTAGTATTACATAGGTTCTGCTTGCATCATGGTTTCTAGATTTGATGGTAATAGATGGTTGCCACATTTTTTCTTGTTATTTTTTTGCACTCATATAGAATCTTAAGCATGTTTAGGATATTTGCATACATGTATGTCATGATTTTACATTCACGCTAGGGTTGAGCACACCTATAACATGTTGCATACATAATCACATTGCATTTTTCGTTTAGTAGACGGATGTATAGATAACTTGGTAGTATAACATGGTTGTTGAATGTGCGTTATGCTATCTGTCCCTTAAGAATTCCAGGATGAAATTTTTATAAAGAGATAATGTAAACACCCGATAAAAATTAATAAGAAATAAATAAATCAATAATAAGGCTAAAAATGGAATTTGTGCAAATGTTAAAATTTGACCATGAAATTTGCACCATTGTATTCATGGCAATTTTCTAAGAAACTTTCATATATAAAGCTTTGCATCAGAGTTCAAATGAAGAAGTTATCGATGTTTGAATATTTCGAATTTAAAATAATTAAAACAGAATTAAATTAATAAATAAAATAATGTTTAGTATATACAATTTCAAACTAAATAAATTTTATAATGTTAATTGTAAACTTAACGTTTAGGCATCGTTAATGTTTACAATTTAATAAATAAAATATAAAATATAAAATTAACGTTAATGATATATATTTGGAAGGACGGGACCACTAGTCGACACTCTCATTAAGACCAGTCGACCTCTCCACTAGGGTCGGACGACTAGTCTTCGTGTGTTGGCGGTAAACGGCCTAGATTTTATTATTTCGATCCGACTTTGATCCTACGTTTCAACCGCATCCCAACCACTATAAACTAGAGGCCAGCCTGCACAATTTTATTCAGAAAAAAAATTAAACAACACGATTACACTTTGCCATTTTTCTTCCTCCTCGGTAAACTTATAAAAGTTAAATTCAAAAAAAATACGTCGAAGATTCAAGAATTAGAGAAGGAATTAAAGGAAAAGAGCTTAATGAAAAGAGGTAATTAATTTTTAATATAATTATGTGTATATATCTATTCTATCCTTCTATAATCCATCATAATCTAATACGTATAAATAAAATGTTATATATTATGCAATAAAAAAAAGATAACTAGAGAAAGAATTAGACCGTTGATGCCACAAATGGAAACACCAAAAACTTATAGAAATATCGAGATCTAGCAGAAAATGTATGAAAAAAGTAAAGAGGCACAAGAATTTTTATAGTGGTTCGGCATTCTCTAGCCTATGTCCACTTTATATTTTATTTATTAGAGGTTTGAGAGTCACTAGTGTAAGTAATTTACCGATATAAGTCATAAAAAACAAGTGGTAGCTTCCCAATTGATTTAATGGAGGAGAGGTAAGAGATAAAGAAGAGGAAGAACCAAAAGTCTCTTTTTAGTAGCCATAGGGTCTATTATAGAGGAAATTATCAGTCGACTCAGTATCCCATGAAGCCCAAGGTCCAAACACAAGACCGAAGGTGTAAGAGAGAGCACGTGGCCCTATAGCCAAAATCAACCCCTCATTACTGAGAGCTTTTCTTTGGAAAGAAATCAACTTTTCCACTTGCTTTGCTCTTCTATCTTCAACTTGATGTATTCCAAACTATTTTCCATAGAAGTTGAGTTGATCCCGAAAATTCTTTTGATAATACTGGTATTATCCTGCTTTCTTTACTTTCTTCTCATAAATCCTTAGAGTTGCTTCTCCTTTCTCCAAGGGAAGTATTTCCCGATGATTACAAGAGGTTGTGCATCAAGTACAAGGAGTTTGGAGGGTGCTAAGTGGAAGAAGTACCTCTCGGCACCAAGAGGTCCTCTTGGCACCGAGTGGTCCATTTGGCTCCATTTTGCTTGGAACTTATAAAATTCTATATTTCGATCCTTCTAAGCATGTTTTCAAGTTCTTAAGTTATTTCATTCTTGTCTTGACATCCTAATTCTAGTTCATATTTTTTTGGGTAAAATGCTGGTTAACATAGATAAAGGCGTGGAATCAAAGCCAAGGTAACTCGGGGAAAGCTATCCATGAGTGGATATCTTAGTTTTTCTCTTCATAGTAGTTTGTACTGTCAATATTTGGATTTGTTTTATGCCTTGGAGGAATATTTGTATGTTAAAACGTTAACTCTAAAACCCAAAAATTCCTCCGAAAATGTTAATTCTGAAATGGGTAGGGATCCTATTTGTTTTATGTTAATATATAGTAGAATTTAATCATTCCTATTTTCAATATGAATAATTTATATTTTATTCAACTTCCACATCCCAATTTGAGTTTATTATGATGAAGTATTCTAAAAGGATCAGGAAAGGGTGTGCGAAGCATGATTTTTATCCCATCCATGGTTTACACTGCCTACTTCTATAATGAAAATAAATACGAATCCCTTTTCTTTTCAACCTTGTCCATTTAAAAGTGGAATAGAATACAAAAGATTTAATTTCTAAAGTTTTGCTTACTTGAAATAGAGGTGTTAATTCTACTATGTTAATGCAAAACTAGTTGGATGTTTTGTTTCCATTTTTGAATACATATGCAAGTTTGTTTTGTTTAGCTAATTTAAATTGTGATGTTAGCTATTGTCTAAACCGTTGTATTGGATTGACATATGTATGAATACAGAAATTACGACATTTAAATTATCATAACAACCTGAATAGGAAGGGAAATCTTAGTATAGAAATGCTTTATGCATGCCTATAAATATTTAATAAACAACTAGTTAGCCAAAAGTTAACGTAAGTAAAAATATAATAACAAGATGTAGTCGTAATGTATAAAATAAATAGGTTAAATAATAATAATAATAAACCATGTAAAAAAGTTACAAACAATTATGGAAATTAATCCATAATTAAAGGCAAAATATGGATTTATTCCTTATATGGCTTTAATGCATAAATGCGGGTGAGGTATACTATGTATGTATATATACAAATAGATACATACATACATACATATATTATACATATATGTTAGTATATTTTTGTAAGGTTGGAGATCGGAAATATGACTAAGTTACAAGGATGCAAGGTTAGTTAAAAATATAAAGAAGTCTGCCCAACTAATATGGACACACAATGCGACTTTGGAACCGACATGTGACATTGTCTATAATAAGTATATGTGGTGGACATAAGGTTAATCCAATTCTATAGGATAAGCTCGTTCAGTTAATCTGAATGCTAGCACCTACAAATAGTCGAACTAATATGAAAAGTTACGATTTGGATTACGTATCTCAGGACGGCCTACTCACGGTTGTAGGTACTAAATGGCTATTGTAGGATCCGTCTCTTTCCCATTCAATAAGTATTAAATAGTTGGGATTATCTTTAGGTGCGGCAGTGGAAATCTCTATAAAGGGTCTGCCTTAGGGTAGAGGTATTAAATGGCTATTGGAGGGTCTGCATCTTTCCCGTTAAGAAGTATTAAGTGGTCTTATGAGATTTGTTACGATGTCAAGTATGAAGTACTAGATAAGGGTTCACCTTCGGTCTAGGTATTAAATAACGGGGATCTTCCTAGGGTTTTCTATTAAATGGTCAAAGTTCTCTCACATCATTAGGGCATATTTGGCGAAGATGGGTAGTTGGATCAAATATATTTCATAGTTGCGTTGCACCCACATTATAGTTATAAAGTTAAAATGGAAAGGGTCATCAGCCTATTGTTGGAGATACATTATAGAGCTGGATTGGGAGAGCCGTCAGTTACAATTGGAGGTAAACTCAAAGGCATAGTATAAAATGCGTAAGACACAATACTCATCTAAGTGATACCTCTCCAGTACTATTATGGTAAGACTTCAAATTTTCATTCATCAAATAGTTATTGCTCTGACTCCCTCCTTATTACAACTCACATGTTAGGAAAATAATGTTGATGATGATGTGTGAAGGAGGCAGTATAGCTATTTGTTTATGTTTATGATTTATTGTGATGTATCCAAATTTTAGATTAGTTGATATTCTATTTTGAGACTTTATGTTACAGATATTTGGAATATTGTATTTCTGAGATTTGAAAATGTAAAAAAGGTACTTGTTTTATTGTTATATCTTATCACTTCCGTTGTGAGATTCTGAAAGCATAGATAAATAACTCTACATATTATTTATTTGATCAATTTTACCAACCAACAGACAGCTTTGGAATGGATCTAAGGATCAATGGATTTTTATCGGGTCGAAATTATGCCCGTTTCGAAGAGGGTTGTTACATCTTCCTCCTCTATCTCATAGCTACCTCGTTATTTGTCTAGACTTTTCCTTCTCTTCCTTGCCACCATCAATCACTTATTTTCGTCGCTTTCACCTCACTATTGCTTCCATCCCCTCTTCTTCCTCGTTCACCACATCTCCTTCTCATCATTGACATGTTCACACGCACACTCAACCATCACCATTGGAGCATAAGTCTTCCTGCTCATTAGATCTAAACTACATTCCTCTAGTAAAAATCAATAGTAGTGTTCATAAAATGAAAAAAAAAACATATCATGATTGTGAAAAAGTTTTCTTTGTAATAAAATGAAACGTTAATACAAAATTCCTTATATATATTGCTTCGCATTTAATGTCAAGGACCACAAGCTCAAGCAGCAAGTGGTGTGATGATTTAGACTGAGATTTTAGAGGTCATGAGTTCGAACTCACATGACATCAAAATGAGTGTTCTACTTGATTAAAGTACATTCTTAGTCTCAAATAATTTCTTTTTCTACTTCTTCATTTTTCTTTTGCATTTTTTTGATATTCATACCATTTGTATTTATCACTATATCATTATTTCATTAATTTACGATTTAATTATATCCCAAATTCATTTAATTAATAAAAATTATATGTAACGACCTACCATTTTGGACATTTAAGTAGACACACATGTCTGACTCAAACCATTCAAAATGACAGATTGTTATGGGGTAAATAAGAAAAAGAGAAGGAAATAAAAATAAATACAAAATCTCGCAGCAGAATGACAAAATATAATAATCAAATAACAGTTCATGAAGCTGTTTTATATATACATTTGATTATTCTTTACAACACAAACATCAGAGCTACATAAACATGAATAAACAAACAAATGCAACGGAACAACATGGTGCAGTGGAATAAATATAGTAGATAATAATAGCACAAATCTTCGTCTTTGTCCTCCAGAAATAAGGTCTTCAACCCCGAAATGCTCAAGCTGACCCAAGCGAAGTGAAAAGACAAAACACTCGAGTGAGAATTAAAAGATCTAATGTAAGTTAATCAACGGTAAATAAATATGAGTGAAATGGCGTCAGAGATGCTTACTGGGTTTTACATCTCCTATCCAGTGTCTAATGTGAGTGCAATAACTTAAGAGATGCTCGGGATTCGCATCTCCTATGGATCCGTTAAACTATCTACTATTTAGTACAATACGCTATTATAATATGTCATAGTAAAGTGAAAGTAGTAAAATAGCATTAAGGCGTTACCCATATCCTCCTTAAAACATTTTTTATATATTCTCATAGTCTATACAGTACCGTACGCTCCTCCGTAAACTGGAGGTTTACACGGAGGGCACTCCATAGGTATGGTACAAAACAAACTTGTAGAAGGCTATCTTGGGCATGTGAACACGGCACTCAAGGCAATGCTAGAGTAGATATACCAATTGCGGATCCGGACTGGTGGTAACGCAAGCAGCTACTACCGTCCACCTCGAACACACTCCCAAATCAAATTAAGGGTGGCCACCAAATCAATCACAAAGTAATAGAATGGTATCAAAGAAATGTTTCCGATCGGAGGTGCGACCTCACTTGGCCAAGACATGGCTCTTATTTTAGTCACATCTAAGCTGAATCATGGGAGCCAAAGACGTCGTACCTCATAGAGAAATCATTCGTCAAACCATCCTACTTCATTTCTGGAATCTCCACCATGTACATAGTTGTTAAAGTGGTTTTTGGTATTGGCAGAGAGTATGACAATATCTGATCCCAACCTCTTTAACAACCAAATGCTTATTTCACACCGGATGGTTCTTTTACGTTTAAAGAGTCAACTCGTAATTTATATCAAAATACCATATTCAATTTCAAATCATCTCCCTTTCGAAAGCATATTCAGTTTAAAACTATATTCACTTTCAAAAACATATTCACTTCCGAATCGTATTCACTTTCAACTCATATACACTATAAAATCATATTCACTTTCAAATCATATACACTTTCAAATCATATTCGCTTTGAAATCTTTGATAAGTTATGTAAATTAATTTTCATTTCAAAATCATCTTATTCACTGAAATATGTCATTTCACAAAAAGTATCAATTCCAAATTCCAACTTAGGTTGTATCATCATTAAGGATTTAAACATAAACACTTCAACCTTACACAATCTGAAATTTTAGAAAATAGTTTAGATAATTTTAAATAGTTTTTACACTTTTAAATTTGATTTAATTAGTTTAAAAATGATTTAAATATATTAAATTTAGATTAATTAGATTTAGATTATATTAAGTAGATTTTAAATAAACTTTAAATAGATTAAATAGATTTAAATTATAGTAAATAGGTTTAAAATGGATAAAATAAATTTAATTAGTTTAAAATAGGTTAATTTGGATTAAATAGGTTGCAATAGATTAATATAAATTAAAATAGTTAATTCAACTAAAATAGTTTAAATTAGTTTAATTAGATTTCAACATTATATCCAAACCTCTTCAGTAACTCAATTCCAATAAATTCATTTATATTTGACACTACAACTTGAATTGAAGTTTAAATTCTTTGAATAAATTATTAAATCAATTCTCTTTTCAGCATTAACACTTGGATTATCGAAAATACTTCGGTTTATATAAATCAATTTCTTTTTCAAAATACTAGCTAACTGAATTCAAATTTTCAAAGATTCAAAAATCATTTAATTTAACCAATCCAGTGTCCGTATATAATTTTCTACCTGAGGGTCAAGTGATACGGTTATTTATCAATTCAATTCGCAATTTAAATTTTACGGTTATATATCATTTCAAACCGCAATCCCGAATTGAATAAAAGTCCATAAAATCGCTCGAGTCTATCATTTCAACCAATAATGATTTTTCCCTAATATATAGATCGTTCGAGTATGTATCATTTCAACCCATAGGGAACTTGCAGTTATATCAATATAGAATACAACATCCAGTCATCCAATATCAATAATCCACCATTCATCACAGTCATCATCCAAATCAATCAAAAAACATCAATAAGTAACTGATAATCAATAATAGGTATTAAATTGACAATTTATATTCGAGATAAAACTAAAGGATAATTAAATGCAATAAAAGTCAAATTTAACCTGAAGGAAAATTTAACATAGCAAATAGCAATCAATAAATTTCTAATAACATTATAAATTTAATTTAACTAACATAATAAATTTTAGAAGTAGTGAGTGGGTTAAAACACCCGCCTTAGAATTTAAATTGATTTGAAACTCAAAATAGGGCCCAAATTTGAACAGTCTTAGAATTTGTCCAAACCAGCGTCAAAATGTCGGAAATTTCGGTATGATCCGAACGAAGCAAACAGGTGTGAAACGGACCTCGTATGTAGAAGATATAAGCATTAGAAGATATACAATTTAAATTTAAAACAATTAAAATAATATTATTAACATGTACATGTCAGCAGCATTCCCAAACCCTAATCAAACGCTCGTACATGACATCATTCCCCAACCACTGTTGATTATCTTCGAACGCATGCAAGCAAATACGCTTACGACCAGATCTGAGCATGCCACTCGCCCTCACGCCTCAGGCCGACCCCACCACCAAGTCACGACCATCCACCGAGCCTTCAGGCGAATAGCGCCGCCGCGCCTTTCAAGCCCAATCATAGCGAATCGCGAACCCTAGGAGATGAGCTAACTGTATGGATGAGCTCCGCTCGTCGAACTCTACAACCCTGCACCTCCCGATCGTCGTAAAATCGACGATCCACCGCACAATCCAACAATCACAAACGAACGGTCGAAACTAAATCGTTCAATTCCAGAGACACAAAAACCCAAATCGAAAAACTAACTGCAGATTTGACTTGTGCTCGTCAAGAGCTTCAAATCGATATATAATTTGATATGGTTTGAAGGAGTTTGATTTTGAAATTGAATTTGCAATTTGGGAATTAGGGTTTTGCTATTAGATTTGGTTCTTCCATTGAGAAGGAGAAACAGACAGCTGAATTGTACATACAGAAAAATAAAAATAAGAAGCAGCTAGGGTTTATAATGGACTACTTATAGATCAGAAATAGAAATATACGGACAAGATTGATTTACAAGTTGAATGATAAATGACCCGAAAAGCCCATTTTGTCTCCGAAATGAAAATAGGTCATCCCTTATATCAAAATAAATGTTTTCAATATTTTTAAACTCAATGGAATAGGTTCCAAGTTCTAATTCCATCGTATGAAGAAGTTAACGTAAAATTGGCTTATTTCAAATCGATTTCAATTAAATTTAATTAAATTGATTTCTACGCATTTCAAGTCCGTACGGTCAAACGACAAGTCTGATCGCTACGAAACTTGGAACTTTACAATAATCCACGGTTATGGATCCGATGAAACTGGTTTTGTGAAATCCAAGACGGTGGCCAAAATGGCTATTTTCACATTAATTAAATAAATTATTATTAAATTAATTAAATCACTTTTCCAATTTAAATTTTATAATTTACAATCTCTACCACTTCAGATTTTTTAATAATTTATAATCTTTTAAAACAAATTTCTATATCTATTCAATATTCAATATTGCACAAATTACATTATTTAATTTCATTTTCCAAAAATTCAGTAATTATAGATTTAAATTTCAATAAATCCATTTATTTGATTGTCAATCTTGTTACTCAATCCATTATCATCTTATGGGTATAATTAATATTGATTTATATCTTAGTACACTAATATTCCTCAATGTAACGACCCAATTTTTCGACTTTCGAAAGTCGATTTCAATACGTCCACTATATCAAATGCCACACAATCGAATGCCGGAAAAACGAACCGTTAGTGTTAAAGAAGAGGAAGATAGAAGAAGAAATAGAAACAATAACAGAATCTCATATTTCGCAGCTGAACAAATATAATAGACAAATGAATAATCTTTAAAACAAAAGCACTATATCGGTTTATACATCACATTATCAGAGTTTACAACAACACAACAGCGGAAAATAAATATTATACTAGTGATATGCCTCGCCATCCAACTTGAACTCTATATCTCCATAACATATCTTTCTGACTTCGCTCCGGAACAACTGCTAAACTGACTTTAGGCTTCCCGTGTGGAAAATTATGGGCACCCAGAGTTTAGAAAGGGAGAAATAAATTCCAAGTCAGTCATGGGACTGGTGTGAGATTTTAAAAACAATTATTTTCACAAAGAAAGGAAAATAAATCCGCTATGCTTTTCGAAAATGAAACTACCATAAGGCCTCCCGCCACACATACAATGCAAACGCAGAATTGGAGGAGATTTCTCCTTATGATAGTCAAACATGCTTGATACGCAAAATCCTTTTTAGTAATATCATTAGTGCATAGTGTGGAAAACATTTCGATAGTATAATATAAATCTTAGGCAGCATAGACATTTCGTACTTATGCCTACTATAGCTACCATGTTCAATAGCAGGTTACTGCCACATTCCATGGCAGATTATACAACTAAAACCGTACAGGACGCGTATTGTTTCTTTGGATTTTCAACAAATGGTCAGGATAAGGAACATCCTATTGCCACATGGGTACGCCTCTAGAGGGACACCCCGAGAACTTAACCAGCTCTCTGCCAACACAAGGTCGGTTTACTTCTGTAACTAGGTAACTACTGACACGAATATGCCATCCCCCGGTCGTTACCGACCTTTATCCGAGGATCCTCAACACCAACAATCACAAAGTAATAAATTTGCAGCAACCGCATAGGTTAAATATCTGGGCTCCATACCATGATACAAACCTTTTACAGAAGGAAATGGACATACCCTCAAGGGGCGCTACCCCTAAATAACCTTGCCGCATCCTTCCTGTTTCGACCATTTGGGTTGTGAGGTCCGACGAAGTCTCGTCAACAAAGCTATGATTTTCACAAAAGCCATGCTTCGATCAACAAATGATCAGCAGCACTTCGTATGCCACGTTACCAAATTGGGAATTATCACTAGTAACCATTAACTACATAACCTTTGAGCACGTACGTCTCAGAGAAGGGTGTTAAGCTAAGAGAATAAATTCTCCGCCACCAACAAAAATATATTTGATAGAAATCAGCTTTACATCTCAAAGTGTAATGTCAGACACACATCCATACAAGTTCGTTCTGAAAGGAACCGAAGGCACTTCAAAGAAACCCTTGCAAATACGGATATTCATTAATCACGTCCGAACTCCCCATCACAAAAGGTGATAAAATATCTATACCGGAGCAACTCGGTGCAGAGACATTCGATAGGTAATCCTTTCGCTTTCGAAAATACCCGGTCTTCAACACCATCTTCAAGTGCAATCCCATTTCATCGTATCATTATTCGGAATGGGTTTTATGACACAAAGTCCTCTCCCAGCTAATCCGAATAACGAGTGCTTATTTTAAAAATAAGTGTTACATTCAAATTTCAAGTAAATCACAAAAAATTCCACTTTGATCTTTTAAACAAAAGATCCATCGCAAAGATTCAATGTGGTTTTCGGATAACTGTTTGGAATCCGACCTCCGGTTGCATCGAAATTCAAATGCCATTCAAAAACCAATATTGATAGTCGGTTATTTAACTACCAATCAACATTCACAACAATCACCAGATTTAAATAATTTTCCCCCAATTATTTATTTTATAATATCTTCGCAAGATATATTTTCAATACTTCAACACTTTGAAAACAAATTTCAAATCACTTTCCTTACGTGGAATAAATTTTCAAATATTTATTTAATTCCACTGAAAAATTTGCCGCGTTCGAATACTTCAAAATAATTTAAATCACTTATCCGAAATATATACTTGGAAACATTTAGAATAAAAAATATTTCTAAACACTTATTTAAATATTAGTTATGAAAACATTATACCAATATCTCATATAAAACTTCAAGTCCAAACTGATTTTAAAATAAAATTAGTAGATAGAGTATAAATATTTAAATAACCATTTTCTGAATCAAACATCAATTAAATCTTTAAATAATCACTTTTATAATTAATTAAATAAATATTTACTTTAAAGATTTAAAAACAATTTCCAAAAACAATTTCTCCAACAATAACTTTTTTTAAACCAATTCTAGAACTTTTAATTTATACTTCAAAAGCTACTTTGAAAATATACTCGGCTTTCCAGGGAAAATACACTTTCCATTCTAAAATGGTTCATTTAAATCAATCAATAAGTCCTTCTTGATTTATTTTAAATTTACGTTCCAAATCTGTAAATTTCTTTCCACACTTTTAAAATTAAACCAATATTTATTTTTAAAACAAATATCCCTTTACTTTATAAATCCCCATTTGTGAATTTAAATTTTCAAATATCCACTGATATACGATTTTAAAATCGATTTTCAAATATTCATTTTCAAACACCAATCAATTTTCAAATTGATTTCTAAATTTATTTTCAAAACACCAAATCAAATTCCCAAATCGATTTCCAAATTTATTTCAACACCAAATCAAATTTCAAATTGATTTTCAAATTGATTTCCAAACACCAAATCAATTTTCAAATTGATTTTCAAATTTATTATCTTTTAAAACAAATTTCTTTATTTCTTCCAAACTGTTTAAAATCTGAATTTTAAATAAATTCTCCAACTTTCAAACAATATTACTCGAATCCATTTATTAAAAACTTTTTCCATATTTTGGAATTAATTCGATAAAATTACAAAAATCAACTTTTGTACTTTTAAATTCCTTCTTTTAAATTCACTCAATTCTTTAAAATGATTTACTTGAAGTTTTCAACTTTAATTCCCAAAAATCCAATTTTATATTTTTGGTATCCTACGATACCAAAAATATATTCGGCTAAACTATAGCCTTCAACAATTTTAATCACAAATATAATCATACACAGATTAGAAATAAATCGACACACAACATTGAAACAAATTCAAATATTTGAGGAATCCAGTTGGATCCCTCCAACATGTTTCCCTACATCCACAGATGTTAGCACAATAATTAAATATCAATTCCACTTCGAGGTGGAATACTGCTGTACATGGGATTATATAAAATCATCTGCTATTATGCGGCGCATAGGGTCTCGTCCGCTATATAATGTGGGAAATCAATCTCTCCAAATATAGATATATACTATATATACTACCACATCCAAACAATCAATCAATAACTGAAATTTCAATTTTAATTTGAGTGAGAAGATCTCACCTTTAACTATGCATGCAATACATTTCCATTCCGGACTAGTTTTCTTCGCGATCTAGACCTCGTAAACAATTATATGATTTTTTTAATATTCGAACAAATCAAACAATCAATTATTTTTTAATTTAAGCTAATAAATTTAATTTTAACTAATGATTTAATTTAATCAAAGAATTAAATTTTAAACAAATTACTTTTAATAAATTTATTTAGCTAAAAATTAAATTTAAAACTAAATTTCCTTTCAATAAAATATCTTTAGCAACTTAAAATAATTGAATAAGTTAATTAAATAAATTAATCACCTAAGTACATAATTTTAAATTAAACTAGTCGGTGAAAATATTTATATATGTATATATTTTATTTTTGAAACTTCCTATATATATTAATAAGAAATAAGCTATATAGGTTTTAAAAAATAATTTTTTTATATAAACTCCAATATTTTTCCAAACTTTATCCATAAAAAAGAAAATTCTGTAAAATGAAATATCAAATTTCTTTACTGCATAAATAAATTTTTTAACATATATTTGTAAAAATAAAATCTGACAATAAATTCAAGATAACTCCTTTAGTTTAAATATACACTACTATATATATTTTTTCTGATTGCCTAAATAATTAATTTATTTTTAAAACTATATGTATATATACAGTTTTCAGTAAACAACCGAAATAAACATTTTTTTCTCCACTGTAAAATCTATATATCTGTATATATTCAATCTTAATTTAAAATCAAATGATTTAATACCTTACTGCCCATTGAAACCCTAGCTCGCCACTGGTGCTTCGCGCGCGAAACCCTAGCCGATGTTGGCCCTCACAACTACAACCGCGAGCCGCCGCCAGCGTCCCAACCTGACGTCGACGCCTGGAATTCGCGTCTATAGTTAAACCACGCCTAGAACGCTCGACCGATCCCGAGCCCTCGCAGCATCGCCGCTCTCAATCGCGCCGCCACGCCGTACTCGAGCTCACGAACCCTAAAATCGAGGCCGCCACCACTAATTGCCGTCGACAACTCTCGCCCAATCACGCGCCCGAAGCCTTCGCTACACGAATGCGTGCGCAAGCACGCGCCTCTGCCACCATCGCTCTCGCATCCTTGCACCGCGATATCGCTCGATTAAAATGGAGGCCGCCATCGTTCGTGTATAACGAATTGAATTTACAGGTCCGCCATTTTTAATTTGAAACCCTTTTTTTTCTTTTTTTTCGAATGAAGTGGTTTTCGTTTTCATTTGTTTCTTTTTTCTCTTTTGGCTTTGATTTTTAAAAAGAAGACGTGGTTGTAGAAAAAAGAAAAAGGGTGCCAAGTGTTTGAAATGTTAAAAACGTGTAGTTTATCTTAGTAAATAATATTATATTAAATACACAAATATATATATAATATAAATTCAAATTTAAATCGTTCGATTTCGCAAATGAAAATCTCGATCTTCAATCGAGGCGTGCCGCCAAGCGTTTATAATGTTATACGCCTATTTCGAACGCAATGGAAATGGTTCCGAGTCCAAATTCGATCGTATGGAGAAGATAGCCCTTTGAACCCAGCTATTAAATTAATTTCTATATAATTTTTTAGCGCGTTTGCTTATCGTACGGTCAAACGATCACTCCAAACATTACGAAATTCGAACTCCGATAATAATACGATATTACGGATCCAATGTAATTGGTTTCGTTGAATTTCGAGACTGTGCCCCGGAAGGCTATTTTTAAATATTGATTTAAACAATATAAATTCAAAACTGTACAAAACATTTCCAAATTAAATTCTGAAGCTTCCATTATCTTCGGTATCATCAATTTAAATTATCGAAGCCTTTGAAATATTTTTGACCGGCTTAAAACTGAAGATTCATTTTTTACCCAACTTCAATAAATTAAATTCAATAATTTAATTACCAAATCCATAGTTATATTTGGAATTCAAGTTAAGCTATCATTCAAATATTTAAAATCAATTATATATTTCAATTTCAAATGTCTAAAATTCTGCGTCGTCACATTCTTCCCCCTTAAAGGAATTTCGTCCCGAAATTACTAGTTAAGAAGAATGATCCTTAACCCGCTTATTATTTTCCTAAAACCATATGGTTTTAACAACTTGTTTACCCAAATCTTTTTATTAAAGATCCCTAATCACTTCAATTAGCTTCGCAAAGTCTTCCATAGTTTTCAAACAGCATTATTTACTCCACAATTCAAATTCAAATTTAAATTCAAATTTCAAATTATCAAAACTTTCTCAAAAATTTTCTCACTCTCTAAATTTTCACAAATTTTCGCCAGCGTCTCCTTTGCACGGCTAGCTCGGTACAACTACAAAATGCCACAACGGGCCTCCAGATTAAAAGGGAAAACAAAAGGCCAAGCTGCTAGACAAGAAAGTTATCAAATTTCATACTGAAATTGAAATACATACCTTTTTCGACGAACAATTTAAATTATCTTCAAAATCAAAAATCCAATTCCCTTTTCATTTAAATCACCTGTATATCCTACTAACAATAATGTCCAATTACAGCATTCAATTTTTTTTTGCATATTCTTTACAAAAGTTTCAGTATTTATTTCATTCAAACCCGTACGATATACATATATCATTCGTACGCAATACCAAGTTCGATCGCTCACTCGATCACACAATTTCACTTTCGAATTAGTATCGTCCACCCGACTTCCTAATGCTGATTCAGATCTGGTTTCTTGATCAGAAACTGTCATTCTCCTTGCATAGCCATAAACTATGATAGAGAATTTACAGAATCAACCAAAAATCCATATCTAGGTTCGTTGTTGAAAATCGAGCGAAAAATTCCAAATCGGATTGATATAATTATCTCAAAATTATGTGCTTGAATTCTAGATCAAATTGTTGTGCGAATAAAATAGTATACGTATAACCTACATATTTATTTCAATTGACTTTTATCTATATCTATTTTCTTTTCTTTTATTCACATTTGATTTTCATTTCAACACTTATTCACAATCGCCATTTCACACTTTTCCAGATTAATTTTCATTCACTTTTTTAATTTAGAATATTTTCTCAATTCCAAATTCTACTTAAGAATTTCACCATTATTTCTTAAGTTCAATATAAACATCCTATATACTTCTTATATTTACTTCCAATTCATCACTTTAGTTTATGACCACTTATATTTAAACTGGATTTTCAATTCTATATGAATTCAGTTCACTTTTCATTTACAATTATTAAATTCAATTCACTTAAAACCATATTAAATTTGTCATTCCAATTCGTTTCACTTACTAATTTTAATTTCAATACTTTGCTTCATTTGATCCAACTTGACAAATTTTCCAACGCGGCTTGTTTCTTTACAGATTCCAGAGTCTTTTCAACATTTCAAAACCATTTTTGAAATCAATTCAAATTATCTGTTGAATTTCAAAAGCAAACCCAGTTTGCAAACAACTTTCATTGAAAATAATTTGGCAGCAATTCCTCTCCTGTAAACCCGAAAATGAACATCGGTGATGTCGCGATCATCATCGGAATTATTTTCCAGCGATCGAAAAGAGTTTAGTGTTTCTATCCCTTTTATCCCTTCTAAAAACATTTTTCCAAAACCTTTGAAAATCATTTTCAAATCAAAGGGATTTAATTTCCAAAATTTCCAAATTTTTAATCCTTTCCAAGTTTTTCAAATATTTCTCTGGAATTCTATTTCAAATTACATTTACAATTTAAACTTACAAATCCCATTTGTATATGAGTTTATTTCTCAACTTTTGATTATGATTTCAATTTTTTATTCAATTTTTTTTAATGATAATAATTTAATATTATCACTTCCTAACAACCAAGCAATCATATACTATAATAATTTACGGAAATTATTTTTTTCATATATGAAAATAATTTGGGTAAAATTATTTCATATACCCGATTTTTTAAAATAATACCGTGTTGAATTGTTCTACATAAGTGTTTAGAGATTCCTATCAATAACGTTAATTACTCGTATTGACCAGAATCTATATACCACTCAACAAACCAATCATCACAATATAAAATAATTTTATATTCACTAACATATACGCGCTCATATCTATTATTACAGTCAAACTCATTCTATAGTACTATTGAATCTATCTCTAATGAGTAATCCCCACCAGAGCCAAGGCTATCGCTTAATCAATTGATATGATACCAAAATGTAACGACCCAATTTTTCGACTGTCGAAAGTCGACATCAATACGTCCACTGTATCAAATGCCGCACAATCGAATGCTGGAAAACCGAATCGTTAGGGTTAAAGAAGAAGAAGATAGAAGAAGAAACAGAAACAATAATAGAATCTCACATTTCGCAGCGGAACAAATATAATAGATAAATGAATAATCTTTAAAAAAAAGCACTATATCAGTTTATACATCACATTATCAGAGTTTACAACAACACAATAGCGGAAAAGAAATATTATACTAGTGATACGCCTCGCCATCCAGCTTGAACTCCAGATCTCCACAGCATATCTTTCTGATTTCGCTCCAGAACAACTGCTAACCTGACACTAGGCTATCCGTGTGGAAAATTATGGACACCCAGAGTTTAGAAAGGGAACAATAAACTCCAGGTCAGTCATGCGACCGGTGTGAGATCTTAAAAACAGTTATTTTCACGAAGAAAGGAAAAGAAATCCGCTATGCTTTTTGAAAATGAAACTACCATAAGGCCTCATGCCACACACACAATGCAAACGTAGAATTGGAGGAGATTTCTCCTTATGATAGTCAAACATGCTTGATACGCAAAATCCTTTTTAATATTATCATTAGTGCGTAGTGTGGAAAACATTTCGAATGTATAATATAAATCTTAGCCAGCATAGACATTTCGTATTTATGCCTACTATAGCTACCATGTTCAATAGCAGGTTACCGCCATATTCCATGGTAGGTTATACAACTAAAACCGTACAGGGCACATATTGTTTCTTTGGATTTCCAACAAATGGTCAGGCTAAGGAACTTCCTATTGCCACATGGGTACGCCTCTGGAGGACACCCCAAGAACTTAACCAGCTCTCTGCCAACATAAAGCCGGGTTACCTCTGTAACTAGGTAACTATTGACACGAGTATGCCATCCCCCGGTCGTTACCGACATTTATCTGACGATCCTCAACACCAACAACCACAAAGTAATAAATTAATAGCAACCACATAGGTTAAATATCTGGGCTCCATACCACGATACAATCATTTTCCAGAAGGAAATGGACATACCCTCAAGGAGCGCTACCCCCAAATAACCTTGCCGCATCTTTCCTGTTTCGATCATTTTTGGGTTGTGAGGTCCGACGAAGTCTTGTCGACAAAGCTATGCTTTTCACAAAAGTCATGCTTCGATCAACAAATGATCAGCCTCACTTCATATGCCACATTACCAAATGGGGAATGTATCACTAGTAACCATCAACTACACAACCTCTGAGCTCGTACGTCTCAGAGAAGGGTGTTAGGCTAAGAGAATAAATTCTACGCCACCAACAGAAATGTATTTGATAGAAACCAGCTTTACATCTCAAAGTGTAACGTCATACACACATCCATACAAGTCCGTTCCGGGATCGAACGGAACCGAAGGCACTTCAACGAAGCCCTTGCAAATCCGGATATTCACTAATCACGTCCGGACTCCCCATCACAAAGGGTGATAAAATCTCTATACCGAAGCAACCGGTGCAGAGACATTCGACAGGTAATCCTTTCGCTTTCGAAAATACCCGGTCATCAACACCATCTTCAAATGCAAACCCATTACGTCGTATCATTATTCGGAATGGGTTTTATGACACAAAGTCATCTCCCGGCTAATCCGAATAACGAGCGCTTATGTTAAAAATAAGTGTTACATTCAGATTTCAAGTAAATCACAACAAATTCCACTTTGATCTTTTAAACAAAAGATCCATCACAAAGATTCAATGTGGTTTTCGGATAACCATTTGTAATTCGAGCCACGGTCGCGTCCAAATTCAAATGCCATTCAAAGGCCAATGTTGATAGTCGGTTATTTAACTACCAAATAACATTCACAACAATCACCAGATTTAAGAATTTTTCCCCCAATTATTTATTTTCATAATATCTTCGCAAGATATATTTTCAATACTTCGACACTTTGGGAAAAAATTCAAATCACTTTCCTCATGTGGAATAAATTTTCAAATATTTATTTAATTCCACTAAAAAATTTGCCGAGTTTGAATACTTCAAAATAATTTAAACCACTTATCAAAAAATATATACTTAGAAACATTTAGAATAAAAACTATTTCTAAACACTTATTTAAATATTAGTTATGAAAACATTATACCAATATCTCATATAAAACTTCAAGTCCAAACTAATTTTAAAATAAAATTAGTAGATAGAGTATAAATATTTAAATAACCATTTTCTAAATCAAACATCAATTAAATCTTTAAAATAATCACTTCTATAATTAATTAAATAAATCTTTACTTTAAAGATTTAAAAACAATTTTCGATAATAATTTCTCCAACAATATTCTTTTTAAAACCAATTCTAGAACTTTTAATTTATACTTCAAAATATACTTTGAAAATATACTCGGCTTTTCAGGGAAAATACACTTTCCATTCTAAAATGGTTAATTTAAATCAATCAATAAGTCCATCTTGATTTCTTTTAAATTTATGTTCCAAATCGGTAAATTTTTTTACACGCTTTTAAAAATAAACCAGTATTTATTTTTAAAACAAATTTCCCTTTACTTTATAAATCCTCATTTATGAATTTATATTCCAAATATCCATAAATATACGATTTTAAAATTGATTTCCAAATATTCGTTTTCAAACACCAATCAATTTTCAAATTGATTTCTAAATTTATTTCCAAAACATCAAATCAAATTCCCAAATCGATTTCCAAATTTATTTCAACGCCAAATCAAATTCCAAATTGATATTCAAATTTATTTCCAAACAACAAATCAATTTTCAAATTGATTTTCAAATTTATTACCTTTTAAAACAAATTCCTTTATTTCTTTCAAACTATTTAAAATCTGAATTTTAAATAAATTCTCCAACTTTTGAACAATATTACTCGAATCCATTTATTAAAAACTTTTCCCATATTTTGGAATTAATTCGATAAGATTACAAAAACCAACTTTTATAATTTTAAATTCCTTCTTTCGAATTCACTCAATTCTTTAAAATGATTTACTTGAAGTTTTCAACTTTAATTCCCAAAAATCCAATTTTATATTTTTGGTATGCTACGAAACAAAAAATATATACGGCTAAACTATAGCCTTCAACAATTTCAATCACAAATATAATTGTACGAAGATTAGAAATAAATCAACACACACATTGAAACAAATTAAAATATTTAAGGAATCCAATTGGATCCCTACAACCTGTTTCTCTGCATCCACAGATGTTAGCACAACAATTAAATACCAATTCCACTTCGAGGTGGAATATCGCAGTATATGGGATTATATAAATCATCCGCGATTATGCGACACATAGGGTCTCATCCGCTATAAAATGCGGGAAATAAATCGGTCCAAATATATATATAGACACACACGCACACATACTACCACATCCAAATAGTCAATCAATAACTGAAATTTCAATTTTAATTTGAGTGAGAAGATCTCACCTTTAACTATGCATGCAATCCATTTCCATTCCGGACTAGTTTTCTTCACGATTCGAGACCTTGTAAACAATTATATCATTTTATTAATATTCGAACAAATCAAACAATCAATTATTATTTAATTTAAGCTAATAAATCTAATTTTTACTAATGATTTAATTTAATCAAAGAATTAAATTTTAAACAAATTACTTTTAATAAATTTATTTAGCTAAAAATTAAATTTAAAACTAAATTTCCTTTTAATAAAATATCTTTAGCAACTTAAAATAATTGAATAAGTTAATTAAATAAATTAATCACCTAAATACATTATTGTAAATTAAACTAGTAGGTGAAAATATTTATATATTTATATATTTTATTTTTGAAACTTCCTATATATATATATATATATATATATATATATTAATAAGAAATAAGATATATAGGTTTTAAAAAAATCAAATTTTCATATAAACTCCAATATTTTTTCAAACTTTATTCATAAAATTGAAAATTCTGTAAAAATTAAATAGCAAATTTCTTTACTGCAAAAATAAAATTTTTAAAATATATTTGTAAAAATAAAATCTTACAATAAATTCAAGATAACTCCTTTAGTTTAAAAATATATATTACTATATATATTTTTTCTGATTGCCTAAATAATTAATTTATTTTTAAAACTGTATACATACAGTTTTCAGTAAACAACCGAAATAAACATTTTTTTCTCTGCTGTAAAATCTATATATCCGTATATATTCAAACTAAATTTAAAATCAAATGATTTAATATCTTACTGCCGATTAAAACCCTAGCTCGGCCACTGGTGCTTCGCGCGCGAAACAGTCGATGTTGGCCCTCACGACTACAACCGCGAGCCGCCGCCAGCGTCCCAACCTGACGTCGGCGCCTCGCATTCATGTCGACGGTTAAACCTCACCGAGAACGCTCGACCAATCCCGAGCCCTCGCAGCATCGCCGCTCTCAATCGCGCCGCCACGCCGTACTCGAGCTCACGAACCCTAAAATCGAGGCCGCCACCACTAATTGCCGTCGACAACTCTCGCCCAATCTCATGCCTGAAGCCTTCACTACACGAATGCGTGCGCGAGCACGCGCCTCTACCACCATCGCTCTCGCGTCCTTGCGCCGCGATATCGCTCGATTAAAATGGAGGCCGCCATCGTACGTGTATAACAAATTGAATTTACAGATCCGCCATTTTTAATTTGAAACTTCTGTTTGCTTTTTTTGTTTTTTCGAATAAAGTGGTTTTCGTTTTCGTTTGTTTTATCTTTTCTTTTGGCTTTGATTTTTAAAACAAACACATGGTTGTAGAAAAAAAGAAGAAGGGTGCCAAGTGTTTGAAATGTTGAAACATGTAGTTTATCTTGGGAAATGATACTATATTAAATACATAAATATATATATAATTTAAATTCAAATTTAAATTTAAATCGTTCAATTTCGCAAATAAAAATCTCGATCTCCAATTGAGGCATGCCGCCAGACATTTATAATGTTATACGTCTATTCCGAACGCAATAGAAAAGATTCCGAGTCCAAATCCGATCGTATGGAGAAGATAGCTCTTTGAACCCGGCTATTAAATCAATTTCGATACAAATTTTCTGCGCATTTGCCTATCGTACAGCCAAACGATCACTCCAAAAATTACGAAAATCAAAATCCGATAATAATATAATATTACGGATCAATGGAATTGATTTCATCGAATTCCAAGATTGTGTCCCGGAAGGCTATTTTTAAATGTCAATTTAAACAATATAGATTCAAAACTGTACAAAACATTTCCAAATTAAATTCTGAAGCTTCCATTATCTTCAGTATCATCAATATAAATTTTCTAAGCCTTTGAAATATTTTTGATCAGCTTAAAACTGAAGATTCAAATTTTTACCCAACTTCAGTAAATTAAATTCAATAATTTAATTACCAAATCCATAGTTATTTTAGGAATTCAAGTTAAGTTATCATTCAAATATTTAAAATCAATTAAATATTTTAATTTCAAATGTCCAATATTCTGGGTCATCACACTCAATTTCATCTAAATTCCTATTAATCGTAATATTTGATTCCATTTAATTGCATTTGGTTTTTAATTTAATTTAATAGACCAAATAAATAGGTAACATATAATAATTGTTACCATTAACTTTTAATCACACTTATAAGTTCATTATTTACAAACAAATGTTACAATCTCCTACATAACACAGATTTTATTCAATTACCATTAATTATGTACTAGTTTATTAATTTATGCCACATTTACATTTATTTACTTATATTCAAATTATAACCAAGCATAACATTTAAATTATTTCAATTGATTGGACTACCATTAAAATATTTAATAATTACTTAAATTTACATTATTTCATTTCACTCTAGTTATTATCTTAGCTCACATTAATGTAACATTTATTTGTAGTTGATTAATTACATTGGTAACAAATAACAATTTTCACCATTTGTACATTTAGTAACATTTGTAAGTTTATTATTTACCACCAATTGTTACACCAACTTAGACAACACTAATTTTATCAATTACAATTAATTACACCTTTTTAGTTATCAATTTCTCTTTAAATCCAATGATCAATTTGTACACACATCATTAATACAATCAATTTTCCATCTATAACTAATTATAAATTTACATTCAAAGCAATTGTAAATTACCTTAAATTAATACTATTACATTTCATTTCAGTTATCTTCTTTTTATTAACTCATAAATTTTTATTTCTTTTAACATTAAATCATAATATCTTATTAAATTAACAATTTTTTTTAATTATCGAAAATTTACGGGTCGTTACACTCTCCCACACTCAAAACTTTTCGTCCCCGAAAAGAAAAAGAAGGAAAGAAGGAATTAAGTAATCAATATATCTTATAAAAATATTAAATTTATAACAATTTATTTACACAATTAAATAATTTTAAATAAAATATATCAATTTATGATAATTAAATCCTTTATATTCAAGTTGATACAAGTTTAAAAATCATTTCACAAAATTTTTCTAAGTCCAAAATTCACGGAAAATTTCTACAAAGCCTCCTTTATACGGAGAGGTCCGGGGGAAATAGTGATATCAATAATAACAAAATAAATCATGTTTTTCAAAATAATATATCCCAAACAACGGGAAAAACAATATAATATCGCTATAAAACCGTAATTTGAGAACGTACCTATTTGTCGGGCAAATAACGCTTAATTTACAGAACCTAAAGCAATAGCTATTGCTTCCATACCTGTATTTCACTTATATAATCCAAGGACGTTAATAATTAGGTAAAAGAAGATATTTAAGTTGTTTCACTTGATAACAAATAAAACATTGCAATATAACAACAATTTCATATAAACAAATCATACAATCACCACATACGATCAAAATATCAAATTTTACATCAATAGCAACCAAAAATAAATGGTTTGTTCGGGTTCAGAACTTCTAATCGTATAAAATGATAAATAAACAATGAAGTAAACCATACACTCAAAAGTAGTAGATAACTTTAAAAATTATTTATACATCTCTATACAAAATAAAAGTATCCTTTTCCAACTAATCCATAAGTCTAATACAAATAAAGAATCCAACACATTTCTACGTTTACCATATTTGTCTTTTCACATCATTTATTGTTCATGCTTTTTTTCATACAATGATTTTTCTTTAATTCTCCTTCATTACTATTTTTTTTTTTAAATTTCATTCATTCATGTAAGGCTTATTTCTTTAATTTACATTCTTCACATACATAAGTTATATCCATTTCAATTATTTGGTCACAATTGAATTCATTATTGAAGTAGAGTATACATTTTATTTTAATTTACTTCACATTACTATTTAGTTTTATTTTCCCCTTTTTTCTTCATCATTTACTTTTATTTTCTCATTCATATAATATTTATTTTCATTAATTTACATTCATTATTACTTACAAAAGTTCATTTCTCCTTTATCCAAACAGTGTCATTTTATTTCATTTTATTACTTTAAATTCATTACTTCAATAAGGTATTTTTTTTATTTCAATTATCAGATTATACATTATTAGGTAAGTTTCTTTACAATTCCATTTACCATTTATAGGTTATTTCTCTTTTTCACATTCATTCTTCATATATAGTGTTATAGCATATTAAATTTATTTCTAAGTCATTTCAATGTTCTTTGAAATTATAATCATTCAATTTATATAGTATTCATTTTAATTATAAATGACTTCAATATTAATTCAAGTTTATAATTATTTACTTACAGTATTCACCTTTACAATTAAATCTGAATATAAATAGCTTAAATTGTTAACCTAAGTTCATAATCATTTCCTTACATTATTTACCTTTATTAATTTAATTAATAACATTTCAACTATTAACTTCAGTTTATAACAATTTTATAACATTAGACTACTTACTTATAGATGTAATTCGATTGAACACTTTCGTTTACTAAAGTTTTACATGTATAATCTACTATTACATATTCTTTTTAACATTACAACTTTTAAAATTTTGGTAAGTTATATACATATATGTCTTTTAGAATGCAATAAGAAGTTACACAAGTTTTCATATTTATTTTAAATCAAAATGTTCAATAGTTACAATTTTTTTTATTTTCGTTTCCCTTTTATCTACTATTTACAAATTTTAAATCTCTTATCTATTTCATTAATCATTTTAACATAGCATTCTGTTTCTTAAATTTCATTTTAGAAATTCCAATTATTAAATAATCAAAATTTCATTTCATTACAATAATTAAAATCTCTAATTTGTAGAAATTTATGAACTAAATGCCAGGTTCCATTTCAATCATTTTAAAATTATATATATATATATATATATGTGTGTGTGTATGTATGTATGTATGTATGTATGTATACTCACAATTTATATATATATATATATATATATATATATAAATACATATATCAAATCAAACTTCAGAAATTAAAATTAAGTTTCGTTTATCAAAACGGATGTGCAGTGAAACTACTATAGTAGTCTTCCCACTTTAAAACTTGAAAATGAACGTCGATGATGCGTGCACTCATCATCGAAATCATTTTCCAGCGACTAAGTGGGGAGTACAGAACTTATTTCCTTTAAACTCCTTTAAAAACATTTCTTCCGAATCACATTTGAATATTTAAATCAAAAAATAATTCTAAATAATATTAATATTATATTCCAAAATCTTTTGAAAGAAATTTTCAAAATCCCAAAACTTAAGTTTTCAAATTCCAATTTATACTCATTTTATCTGTAAATCTCATCTTCAATCAATGTTTATAAATTTCACTACCTAACAAACAAATATATTACAACCAAATATATCATTTATAAAATTGTTATTTTATATACAAAATATATAATAAGCAAAATTATTTCATTTACCTATATTTCAAAATAAATATTGTGCCAGTCTGTCCTGTTAAGTGTATAGAAATATCTATCGATGTCATAGCGTCCTATGCACCAACCATTATTTATAAATACAAAACAGAACAAATTAACACAATATAAAAACCCTTTTATAACACTAACAAGTACACTCTCTCGTATATACTCTTAGCGACTCATCCTAGGGTATTACTACCCTATTTAATATGAGTCTGACCGCGCAAAGCTAAGGTTATCGCTAAACCTAAGCTCTGATACCAACTGTAACGACCTACCTTTTCGGATGTTTAAGCAGCCACACATGCCTGACTCAAACCGTTCAAAGGGCAGATTGTTATGGGGTAAATAAGAAAAATAGAAGGAAATAAAAACAAATGCAGAATCTCACAGTGGAATGACAAAATATAATAATCAGATAACAGTTCATGAAGCTGTTTTACAAATACATTTGATTATTCTTTATAGCACAAACATCAGTGTTACATAAACATGAATAAATAAATAAATGCAGTGGAACAATAGGATGCAGTGAAATAAATTAGTAAATAATAATAGCACAAATCTTCGTCTTCGTCTTCGTCCTCCAGAAATAAGGTCTTCAACCCTGAAATACTCAGGCTGGCCCGAGCGAATTGAAAAGACAAAACACTCGTGTCAAAACTAAAAGATCTTATGTAAGTTAATCAACGGTAAATAAATATAAGTGGAGCGGCATCAGAGATGCTTACTGGGTTTGACATCTCATATCCAATGTCTAATGTGAGTGCAATAACTTAAGAGATGCTCATGACACACATCTCCTAAGGATCCGTTGAACTATCTACCATGTAGTATAATGCGCTATTATAACATGTCAATAGAAAAGCAAAAGTATTAAAATAGTTTTAAGGCGTTACCCATATCCCCCATAACACATTTTATATATTCCCATAGTTTATACAGTATCTTACGCTCCTCCATAAACTGGAGGAGGTATGGTAAAAAACAAACTCGTAGAAGGCGCTCTAGGGCATGTGAACACGACACTCGAGGCAATGTCAGGGTAGATATACCAATTGTGGATCCAGACTGGTGGTAACGCATAGCAGCCACTACCGCCCACATCGGACACACTCCCAAATCAAATCAAGGGTGGCCACCAAATCAATCACAAAGTAATAGAATGATATCGAAGAAATGTGCCCAATTGGAGGTGCAACCTCACTTGGCCCAGCATGGCTCCTTTTTTAGTCATATCTAAGCTGAGTCACGTGAGTTAGGGTCATGTCATACCTCATACAGAAATCATTCGCCAAACCATCCTACTTCATTTCTAGAATCTCCACCATGTACACAGTTGTTAAAGTGGATTTGGGTATTGGCAGAGAGTATGACAATATCCGTTCCCAGTCTCTTTAACAACCAAATGCTTATTTCACACCGGATGGTACTTCTACGTTTAAAGAGTCAACTCTTAATTAATATCAAAATATCATATTCAATTTCAAATCATATCTCGTTCGAAATCATATTCACTTTCAAACTATATTCACTTTCAACTCATATACACTTTCAAATCATATTCACTTTGACATCTTCGATAAGTTATGTAAATTAATTCTTAACTTCAAAATCATCTTATTCACTCAAATACGTCATTTCACAAAAAGTATCAATTCCAAATTCCAACTTAGGTCGTATCATCATTAAGGATTTAAATATAAATACTTCAACCTTACACAATATGAAATTTAAGAAAATATTTAGGTAATTTTAAATATTTTTTATAGTTTTAAAATAGTTTAAATATATTTAAAATAGTTTAAATAGTAAAAATAGTTTAAATAGATTTAAATTTGATTTAATCAGTTTAAAAATGATTTAAATAGATTAAATATAGATTAATTAATTTAGATTATATTAAGTAGATTTTAAATAAATTAAATAAATTAAATAAATTTAAAATAGATTAAAATTATATTAATGGTTTTAAAATATATTAAATAAATTTAATTAGTTTAAAATAGGTAAAATAGGTTAATTTGGATTAAATAGGTTGTAATAGATTAATATAAATTTAAATAAATTTAAATTGATTAAAATAGTTAATTTAATTAAAATAGTTTAAATTAGTTTAATTAGATTTCAACATTATATCCAAACCTCTTCAGTAACTAAGTTCTAATAAATTCATTTATATTCGACATTACAACTTGAAATTCAAGTTTAAATCCTTTGAACAATTTATTAAATCAATTTCCTTTTCAGCATTAACACTTGGATTATCGAAATACTTCATTTTATATAAATCAATTTCTTTTTCAAAATACTAGTTAACTGAATTCAAAATTTCAAAGATTCAAAAATCATTTAATTTAACCAATCCGATGTCTGTATATAATTCTACCATAGGGTCAAGTGATATGGATATTTATCATTTCAATCTGCAATTTAAATTTTACGGTTATATATCATTTCAAATCGCAACCCCGAATTGAATAAAAGTCCATAAAATCCCTCGAATCTATCATTTCAACCCATAATGATTTTTCCCTAGTCTATAGATCGTTCGGGTATGTATAATTTCAACCTATAGGGAACTTGTAGTTATATCAATATAGAATACAACATCCAGTCATCCAATATCAATAATCCAACATTCATCACAATCATCATCCAAATCAATCAATAAACATCAGTAGATAATCGATAACCAATCACAGGTATTAAATTGAAAATTTAAATTCAAGATTAATTAAATGATAGTGAAATGCAATGAAAGTCAAATTTAACCAAAATGACAATTTAACATACCAAACAACAATCAATAAATTTCTAATCATATTATAAATTTAACTTAACTAACATAAGAAATTTTAGAAGTTGTGAGTGGGTTAAAACACTCACCTTTGAATTCAAATTGATTTGAAATTCAAAATAGGATCTAAATTTGAACAGTCTCAGAATTCGTCCAAACCAGCGTCAAAATGTCAGAAATTTTGATACGATCCCAACGAAGAAAAATGCGCATGAAACGGACCTCTTACGCAGAAGATATACGATTTAAATTTAAAGCAATTAAAATAATATTATTAACCAGTATACGCCAGTAACATTCCCAAACCTTAATCAAAAGCTCGTATACGACATCGTTCCCCAGCCTCTGTCGAATATCTTTGAATGCACGCAAGCATGGACGCCTACGACCAGATCTGAGCATGCCGCTCGCCCTCACGCCGTAGGCCGACCCACCACCATATCATGACCAACCACCGAGCCTCCAGGCGCACAGCGCCGCTGCGCCTTTCAAGCCCAGTCATGGCAAATCGTGAACCCTAGGAGATTAGCTAATCGTGTGGATGAGCTCTTCTCTTCGAACTCTACAACCCTGCACCTCCCGATCGTCTTAAAATAGACGATCCACCACATAATCCAACGATTACAAACGAACGCCCGAAACTAAATCGTTCAATTTCGGACACATAGAAACCCAAATCGAAAAACTAACTGCAGATTTGACTTGCGCTCGTCGAGAGCTTCAGATCAATATATAATTTGATATGGTTCGGAGGAGTTTTATTTTGAAATTGAATTTGAAATTGAATTTGCAATTTGGGAATTAGGGTTTTGCTATTGGATTTGGTTTTGCCATTGAGAAGGAGAAATAGATAGCTGAATTGTACATACAGACAAATAAAAATAAGAAGTAGCTAGGGTTTATAATGGACTATTTATAGGTAGATCAGAAATAGAAATGAATGGACAAGATTGATTTACACGTTGAACGATAAATGACTCGAAAAGCCCGTTCTGTCTCCGGAACGAAAATGAATCATCCCATATATCAAAATAGATGTTATCAACATTTTTAAACTCAATGGAATTGGTTCCACATCATAATTCCATGTATGAAGAAGTTAACTTAAAATCAGCTTATTTCAAATTGATTTCAATTAAATTTAATTAAATTGATTTTTATGCGTTTCAAGTCCGTACGGTCAAATGACAAGTCCGATCGCTACGAAACTTAAAACTTTACAATGATTCACTGTTACGGATCCGATGAAACTGGTTTCGTTGAAATCCGAGATGGTGACCAAAATGGCTATTTTCACATTAATTAAATAAATTATTATTAAATTAATTAAACTACTTTTCCAATTTAAATTTTATAATTTACAATCTTTATCGCTTTAGATTTCTTAACAATTTACAATCTTTTAAAACAAATCTCTATATCAATTCAATATTGCACAAATTATAATATTTAATTTCAATTTCAAATAATTCAGTAATTATAGATTTAAATTTCAATAAATCCATTTATTTGATTATCAATCTTATTACTCAATCCATTATCATCTTATGGGTGTAATTAATATTGGTTTATATCTTAGTACACTAATATTCCCCAATTTCATCTTAATTCCTATTAATTGTAATATTTCATTCCATTTAATTGCAATTGGTTTCCAATTTAATTTAATAGACCAAATAAATTGGTAACATATAATTATTGTTACCATTAACGTTTAATCACACTTATAAGTTCATTATTTACAAACAAATGTTACAATCTCCTACATAACATTAATTTTATTCAATTACCATTAATTATGTACTAGTTCATTAATTTATACCACATTTACATTTATTTACTTATATTCAAATTATAACCAAGCATAACATTTAAATTATTTCAATTGAATGGACCATCCTTAAAATATTTAATAATTACTTAAATTTACTTTATTTCATTTCACTCTAGTTATTATCTTAACTCACATTAATGTAACATTTATTTTCATTTATTTGTAATTGATTAATGACATCGGTAACAAATAACAATTGTCATCATTTCTAGATTTAGTAACATTTGTAAGTTTATTATTTATCATCAATTGTTACAACAACTTGGACAACACTACTTTTATCAATTACAATTAATTACACTTTTTAAATTATCAATTTCTCTTTAAGTCCAATGATCAATTTATACACACATCGTTAATACAATCAATTTTCCATCTATAACTAATTATAACTTTTTAATCATTTCAATTAATTAGAATTACGTTCAAAGAAATTATAGATTGCCTTAAATTAATACTATCATATTTCATTTCAGTTATCTTCTTTTTATTAACTCATAAATTTTTATTTCTTCCAACATTAAATCACAATATCTTATTAAATTAACAATTTTTTTTAATTATCGAAAATTTACGGGTCGTTATATTATATTACTTGGAAAATCAATATTTTTGAATTTTGTTAAATTTTCTTGAAGCTAAGGTAACATTGGAACAAGAGCGAAATATCAAATTACATAAAATTTACGGTTGAGATATTTTAATTTAAAAGGTGGAGCAACCAATTAATGTGTCTTAACCTAGTTCAAATTCAAGGACATTCTAAATTTTTTTTTCTTCCACAAAAATTGCATAGAACATAGTACCTTGTTATAATGGTTAAACATATGAAATATCCACAAATGATTATAATACACAAATCTTTATAACGACCAACTAGAAGTTTGTATCATTTTTGCAGAGTATTTTTATCGACCGATTGAAATTTTTATTGTCTATTTCAAAGTGCACGTAACTACAATTATTTACATCGAGGGACTCCATTTTTAACTTATTACGTTTTTAAAGTGTTTTTTGACTTCAAATACAAATATTTGCACTTATAAATATTAGTTTGTACACTTTTTTATATACGATATACATGAATGCAACATATATTTGTAATTTACTCTGAAGTCTGTACAAGTGTAACCATTTTTATAACTAAGTAGATATATCAATAAAAAATGTATAACTGCACCTGATCATACCAAAATAGAAACCAGATGTTCTCACGAGAGCAGATCATCTGGGCCTAATGCGCCCTGTCTTAGTAAGGCAAACCAATCATAACATAGATTTTTTACAAAAAGCTTCATTCTCTTTTTTAGTTAAGATTTTTTTTTGCAAAATTTCCTCAAAATCTCATATTCTAATTGTGCCTCACGAAGACAGTGATCTCAACTATGTTCTCGTAGATTCCAATAATTTTTCACCCGTTGGTTTGGTTTTTCGAGACATGTCAATATTCCATATTATGTCTTAAGAATTAAATAAGGACAATTTTTCAAACAGTGCTCCGGGCCCAAACTTATTGCACAAACATGACTCAAAGAAAACTAATTGCAAAACTAGGCCTCGTTTAGTTATAACTTGCGCATTCATGGAATGCGCAAGTTATAAATTTTTTTTGGGTAAAGCTTGCGCAATCCATAAGTGCGCAAGCATCAGTTTTAAGCTTGCGCAATTTTGGAATGCACAAGCTTATTTTCGGGCATCAAAAAGACAGAGAGCTGAATCTGAAATTCATTTCTCTTGCAACTCAATTTTTAACAAAACCCTCCTTATTCCCAACCTCCAACCTATTCCAAATCTAAATCTATTAACTCTAAATCATTGCTTTTGATCTATTCATTCAATCAACCACTAGATTAAGCATAAAATGGAAGCAAGCGCTTCTTCTTCTTTGATTAGAGGTAATTATATTTTGATTGTAAATTGATTACTACTTTAAAAATGATTATTGTCGTTAATGGAATTGGTAGTCATGATGATGTGGATGTCAACATGCTCTAATTGTTGGTTTCTTTGTTGAAAATGCAAAAGGATATGAAGTCTTCATATAGACAAAACCCTAACTTTGTATAAAGTTTTTGTAGTGACAAACGGTTGTTGTTGTTTGTAGAATTATCTCCCGGGCCTGAAGATAGAAGTGTTCTATATCTTCAAGAACACCATAGAAGACAAAACGACACATTAATGGAGGTAAATGTTTGATATTGGTAAACCGGGGAAATGCAAATATGAAGCACCAATTTTATTTTATTTTATACATTTCAGGGTGTTGAAACTGTGAAGATATGTGATCATTCAAGCAAGCTCAAGGAGATCGATTATAAAGATCCAAGATTGGAGGCGAATCTATGAATCTCCAGATTTTGATAAGCTATGAAAATCGACTACATTTGTTTCGATCATCACCTTATTACCGCTTTATGAGATGGATGGAGGCCGGAAACAAATACGTTTCATATGAGAGTCGGGGAGATGACAGTGACTCTAGCGGATGTGCATTTTCTTTTCGGCCTTAAAGCAGACTGTCGTCCGGTATGTTTGCAAAATTTTGATATCGATCACATCGAATTGGCTCATTACTTGCTTGGTATTTTTCCACCCAGAGAGGTGGTTAAGTCTAAAAGTGAGTTATCAATGACTTGGTTTAAAAGTGAATTTTTCGAACCACTACCCAAAGGGGCGGCCGATTTAAATATCTTCGCCGCACTCGTGCCGTGATATGTATTTTTTAAGCTGCCGGTTATTTCCCAATCATTCAAAAGGGAGATTAAATTTGAAATATTTACCTTTTTGGACGATTTGGCTTGCTGTGGATATCATTCTTAGGGTAGTGTTGTTCTATGCTATTTGTATAGTGAGTTGTCACAAGTTGCCTTGCAACGTTGAAAAGTTTTAGGGCGTTCTGCAACATTGTTGCAACCATGGTCATGGTCGCATATTGCTATTGGATGACCATCTATTAGAATTCCTATCGACTTAGATCCATATCTTCCATTCGGGGCTAGGTGGAGTTGTGCTAGGAGTTGGCGTGAGACGCCAAGAAATGTACAGTTTTACCGTAATGAGTTGGATTTGATGGCGGATGATGCGGTTACATGTGACCATATTCATTAGTGAATAAGTTTGGACATCCGAAAATTGAGTATGCGTTCGCCGGTTGGATTGCTAAGAGCCGACTGATTCTATTTTTAGACTTTGAGTTGTATGCACCCGATCGGGTTATGGGACAGTTTTCCTTTGATTATCAACACACTCCCAATCCTATCGTCCCCCTTGATCCAGAACCCACTAGCTGGATGACATTTTTAGAGGAAAGTATAGTTATTTGGCAATCAAGAATTGATCGTGCCGAACGAGCACGGGAGCCTCCGACACCTTTGAGCGAGTACGAGTATTGGTATTGGCGAATTACTCGTCGTTATATTCTTAAAAAATAGGCAAGGAAGTTGGTTGCGTACACTCCCCGTGCTCCTCTAGAACGTGATGTGGTTAGTATTATCATTTCAAAATTTTTATAGTTCAATTTTTATATCATATTGATGCATTGTTATGACTTATGGTTTAGGTAAGCGGAATATACAGCGCTTTGGATGTCATAGACGAAATAGAAGAAAGTCATATGGAGCCAGACAAGGTCAAAAGCAAGTGCATTGACCTACGACGAATACTTGACACGATTTTGGGTCGGAACAAGCTAAGAAGGCCAGTTAAGCCGCTGCGCATTGTAGAAGAGCCATCACGTTGTACAGAGTAGACATGTACCACAGTAACGAGTGGACAAGCCCAATGGGAGGAGGCACACGTGGAGGGGGAGACTTTACAACATCCCAGTGGCGAAACTACAGCTGGATGGCCCGCTTGGCCCGAGGTAGAGCAGCAATACACCGGTGGAGAAACTCATGCTGACTGGTCCATTTGGCATGAAGGAGAACAACAATTCGGGTATGTTGGACAGTCGACATACGAGCATGCGCAAGAGGCGCCGCAATGGGAAATTCAACAAGAAGAACTCATTTTTGAGCCAAGGCAACCACAAGAAACTCCATTGCCGACACCCGCTCCTACATTCGAAGAAGGCCAAGGATCGTCTCCCATCGTGTATAAACGGAAGAAGAAGAAGAAGAAAGGCACCATCACTTGAGCTTAGATGGATTTATTGGTCTTATTGTTGTTGTTTTTTTTGGTTGGTTAAGGGGTTATTGTACGACTTGTTCAATCTATTTACGGTAAGATTTGTGCGTTTCTATGTTATTGTATGACTTATTCAATCTATTTATTTTGTCAGTTGAATCATGCTATTTGTTTTGTTTGGAGATGGTACTGTTAATGGAATGTTGTGTGCATGCTTTGGGAAGTTGAGAGTTTGCAAATTTTGGTGTAGAAGTTGGCAGAGCAGCTCATTGTTTTGAACTGACCCGAAAAACAACTTGCACAAATGTGGAATGCGCAAGCTTTATTGTCAATACAGCTTATGCATTCCACATTTGCGCAAACTGTTTTCGGGTTATTTTAAAAACACGCTTGCGCATATATGGATTGCGCAAGCTATATTGACAACATAGCATGTGCAATCCATATATGCGCAAGCGTGTTTTTGACCCTGTCCAAGATCGAGAACTCTTTCAATACCGTACATTACACACTTTCACACAAAAGGTCCTAACAGCATTCTACATACCCCGCAAACACCATTCGAATGACAACATCATTACATAACAAAGTCAACAACTCATACAGTAACATAGACGTTCTACTTCTATACAATTCATCGTGGACAAGTTTTCTTCTTGTGGCCAATAGTACCACATTTGCTACATCTGTTATGGCCGGATGAAGATGGCAGTTCATGAAACCTTTTAATCGAGTAGATCGAGGACGACCTGAATTTCTGCTTACAGGCGGTGGTTGTATAATTGGACCATCGTAGACGTTTGAATGTCGACTATCTGGTACAGGGTGGAATAAAGGAGCATAAGCTACGGAATACATAGCCGTCGTGTACCACGTGGAGATTAAGTCAAAATATGCTCTATTAGCACCACCCAAACCACGTGAACAAGCCGCTAATACATAGGAGCACGGAAAATGATCTTGTAACGACCCGAAATTTTCGAGCATTTAAAATCGGAATATTTAATTGATTTTAAATATTTAAAAGTTAATTTTTAACTTGAATTCAAATTTCACCATTTATTCGGTAATTTAATTATTAAATTAAATAATTTGAAGTTGGGTAAAATGTTGAATCTGGAGTTTTAAGCCTGTTAAAAATAATTTAAAGGCTTGTAAAATTTATATTGATAGTACCGAGGATAATAGAACTTGTAGAATTGAAATTAACAGTGATTTGTTCAGTTTTGAAATTTTATTGTTTTAAATTGAATTTAAAAATAGCCTTCTGAGGCACAGTCTGGGAATTCGACGAAACCAGTTCCATTGGGTCCGTAATATTGAATTATTATCCGATTTCAATTTTCGTAGCATTCGGAGTTGTTGTGTGAGCATACGATAAGTAAACGCGCTGAAATTTATATCGAATTCAATCTTATAACTGGGTCATAAAAAGCTATCTTCTCCATACGATTGAATTAGGACTCGAAACCTTTTCCATTACGTTCTAAATAGGGGTATAACATTATGAACACCTAGCGGCACGCCTCGATAGGAGATTAAAATTTTAAGTTGCTAAAACGAGATATTTTATAATTAAATAAAACTATATAAGATCAAATCAAAGTCTATTTACCTTCTGTAACACGCAACTCATTGCCTTTAAGTCACATCTTACCCCTTTCTTTCCCTTCAGTCGACATTTTCTTCCTCTTCAATTTAATCTGCGTTTAGAAGGAAAAAGAAATCGAAATCGATCACAATTGATCACCTGAGCACGAGATAGAGGGCGGCGATTCCGACGAGGCTACCGAGAGAGAGTTCGAGGGAAGGCGGCAGTGTTGGAATTCGATCTCGAGCTAGTCGCGTTTCTCAGGGTAGGTTCGGGCTCGCGATGAGGGTGAGGTGGATGATAGCAGTGCAGATCGCCGTGGGCTGGGTGGGTGAATTCTTGTCGCGTGCTCGTGTAGGTCAGAAGGAAGAAGTAACTTGCGGTGATCTGGTTTGGATGGCTCTGTTCTCGAGCCGAAGCTCGTCGATTTCTAGGGTTAGTGGCTGTGATTTGTTTTCCTGGAACGAATTGATAAGGTAATTGATTTAACATTTGAATTATTTACTCGTGTTAAAACTTTTAATCAAGACTATGATTGCATCTCGTTCATCAGATAATAATACAGTAATTTCATTTCTGTTATTTCTTTAAATAGAGAAATGTAAATCAGGGTAGTAGAATTATTAATTACTCTGTTGTTTTAACTGCTAAATTGATTAGCCCAATTAATAATAACTAGCATAAACTATTTAAATAAATAAAAAAGAGAGAAGAAGAAGAAAACGAATAGTTTTTGTTTTCCTATTCGAGTAGGTCACTTGACTTTAAACACTTGTATTTAATATTGCTTAACTTTAAAACTTAGACTTTAATTCATTTAATTTATTATTTCATTTAACAATAAAGTACTTTCAAAATCTTGGTAAGGAAATGAATTTAAATTTAAAATAAGAATATTAATGGTAGTTTAAAATTAATGCAAATGTTAATAAAACGTATAATGCTTGTACAAGGTCCAAATCATGAAGAAATCCAGCCGGGATGGAAATTGGGTTGCAAATTTAAAGGTGAGTTAATCTCACTCAGCTGAATTTTAATTTTAATTTAAATGGTTGAATTTAAATAATTGGTTGAATGGTTGAATTGATTGATGTGCTATATTATAGTATATACTATATCTTGGAATGATTGACTTCCCACATTTTTATAGCGGATGAGACCCTATGCGCCGCATAATAGCGGATAATATTATATTTAATCCCATATACTGCGATATTCCACCTCGAAGTGGAATTGGTATTTATGTTGTGCTAACGTCTGTGGATGAAGGGAAAACAGGTTGGAGGATCCAACTGGATTCCTCAACATTTATTTAGATTATTTGATATTTTCTATTGTGATTATTTGATATTCTATGATGAATTATATTAGAATCTTGAATGCTATGGTTTGATTGAATATATTTGGGTATAATGAACTACCAAAAATATATAAATTGGATTTTGGAAAGAAAATAAAAGAAGTTAATTTGTAAGCGAAATAATTATAGAAAATTTAAATAAATTAAGAATGAATTGAAAAGAAAATGGAAGTGATATTAAAATACTAATAAATAACTTCGAGTATGAAAAGAAACAAGATTTTGAATAAACAGAAATTAATGAATTGTAAAATAAAGTGATATTATTTTAAAGGAATAAAGAATCATTTTAAAATTTAAAGTTTAAATTTATTTAAAAGGATTAAGAAGTAATTTGAGAAATCTAAAATTGGTATTTTTAGTTAAAAGTATTTTAAATCATAATTAAGGAATAAAATCTAAAATTAATGGATTTTGGGAAAAAGGAAGTGAATTGGAAATCAATTTGGAAATTGATTCAAGTGTTTGAATTGAAAATTTAAAGAAGAATGTGAAGAGAAGTATACTTCTCTGGATGGCTAAGTATGTTTTCAAAGTAAATTTTTAAATATAAGATAAAAGTTTAATGTTGTTTTAAAAAGCATGTTTAGAAAATTTATTATTTCTAAATGTTTAAATTCTAAAGTAAGTATTTTTTAAATCTATTATTGTAATAATTATTTAAAAGATGATTTGGTATTTTGTTTAAAGAAGAAAATCTAGTTATATTTATGAAGTAATCTTATTTTAATTATTTTAAAGTATTAGTTTAAATTAAGTTTTAAAAGTAATTTTTCTAAATTTAAATGTTAAACATATTTTACAATAAAGTGTTTTTAAATTATTTTAAAAGTCTAAGTTTTGTGCTTGGTGATCTCAGAGGAAATAGAAAATCTTTGGGAAATTTATTCTGTAAAAGGAAGATAGTTTGGAACTATTTTCAAAGGGTTGAAATTGGAAATATATCTTGTAAAGATATTTTGAGATAAATAGATAATTTGGGAAATTATTTATTGTGTGATGGATGTTGTGAATGTTAATTGATAGTTAAATCACCGACTATCAATATTGGCCAAATGCGCTGATCGTTTCGAAGAGACTGGGATCGGGATTCATTTCTCGAAATCCACTTCGATCCGGTTTGTACGTTTTCATGGAAAACGAGTTTGGATTCGAAGATGGAGCAGTGAAGTGCAAGGGCTAGTCGCAACTAATCCTGAGGATATTTCCAAAATGGATGTAGTAGGAGTAGTGCCTTCGGTTCCGTTCGAACCCGGGACGGACTTGTATGGATGAATGCTTTCGGAACATCGTCAGGTGGACGATGGGCATTCTAAGGGATATGTTCTAAAAGGTAACGCTTAGCCTCAAGCCTCATCGACCGAGAATGACTGAAAATCAGGGGTTATGCAACAAGGCTTGGCGGGCGGCACCCATTTTCGGATAAGGTCATCCTTGTCTAGATGTCCCTTTTTATTCGGCTTAGTGGTGCGGTTGCTGATCCCAACCGCGGGGTGATCTTACTCGGGATTATCCAGTAAGGGATAATCCGGGCCTTGTGTTGCAGGGGATTGGGCGTGGTCCTCGGTACACTGATCTAGACCAGGTACTTTGACAGGTGGTACCCCAGTGCCTAGTCATTAGTTGAAAATCCATTTTCCCTACGAGCCTTGTACGAGTTTTGTTTGTATTATCCACTCTGTGGCTAGTAGCTGGAATTTAATGAATGTAACAATTTCGGCTATTTTAATAAGTATTTGTATATAGACCCTATTATAATATCAGAGAATTCTAATAAAAAGTGTTTTAGCTATCGTAAGGTAAAAACCCGACATGTTTATTTGTGGCGTGGTCTTACGAGATGCTTTTGTTTTCAAAGGATTTTTGAAACTTTAATAATCAATTTGAGTGTGATTTCTCACGCTGGTATTCCAGACTGACTCGGATATTATTTAACTGTAATGCTCGGGTCAGACCGAGTATTATACAATACAGGGAAGGATGTTGTGGAGCTCAGGAGACGAGCTGGATGGCAATACGTACTTTCGTATTTGATTATTATTCCGCTGTGTATCATGTTGTATGTTATTGATGTAGAACTTTGATGATGATGTACTCTGATGTATGTATAAACAGATATAGTATTTGTTTTTGTGTAAAGATCATTTATTATCTAATATATTTTATTCCGCTGCGATGGTTATATTCTGATGTTGTTTTCTATTTTCTTCTTCTACCTCTTCTTCTTTAACCCAAATGGTTCGTATTTCCGTTCATCTTGAGTTGATTTATGTAGAATAGTGTTAACTCAAGGGGTACAGATTTGCAGGTCGTTACACTCGGTATCAGAGCTTAGGTCAGTGATAACCTTGGCTCTGGTGGGAATTACTCATTAAATAGAGTCCGTAGTACTCTAGAATGAGCTTGAGTGTATTAATAGATATGAGCGCGTATTTGTTAGTGAATATAAAATTGTTTTATATTGTGTTGATTTATCAGTTGAGTGTTTATGGATTCTGGTCGATATATGGGACGCCATGTTATCGATAGGAGTTTCTAAACTCTTAAACTAGATAAACTGACACGGTGTTGTTTTAAATAGGGTAAATGAAATAATTTTACCCAAATTATTTTTGTATATAAAAGAAATGATTTTTCGTAAATTGTTATAGTTATATAGGGATGCTTGGTTGTTAGGAATGATAATATTAAATTATTATCATCAATGTGTAAAATTGAATGAGAAACTGAAAATAATAACCAGAGATTAAGGAATAATTTAATAAATAAATGGGATTTGTAAATGTGAATTATAACTAAATAAGATATTGAAGCCATAATTAAAAACTAAAAAACCAATTTGTATACAAACGAGATTTGTAAATGTAAACTATAAATGTGAATTATAGTGTGACTGGTAATTAAAATAAGATAAAATCTCAAAGTAATGTTTGAATATAAATTTAAAGGATTTGGGATTTGGAATTTAGAAATTTAGATTCCTTTAAATTTGGAATTGATTCCCAAAAGTTGGAAAAAATAATATATATGTGAGAAATATTTTTGAATCGGATTTGAAAATCTAAAGAGATTTGGAATTTAAAAATATTTGAAGGATTTTAAAAGAGATAAAAGTATTGAACTCACATCAGTCGCTGGAAAAAAATCCTGATGATGATGGCCACATCATCAGTATTCATTTTCGAGTTTCTAAAGTGATGGATTGCTAGCAGGATAGTTGTTTATGATATTGTTTGGGCTTGTTGGGTATACAAGTTGTTTTAGAAATTTCAAAAGGAAAATTTGTTTTGGTAAAAACAAGTGTTTGGAATCCGGAAATTTGATTTGATATTCCAAGTGGGTATGTGTAGTTATCATTTCAAAATGGTTTTGGAAATGAAACCGGGCAATTGAATTCTAAGAAATTCTATTTAAATAATGTGAAAAGTTTAAATGAATCAACTATTGAACTTATGAAGTGAAGTTGATATTAATAAGAAGAAATTGGAAATTTTAGTCTGGGAATTAAAATTTAACTTAAGTGAATGAAAGTGAAGAAAATATATTCAAATTTAACTTGAGATAAGTTAAATAAAATTGAAATTGAAATTGAATCAAATTGGATTGAATTGAATCAAAATTCAGTTGTGTCATGAATGATATTAAATGGAATTAAGCCCTTGCTTAATAAAACTTAAAAGAATGGTATGTAACTAGATTTAACTGAAGCTGAGTTGGAATAAAACTAAATTTAAATGAATTCAGTCGAATTATAGATAATATTGAATGGAATAAAATTCTACTCAAACAAATAAATGTAAATTAAGTAAGTATTGAATTAGAATAAATAATCTTCGGAAGCTTATAAAAGAATTGAAAGCCATTGAATATATATATATATATATATATATATATATATATATATATATATATAAACCCTAGTTAAAAGTAAAATGTGAATATAATTGATTGTAAATAGATGGAGAAGAATGAATATTAATAAGTGAGTAGCTTATAAAAATTTAAAAGGGGAATAAGTAAACCAGAATAAAAGTATTGGTATTCTGGAAAAATCCAAACTTGTGATATTAAGATGGAACTCAAGAAAATTAAATAAAATGGTTTTAAAAAACAAAAAAAAGAGAGAAAATCCAACTCAAGCATAAATTGAATGACCTTATTATTACTAAATTCAATAATGAATTGTTAATGTAAATTAAAATTTAAAAATGGATAAAAGAATAAACTAATCGAATAAATATTTTTGAATGAATTGGAAAATAAAACGAAAAATCCAAACTTGAATTATAAAATAAATTGCACTTAAGAGATTAAATGAAGAGATTCTGAGATAAAACAAATCAAGTATTGAATTTAAACCAGAGGAGAACTAATTAGATAATAAGTTAGTTGATGAAATATGGAAATGGAACTCGAAATTATTAACTTAGAATTGAATTGTGAATAGAATAACTGAGTTTGGAAATGAAGCTTAAGTTATAAATAGAAAATCAACTTAGAATTGTAAGTGAATTAAATATGAATTGAAGTTGTATGGAATTGGATTAAAATAAAAATGATTTGTGATGAAAATAAATCCAATTCGAGTATGAATAAATTAAAATTGGAATGAACTTAAATCATGAAATGGTAGTGAATTGAAGTAAATTAACTTAAGTTTAAAGTTAATAGAAGCATGGGATGGTGTCAAGTATAACAAAATGGTTTTGAACAAAACCAATGTGAAACGGGATGGAATGCAACTACGATTTGTAAATAAGTTAGATTGGAATAGAATTTAAATACTTTGAGCTGAAATCAATCTAAATTGGTTATAAAGCTTACGTAATTATTTATTCACATTAATATTGTCGGATTGCATTAGAAAATTGATCGTTCGAGATAGACGGAAGTAAACAAAATTATATAAATCAATAGCGGTTTAATAAATTGATTTTGGCATCAATTGAAATGAATATGTGTTCGTTTCGTTTAAAAATGAATTGAATGAAATGGTTTGAGAATTGGTTGTAAGCAATTGTAGTAAGTGTTGGAACCTTACATATGTGTTTATGCCAGTATATCACATGCATTGTTACAGGATCTATGTGTTAGCTATTTGAATATAAGTGAAATGATAATAAATTGCATATATTTAGTACTTACATATTTAAATTGAGTAAGTACAGGTTCAGGGAAGCCGTATGGATGGATTTGATTGCGCTAATTGCTAAATAATAAATCGCTTTCTTAAAATGCTAAATAAAGGTACGCCTACGCAATAAAAATAGGAAATATGAAATGTTTTTGGTTTTTCCGACCGTGTGGGTCGATGTATATATATTTATATCTTTTGTCAATTTGCAAAAGCTCCTCCGTACAAAGGAGACACAGCCAAAAAATTTCGAAAATTTTGGGAGTTAGAAAAATTTTGGTAAAATTTTTTGTTAACGACATAACGATTTCAGATATGAAATTGAAATAAATTAGGGAAATGCAACTAATTTAAAATAATGACATGAATTAGTATAAATGGATGATAAAATTCAATATTCTTGAAAATAAATTGAATCCATATGGAAATGGGAGAACCAATTTGAATAGAAATAGATATAAATTAAAGTGGTGAAGTGAAAATAGATAAAGAAGCATATAAAATGCTTATACTAAACTTAAGAAAGGAATGGTGAATTCTTGGTTTGAAAATTGATATTACAAATATATTCTAAGTTTATATTTGAAGGAATAAATATTGATATTTTGTAAGGAAGTCAATAAAATGTTTTGAATGTTGTGATTGGATATTATTGCTATGTAGGATATACAGGTATTATAAAGGAAAAGAAAATTGGTTTTGATTTCAGAAGATAAATTTGAATTGCTCAACAAAAAGGTATGTGTTTAAATTTCTGTATGAAATTGGATTGGGTTTTTGATCTAGTCATTTGGCCTTTTGTTTTCTTTTGGAATTTGGGGGCCCGTAGAGGCATTTTGTACTTGTACCGAGCTAGCCGTGCAAAGGAGACGCTGGCGAAATTTTTCGGAAATTTAGAGAGTTAGAAATTTTTTTGAGAAATTTTGAAAATTTAAATTTGGTTTTAAATTGAAATTTGAATGGTTGGGTATATGATATTGGTGGGAACCTAATGGGAGAAGTTTGGAAAGTTAGGAACAGTGATAGGATGTTCCTAATAAAAAGATTGTTTTGGGAAGTTGTTAGAAACTGTTTGGTTTTGGGAAAGGTAAACGGGTATTGGACCATTCTTCCTAACTAGTAATTTCGGGGACGAAATTCTTTTAAGGAGGGAGGATTGTGACGACCCGGAATTTTCAAGCATTTAAAATTGGAATATGTAATTGATTTTAAATATTTAAAAGTTAATTTTTAACTTGAATTCAAATATCACCATTTATTCGGTAATTTATTATTAAATTAAATAATTTGAAGTTGGGTAAAATGTAGAATCTGGAGTTTTAAGCCTGTTAAAAATAATTTAAAGGCTTGTAAAATTTATATTGATAGTACTGAGGTTAATAGAACTTGTAGAATTGAATTTAACAGTGATTTGTTCAGTTTTGAAATTTTATTGTTTTAAATTGAATTTAAAAATAGCTTTCCGAGGCACAGTCTCGGAATTCGACGAAACCAGTTCCATTGGGTCCGTAATATTGAATTATTATCCGATTTCAATTTTCGTAGCATTCGGAGTTGTTGTGTGAGCATACGATAAGTAAACGCGCTGAAATTTATATCGAATTCAATCTTATAACCGGGTCATAAAAAGCTATCTTCTCCATACGATTGAATTAGGACTCGAAACCTTTTCCATTGCATTCGTAATAGGGGTATAACATTATGAACGCCTAGCGGCACGCATCGATAGGAGATCAAAATTTTAAGTTGCTAAAACGAGATATTTTATAATTAAATAAAACTATATAAGATCAAATCAAAGTCTATTTACCTTCTGTAACACGCAACTCATTACCTTTAAGTCACGTCTTACCCCTTTCTTTCCCTTCAGTCGACATTTTCTTCCTCTTTAATTTAATCTGCGTTTAGAAGGGAAAAAAATTCGAAATCGATCACAATTGATCGCGTGAGCACGAGATAGAGGGCGGCGACTCCGACGAGGCTACCGAGAGAGCGTTCGAGGGAAGGCGGCGGTGTTGGAATTCATTCTCGACCTAGTCGCGTTTCTCAGGGTAGGTTTGGGCTCGCGATGAGGGTGAGGTGGATGATAGAGCGCCGATCGCCGTGGGCTGGGTGGGTGAATTCTGGTCACGTGCTCGTGTAGGTCAGAAGGAAGAAGTAACTTGCGGCGATCTGGATTGGATGGCTCTGTTCTCGAGCCGAAGCTCGTCGATTTCTAGGGTTGGTGGCTGTGATTTGTTTTCCTGGAACGAATTGATAAGGTAATTGATTTAACATTTGAATTATTTACTCGTGTTAAAACTTTTAATCAAGGCTGTGATTGCATCTCGTTCATCAGATAATAATACAGTAATTTCATTTCTGTTATTTCTTTAAATAGAGAAATGTAAATCAGGGTAGTAGAATTATTGATTACTCTGTTGTTTTAACTGCTAAATTGATTAGCCCAATTAATAATAATTAGCATAAACTATTTAAATAAATAAAAAAGAGAGAAGAAGAAGAAAACGAATAGTTTTTGTTTTCCTGTTCGAGTAGGTCACTTGACTTTAAACACTTGTATTTAATATTGCTTAACTTTAAAACTTAGACTTTAATTCATTTAATTTATTATTTCATTTAACAATAAAGTACTTTCAAAATCTTGGTAAGGCAATGAATTTAAATTTAAAATAAGAATACTAATGGTAGTTTAAAATTATGGCAAATGTTAATAAAACGTATAATGCTTGTACAAGGTCCAAATCATGAAGAAATCCAACCGGGATGGAAATTGGGTTGCAAATTTAAAGGTGAGTTAATCTCACTCGGCTGAATTTTAATTTTAATTTAAATGGTTGAATTTAAATAATTAGTTGAATGGTTGAATTGATTGATGTGCTATATTATAGTATATATTATATCTTGGAATGATTGACTTCCCGCATTTTTATAGCGGATGAGACCCCATGCGCCGCATAATAGCGGATAATATTTTATTTAATCCCATATACCGCGATATTCCACCTCGAAGTGGAATTGGTATTTATGTTGTGCTAACGTCTGTGGATGTAGAGAAAACAGGTTGGAGGGATCCAACTGGATTCCTCAACATTTATTTAAATTATTTAATATTCTCTGTTGTGATTATTTGATATTATATGATGAACTATATTGGAATCTTGAATGCTATGGTTTGATTGAATATATTTGGGTATAATGAGCTACCAAAAATATATAAACTGGATTCTGGAAAGAAAATAAAAGAAGTGAATTTGTAAGCGAAATAATTATACAAAATTTGAATAAATTAAGAATGAATTGAAAAGAAAACGTAAGTGATATTAAAATACTAATAAATAACTTCGAGTTTGAAAAGAAACAAGATTTTGAATAAAACAAAAATTAATGAATTGTAAAATTAAGTGATATTATTTTAAAGGAATAAAGAATCATTTTAAAATTTAAAGTTTAAATTTATTTAAAAGGATTGAGAAGTAATTTGAGAAATCTAAAATTGGTATTTTCAGTTAAAAGTATTTTAAATCATAATTAAGGAATAAAATCTAAAACTAATGGATTTTGGGAAAAAGGGAGTGAATTGGAAATCAATTTGGAAATTGATTCAAGTGTTTGAATTGGAAATTTAAAGAAGAATGTGAAGAGAAGTATATTTCTCTGGATAGCCCAGTACGTTTTCAAAGTAAATTTTTAAATATAAGATAAAAGTTTAATGTTGTTTTGAAAAGCATGTTTAGAAAATTTATTATTTCTAAATGTTTAAATTCTAAAGTAAGTATTTTTTTTAAATCTATCATCGTAATAATTATTTAAAAGATGATTTGGTATTTTGTTTAAAGAAGAAAATCTAGTTATATTTATAAAGTAACCTTATTTTAATTATTTCTAAAGCATTAGTTTAAATTAAGTATTAAAGTAATTTTTCAAAATTTAAATGTTAAACATATTTTACAATAAAGTGTTTTTAAATTATTTTAAAAATCTAAGTTTTGTGCTTGGTGATCTCAGAGGAAATAGAAAATCTTTGGGAAATTTATTCTGTAAAAGGAATATAGTTTGGAACTGTTTTCAAAGGGTTGAAATTGGAAATATATATTGCAAAGATATTTTAAGATAAATAAATAATTTGGGAAATTATTTATTGTGTAATGGATGTTGTGAATGTTAATTGATAGTTAAATCACCGACTATCAATATTGGCCAAATGCGCTGATCGTTTCGAAGAGACCGAGATCAGAATTTATTTCTCGAAAACCACTTTGATCCAGTTTGTACGTTTTCGTGGAAAACGAGTTTGGATTCGAAGATGGAGCAGTGAAGTGCAAGGGCTAGTCGCTACTAATCTTGAGGATATTTCCAAAATGGATGTAGCAGGAGTAGTGCCTTCGGTTCCGTTCGAACCCGGGACGGACTTGTATGGATGAATGCTTTCGGAACATCGTCAAGTGGACGATGGGCATTCTAAGGGATATGTTCTAAAAGGTAATGCTTAGCCTCAAACCTCATCAACCGGGAATGACTGAAAATCAGGGGTTATGCAACAAGGCTTGGTGGCCAGCACCCATTTCCGGGTAAGGTCATCCCTGTCTAGATGTCCCTTTTTATTCGGCTTAGTGGTGCGGTTGCTGATCCCAACCGCGGGGTGATCTTACTCGGGATTATCCATTAAGGGATAATCCGGGCCTTGTGTTGCAGGAGATCGGGCGTGGTCCTTGGTACACTGATCTAGACCAGGTACTGTGACAGATGGTACCCCAGTGCCTATTCATTAGTTGGAAATCCATTTTCCCTACGAGCCTTGTACGAGTTTTGTTTGTATTACCCACTCTGTGGCTAGTAGCTAGAATTCAATGAATGTAACAATTTCGGCTATTTTAATAAGTATTTGTATATAGACCATATTATAATATCAGAGGATTTTAATAAAAAGTGTTTTGGTCGTAAGGTAAAAACCCGACATGTTTATTTGTGGCGTGGTCTTATGAGATGCTTTTGTTTTCAAAGGATTTTTGAAACTTTAATAATCAATTTGAGTGTGGTTTCTCACGCTGTTATTCCTGACTGACTCGGGTGTTATTTAACTGTAATGCTCGGGTCAGATCGAGTATTATATAATACAGCTCAGGATGCTGTGGAGCTCAGGAGACGAGCTGGATGGCGATACGCACTTCCGTGTTTGATTATTATTCCGCCGTGTATCCTATTGTATGTTATTGATGTAGAACTCTGATGATGATGTACTCTGATGTATGTATAAACAGATGTAGTATTTGTTTTTATGTAAAGATAATTTATTATCTATTATATTTTATTCCACTGTGATGGTTAAATTCTGATGTTGTTTTCTATTTTCTTCTTCTACCTCTTCTTCTTTAACCCAAATGATTCGTATTTCCGTTCATCTTGAGTTGATTTATGTAGAATAGCGTTGACTCAAGGGGTACGGATTTGCGGGTCGTTACAGATCTAATGTTGGCATGTTGCACGAACATTTGGCAACATTATCTTCGATATTCACCGTATAGTCAAACATATGCACATCTTTCACCTGCCATTCAACTAAGCTATATCTCTCTATAGACATGAGCCTCGATTCTTCCATTCTTCTTCGCGCTAGTGCTTCCCACCTAGGTGCGAGTTGCGACTTCCACTCTTTCCCTTGAGTTCGTCGTTCGACGAAGTAATGGTTCAGTCGATGAAACGTTCGTGCAACCAATGATCTAACGGGTAAATTCCTAGTTCCTTTGAGCACACAGTTAAAGCTTTCGGAAACGTTGGTCGTTATCATATTGAATCTTACTCCGCCATCATGACAAAGAGCCCAGCTTGATTCCTGGTCTTTCAAACTTCTTTCAATCTACGCATCGGCATCTCGATTTACATCCTTCAACTGTTTTCGAAGATCGTTATATTTTATGACCTCTAATGCCGTGGCACATGCGTGTAATAAATTTTGTAGCTCATCCGTACCAAACCCCTCTTTCTTGAAATTTGCTTTAATATGACGGATACAAAAGCAATGATGATGTTCAATTGGCCAAGCTTATCTAAGCGCACGTAGAATTCCTTTCATACGATCCGAGATAAAGGTGATACATCTTGTACGTACGGATGGAATATAATTCCATATGCAACGAATAAACCAACTCCATGTTTTCCACGACTCTGTTTGTACAATAGCAAAAGCTAAAGGAAATAGCCCTTGATTTGCATCCACCCCAGTTGCTACTAGTAACGTACCCAGATACTTTCCGCATAAATGAGTGCCATCAATAGACAATACGGGTCGACAGTGGTCGAAGCCTTGAATAGAAGGTCCGAAAGCCCAAAAAGAACCATCAAAAACACCACGACTATGAATAACAGCATATACGGTTTCGGGGTTGGTATGTTGTAGGGTTCTAAGATATTTTGGCAATTCCGCGTACGACGATTCCCAATCGCCATAAATCATTGCAACAGCTTTCTGCAGTCGTGCTAGGCTAAAAAATAACCCACTTTAATATGAAACATGTTGGACATTGTCTCTTGAACAGTTCTTGCGGTCTTGTTTGTTTAAGCTTTAATCAATGGAAGTATTTTGCTGCATATAAACTTAGCAGTTTCCTATCGATGGTTTGAGTTGATGGTTGCATTTAAACAAGTGTGATCGCCGCCATATGTAGTTATCTTCCACCAATTTGAATTTTTTCTTACCGAAAGGCTTGCATGAACACGCTAATGACATGTTTCTTCTACATCACAGCGGACCGTGTATTGATTTGTACGTGATTTCAGAACTTGAAACAAAACTGAACATTTAATCGCCTATTCACATAACTGTTCAACAAGCTTCTGCTTACTTTCAAAAATCAACCCAACTCGTGGACCTTTCTCCACACATTTTCTTCCAAAAACTTCCACGTCTAGTTGACAATTTTCCATTATTGATTTCGCCATCATTGATGCCGTGCATAAATCATCGGCCAGAGCCTCTTCATATGTGATTTGTTCTTCTTCCGCATTTACATCATCAGCCTCCTCAATGTTTGCATATATGATGCATCATTGTTAACTTCCATTTGATGTATGCAAGTTCTATCCTCATCATCCGCACAAGCAACTTTCATGTTATCCAATTGCCCACAAATCTATTGTGGAGTATCAACATGATAATCGGCAGCATCGTCGTCACAACCAGTAAATGCATCTATGCCACTAGGAATACAAAAAACAATCGTCATATATTTTGCATTAACGTAAGTCAAAATACAAGTGCCAACGTATAATAGTACTCACTTTTCAAATGTTTGCGACTGATTTGGATTTATAACGTTTTGCATCATATTTTGTTCCTAACTAGAAGAGACTCCAGCCATTCCGCTGTACCTGTGAAGTAAGTTTGTAAACTCTCCACTTTGATGACTTGAAAAATACGATGGGTAAGCCGACCATTGTGTTTCTCGTAACTATGTGGTATGCATATACTCACCCCCAGAGATTACTGGCGCTTGTGTTTCAACCACATTTTCATGTTCCACTCTCACAATGTAGATTTCTATAACTCTCATCCCAACTGAAAAGGTGGAGTTCAAATCATCGTCGTCCTCCAAATCAATAGCGGATGCACCATCATTCCGAACCCATTTGACCGCTAATTTTAAATCATATATCACAGGATTTACTTTTATCACTTCATATGCCCTTTGTTTAAGCTCTTCGAAACTACAATGATTTTTTATTGTCGATCCTTTTCGCTTTCCGCCCACTTATCTAGGTTTACCTTCATCATCAACCAACAATTCGCCATCAAAGTAAAATATAGTCGGAACCTTTGACATTATCTGCAAAATAAGTTCCAATACCACAATCATAGTTTTTGTTCACTGACATAACTATAAAAATCAATTTGATGATTTATTACCTATTTTTCTAGGTAGATTTTGCTTCCGCAGGCAATCTTCAACCAAAAGCAGTCAACTCAATCTTTAAAAAAATCTAAACAAGCAAATCAATATAATAACGTAACCAATATATTTCATCAATAAAGTCAACAATATCAAATGCATTTCAACAACATAATAAACTATCTACCTTGCACACGTTACGGGTTACAACAAATAGAAACATTTTCGCAACAACATATTACAAATACAACGGTTCAATATAAAACTCAAATATGACAACTTAACCAACTCCCAAACATCTACCACATTCTAGGCCTTCCGCTGTTTGTCCTTAGTTCTTCATTCACACTTTTCAAACGACTTATTTCAGCTTGCAGTTCGTGGGCATACTCAAGTCCCCTTTCGCACAGGGGTTGGTCAATCCATTTAAAATGATTGCAACAATCATATTCACGAGGATTCAATCTATGTTCGCTGTACGAACTACACCCGAAAAATCTTCGTCCAGCATTCTTTTCTTTTCTGCAAACAACCACTATACACATATCTCCGCGATAACAGTTTGGAAATTATCGTTGTCCCCTTGGCACGGATGGACTAACAGTATGTATACGCGTCAGCAAATTTCCGTCAGCTGTATGTTGATGACCAGGCATTTCCGCAGAAACAACTTCACGTAAACGAGCGTGTAAGGTCGATGATCCTGAATGGAATTTACGCGGTACTGGTTCGAACTGTGTTTTCAAAACATGATCGACATCAAAGTCAATGTGACTTGAACTTGCAACTCCGATTTTCCCTTCAACCTCATCAAAATGTTCCATCGATGTTTCATCATCTATCTCCCAATCATTAATGTCTACCGTCATAATAAACAATTAAGGTGTAAATTAAGGATTTCAGTTTACTAATACTTTTTTTTGTGGATATCATGGGGAACCTTAAGATCATGGTATTCATTGATACTCACTTAAGTAAACCCCACGCCGTGTGTCTACCCCGCTTTTATTTAGTCGTCGCACACGGATGCTTAACGTTGAAACTTCCACTGATGGTTAGGCGCTGGGATTCGAACCTGCCCGGACACAGTCCTTTAGTCCCCATCTCCCCGCTCCCTAACCAACCGAGCTACGAACGGCGGGTTCCTAGTTACTTAAATTGGGTTTCCTAGTTCGTTAAACACTAACAACTACTTCAACAACAACACCATTCTCTAATAATTAACACAACTACCATCAATAATTCTTCATTTTCAACAACATCAACAATAGCAAAATTATATCTTAATTTTCAAAAACATTAATTATTACCTTTCTTTTGCAACGATGAAGAAGATGATTCCATATATGAAGAAGAAGATTCCATATATAGCTTAGCAACTATTTGGTTAATAAGGTGACTGTGGATTTGGATATGGAAGAAAAATGTGTTTGGATTGAGAAATGGGAAGGGTTTGGAGAAGAAAGTAGAAATGTTGATAAATGAATCTCAGATTCAGCTCTCTGTCTTTTTGATGTCCGAAAATAAACTTGCGTATTTCATAAGTGCGCATGCTTTAAAATAAAGCTTGCGCATTTATGGAATGCGCAAGTTATAGTTAAAAAAATTTACATTTGCGCACTTCATATTTGCGTAAGTATAAACCGAAACGAGACCTAGTTTGCTAATTAGTTTTTTCTGAAGCCTAAAAGCATAAATTGTTATTTTGTGAATCCTACTAGCAAAATTTGTCCATTAAATAATAAAACATAAGTGCCAAAGATGTTCATGGAAAAACACAAGTGCCAAAGATGTTTATGACATCACCCACAAAAAGAGGAAACATGCAATAAAATCAGCGCAACACTAGTTTCACCAATGCAAATAGTGGGAAATTCAGGGGTCTAACAAAAAAGAACCAATTCCTAACCTTTTGGCGGGTATAAAAATCAACCCCGCAAGAGGACCTCTAAAATTAACATTTAGAGAGAGAAAGTGAAAAGGTAAAGAGAGAGAAACAAAAAAGACTTCATTGTTCAGTCTTCACTACTGCTACATCGATCATCTAGATCCATCTAAAACCCTCTATCCTCCATTATCGCCATGGATTCGGAGACTGGACTCGAAGGTGCTGATTTTCCCTAATTTTTCCCGGCTTTTTATGTTTATTTTGCTGCTTTTGCGTATTTCTAGGGTTCTTAACGTGCATTGCTTTTTTAGAATCCATGTGGCAGTTGGGACTAGAGCCACGTGAAACACAGTATCCGGAAAGGCAAGGCGAGCCTGATTGTAATTACTATTTGCGCACGGGCACGTGCGGATACGGTGAGAGCTGTAGATTCAATCATCCTCGCGATCTGGCGGTAAAATTTTGATCTTTTCCTTAAATTTGTTCGAATTTTTCGTAAAGTTGTATTCTTTTTGGGTTTTGATGTAAATAACGAGTTCGATGGTATTTAGTTGATGAGTGGAGGTGGGAGAAGTAGTGCAACCGAGTATCCGGAGAGAGCAGGGCAACCTGCTTGCCAGGTATTTCGTTGATTTTTGTTCATGGAAATTTTTTCTGACTTAATTTCGTAAATAGTTATTTGTATATGAAACTACGTTGGGACTCATGAATTCTCCAGCGTTAACTTTTTTCGAGTAACACCTAATAAGTGATAAAATTTGGAGAGCATATTTATTGTTATTGTTATCCTTATTATCGCATAAACTTTAATAACCATCAATTAGGCAGATTTGCATATTCTTACTGCTTTAAGCTTTTAAACAAATAACAACAAGACTGAGATATATGCTAAATTATCTGGATTCTGTTCTAGATAAAAAGGACTTAGATTTGTTTGTTGGATTGAATATTGGGTTCAATAAACATCATGTAAACAGGGGTTGATTTGATTTGTTTGGCATTTAGGTTCTTAAAGACATACCGAGATGCATAATCTAAAGTCACTCCACATTGTTTGGTACAGTTGTTGATCGGCATGTTTGAACCATTACTAGGAAAATTATAATTTGATACAGTTGAAGAAGAGTTTGTTGGTCTGTTACATCATAGCTTATAAAGGAAGTGGTTCACATAGACTCAATTTAAGCGGATAGTTATAAACAAATTTCTCCTGAAATTTACTCTTAGTTCTTAATTTCATTAATAATTATCTTGATGCCTCTTTCACTTCTGCTTTATTTTAGCCTATGTTGGCAAGCTAATAGCAGTATCTGATTCTGTAGATATGCACTTTAATTTGTTCATTTTATGCAATATATTGCAGTATTTTCTCAAAACTGGAAGCTGCAAATATGGTTCATCTTGCAAATATGATCATCCAAAGCTAGATGGCGGGTCCCAACCAATTTCTATCAATTCTTTTGGATATCCAATACGTCCGGTTTGAGCTTCATTTTGATTAGCACTAATTTTCACAAACCTATCTAATCCTTGTACATTTTTTATTTCATATTTGGTCATTTTAGTTTCTTTTTAATTGTACAGGGTGAAAGAGAATGCTCCTATTATGTTAGAACTGGACAATGCAAGTTTGGGTCAACTTGCAAATTCAATCATCCTGAGCCGGTAAGCACTCAGATTCCTTCTCTACCACCTGCATATTATCCAACAGTTCAAGCGCCTACTATTGCCAACTGGCAAGTGGCAAGACCTAATGTGTTCCCAGCTCAATACATGCAACCGACATATGGATCGATGATGATATCACCGGCCATGGTTCCAGTTTCGGGTTGGAATCCATACCAGGTTAGCATACACCGTCCTTTTGTCTTCCACTGTGAGATGTATTAGATGAATAATTTGCTTTAGTATGCTATAAAGTTCATATTGGAAGTGAGGTTAAGAGAACAAAAACAGTTTATCCTATTCCCAAGTTTTTCATTTGATGAGATATTTTTTTCCTCCAATCTTTTATACTGTTTTCTCGAGTATATTATTGAATAAATTTCCGATTCAGTGCCAATCATAGCTCTATTTTTCGACGGAATTATTTTACTGACCGTGTTTCTCTTTATGGTTAGTAAATTATTAACAAACGTTTTATGTGTACATATCCGACTATAAGTTTTCAAATTTCAATAATAAAGTGGCCAACATTTCATGGTATTCAACTTCAAATTCCCTTGAAAATATAAAGACTTAATTTTTTTATTGTTGTTGAATTTCAAAAGCAGCAGGCGCAATCCAGTGTTCAACTATCTCCTTCAGCTCCAGCATTTCAGGGGGCTTACACAACTGCATCTTCTACTGTAGGACCCTCTAGTGGTAATCAGAAAGAACACGTGTTTCCTGAAAGACCTGGTCTATCGGAATGTCAATATTACATGAGGACGGGTGATTGTAAATTTGGTCCAACCTGTAAGTACCATCATCCACCTGAGTGGAGAATGCCTAGAACCGACTGTGCCCTTAGCCCGGTTGGTCTCCCTCTTCGTCCGGTACTATTATTTCTCTTTTACTTGTGTCAAGCAATCACAATTTATAGCTTCCATATTTCCCAAAGTTACCTTCCAGAAGTTTTGTACACTCCCTTTTATTGCTTTTTTCATACCCATTTTCTGCTTATGCATAAAGCTAGCTATCATTCTTCAAATTTTGATATTGAGTTAGGATATATAAGTAATGGGCTAGAATTGCTTGTTTCTATTGGTAGTTTACTGGCTTTAAGACTTTAAAGTTTGAATGAAGCATTATATCATGCGTAGGTTTTAAATTTGCAACTATTGATATACTGTCACTTTACTAAATGAACATCTGTGTAAATGTGAAGATGAGATTCTGCATATTGTAATTGGTCCTTTGATATGTAGCGGTTCTTGAACAATCATATAAGAGATAGGTCTGTGCTGTCAACATATAAGCTTAACACCGCACATACTCCATGTCATCTAATATGAATGCCTATGTGTTAGGCTCAGGATACCTTGCACGGTATCAGTGTGTCGAGAATGATTTCATATTGAAAAGTAAATACCATTTGTACCTCTATAAATATGAAGATGTCACTCTAACCTTGACAATTCATATGTGATGGATAAGTTCTTAACAAGAATTTTTTTACAGCCAGTTTTTCTTTTTCCATTTTATTTTATAAGAATCCATTTCCTTCTTTCCATGCATGCATCTGTTTCAGGTATGGATATGTATGTACACGCACACATATATGTATCCTTCTTGTTTACATACATCTTAGCATAGTTCTAAAAGTTATGAACTTATTTATTTTAGTTTACTCTTTTACCTTTGTTTATTTGTTGTGAATTTCCATTTTTGTCTTTCCATGTGTGTGTTTTTGCATATATATCTTTCCATGTTGCTTACATATGTCCATAGTGTGTATCTAAGTTAGGACAGAAGGAAAACTTGATTAATTTGTATGTCTTGTTAATTTTTTTAGACTTTTGAAAGCCTAAATACACCTTAATGTTTTTCTAGTTGTCAGCTGGTGACTATGAAGACAGCTAGATAGATTTTAGAATTTTTTACATACCAAAATACAAGATATAGTATGTCCTAAAATTGCTTTGTTCTGCTTCGGATAATGTCTAGTGACATTTAGTCATTTCCCCCTAAATTTTGTTATACGTCAAAACCAGTTCTATCACTACTATTATCAAGTAATATTAGTTATATAACAATTGAGAATTAAAAGATTGTGATTGTTTATGTAAGGGTTTTGAATATAGTGGTTAGTGATAGATCTGCTAATGAGAGGTAAAAGTAGGCAAAGATGAGGGAATGAGTTTGACGTGGAAATCATAAAGCCGCATGGTTCAAGAATAGATGAGGCAAAAATTTGCTAATAAGACAGCCATTTTTTAAACATTCTTCTACTTAGTTTTGATATATTGTGGAAGACCCGGGTAAATTTTTGATATGTTGTTGATTGATAAGGCATGGACGAAGTCCATGAGTGATGAAATGTGGGATGGATAATCTGTTGATTGAGTTAATTTAAATCCAATAAAACATTTATGAATAAGCTTTAATCTGACAAATAATAATCAAATCTGTAAATAAAACTAGCTCTAACCAATTAAGTAGACTCATAGTCATAGGCAGAAAAGATGGAGTGGTTGCCATTAGGAGTAGTTTCTCTAGACTAGAACCTTTATTATGTGTCATTTAGTATTTGAATTATGTAGAAAAATTCCTTTGTAAAATCATATTATTTTTCTTTTTTTTATTTATATTTATCTTGACCTGATGCATTTTAAATATTAAATTACATCTTAACTGTTAGATTCACTTATTTTCTATTTACCTATGTTATAAAGGAGGAGTACCTATCTAGGACAATGGTTTTGTGAATTGATTATGTAATTGATAACAATAGCATACGTTTTAAGTATTTGTTAATTTTGAGCTTAGCAAGTTTATACCAAGGTGATTGACATTAAGCTTCAATTCTTTGTTATTCGATCCCTTTCACGAGTGTTGAATGGAATGTGGGCACAAGTATGGTTGGCATATGTAAAGAGTGTAACACTCTTCAGGCCATGTATACATCATATCTGTTCGGTTTCTCATACATACAATGGTCAAATAAATTTTATGTACTACTTTTGTTGAACTTGTTATTTCTAAATCATTGTCAGACAGTTGGTAGGCTTACTTATAAGTAACATCGATTCCCAGTCTGGGAAAGTATGGAAAATAAGAATCGGAAAACAAATGTACATTTTCAACATTGGCTCCACATATACTAGCTTTGTGGACGTCATACATGTGTTCGTAATGAGTCAGCACATCTATTTTCCCTGTGTAATTAATATTAAGCTTGTAAGTTTGGATGGAAGTATTATAAAATACTTCGCATTTGAAAGAGTTCATATTTATTGCTAGTTCTGAAACCAAATCAGTTGCTCTCAAGCATTAATCAGATTTAAACATCATCTAACACATGAGTAACCAATCATTTTCTCAATAATGTACTGTGAGAGGTTGTGAATGACAGTCCACCACTATGGTAGAACTACTGATATTTTTAGTGGAAACTAACATTGCAAAAGGGCAACTGCGTTCTCATTTGTTACAGACAAAAGTGAATTATCTATTTATAATAAACCCTCAGTTTGAAATTTTTGAATGGTTCGAAATGCTGGTTACAATTTGTACTACATGGAGTGGTTATTTTTGTCATTGTATTCCCCACATTCTTATAGCACTTCGAGAAACTGCAATCTATATATTTTCGAAAGTGGTTAACTTGTGTACGTTACAGCCATTATTTCACAATAAAATGAATTTGCTCAGTTTTATTTGCATGTGCCTAAATATATATTCTCGAAAACACGATTATTATTGTTTGACTTGTATTGTGGGACATGTATAGTATACCTTCAGAACATCGATGAACTGAATTAAAGCATTTGACTGCAAAAATGTAAAATAACCCAAATTACCAGTTACATCATACATTTTGTGAGTATAAGAAGAGTTAAGTATAAGTTTTTAGGTGTTAAGCATGTGGGTTATTATATCATATTGGGACATCGCGAGTTTTTAATTTTTTGAGGCACTGTCATCTGGTTACAGGGAGCTCAACCTTGTGCCTTTTACATGCAAAATGGAGTATGCAAATTCGGACAGACATGCAAATACGACCATCCAATGGGGTTATTAAGTTACAGTCCATCCGCATCTTCATTATCGGACATGCCCATTGCTCCATATCCAGTAGGGTATTCAATGGCTACACTGGCTCCATCTTCATCTTCTTCAGACCTGTACAATTCAAACAAGTATTCTTTCTCCACTCAAAGAGTTCCATTGACTGAATCCATGCCTAGTGGTTCTATTGGATCTATGTTCTCCAAGGGTGGTGGTGACTATCCCACGTCAACTTAATTTTCAAATATGATTGCATACAAGGAAGAAAGAACCAAGAAAGAAAAAAAAAAACCCACAATTTTCGCATCTTCTGTGCATAGAATAAGCTACCACTGCCCGAGTACAGAAACATGTAGCGTATCCTTCGCCAGTAAGTACAGTTTTTTTTCCTATTTATTTCTTTTCACCGATCCCGCCCTCCTTTTTTTTTTTGTTTATTTTTTAATGTATTATTGGTACCTTGAAAAGATCTGGATGCTTAATTTAACTTTGGCGAAGTATTCGGTACAGCTTCAAATTACAGACATTATACATGGTAATACTATTGATAATGGTTTGTGTTGTTGGTATTGTTCTTCAACCCTTTTAACTCAACTTCAAGGTAACACCAATTTTAACGGTCGATTACAGCAAAGCTGCCTGTCAAGGGATGTTCATCTATTAACAAAACTTTGTGAGTAGAAAGTTGATTATGAAATTCGGAACTAGTATTTCAGTTGTTGATTATTGGTAGCTAATGCCCCTGCTGTCAATTCAAGAGCTGTTAATGTAACTGTAGATGATGTAAGAGGCTCTTAAATTTTTACAAATTTAGATATCAATCATCAAACACTATCACTTAATTAACTTTAGATCTGAAATTAAATGATCCATGCTCCTCGATGGCTGGCCGTGCATGGTCTATGAACAAAGAGATCACAAAAGTCGTTAAATAATTAGACATTTTTAAAGTTCCTTCAAATGTATGTCGATATCGTATATCGATATGTGTGTATATAACTTTTATATACACATCTAAAAAGTTATTAACAACACCCGAAAACATCAAATAAAATTAATAATTATTAAATATTTATTAATTTATAATATTTTATAAAATAACTAAGTACTGTGGATTTTTTTAGAGAGTTTACAAGTGCAATCGAGTGATTAAAAGGTGTAAATGCAGTCATCAATTAGTATTATACAATTCAAATATTATGTTCACACGTCGTCTTAGGTAGTGGTGTGATAGCTTGGTCGAATTCATCGTATACAAACATTTTAAGTAAAACCATATTTTATATTCTCTTAAGCGGTATCAATGGTGATAATAATTTACACATATTCTCTCTGTCAACAATACATCACATTAGGATGCATGAAGTCAAGTATTGATCAAAACTACATTATCCACTTTTAATTCGATTAGCCTAAAACAAAGCTATCGATTCAATAGTAACATTTATTATTCACCGAATTATTCTGATTAGAGATTTTGATTTTTAGTAGACTATAGTTGATCGTGATACTAATATCATGCAACTAAGAAGACGAATTCTCTATTGATAGTGCTCGACTTTCAATGCTTCGATTCAGATCTTACTATAGTTGCTCGAAGGGTTGCCGTGCATAATTTAATCATAATTAAAGTAGAGTATTCACATTGAAGTTTCACTGTATTCTTAAGTCAAAAGAATTATGTAATATCGTCGCATCGAGATTTTCAATTTAACACAGTTGTTATCAATCCAAAGGAAACTTTTGGACGAGTCATTCCATAGTTATCCGATAACTATGAGTACGTAACCCTTGGTGTCCGCCAACAACAATGAGTGATAGATCTCTCAAATTCTGGAGAGCGTTGCGTACTTTGGTCTCAAGGGTGTATAGATATCATTTCTCTAAGTATCTTGACAAGGAATATTTGAAAGAAATGTTATTCAATATTGTGATTGATTACTCATGATTTTAATTATTTGCAACTACAATCATATAATATTTTATCTAATGATCTTCTCATTACATTGTTTAAATTAATTACTTAATTATTTATACCACAATATAACAAAGTATATAAAAGAAAAAAAAAACACCGTCGTTATGAATATGATTAACTATAGAGTTAGATATACGTAACAATTACATAATTGTTTTAGGGCACGTCGCTAACTCTTTCAAATATCATGTTATACATCAAAATCATTCCTATCTTAAGAATATCAATTGTTTAACAATCAATTTGAGTAACAAAATCCAATGGTTTAACCTGGTAAAGGATTTGAGGCTTGATTTCAAAAATACGTAAGCATATATAATTGTTGAATAAATTTAATTTGCGACAGCTTATTACATATTGTAATGTGTATTAATTTAATTCAATAGGGGTCCTTTATAATGGGTGATATTTGTTATAAAACTCTTGCAATTGGTCCATTGACGAAATACAGAAAATGGCAAGTCATGAGTCATGTATGTAAACAACTTCAAATATCGCTAAACAGAGTTTGGAGCTAGTAAAACAACTTATAACAGCAATGTACACGTTAAAGGCGATGATTGGGGTGATGATTTAAAAGATTATTATGAAGTGTTACAGGAAATAATTGAACTCACTTATTCAACGCCATAGCTTAAAACTTTTTAATTCAAATGTGAGTGGTTTGATGCCACCTTGATATATGAGTATGTCTTATACATAAATATTTCCCCCTTGTTGCGGTAAGCCATAAAAGGCAACATAAAGGAAACAGTCCATTTGTGCTAGCGATGCAAACAACACAAGATTATTACGCGCTTTATCATCGATGAAGTTAGGGGGTATGCCCTAGGAACAATTATGTTATTTGTTATATATATTTGACTCGATAACTAATCTAGTTCATAATAAAAATGTTTGATTTTTATAACACATTTTGTTATATTGGGGTATAATTAATTAAGTAAATTAAAAATATATATAAATAGGAAATCCTTAAATTGTATGTTATGTGAAAATAATTTCAGATGGCCGTAATCACAAGAATTTTATCACATTAAAAAAATAACATATTAATTTAAATATTCATAGTAAAGATGTTTCGAGAAAGAATATCGATTCATCCAATGAGACTAGAGTATGTAACGTTCTCCAAATGTTGGGTAGTGTATTACTCATAGCTGAGTATGTAACGTTCTTCAAATGTTGGGTAGTGTATTACTCATAGCTGTTTAGGGCACCAATAGATTATGTATTGATAGTTATTGGATAATTATGGAATGAATCACTCAAGAGTGTCATATCAGTTGATTATAACTAAGGTCAAATATGAGATCTCGAAGTGATGATGTTACAACTCATTTGATTGAGAATATTGTGAACTTCTATCTGGATACTCCACTTTGATTATAGTTAATGACGATCCATTGAACGACTATAGTTGGATCAAAGATGAAGCATTGGAAGTGAAACACTGTTCCTTAAAGAATCATCTCCTTAGTTATAAGAGGTTAGCATCACAGTCAAGTATAGTGAACTCAAAGTCAAAGTCTCTGGCCGGAGGAGTAAGGTTAATAATAAATGCTATTATCAAACTAAAGACTTTGTGTTTAGACTAATTGAGTTGAATGTTGACGATAATGGAATTCTGACCAAAACTAAGTTCCATAAGTCCTAGAGTGATACAGTTTTGATGAAGAGAAATCATTACTAAAAGGTACCTTTTAAAATAGTGAAATTTGATTTTGCCAAAATGATGTGTAAGCGATATATTCGGCCAAACCGTCATACCACTAGCAAATGTTACATGTGAATATTAATATTCGATTGTCCGATATTAGCCACTGATTGAATTTGCACCTACGAGTCGCACTACAATATTGATGAATACTCTAAAACGCCACACGATTTAATTAATTTATAATTGTTGCAAGTGTTGGATCCGGACCAGCACGCAACTAGTTAAATGGGCAAATTTCAATTTTTCATTTTGGATCTTATTGGGCCTATGAAGTCTAAATTTATTTTAGATGTGATCTAAATTAATTTTATATAAAATTATTATTTTATTCAATTTGTAAACAAAGTTTTATTTTGATATTATATTTATGTTATATAATATGAACATGCATATCATATACACATATATGTACGTGCATGTGACGACCCACCATTTTGGACAAATTAAGTCGACAATAAACCATACATGTCTAACTCAAACCATTCAAAAAGGCATATTATTAATGAGGTTTATAAGGAAAATAAGAAGAAGAAAAACAATAATCAGAATCCCACAATAAAATGACAAATATAATAATCACATAAACAGTTCATGAAGTTTTTTTACAATATAAATTAACTTTCATTTTACAACATAATTAGAGTACAATAAACAAACACACTGAATAATGCAACGGAATAATACTAATAAATACGATCATCAATCTTCATCTTCAAGTAATAACGTCTTCAAACATTGAAATACTCAGGCTGACTCGAGCGTAATGAAAAGACAAAATACTTGAGTCGGAACTTAAACTTTTTATGCAAGTTAAATTAATATCACGAGAAATAAGGGTACAAGTAACTTACGAGATGCTACGGGGTTTTCCATCTCCTAAGGATCCGTTAAACTATATACATACATATGCATACATACATACATACATACATATATATATAATAAGACACGCTATATACGCATTGTCTATCAGTAAAGTATTAAAGTAGCGTTAAGGCTTTACATTGATACCCCTTAACACATTTTTAAATAGGTAGTTTATGCAGGTCCTGTAGCACAACCAGTAACGTCGGTAGCTAGTGAGTCCCCTATAGGTACCATACTAAACAAAATGGTCTCATTTAAGGATAATCGTATGACAAGGCACGTGAGGCAATGCTCAAGGTATGATTCTACTAGTTTACCTTTTTTGGCTGGTCGTAACACATCGTTGCAATGACTGTCGATCGAGTCTATCATCTCTAAAATCAAATCCAGGTGCACCGATCACGTCAAAATCAGTATAGTAATACGAAAGGGTGATAACCCCTAAAGATAGCTAACCCCTTGGCCAGACATAGGCTACTGCTTAGTAATTTCATATTGATACAAGTGTCGGGATCATCCATCATCGTTCTCTTACTTCAATCTAGCAATGCTAATCCAACCACTTCATTCTAGAAAATACTCCGCGTACATAGTTAAAGTAGTTCTTCTACTGACATAGAGTATGCTAATATCCGGTCTTGGTCTCTTTAATAACCAATCGTCCATTTTACACATCATGTGGTCATTTTAAATTTCAATAAAACATATCATATTTCATATCACAAATAAGTTCAAATCATATTTAATTTCAATTTTCATATTTTATATCACAAATATCATGATTTGAATTCAATCCTTTACACTTAAAATAGTTTCGGATTTAACAGCTTTGAATTTAAATTAGTTTGAATTATAATAGTTTTTAATATAAAAATAGTTTGGATTTAAACAGTTTTGAATTTAAAATAGTTTTAATTATAAAAATGTTTGAATTTAAAATAGTTTGAAATAAAATAGTTTTAATAGAAAATAGTTGGACTTTAAAAATAGTTTTGAATGAAAATACTTCTAATTTGAAATGATTTCTTTCTTTTAAACCATTTAACCAAATTCCAAGTTTCAAATTTCACTATAAACAACTTTTCATTTAAGACGAATTTCCAATTTCAAACTTCAATTTAAACCAATTCAAATTTCAATTTTTAATTCAACATCAACTATAATTTAAACGATTTTAAAGTTCAAATAATTCAATTTTGATAAATTTAGGTTTCAACTAATTCAATATTTGACCCATTAAAATAATTCAGTTTCAATAAATTCATATTAAATTCCAAAATTAGCCTTTACGATTTAAAATTGATAAATTGAACTTAAATCCTTTAAAACAATTTAATTTAATAAAGTAAAATTCAAAAATTTGAAACCATTTCATTTGACCAAATTCGGTGTCCATATATAATTTTCTATCCTATGGCAAGTGGTCATTTTATTTTAAATTTCAATTATATGGATATATATCATTTAATCGACATCTAAATGTTGTAGACATATATCATTCAACCTATTTGTTAATTCAGTTATTAAATGTTTAAATGATCCCGATGATAATTTATACAGTTCAATAATTTACAGGGTGATAACAGAGATATCCAAAATTAATAATATCATCCAAACAAACAAACACATCATCCATAATCAATTTATAACATACACATGCAATTCATATTCAAATCAATCAACTAAACATATAACACAAAAATTATTAATTATGAATATCAAGGTGTTCAACTAGCAGCGGTATTCAGTTTTCAATGTCAATTTAATTTCTCAAACAACAATCAAAATAATATATCGCATTATAATTTTTAATTTATTACAGAAGAAATAATTAGTAATGTGTGAGTGGGCTAATCACTCACCTTTGATTTAAGCACATTAAAATCCAAATAAAAGCAATTTTTTCTCGTAGTCTTCAAACTTATCCAAACTAGTTTTATGTTGTCCGAAATTTCACCACGAATCCAATGGAAGAAACCGTACGTGAATTGGAGTTCATACACGAAAGATATTCAAGTTATAAGATTGTTATTAAAATGAAATATAAAAAGATGTACACATATTTTAATAATAAATAAAACAAAACAAAATACTTACTCACATTAAGAAATTTGAAGTCTGCTTATGTTTCTAAAGCCCGGAGAATCAATGGAAAAAATGACATTGTGGCTCATGCATGGAGGAAGGAGGCATTAAGAAATGGATTTGCAAACAAACGGAAATGATTGACTTCATGAAAATAAGGTGCTCATTTTTTATTTTTATATTTCAATGAAGCTTAAGGGAATGAGCAACTAAAATGGAAAGGATAGGTGATGCTACAGGAATCGAGTTGGAATTATGAACAAATGTAAAACGAGAAAGTTTGCCTCAGGAAGTGAAATGAGGTAGGAAAACAAACAAAAAAGAAAAATTCTAACGTTTAAGGCTTCAGGAATTCAAAATTTGTAGAAAATGAAAAGATGCAGGTGGAAAGAGGGACAATAAATGACGTTGAGAAATACAAAAGAAATGAGATGGTAGGAAATAAAGATAATGGGAGGTGGAGCTCACGTTTTCATATATTTTTTTAAGAAGAAAAAAAAACCTCAGCCAAAAGAAATAATGGCAGCTGTTTGCACCAGAAATTGGCACAAACACCCAATAATTTTTTTTGAAGAAAATTAAATGAAGAATAAAATGGAAACAATGGACAATAACGAATTTTCATATATTTTTTTAAGAAGAAAAAAAAACTTCAGCCAAAAGAAATAATGGCAGATGTTTGCACCAGAAATTGGCACAAACACCCAATAATTTTTTTTGAAGAAAATTAAATGAAGAATAAAATGGAAACAATGGACGATAACGAAGAAACATCAATAAACCAAAAGAAAAAACACACACGATTCATAGTGGTTCAACGTTGTTTGCCTATGTCCACTTTGAATAGATTGCTTTATTAATTCATTTATAATTTGAATACAAGCGAGATAGAGTCAAAATCCTTGGTTAACAAGAATATAAAGCAAACAACAATGTCCAAACAGATCCTGAGAATGACCCATCAAGCCAGTATTTATAGATGAAGTACGTCAACTATCTCTCTGGAAACTCGGCTGAAAAACCCTTACAACCATATGGCCCACTAAAGCGATCGCTAGGCCCAATTTCCAAAGAGGAGGGATCAGTACCGATCACTTCTTTGGTTGAATTTTGGGAAGCGATCCCTATGGTGGCTTTCTTATGCAAAAATATGTTTGGTCTTCAAATTTCATGTCATTTGGATTAGTGGAGATTGAGTTATTGCTTGATCTTTGATTCAACATGGCTTGCGTACAACTTTCTGTCGATCCCTTCTTAAGGATGTATACCGATCCCTCCAACTTAGTTCTTTTGAGATGCGATCCCTAGGGTAGGTTCCTTAGGTTCTTTATGTCTTGTACTCCAAGTTTCATATGCATTAGACTTGTACATCTTGAGATATTGATTGTTTTCTATAAGAATGCGCTCTTGCTTTGAAACATGCAAATCCCTCTTGTTGGAGCCAATCTATACCGATCCCTCCTGTGCATTGAACCATACTCCGTACTTCGAACATTCTGCCTTGCACATCTATCAATTCCATTCAACCCTGACTTCATATTATCATTCGTGCTTGACTTTTGGGCACAACAATTATCACTCTGGAGTCGTCAATCTTGATGGTAGTCGAATTTAACTCGTGTAATCAGTTCAATATAGCTACGCTAGAATGCCGGATAACACTTGCCCCTTAAAGTACGTCTCATGGTGAACATGAGATGCTTTGAATCAAGGCAAGTTAGAGTCGTCGGAAAGGAATCCATCCAGCTTCCTTAATAGTTGCTATCCCATTGTCAAATTATTTTTGCAAGGTGCTGAATTTCTTATTGATCGTCATGACGTTTGGTCGACTTCCAATGGTATAAATACAGGGTTATATTCCATCAATTAATATATGTAAGTCCAGTTTCGCAAGTCTAACTAGCTTTGGTTATTTGGTCCATCTTCGAACTTGAAGGCTTTAGGTTTGTTTTCAATTTCTGTTGATTTCAAAAAATGAGTTTTTTGATCATACACATGCACGTTCGTATACACGTCCTTATCATTGGCTCCTGGACGTGTTCGTACGTTCACGGGTCGTCGCCAACTTTCATTGCATTTTGTATGTTCATGTTTTTATAATTTTCATGCTTATATTCATTTGCGTATTTGTTTATGGCCGTTGCCTCATTCTTTATTCTCTCTTTTTTCTACATGTCTTTTAGGGATCAACATATGTTTAGCCGACCCCTTTCTCTCTTTTCTTCATGCTTTCATGGGTCGGTATGTCCTATGTCGAACTCTTTCCCTTTGTTTCGTCCCATATATTCCATGCCGATCCCTCCATATTACTAGCTGAACCCTCCTCTCTTTATATTTAAGGCTCGGCGTTTTTTATGCCTAACCCTCTTCCCTTGTTTTGCATGTCGAACCCTCTTAACTTATATAAGCTATCATTCTTTCTTCTCACTTTTCTCTCATCCCTCTCCTTCCCATTTACCTTTCCCCGATCCCTTCCTTTCTACTCGACCATAGCCATTATCAATAAATCTATCTTCCTTCTTAGTTTTAGATCATCATTCCACCTTCCATTCGAAACATAACCTAATCTTTTTTCTTCTCGCAGTGCATCTTTGAAATTTTTAGGTAAGCTTCCTACTTTTTTCTTCTGATTTATGACAAGGCGATGGATCCTAATCCAACGGCGATAATTTGGTGTGTGACGTGGTGGATGATTGAGGACATAAGTTATTTGGGTAAGAGGTGATGTGGAAGGGAGTAGGGCTCGGCAGAATGATAGGGCAGGATGTTGAGAAGAGCAGATGTCATCGGGTTTGGTTTGAATATTTTGAAGGATAGGGCAAGAATTGGGGAAAGAAAGGGATCAAACGCATTGTTGGATAAAGGAGGGATAGGTTGGAATGGAAAAGGACAGGGATCGACAAAATTGCAGAAGGAAAGGGATCGGTGGAATGGGTTTGGAGAGATGGATTAGTCGTAATGCTCTAGGGTAGGGATCGGCATAAAGAGGTCGGTACATAGGGATCGAAAAACATATTCTTTGAACTTGAAACCTAATCAAAACTTAGTCGTTTGAGCAATTACTACTAATCCACCTCAATGAAATTGAACGTAAGATGATGACGAACAGTAGGACTTACATATTCACCATTAAACTTAGAGGTTGAACAATCAACTCCTTGAAACTTTCAACATGAACTAAAACTTGATACATGGACTTGAATTATAGATTTCACACTTTGATATGCCGATAGTCGATCCCAAAGCTTTTACAACCGATCAATCTTTTCGCCAGTTTAGATGGTCATCAATGACCGTCGCTCTGGTCGGACACCAAAGTCTCATCATTCAACTTCGTTTTCTTACTTAAAGTTGTTTATTTTTGTTATACATTACACTACACTGCACTAACTCACACTTAGCAAGGGAGAATAGGTAAATTTTCTTAGCTCGATTGTCTACTGAGTACAGTTAACATGGACTATAGACGCTTAGAGCGTTTAGCTACAGTGACTTCTGGAATAGCCTCGCAGCATGGTACTCTTGAAGCAAAGTCAAGCTCCGCGACTATATCTGGCAGGCTTTCTCCTCGTCATCAGACTGAACAAACTGAAGTTTTTGGCCTGTTAGTCAACCATTTTTCTGATGTTCCCATCCTTCCGGCGGAGGATGTATGTCCTGCACCCAACGCAATAGAAGGCGCCATTCTCTTAGATAACCGGATAGATTCTCAACCTTTCCGAATTGGTGAGGCTGTCCTTCGTAGGCTATGTTCCATACACGGGATTCCATTCAAAGACATCTTGGCTCCTTTGATAAATGATAGGGCTCATTTGCCCCCGGAGGGGTACACAACATGCAACAAATTCATGTGATGAGCCGGATGCATGCCACCCATCAATTCTTTTATTCGGAAAATGTTAAGATATCTTGGAATAGCTTCTACTCAACTTCACCCAAACAGCTATGCCTTTCTTCATGGAACTTTTCTACTATTCATGAGCGTTTTTTTTTCGCCCACCGACTCTTGAGGACGTAAGGTTCATTTATAACTTTAAACGGCGATCAAGAAGTCCTTCCTATGTATTTCTCGAGCCTACACCTAACTGCCAAGTCTTAACCGGCGCTTGAAGCAAACTTACCCTTCTCAAACACGAATGGTTCTACATTCGATGTCCGCCTGGCTTTGCAAGCCGATGGTTGGAAGGATGTAAGTGTCGTATTCACTTTACCTTCAAATTTTTACTCCAAGCCATATTCTGGATTAACGAACATTTTGAATATCCACAGGTGTCCGTCCATGTCCATAAGGCAATAGTTTCTTAAGAGCAATCTCCACAATTTGCGCCATCCTTGTCGAAGACAAGGATAATAGACTTCTCATAATCAATGAGCTATTATCTCTATTTGGGCTGCTAGAAGAGGGTCATAGCATCGGGTGCCCTAGAAGTGCCGCATCATCTAGAAACGTTGTCGAGCAAGAAGGGGATGTCAACAACACTGTCGTGCCCTCAGTCGAGAGACTCGGGATGACGTTGAAGAAGGCAAAATTAGAGGTGTCTAGACCAATGAGCCTGGCGCCGCTGATGTAGGCCCAGGCTGGTGCCTGTGGTTGAACCGTTACAATGCATGCATTTCCAAACGCCTACTAAGAGAAGGAAGAAACCGACATATAAATTTCTCAGAAGAAAAACGCCAAGAATTCAGAATTTGTTATCGCTTTTGTTGATGAAGAGTCATCTTCCCAACACTTGGAAAGATCAATGAAAAGATTTCCAAATCTCCAGATCCCAGTGATATTATGACTTATGACTTCCCAAACATCAATATCGAGGGGCTCAATTCTCCCGCCAGGAGTGGTGATGGCATTCTTCCTACCGACAGAGAAGAGAAAACACCTATAAGCAATCACGTGCTATCCACTACACTCTCTTCATCTATCTTTTGTATAATGGTTACTTATACATTTCCGTTTGGTCTTTGATGGTGCAATGACTTAGTCTCGAGCTTTTGATCGCCTAAGGGACTCTTCGATGCATTATGAATCTAGCCGTGGCTGAGAATCATTCAGGCGTAGGGAAAGAGACGACGATCGGGAAAAATGTCGTCATTCAAGGGAATATTCTTCCTCCAAGCGTAAGTCCCAGTCTCAATCATTCCACCAGGAAGACCAGCACAATATTCCTATTTATAGTGGAGATCAGACTTCCTTCCATGGACCTCAAATTGCCGTATAACACGAGTAGTACTCTGTTTCTTCTAGCTCCAGGCAATCTCAAGACCATAGATCAAGCAACCATCCAATTGCCACTTCCGATCCATCTTTGCCGACCGCTGCTCCTGATACTTCCACAACAGAAAAATTAGTCGAACTTAAGGTCACTTTTCCAAAAATCTATTTTGACGGGTTTAAGTTCCTTCCCTCAATTCATATGATCCCGAGGCGTGCCAAAACAAGCTCACTCGGATGTGTTAACGACGTTTTAATGCAGCATGAGTCATTATAGTACTTAGTGGAAAAGATCTCCATGGTGTCAATCGAGCGACAACATGAAATATATCGTCTTAAGCTAGAGACGATCCATGATAAAAATATAATCAAGCACCAAGATAATGAGATACCGGAGTTGACAACAAAACTAACCGAGGCAGAAAAGTATGCCAAGGAAACGTATAAGGCAGTGATTGTTTGGAAGCTTCCCATAAGAAGGAAATTGATGTTGCCCTTAGTCGCAGCGGTGCACTTGCTCTAGAAAAGAATTCCTCGCAAAAGGAGAAAGTTATCTTGGCCCGTCGTGTTGAGGAGCTTGAAGAGCTTCTTAGGAAAGAAAGAGAAGAAAAATCGAGGCTCAAGAAGAATCACAAAGGTATTGCGAAGAGGCTGTTGAAGCCAGGAGTTTGAAAATCAATCTTGACGAGAAACTTTCTAAAATAGAAGCCCTCAAAGAAGAGGCGGAAGAGGCGGGCCGCAAGGAGATGATAGAACAAATTGAAGCCTAGGTGGAGGATGCTAAAGAGTCCGATCAGAATGAAATTAAGGGCATGTTTGATTCCCTGATCATCGAATACAACACTAAATTCCTTGTTCACTGCGACCTGAGCTTTCTTGGTGAAGGTTATCTTGAGTCACTTGCCAAAGTCTGAGAATATATTTTCGAGATGAAAAAGAGGGATTTGGTCGAAGCCAAATTAGATGAAGAGAAATTAGCGCAGGAGAACTTCATGGAAATGAACCTCTAGACCTTACCGCCGTGAAATATGATATTTCGACATTTTTGCACGTTTTGATAAAGGGAAAAATATTGTTGAATTCTCGAAATCTAATCCCAAGGGCCCTCCTTCTTCTCAAGTGGTTGGAGCGTCGGTTTATTATGCCCAGAGGCAAGATTTGAGCTACGTTCCGGATAAACCTGGTTACCAATCTAAAGTGTCAACCCCTATTCTGGAAGGGGCACTCCGGCGACAACCAAAAGCCAGCCGGACGCAGCTATTCCACTTTACTCTCCACTTTTCGAGAGGTTTAGTTCTTTATACATAATGGTTTTAGGCTTGTCACCTTGTTTTGACAAATCCCTAGGTCTTCTGGGTCCTGGCCAAACTCCTAAATTTGACGCCGCCATGTAGAAACTAGCGATGTCAATAAAGATTCTGATGGCCATTGATGTTCTGAGGACCGATGCTCAATTAATTGGAGCACTCGACAATGATAAGGCTGAAGATCCACTACCGATGGATGAATCTGATGATGTTGTGATTACTGATGCCTTCGAACACACCGATGAGATCAGCTTAAAGGAGCGCGTCAAGAAGGAGGAGACGCTGAAGAGAAAAGCCAAAGCTGAGCCCAACGAGGTAGACATTGATGATCCAATCTTGTTCCACTACAAGCCATTTCGCACGGTGGGTCAATTCCTAGAGAACTCCCTCCAAGCTTTGAATGCTCTTCCGCCAAGGTCAATAGAGGATCAAGGAAAAGAACCAGTGAAAGTTCAGACAACGCCACTCTCGTGAAATCCAAAAAGGAGAGAAGATAAAAGAAATAGCCGTCGCTTCGGCTTGGTGTGTACATATTTTGTATAGCTATTTTTTTTCTTGTTGGTCGTCGTTGTGCAGGTACTACCCTCAGTTTTTTGAATAAACTTGTACCACAATTTTAAAGCTTGTCATGTGAATAAAAGTTTTTGTTTTCTGTTGAGCTCTCATGTGAACTGTTATTTAAGTAATTGAACTATTACTTTCCATTTAATGTACTTGTAATTCATTGTTTGTTAATTCTGATAACAATCCACTTACTCCGTCCCAAGGTTTCCATGTGGTCGTCGCCTTGAGTTGCATCAAACACTAGGCTCGAGCCTTAGTGTTATGCCGTTGAATTCAACGGTTTGAGTAATTATACTCCTACATCCGGTATCAGGTTATGGAAGTTAGATAGTAGATGGTCGTACTCCATCGTTAGCGAGTTTATACTCCTCATGTCGGTTTCAGGCCGAAGTTTATAAAATAGTGGGTGGTCAAACCGCACTGATCTATTTGTTTATACTCATATCCATTCTCTTGGGATAAGATTTGGTTAGCGGGTGGTCGATTCACACCTGATTTACGTTTATACCCTAGTCCGCTCTCTGGGGACTTAGAGTTAGTTCGCTGTTGGTCGATTGACACCTGATTTATGTTTATACTCTAGTCTGTACTCTGGAGCCTTAGAGTTATTTTGAAAAGCAGTCGGATCGTACTTTCCTTAATTGATTGATTTTCCCTCAAAGTCCGGGGTTTGATTTAGCGAGCGATCAGTCATGTCATGATCGCTCTCGTTTTATTTCAATCCCATCGTTCGATGGGATTTATTTGATCATCAGATGGCCGAGTCACATCCATTCCTCACTATGTATCCCATCCATTGGGTTATGAACGAGAGTTATTAAATGAACGGTCGAAGCACGTTCATCTTTTTTAGTTCCATTGGGAACTAGCACAATTGATTAGTTCCAAACTCTGGGAACCTGTTCGGACATATCGACATCAACCAGTTTTGTAATGTATCTTATACATAATGCTACAGCAAACATAAATACAAAGGAAGTTCAAAACTTTATTTGCTAAATGGAAAGGAATGCCATAATCTGTCTTATTACATATTTAGAATGTCAAATGCTAAACAAATTCTGAAAGCAAATACAACTGAATGAAAAAGAAATAAACCAAGTGAGATAGCATCGTAAATGCTTGCTATTCCATGCCCTTGGGAGTGTGATGCCATCAACAGCCTCTAGCTTGTATGTTCCATATCCAAGCCTCTTCTCAATGACATATGGTCCTTCCTAAGTTGGATTCATGTGCGACGGGGTAGGAAAAACCCGTTTCAAGAAAAGGTAGCCGATTTTAAAGGTTCTAGGTCGGACTTTAATGTTGCAATATTGGCTGACTCGATGTCGGTGCGCAGTTGCCCTCAAATCAGCTTACTTGTGCTTCTCATCTATAAAGTTTAGAGATTCCAAGAGGATATCTTTATTCATTTGGGATTGTAGTAAGTTACTCAATGAGAAGGAACTTCGAGCTCAACAAGAATAACGGCCTTAGAACCGTAAGCAAGAGCGAATGAAGTATGGCTAGTCGCGGACTTGTGGGTGGTCCTGTAAGCCCATAGTGCTGTCAAGAGTTCATCCACCTACTTGCCTCTAGCCATTTTCAAATACTTCTTTAGAATGGACTTCATAATTTTGTCCATAACTTAAACTTGCCCCTTCTCTTGAGGGTGACGACTACAACAAATTTCTTTCAATATGATAGCTTCGATAGAAGTCTTTGAATTTAGCACTATCGAATTGAGTCTCATTATCTGTTACAATAGTTCATGGAAGCCAAAATTGAAACGTCTCTTATTTTTGATGCATTATTTAGGAAATTTAATTAGATAAATTAAATAGAATAATAATGGTAAGGAGATTGAGATTTGAATAAATTATACATATAGGGTCATGCTTATTAATAAAATAAATGGACTCAAAATTGGTTTATAAGACAACTAATTTACATAAGGCCTTATTAGTAAGAATAGCCACAATTTAAATTCATGGCTATACATTTGCCTTTGTCCTCTCACGTTCATTTTATTTCTTAAATCAAAACAAACGCAAATAACCCTAATATAGGCAGTCATTAACAAGGAAGGGAAAAAGGGAATTTCAATCAAAAGATAAGATAAAAGTTAGGAAGGATTAAGCTACAACAAATCTTAATATCCTTATCAACTTAAGGTGAATAATATTCTTTTACCATCTCTATCTTTATTCTATGTTTATATGGTTTCATATTTATGGTTTAAATTCGTTTTTGTGATAAAATGGACGATGATATGCTTGAGTTATATTATGATGATATGTTTTAATTCATAAACACATGAATTTGCACGGTTTTGACATGAAACAGAGAATCTATGATTCTAGATTGCCATGGAAAATTTCTATTGTAAAACATGATTTTGGAGATGAGTTTTCATTTTGAGTCCCAAGCTATGGAAATTTTATTATGAATTTTTAATAAAAAATATGATATAATTAGGTTTAAAATTTATTTCGAGAATTTTAGAAAGAAATTGGGTCTAAAATTTTACTATGTTTGATTACCTGATGAAATTGAATCTCTGTGATTTTTGGGGATTTTTTCGAATTGATTTACTAGGGAAATAAATTATTTTAAAAGAAGGGCTTTTAGCAAATGTTGGTTTTTAGTTATATGGAAAGGTTTTAATGTTTAAAACCTTTAATTTTGGATCTGAATAAATGCAAGTTTTAGATATAAAGTATTTGAAAAGTTTTTATGAAAACCAATTAATAGTTTACAAATAGGCAAGTTGTTAGAAAGTAATTACTAAAAGTTGCTATAAATCAGCCCTTAAATGAGAAAAAGGCATTCCGCCTTTATTAGTAAGGACCTTCCGACTCCTTTAATTCCGCCTTGTCCCAGTCGAAACCAACACAGTCGATACCACCATAGTCGAAAGACTCACAACCAATACACAAGATATCACTTAGATGGTATGCGATGGATTGGAAGGAGGGCGGAAGCCTTGGTGTCAAAAGGGAAGCTTCTGATGGAGTCGAAACCTTGCTTTGTTTTCAAAGTTAAAGTCTTGCCTTGTTTTACTTAAAGCTTTTGACATAGTCTAAATGTATGTTTTCGAGAGGGTTTTATAATTAGCTTTCGAAGAAGGTTGTCATATTATGTTAAAGTATTAGCATTTGAAGGGGTACCTTTTTCCTTAAATAAGAGCTTTTGAAAGGACTGGTTTCCTTTCAGTCTAAACAAAGCCGCTACTTTCCCTTTCGACTGCATTGAAGTCATCTATGTTGTTGGAGAGGTTACTTCTGTTTTAGTTAAGCCTTTTCCCTAATTTATTTCGAAAGGGTTGAGGGTTTCGAAGGTGATGGGGTCGAATGGGTTTTGACTCTGTCCTTTAAAGTTTTTGTTTTAAAGGTTTTGCTTTCGACTAGATGGTTCCGACACCATCAGTTTTTCCCTAAATTTATTTTTGATTGGTTTCGAAGGAGATACTTTCGTATATAACCATTTTGACCCAAATGTTATTTTTAAGAGTAAATCCAATACTTTCGAAAGGGTTACTTTCATTTGTTTCGAAGCTCTATATTTTAAAAAGATGACTTAATACCATCGAAATTTATAATAGGTTTCGAAAGAGAGTGTTTACTAAGATCTTCGAAAGGTATGTATACAATGTTTTGAAAAGAGGTCTTTGCTTTCGAAGGAGGCTATACAGAGGTTTCGAAAGAGATGTTTTTATGGTTTCAAAATATAAACCCAATCTCAGTTTGAAGTAATAAACATGGCATAAATGCAGATTTTGGAAGTGATATTCACATTCTTATTAACCCATACCAGTATTTTTAAGAAAAGGGAAGAATAACTGGTTAGGTTGACCCAGTAGTGAATAAAACTTAATAAATAATTAATGATATTGGCAGGGGACAATAAGTTTATAATAAGCCTATGAAAACTGTATGATATTGACAAGGGCTAATAGGTTCATAGCCAACGCATGAAAACTATGATTTCATAATGGCAGGCCCAGTAGGCTTGTAGTTAACCCATGAAAACTATATCTGGATTAAGATATTGGCTGTCGCCAATTGGTTTCTAGTTAGCCCATGAAAACTAGGATAAGAAATAAGATATTGGAGTTACCAGTAGGTTCTTAGTGATCCCAATAAAACTAATCAATTGGACAGACAGTCCTTAACATTTAATAGGTTATTAGTAACCGTAGAAACTATAATTGAGACAGATAGTCAGAATGAAGGGAGATGGGTAATCCGGAATTGATTTATTTGTTTTATATATCATCATAATGTTTTGTAATACTATGTTTTAACCATTGTGGATGCATGAGCACAATATATGATTTTATAAATGTTTCGGAATATTAGTAAGGGGAAAACCCATTCTGCTAAGCGGCGTGATCTCATTAGATGTCTAAATGGTTTGAGATGGTAAATTATTATTCATATCAGGCTTTATGTCCGGCTCGAAGTTTTTGTTTTCCCTTTAAACTCTCAAGTACTCAATTGATTTTGAGTAGGTTGAGAGTTAAATTTTCCAGGTGTTCTTTAGATGAATAAAGCTTCCAAGGACGTGCAGGAGACAAACTGGTTATTAGAGTTCTTTTATTTCCGCTGTGTGTATTGTTTGTGAAGGCAAATTGTTTTCTTGCATATCCATTTACTCTGATCTACCAATGGGGCATCTTCATATGTTGCTCTTGGCGTATTTTATAATAATTATATGCTATCTAAATGTGGTATGCAATTTGGGATTATATAATCAATTTGGAATATTATGAAATGAAATGTGGAATTTGTTTGCTATTTAAATTTTTTTCTATGTTCTTGTGTTTCTGTGTATCAATGTACCTAATGTCGTCGTATTTGGTTGCCAAGGATTAATAACTATGAATGACTATAACATCCGTAGCCGTTAGTATAGGGCCTCCAAATAGGGGAATGTTACAAGTTGGTATCAGAGCATGAGTTTATGAAACTTTAAAAGAAACTTAGACCTAAAAGATTTCTCCAAACGTAACCCAATGATCATAGGGTTTGAGTTAACGCTATAGTAACATACTTGTATTTTCTATATATAGTTATATATATGTAAGTACGTATCCCTCGTTCTCTTAGACTATTCTTCTGTATCTTGTTAAGACTTGTATGCAGATTTACGAGAAAGGAGGTATGGAAGCCGGGAACGGAAGATGAAATCTCAATGGAGGAAGCACCAATGGAATTACTCGACCCACTACCAGGTGAAACCCAGGCCGAACGGCTTATCCTAGTAACTAAAACGCTGAAGCCAATGTAGGTGCTGCAATTCCACCAATAGATATGAGGATGATGTATCGGTTCTTTACTGGTTTGATGCAAGTTGAAGCTGTTGCTAGAGTTACTAGGAATGTAGGAGGAGCTAATCCTATGACTCCAATTGGGAATATTGCTTTGCTTAGTAGAGATTACGCCAGTTTGGGTGGAAAACCATTCTTGGGAACATAGAGTACCGTAGAAGTTTAGAACCGGCTGTTGCATTGTGAGCGTATATTTACTGATTTGGGTTTGAATGATGGACAAAAGAGATGGTCGACCTTTAGATAGTTGCATGGGTCAGCACTACATTGGTGGAATAGTGTCACTGCCGGAGTACCAAAAGAGAAGCTAACTTGGAATGATTTTAAAATAAGACTTGAGCAGAAGTTTGTATCTGGGTTTGCTAAGTCTGAGATGATGAGAAAGTTTATGGATTTAGTGCAAGGAGAGATGTCAGTAGTCGAGTATGCTACTAAGTTTGAAGAACTGTCTAGATATATGGATATGCTATTATAGACACTGACATCAAAAGGAATGAGAAGTTCATTCGGGGACCGAGGCCCGAGCTTGCTAGGATGACCATGACACATGTTCGTGATCCTTGCAATATAGTGGTGGAGATGGCCATTCGCCAAGAGGAGTTGCTTGATGATTTAGTTAAAAGAAGTCAGTGGAAACCCAGGGTTCTTAGGGAAAGAAGATGAAGTTCTTTAAAAAGAAGGGAGCCTAGAAGGAAGATGCTGCTAAGAAGTCTAAGGCTGAGCTAATTTGCTATAAGTGTGACATGAATGGTCACTTTGCTAATGAATGCCGGTCAGGGAATGGTTAGAAAGATGCAGTTAAGAAGAATGTGAAATGCTTCAACTGTGATTAAGTTGGGCATTACAAGAATCAGTATCCATAGCCAGTTGGGGGGAAAAAGAATTTTTTTTGCTATAGGGCTAGCTAGGCCTACTGCAGCGGATAAAGAAAAGACTATGATGGAAGATACACTTTTGATTCAGAGTACTTCAGTTAGAGTACTTTTTGATACCGATCCATCACATTCGTTTATATCTCAGTGTTTGGTTGTTAAATTATGTTTAGAACCCACATACCTTGTTACTTCCTTAAGTGTTGCGAATCCAATAAGAGAGTATGCAACTCTTGGGTTAAGATGTGACTAGTTAGAACTTGACTTGTTAAGTCATAAGTTTGCATGCAATTTGTATGTTATTGATTTTTTAGATGTCGGAATCATTTTGAGTATGAATTGGTTGAGTAGGTATGAGACTAAAATATTTTGCTAGGATAGAGAAATATTACTGAGACACCCTGATAGTCATAATCGAGTGATATTTTCAGTAGAGAATACTGACCGGAGTGTTAGTACTATGCTTAATGCTACGGAGGTAGGAGATGAGTTAAGTCAGGTTCGGCTAGCAAGGGAGTTTGCAGATGTCTTTGAGCCCGTCACTAGACTACCCCTGAAAAGAGATGTTGAGTTTAGAATAGATTTTGTGCCCGGAGCTGAACCTGTGAGTAGACCACTTTGCAGGTTGACACCTACTGAGATGAAGGAATTAAAGGAGTAGCTAATGGATCTAAAAGGAAGGAATTTTATTAGACCAAGCAGTTCGCCTTGGGGAGCGTACGCGATGTTCGTAAAGAAACCAGATGAGTCGTTGAGGATGTGCATTGACTATCGTAAGTTAAATGAAAGGACAATTAAGAATAAGTATCCTTCGCCAAGAATAGATGATCTTTTGGATCAGTTGAGTTGAGCCATAGTATTTTCCCAGTTAGACTTGGCGACCGGTTTCCATCAGTAAATAGTGGCGGAGGATAATATTTATTTGACAACACTAAAGACTAGATATGGCTCGTATGAGTGGTTGATGATGCCATTTGGATTGACGAATGCACTTTCTTTTTTTTTTAGATTTATGAACCGAGATGTTCGAGATTACTTGGATAGGTTTGTACTAGTATTTATAGATGACATTCTAGTATACTCTAAGGATGAGAGAGCATGAAGTTCATCTTATATTAATGCTTGAGACGCTAAGGCAAAATTAGCTAAACGCGAAGTTTACTAATTGTCATTTCTGAAAGAAAGAGATAAAGTTTCTTGGTCACATGGTTTCAGAGAAAGGATTGTCAGTCAATCCAGATAAGATCGAAGCTGTGAATAATTAGAAGAGACTAGAGATGGTGACTGAGATTAGGAGTTTTCTTGGACTAGCTGGCTACTACCGGAGATTCATTAAGGATTTCTCACAGAAAGCAGCACCCTTAAAATAAGCTAAGCAGGAAGGAAGTGAGATTTTTTGGTCCGACAAATGTGAGGAGGCATTCCTAAAGTTAAAGCATTTGTTGACTAATGCATCCATGTTAGTAATTCCAGACGAAAACCAAAGATTGGTGCTGTATACTGATGCATGTGGGACTGGATTAAGAGTCGTGTTGATGTAGAATGGTAAAGTCATTGCCTACGCATCTAGGCTGCTTAGACCGCATGAAGTTAGATATTTTACTCATGATTGAGAGTTGGCAGTTGTGATCTTTGCATTGAAGATTTGGAGACATTATCTTTTAGGGGAGAGATTTGAGTTATATTCCGATCATAAGTCTTGACGGTATTTGTTTTCTCATAAGGAGTTGAATATGAGACAGCAGGGGTTGCTAGAGTTTTTGGCTGCATATGGTTTTGGTATAGAATATACACCAGGAAAAGATAATAAAGCGACAGATACTCTTAACAAGAAACATCAAAATGTGATGTTAGTACGTTGGCGGAGTGGAAGGATTTAGAAGCTTTAGTCAGTTGTGATGTGCAGTTAAGATCGACTGCTGGTTCTAGTCATAGTACCGTCACGTTGTCTTGTTTAGAAGTTCGACCAGTATTGATTGAGAAAATTGCTTCTAAACATAAGAAAACCCATATTTGCCAAGAGGACCAAAAGTCTTGAAGTTGGAACAGAGATCGATCATTTAAAGGATTTTAGCCTTGATCAGTAAGGATGGCTAAGAAAGAAGGGACGGTTGTGTGTTCCAAATGTAGAGGAATTAAGAAAAGAAGTTCTTGAAGAATGTCATCGATCCAAGTTGACGATTCATCCTGGAGGAATCAAGATGTATCAGGATATGAAGAGGAACTTATAGTAGGAAGGTATGAAGAGGGATGTTGACTTGTGGTTTAGACAGTGTGCAAACTGTCAACAAGTGAAAGCTGAACATCAGAAACCAAGTGGCTTACTACAACCTTTAGAGATTCCAGTTTGAAAATGAGACTCAATATCTATGGATCTTCTAGACGGGTTGCCAAGTTCGAATAGAGGTAATGGAAGTATATGTGTTATAGTGGACAGATTGGCCAAAAGTGCCATTTCATTCTAGTTAAGTCAAGCAGGACGACACCTGTTTTAGCGAAGTTGTTCCTGAAAAACATAGGTAGGCTATATGGAGTTCTTAGTAGCATAGTAAGTGATAGAGATTCTTTGTTCACTAGTAAATCTTCGAAGATTCTATAGGAAGTGATGGGTACTAAGCTTAATATGAGTACTGCGTATCACCCTTAGACGGATGGATAGTAGAGAGAGTCAACAAAGTACTCGAGGATTTACTGAGAGCTTGTGTATTGGACTTTGCTAGATCTTGGGAGGATCACCTACATTTGATTGAGTTTTATTATAATAATAGTTATCAAACTAGTGTAGGAATGGTGCCGTTTGAAGCTTTGTATGGGGGGCCGTGCAAATCACCACCATGTTGGTTGGAGAATGGAGACAGATTAGTCTTAGATCCAAATTTGGTTAAAGAGGCTTCAGAGAATATTGAGTTAATTCGAGGAAGGATGAAGGAAGCTCAGTCCGGACATAAGAGTTACGCAGATAAGAGGCGTAAGGACCTAGAATTCTCAGTTGGGGATAAGGTTTTCATTAAGGTATCACCTATGAAGGATGTGATATGATTTGGAAAGTCGGAGAAGGTAGCCCCAAGATATGTAGGTCCATTCTAGATTATAGAGAGGATTGGAAAGCTCATACAGAATAGAGTTGCCCAGCAATTTGCCAGGTGTCCATAATGTATTTCATGTGTCTCATCTTCGCAAGTATATGCATAATCCAGAGATTACTATTCCTCCGACAGGGTTGGATGACTTAGTGGTAGAGCCTAATTTGACTTTTGTTAGACAACCAGTTCGCGTTGTAGCTAGAGATGAGAAAATATTAAGGAACAAGACAATTAAGTTGGTAAAAGCTCAGTGGAGAGAAAATGAGGACTGTACTTAGGAGACAGAGGGTGAGATTAGAGATACTTATCCTGATCTGCTTTAAGGGTATGTCCATATTAGATTTATATAGATAGTTGCTAGTCAGTTAGACTAGTATGGTTGTTAGGAGTTGTTACAGATGGTTGCTATGTTTAGTATTTAGTCCTTATTGAATTTCGAGGACGAAATTCTTTAAGGGGAGAGCCAATAACATATCTAATCTTTGATAACATTATTCATGAAATTTAATTAGATAAATTAAATAGAATAATAATGATAAGGAAATTGAGATTTGAATAAATTATACATATAAGGTCGTGCATATTGATAAAATAAATGGGCTTAAAATTGGTTTTTAAGATAATTAACGTATATAAGGCCTTATTAGTAAAAATAGCCACACTTTATATTCACGGCTATATATTTGCCTTTATTCTCTCACGTTCTTTTTATTTCTCAAATCAAAACAAATACAGATAAACCTAATATAGCCGGCCATTAACAAGGAAGGGAAAGAGGAAATTTCAATCAAAAGATAAGATCAAAACTAGGAAGGATTAAGCTACAACAAACCTAAATATTCTTATCAACTCTAAGGTGAATAATATTCTTATACCATCTCTATTTTTATTCAATGTTTATATGGTTTCAAATTTATGATTTAAATTCATTTTTGTGATAAAATGGATGAAAATACGCTTGAGTTATATTATCATGATTTATTTTAATACATAAACGCATGAATTTGCATGGTTTTTACATGAAACCGAGAGTCTATAAATCCAGATCGCCATGGAAATTTTTTATGTTATATAAAACATGATTTTGGAGATTATTTTTAATTTTTAAAATTTTTCTAAGCTATGGAAATTTTATTATGAATTTTTAATGAAATATATGATACAATTGGGTTTAAAATTTATTTCAAGAATTTCAGGAAGAAATTGGGTCAAAATTTAAATATGTTTGATTACATAACAAAATTGATTTTTTTTTTGATTTTTGGGGATTTTTTCTAATTGACTTACTGGGGTAAGTAAATTATTTTAAAAGAAGGTTTTTTTTTAACAAATGTTGGTTTTTGATTATATGGAAAGGTTTTTACGTTTAAAACCTTTAATTTTAGATCTGAATAAATACAACAGTTTTAGATGTAAAGTATTTGAAAAGTTTTTATGACAACCAATTAATAGTTTATAAATCGGCAAGTTGTTAGAAAGTAATCACTAAAAGTTGCTATAAATCAACCCTTAAATCAGTAAAAAGCATTTCGCCTCTATTAGTAAGGACCTTCCGACTCCTTTAATTCCCATCGTCCTAAACGAAAGCAACACAGTTGATACCACCATAGTCGAAACTAATACACAAGATATCACTTAGATGATATGCAATGGATTGGAAGGAGGCAGATGCCTTGGTGTCGAAAGGGTGGTTTCTGATGGAGTCGAACCCCGCTTCTTTTTCAAAGTTAAAGTTTTACCTTGCTTTACTTAAAGCTTTCGACTTAGTCAAAACATATGTTTTCGAGAGGTTTTATAATTAGATTTCGAAGAAGGTTGTCATATTATGTTAAAGTATTAGCTTTCAAAGGGGTACCTTCCTTAAATAAGAGCTTTCAAAAGGACTAGTTTCGTCCGAGTCGAAAGCAAACCGCTAATTCTCCTTTTGACTACATTGAAGTCATCTATGTTTTCGGAGGGGTTACTTCTGTTTTACTTAAGCCTTTTCCTAATTGCTTTCGAAAAGGTTGAGTGTTTTTAAGGTGATGGGGTCAATCTATGCTTCAAAGCTTCTGTTTGAAGGTTTTTCTTTCGACTAGATGGTTCCAACACCTTCGGTTTTTCCTAATTTAATTTTTGAGTGGTTTCGAAGGAGGTACTTTCATTTATAATCATTTTGACCCAAATTGTTTTTAAGAGTAAACCCAATACTTTCGAAAGGGGTACTTTCATTTGTCTCGAAGCTCTATATTTTAAGAAGATGATTTAATACCATTGAAAGGTACAATAGGTTTTGAAATAGAGTGTTTACTAAGGGCTTCGAAAGGTATTTTATACAATGTTTTGAAAAGAGGTCTTTGCTTTCGAAGGAGGCTATCTAGAGGTTTCGAAAGAGATGTTTTTATGGTTTCAAAACATAACCCCAATCTCAATTTAAAGTAATAACCATGACATAAATAAAGTTTTTGGAAATGATATTCACATTTTTATTAACATATAACTGTATTTTTAGAGAAAGGGAAGAATAACTAGTTAGATTGAACCAGTAGTGAATACAACTTAATAGATGTTAAATTCTTAATTGATGATATTGGAAGAGGCCAATAGGTTTACAGCAAGCCCATGAAAACCGTATGATATTGGCAGGGGCTAGGTTCATCGTCAGCCCATGAAAACTATGATCTAACACTGGAGAAGGCCAGTAGATTTGTAGTTAACCCATGAAAACTATATCCGAATTAAGATACTGGTAGTTAGCCAATAATTTCCTAGTTAGCCCATGAAAACTAGGATAAGAAATAAGATATTCAAGTTACCAATAAGTTCTTAGTGATCCCATAAAATCTTAGTAATTGGACAGATAGTCCTTAACATTTAATAGGTTAATAGTAACCCTAAAAACTATAATTGAGATAGAAATCCAGAATGAATGGGGATGGGTAATCCAGAATTGATTTTTTTTTTTTATATATCATCATAATGTTTTGAAATACTATGTTTTAACCATAGTGGATGCAGGAGCACATTATATGGTTTTATAAGTGTTTCAGGATACTAGTGAGGGTAAAACCCATTCCGCTAAGTGGCATGGTCTCACTAGATACTTAAATGGTTTGAGATGGTAAATTATTATTCATATATACCAGGCTTTATGTTTGACTCGAAGTTTTTAGTTTCCCCTTGAACTCTCGGGTAGTTAACTGATTTTGGGTTGGTTGAGAAATTAGGTTTCCAGGTGTTCTTTAGATGAATAAAGCTTCAGAGGACGTGCAGGAGGCAAACCGGTTATTAGAGTTATTTTATTTCTGTCGTGTCTTTTGTTTGTAAAGGAAAATTGTTCCTTGCCTATATATATACTCTGATCTACCAAGGGGGCATATTCATATGACACTCTTGGCACATTTTGTAATAATTATATGTTATCTGAACGTGGTCTACAATTTGAGATTATGTAATAAATTTGAAATATTTTGAAATGAAATGTGGAATTTGTTTGTTGTTTAAATTTTTTCGTATTCTTGTGTTTTTGCGTATCAATGCACCTAATGTTGTCGTATTTGGTTGTAGAGGATGAATAAGTATGGATGACTGCAGCATCCATAACCGTTAGTATTGGACCTCCAAACAAGAGGATGTTACACAAAATGACAGATGATGTTCCGAACAATGAAGTTGGTTACTTTCTTGGTTGTGATCGTGGCCAAATGTTATGCTTCGGCCCATTTGATGAAGTAATCAACTGCGACGATAGCGTTCTTTGCACCATCTTTAGAGATTAGTAATGAACCGATAATACCTATACCCTACATATCAAAAGGCTATGGGTTGACCATTTGCGTGATTTCCATCGGCAGAGCTCTTGGAACTTTTACATATATCTAGCATTTGTTGCATCGCTTTACATAGTCAGCAGCATCTCGTTTTGACGGTTGTCCAATAATACCCGTAACAGATTATTATTTTTGCTAGAGTTTGCTCACCAGTGTGTTCGCCACATTCCCCTTCATGAACTTCCTTTCAGACCCGTTTTATCTCATCGTTAGCGATACACTGGAGTAGGGAATAAAAAACCCTTTCTCTACATAACTCCTTCCTATATGATACATTGTGAAGCTTTACAAAGGAAAGGTCGCTTTTCATTCCTTTGTTCGCGTAGGACTCTCTATAACAAATATTTTTTAATCAGAGTCATCCACGATTCCCTCTCAGGCTTCGTCTCTAGTGCTCGGTCGGTTTCTATCAGGTTTATACTTGGGGGATCTAATGCTTTGACTGGAACAATGCCCATCTATTATGTGTTCCCGATGCTAGAAAACTTTGCCAATGGATCGGCCTTTCTGTTTTGATCTCGTTGAATATGTGTAATGTCATAGTAATCAAATTTAGTCAACAACTCTTGGACTTAGGTGAGGTATGGGGAAAGCCGTTGTCCCTTAGCTTACTAATTTCCCCTGACTTGGTATACTACTAATTGTGAATCGCAAAAGGTTTCAAGAGACTTTATTCCTAGTTCTCTAGCGAGTTTAAGTCTAGCAATCAGCGCCTCGTGCTCGGCTTCATTATTTTTCATTAGGAAATCAAGCTTTAAAGCATAACAGATCGAGCGATCTTTGGGAGTTACAGGCACAATTCTAGCTCCAGAACAATGATCTTTGGATGCTCTATCAGTATACAATTTCCATCGTATGGTAGGGATTTCGCTGCCGTCCGGAGAATCATCCTACGTGGTAAATTCTGCTATAAATCTACCAGTACCTGACCCTAGATAGCTCTTCAAGGGAGATAAGTGATATCCAATTGACTAAGCTTGATATTCCATATTAGTAACCTTTCAGTCGTCTCAGGTCGCTGCAGGACCTGTCGTAACGGTTGGTCGGTGTAAACATTGATCGGGTGTGCCTAAAAGTATGGACAGAGCTTTATGATGCAATCAACAAGAAATATGCCAGTTTCTCTATTTTCAAATAGTTCCTTTTAGCTCCCGCCAATCGTTTGCTAGCATACTAAACCGACCACTGAATTCCATTCTCCCCGCGAAGCAATGTAGCACTTATAGAATGTACCAACATAGCCAAATAGATGTATAAGTCTTCGAGTTCCATTGGCTTCAATAAGACAGGAGGCCTCTCTAAGTGGTCCACTAAGGCTTGAAATGCGTCTTTATAATCTTGTGTCCATTCAAAGTTTCCTTTTCCTTTCCTAATCAAGCCGAAGAAAGCAACGCATTTACCGATAGCTCTGGAAATGAATCGACTTAAGGCAGCAGCCTTCCCATTCAGACATTGTACCTGTTCGATAGTCTTTGGCGCTTGAATATCGTGGATAGCTTGAATATTCTCAGGATTAGCTTCGATTCCATGGGCGTTAACCATTAAATCTAAGAACTTCCCTGATGCTATGCCAAAAAAACGCTTCAAAGGATTAACTTTCATCTTGTAATGTGGGAGGATGCCGAACATTTCTGCCAGGTCTCTAATGTGGTTGCTTGATCGTGGTGACTTTACAAGGATATCATCCACATATACTACCATTGTTTTCTTAATCTGATCTTTAAACATCCTGCTGGCTAAGTGCTGGTAAGCCGCCATTGCATTCTTTAGTCCAAACAGCATCACTACATAGCAATATAATCCAACATCGGTAATGAAATCGGTGTGCTCTTGATTGAGAATGTGCATCAGGATTGTTATATCCCGAGTATGGATCCATAAAAGATAGCAATTCGTATACCGCGGTTGTGTCCACCAGCTGATCGATCCTTGGAAGGGGAAAACTGTCTTTCGGACACGCCTTGTTCAGGTCTAAGTAACCAATGCATGTTCTCCATTTCATGTTCGCCTTTTTCACAAGAACAATATTAGATACCCACTCAGGGTAGAGGGCATCACAATAAACCCATTATCTTTAAGTCTATCCACCTCCTCTTTGAGAGTAGTAGATCCCTTCAGATTCATGCCACGTCTTTCTTATTTCATCGGGATATGCCTCAGATCGATATTCAATGCATGGCTTGGAATGGCAGGCGAGATTCCACACATGTCAAAGTGAGTCCAAGCGAACACATCTAGATTAGCTCGAAGAAATCCAGCAAGTTCTTTCATCATGGGGGGGAGGGGGTTAAGCTGTGATCCGGTCTTTAATACCCATGATGGGTCATCATGGCTAACTATAATGCCAATCGTCAGCTCAGCTTGTGCAACGTTGTTCTCTGTGGGCTCCTCCTCATCATCTCTTGGATCTTTATCTCTATAGAACTGACTCTGGCGCCCAAGCCGGGGCTTAGGGGCTAGTTTTCAATCTTTGGTAGATTGGATGCGGATAGTCTTGCCCATACCCTTTCCTTTTTCTTTGCGTTGAGCATCCCTCAACTCAGCTACATAACAGGCACGTCCAGTTGCCTGATCATCATGAACAACACCAAGACCATTATATGTTGGAAATTTTAAAGTCAAACATCATCTGGCAAGGTTTCCATGAATTCGGCTGCTGCCGGCCGGCCCAGAAAACATTGTAAGGAGAGTCAACATCCAAAACAATGAACGATAAGATTTGCACTCTCCTATGGTCACCTTCTCCCAACTCAACAGGTAATTCAACGTAACCAACAACCTCTGTTGCAGCACCGTTAAAACCGTGTATGCGGCTTTAGATGGCTTCATGTCATTGGCTTCCGTCCTCATTTGATCATAGGTTTTTGAAAATTATATTTACAGAACATTCACAATCAATCAATATCTTTCTCACCAAAGTGGGATCGATCATGGCTGAAATGACCATTGGGTCTATAGTCGGAGCCTCCTCCTTGTCTGCATCTCTATCTCTAAACATGATATTATCTACCATTGTACGTTGTTATTTTGTCGAAGCTTCACCTTCTGTATTTAAACAATATTCAAAATCCACATGCTTAATTGCGCTAGCATAGTGCTCCATCTCATGCCAACTCTTATCTGCCAGGTGCAATCCTCCGACTATATTATATTTATTACCAATCTTCCAGCAATTCATGCAGGCTCTTCATCCCTGCATTGTGCTTGTTCTCGGTTGGGGTTGGATGTCCCCTGTCCACCGTCCTGCATGGTTTCTACAAATTTCTACAACTTCCTTTCTCGAATCTGCTTTTCGATAATATCTTGAAGATGCCACCATTCATTCGTGCCATGTCCATAACATTCGTGGAACCGACGATATTTTTTGGTTTAAATCTTCTTCTCTGTTGATTCTTTTGAAGGTGACTTCCTGTATTGCATGGTATTGCAGGCGGACAAATAGATATTCTCTATGGACATATTCAACAATGTGTAAGTATCGTACATCAGAATCCTAGGCTTCCATCTTTCGTTTTCGGCCCCTATTTCTGCCTTTCTTTTGCTGATTCAGCTTGTTTTGGACATTCACTTGAACTTTTCTAGAGCTATCATCTGACTGCTTTACCGCAATATTACTCCGTACTCCCTCTCCGCTCGGTCCTGCAATATTCTTCTTCCTCGAGGACCTGGCTTCCTCCTTTCTTAAATACTGAGACGCCTTTGTGTAAAAGCGTTCCAACGTTGCAGATGCCTTACCAACTAACCAAATCTATCCCTCTTGTCACGGTCATCAATATTGCACGATTATTCAGATTACTATTTTCCGTAACAGCTACATGTAATCTCTCCAAAAAATGTTTCAACGATTCTCTTGGAGCCTAGATCACGCTGAACAGGGACATTACATCCTTGGGTAAGTTGCGTGCATTCGGAACTGCTCCACAAATCTTGTTACCAAATCATCGAATATGTAAATTGATTGTGGATATAAGCATGTGAACCACATCATTGTTATTCCAAAGTATGTTATGGGAAAGCATCTACACTTGGTTGCATCGTCTGCTCACGCGGAATCCATCATCCATTCATATCTTATGATGTGCTGCTTGGGGTTGTTTTTCCCTCGTAGGTGGGCATCGACGGCATATTGAACCCCTTGACTACGCTGCATGTAGAACATTATCCATGAACGTGGTATGGTTTCTCGAGATTCCCCAGTCATCGTTAGTCAAGCCCTGACTCTTTCTCACTATTTGTTTGATCATAGCCGGTAAGTCCATTGTTTGGACAATTGATGCCAAGCGGTGGTCGTGCTCCATCTTACGTGAATGGTCCGGTTGATGTCTACGGGTGGTTCCACCCCTTCTTGACTCACCATCTTCCCAATGTATATCTCATAAATTCACTTCATCGTCATTCTGGGAAGCATTTGGTCAACATTTAATTGAACTCAATCATCCAATCCAACTGAAGCAGCTCCAGCTTGATTCCCATGATGCATGGGTTGGTTCCCTCTTCTTGGGAAGGGATCAGTACTGATCCCATTCGAAGGATCGGCACCGATTGATCCAAGCAGACGACGATGATCTGTCGTCTGACTCCCCGAAGTTTCTATGCACCGTTTGTTTTGCGACGTTTATGTCTATGATACTCTTCAGATGAGCTTGAATACTCCGATGCTTAGTCGGGAGTGGGGTCCCTCTTAGCTTTACCTTGCTGCGACTGATTGAATTGGTTCATTAAGTTGATATTGGTACGAATCTGTTGATTTAATTATCGATGACACTCCATCAGCTCTCTCATTAGATTTTGAAATTCAGCTCTTATAATAGAATCGTTGGGATTTTTAACTTTAACTGGTTCAACATTCATATCCATTGGTTGATTGCTTTGGCCTCCTTGCTGGATGTTAGCTTTCTCATTTCCTTCCTTGTTCTGATAAGTAGATCTAGTATTCCTCACCATTGTCGATAGCTTCACTTAGATTTCTGCAAATCTGAGTAGAACGAGCAAACTTCTTGAAGATAACTATGGATCTTCTTCGGAGGATTTATTAAATCCAATATCAACAAAGGGATCCTAAAAGGCTGGGAATCAAGGCTCTCGATGAAAGCAACAAAATATTTGCACCAGAAATTGGCACAAATACCCATTAGAAACTTTTTGAAGAGAATTAAATGAAGAATAAAATGGAAATAGTGGATAATAATGAAGAAACAACAATAAACTGAAAGAAAAAACACGCGCACATGATTTATAGTGATTCGATATTGTTTGTCTACGTCCACTTTGAATAGATTGCTATATTAATTTCTTTCTAATTTGAATACAAGAGAGTAAAATCAAAATCCTTAGTTAACAAGAATGTAAAGCAAACAGTAGCGTCCAAAAAGATCACGAGAATGATCCCTCAAGTCAGTTTATATAGATCAAGGTTGTCAACTATCTCTCTGGAAACTCGACTGAAAAACCCTTACAACCATATGGGCCCACTAGAGGGATCGCTAGACCTAATTCCAAAGAAGATGGATCGGTACCGATCCCTTCTTTGGTCAAATTTTGGGAAGTGATCCTTTATGGTGGCTTCCTCATGCAAAAATATGAAAGACACACGTCAGAATTTGAGAAGACATGTTTACATTGCTCGCAAATCTTTTTTCATATAAAATTTCAAAACATGCGCTACCTCAATTAACTTCATTAACGTACAGGAAATATTTCAAGGCAAGGCTCACGTGTAAATAAATGAAACTTACTGAAAAACCAAAGGAGGCATGTATTTAATAAAATAAAGTAAAAATAATAAAATAAAATAAATGGAAGCGAAGATTTAAATTTGAGAAGGTAGATTGTGCATGGAAAGCAAAACTCTAATATGCTCGAATTTAAAAACATTCATTTTAACCTATTTTATTAACCCTAATTGTGACGACCCAAACTCGATGTCCGACAAACGACATCAAATTCGCATCGCCGGAGCTTATAACAACAATTAGATGAATATAAAACAGCGGAACAAAATCAATATCATAAATATCATCACAGTTACAACATCAACATAATATCCATACTACATCAGAGTATAAAATACATACACCACAACTCCAAATACAACATCATGATAATACAACAGTGATCATATATCCAAAAGTGCTCAAATGAGAGAGGTGATAACGAACTCCCAAAAGCTAAACACCTGAAATCTCCAAAAGCTAAACACCTGAAATCTTCGAAAGCTCCCAAGTACATCTCCAAGATAAGAGCTCCAAAATACTGCTACTCCAAAATACATAAACCTGCTACTAGGCTGCCCGTGTAGAAATAATGGACACTCAGAGTTTAGAAAAGAAAACAATAAACTCCGGATTAGTCATGAGACTGGTATGAGTAAACAAAAACAACAGTTACTTTCAAAGAACTAGATTTATAAAAGAATTTTTTTTCGGTATGCTTTTAAAAATGGAACTACCATAAGACCTCCCGCCATACACACAATGCAAACGCAGAATTGGAGGAGATTTCTTCTTATGATAGTTAAATATGCTTGGTACGAGAAAAAGAATTCTTTGATATTATTACTAGTGCATAGTGAAGAAAACATTTTCGAAAATAGAATATAAATCTTAGCCAACATACGACCATTATCGTATGCCTACTATAGCTACCATCTAAACAGTGGTGATCACCATAAGTAAATGGCAGGTTCTACAACTAAAACCGTACAGGGTTTCGTATTCGGAATTGGATTTCCAACAATGGTCAGGCTAAGGAACATCCTGGGCCACATGGGTACGCCTCTAGAGGGACGACCCGAGAACCTAACCGGATCTCTGCCAACACAAGGCCGGGTTATCCCTAACTGGGTAACTACTGACACGAGTATGCCATTTCTCGGTTGTAACCAACCTTTAACCGGGGGCCCAGCAGCAAATCATAAAGTAATACATATATATATATCTGCGATATCAACACAAGTTAAGTATCTGGGCTCCATACCATGATACCACTTCTATCCAGAAGGAAATGCACATACCCTAAGGGGTGCTACCCCCAATAACCTTGCTGCATCTTTCTTGTTTCGACCATTCCGGGATGTGAGGCTCGACGAAGTCTCGTCCACAAAGCTGCGCTTTTCACAAAGCCATGCTTCGATCAACAAATGATCAGCAACACTCAGCATGCCATATTACCAAATTGGGAATATATCGCTGATAACCTTCAACTACATAACCTCTAAGGGTGTTAAGCTAAGAGAATGAATTCTCCGCCACCAACGGAAATATATTTGAAAGAAATCTGCTTTATATCTCAATTTGTAATGTCAGACATACAATCCATACAAGTCTGTTCTGGGTTCGAACAGAACCGAAGGCACTTCCAAAGAAGTCCTTGCAATCCGGATATCCACAATCCCGATCAGATTCCCCATCACATATGGAGAACTCTATACCGGAGCAACTCGGTGCAGAGTCATTCGACATGTCATCCTATCGCTCTCGCAAATGCCCGGTCTTCAACACCGGTCTTCAAATGCTATCCATAACGTCGAATCACATATTCGAAATGGGTTATACGACACAAAGGTCCTTTCCCGGCTAAACCAATAGTGAGCGTCAATTTTAAAAACATGTGGATATGTCGTTCACAAAAATTCACAGGTTCGATGTGGGTTTCGGATAACCAACTGAAATCCGATTCCCTGTCGCATCGAAGTTTAACTGCCGTTTTACGGCAAACAGGGTCTTCACGTCAATACAAAACAAATTACAATTACAGTGCAGTACATGGCAATCTACATAACACAACATCCCCAACAGAACAGAAATATCAGTATAGTGCACAACAATAGTTAATTATTTTCCGATGTGGTTTAAATAATTTTACCACATAATTATTTTAAATCAATGATGAAAATTTGGATAAATAAATTTAATCTTAATTAACTCGATTTATTGTTTCAAAATTAGTTATTTAAATTAACTGCTAATTTTCTTGATTAATCAACTTAAATTAATTTGAATAACAAATTCTCAATTACAATTAAATTTGAACACTTAATTAAATTTCAAATTGTATATCATCCTTAATTTCTTTTTTAAATCATTAATTAATAAAAATTATTCACTTTAATTATTTGAAAAATCTTCTTTATATCTTAAGAATCAATTTATTGTTGTATTTAAAAGTTCTAATGTAAATTAATTCAAACTCTGATTTTAGATTTAATCATTTAAATAAAGAGTTAATTAAATTTTAAAAACATTTATTAAATGATGTAAACTCATAATAAGTCTTCACTTAACATAAATCGACATTGTTTACCCTGAAAAACAAAAATTTACTTAACTTTGAAATTATTCAAATTTTATTGGGCCTAACCCAAATTTTCAAAAGCCTGAGTAAAAATAGGGCTTTACTCGAGTAAAACCCGTGTCCTCCTCGTCACTTTCCCGAGCTTCTTCTCTCTCTCCCCGCGTCTGTTCCTTTTTTTTTTTTTGCTTAAGTTTTTATTTTCTTCCTTCAAACCACAACTGTAACAACCCATATGAACACGAGAAAACCCGAGGCAATGCAGTCCCTTACTCGAGCATTCCTTCGAGTTCTCCTCCAACCCAACCTCCTGACACGACATCGAAAAACGTGCACGTGCACATCTACGCGCCGCCGTTCTGGCGAACGTCGCGACTCTCAACAGGTCGAAAGTCTCACATACAATCGAATTCCAACCTCAATTCGAAGCCATCATTCCGAAATCAAAAAGTAGCAATTCGCTCGTCCCTGTAACTTAAACCTACCCACGCGAAAACGCCTCACCGCCTCGCACCATCCACCAGAAAAATCCATGCTTTCGGCCATAACACGTCGACATTCCGTACTAGCATTTCCCATGATCTCGAGCAACTTGATCGCTCCTAGGTGATGAAATCACCTTGTTTACCGAACACTGCAAAACTCAGGGTTAAACCCTAGATTGAATTCGACTTCCCAATTTACGCAATAGAAAATTTTTTCTACAATTTTCCTATGATCGTGAAACAACATACTAGCTTTACCAAAATTTTCATCAACAACTATTTGATAAATCATCAGCAAATGGGAAAAAACAAATTTTTGTTCAATTGTGAACTACTCTCGAAACACTCCATTAAAAATCACCATATTAATCTTAAAAATCATGCCTTTGCATACTTATTCAAATTATATAATCGAATTTATGATTTAATCTATTTGAATTTATCACATGATTTTTGCTTGTACGGTAAAACAGGTATACAGGGTCCAATGTTTCATTCTTTAGCTTAAAATAAAAATTTTAAACTGTGAGTCAAGTTTAAACACTTGTTTTATTTAAAAATCTGAAATTTAAAACATTTGCATGAAGATTCATCAAATACTTCTCATTAAATTTTGCTCTGAAACCACAGTTTGGAAAAACAGGTATCACAGACATATGCAGAATTATCTTTTAAAACACACATAGCCAAGCAACTTGTTCAGAAATCAAATACACATATTTTTAATATCCAAGCAGTATATTTACTCACATATTTGTTGAAACAGAGAGCACTTTGGTTTTGATAATAAATGCAGTTTTGATTCTTCTCTCTTTTCTTCCTTCAGTAAATTGTTTTCAAGCTTGAATAAAAAGTGATGTTTGCTTTTCTCTTTAATTTCTGTTCTTTGTTGTGATCTGTTGAACGAATGTAAAACAGAGAGATGTTCATGTATATATATAACAGATTTTGCATACTGCATATAGGTAGGTATAATACTGTTTTTAATATTGACTAAACCCATGCTGGAGAGTAACAACATTAAATGAAAGTATGTTGCTTTGTGAATCTACAGCATGCTGTGTTCATGCTTTATCTTTTGATAAAGGTTGTTTTGTTTTATTTTCCATTAGTACTTATTTTCTTATTTTATTTTATTTTTCTACTAAGATACTTACTTTCTTATTAAATTTGCAGGCTCTTGTTTTATTCTTTTTTTTTTCAAGTATTATTTTACTTTATAGATTTATATAATCTAATGTTTTGTTTGCTGAATACAACCTTGTGTCTTTTTTTATAACTTTAAATTTTTTATCATAACTTACAGCATATGCTTTTTTTGATTGTTATATGTACTGTTTTTGTTTTATTTTACAGTTTGTTTCCGTTTATAAACTTCCTATGCAACTTGTATGATATTCATACACACACTCGTTTGCTTACATTGCTAATTGAAAGAGTTTTGTTTTAGTTATTATTTTCTTATGTCTATATTTGAATGTAATATAAATGAATTCCTATTTAAAGTTCTTTTTAACTATTAGTATTTAATTTTCAACATACGTTTTATTTTATTGTTTAATACAAATTCTTGTTTGTTACATAATTTATTCATTATTTATTTAAAACCTAAACTATCAATTACTTATTTATATTCATATAATTTTACAATATTAATATTAACAATATTTTATTTTTCTTGAAATTTCACAAATTAAATTCAAAAATAAATAAATTACCAAATTTTAAATTCAAAATTTTCGGGATGTTACACCAATACACTAAAATTTACACACACACACATATATTTATTTAGTACGCAGTAAATAAAATTAAACACTGCATGTAACGACCCACTATTCTGGACCATTCAAATCGACAATAAAACCATACATATCCGACTTGAATAATTAAAAATACCAAATTGTTAATTAAAATTTGGCAAAACTTAAAATATACAATAAATAAATCAATCACAGATCACAGAGTAATATAATGCAGCGGAATAGATAAAGAATAGTAGTTCATGAAGCTACTATATATATCAGAGTTAGAAATAAAATACAACCGAATAGTTCAAATGCAGTGAAGTCTCCAATGCAACAGATGACTTCTCTGAACCAATCAACTGGAAAGGCTGGAATCTGAATCGATAGTTGGATCTCCAAATGAAACTCCGAACTCCAATGGTGAGTCCCTAATGCTGTATCACTCAGTCTGACCCGAGCATAAAGCAAAACAAAATACTCGAGTCTGGATTAACATTCTTATATCAATAAATCCAACTCAAGTGAAATATCAACTGAAATACAAATAACTTAAAGGATGTTTGGGATAACCATCCTCTGAGGGTCCATGGAACTATCTACAAGGTAGAAATATACACTATAATACCTGGTCATTTCAGTTTAATTTATACTTCAAAACCAAATACCATTTCGCTTCAAATATCTCTATATTTCCCAAAATAGTATTTATATATATTAAATAATTTACACAATAAAGTATTTTTAATTCCCTCAACTTAACAAATCATTTCAACATCAACCCGACCTTTCCATTTAAATTAAATTCAATCTCAATTTATCAGTTTAAATTCAACTCAATTCCTAAAATAAACACTTCAATTTATCGATCTCAAATTCGGATTCGTAATCACAAAAATACCCCTTTATATTTCAATATATTTCAAAACTTTAAGTATTCAACGTTTCAACTAAATTTTTATTCAATTTAGTTTTCTAAATAATAAATTCAAATTTGGTTCAACCTAAATTTCACTTTAATTCAATTTAGTTGCTAAATAACAAATTCAACTACGTTGATTTCAAATACAGATCTGAATCTCAACATAAACCATTTAAATTCCAATATAGTTCAAGGCTTTAATATTTAAATGTTCTATATAATAGTTTCATATAGATCTCGATTTAACCTCATTATTATTTAGTCTTGAAATACTCCCTTATTAGATTCAATATCATTTAAGTAACCTTAAATTACATTTTACTCAATATTTTCTTTAATTTTATTAAACGTGAAATATTCATTAAATCACTTAAATCAAAAATCCAGTTACAAAATCATACCTTTAAATTTTCCATTCAATAATTGCAAATCGATTTAATTAAATAAATCCTTATTTAAATACCAAATTCGATGGGAACGGGTCAAATTAGCTCGATAAAAATTTAGGCGAGATGTATTTTTATATTATTATCCTCCTTAAACCCAAAATTCAAATTAAAGTATATATACATTTTATATAAGTCTTAAATTAAATATATTTATTGAAATCAAACATAAAAAAAAATCAAAACCAAATTCACACTATCTTATAGTATATACGTTATATTTGAAACATCAATATCTGAAACTAAATGTACATAACCAAATTAACATCCAAAGATATACATAACAGTAAATAATGTAAGTTTAAAGAAATCCAATAGTTTAACCAAATACAGACTTCCTTTACAAATAATATACTGTAATTATTATTATTATTAGTATTAGTATTTTTTACCAAAAATAAAAATATGCTAACACAATGCTAGTAGAAAAATGGAGAAAGGATGCTTATGCTTACCAATATTGACGTGCAAACCTACATTTTATATGTACAATAAAGTGTGTACAAACAAACCTTTATATGGGCTACTATATACATGTTTAAAAAATGTTACACATATATTGTTACACATATTCACAGCAGCCGTTATACATAACTTGTATACATATTATATTTTAAACAACACCTGACAATAAATGAAGGAAAAATAAAAATAATATATATATATATATATATATATATTATAATTAATACAAACCTATAAAGCTCTGAAATGTATACTAGTATATCTATACAACCAACCCAATATGAAAATATGCACCCATGCAAATATTTAAAGTTTTTAGAAACAATACTTTGGCTTATATATATAAAATAAAATAAAACAATAACTTACGCAAAAAAAAAACACAATACTTAATGAGACAAACGCACAAGTTGTAGTACCTTTCAAGATATCATATATATATGTTAAAAGTTTTCTGCAAAGCAAAATGGGTGACAAGGTGAGATACGGCTGCGTGTAAGTGTGTGAAAGAAGAGAGAGGGTGGAGAAAGAAAAATTGAGGAGAAGAAAGTGAAAGTAGATCCTTGCTTTACCAAAAAAAAAGCTTATAAAGTTGAAATAAAGTGAGCCGTAAAAGAATTAATAAATAAAAAAAACGTATAATTCAAAACGGTGTGGGCTTCAGGTAAATATTCATTCACATCTTTTTTTGACATATGTAAAACGTATGAAAAGCTTTAAAATGAAACGGCTATATATTAATTATTATTATAAAATGTTTTAAAGTGACTAGGGAAATAAATATATGGAAGTTGATAAAGGAGAATGAAGAGACCCAAAAATGGAATGACAAATAATAATTTTGAATTGATGGAAAAAAAAACAGCTGGCATAACCCAATGTTATAAAGGCAGAGGAAAACGCTTTACACAATTTAAGGTGAGCTTTCAAATTTTTTTGAATGTTTTATAACTTTCCAGCTTAGTGAAGAAAATGGAATTTTGAAGGCAAAAATTAAAGTGACGTTCCAATTAAATGAATATAAAACGTATGCATGTTTTGTACATTCATACTTCCAAAATGGTATGACGTGACAACGGTCAAATTTCAGTAAAAGATGAAATAAATGTGAGAAATGAAATAAATAGGAATGAACCGCATTTTTCCAAAACGAAACGTATGCAACAAATCATCAAATAAATAGAAACGTGCAGGGAGATGAGTGAAATAAATAGAAAATGTTAAAATATAAATAAATATAATATATATGAAAAGGACAACAGGACGATTTAGAAATTAATAAATGAGAAACGTATATCCCTATACGTTTTAGTTTCAAAAAGGACAGAAAATTTTATCAAAAGTTATAAAGAGTTAAAAGCATTGAAACGTAGTTTCCGCTGAAATTTATTTTATTTCCAACTGAGATGAGAGAGAAAGGGAAAGATTTAAAACAAATGAATATATTCCAAATGAATTTAATATAAACGGTCATGCTGTGGTTCATCAGAAAATTTAATGCAATTTATAATTGTGTGAGCTGTACGTTGATTTAAGGGAAAAAAAAATAAAAGCAATTAATGGCTTGATTTAATATTACGTTTCAAATTTGAAAAGAAAAGAGAAGTAAGGGTTGAAATTTTGATTTCAATTAAATGATCGAGTGAATGAGCAAATAGCAATTAGCAAATAGCAGAAAGAGATAATGGAATATATGGTAGAAAAAGAATAAATGAAATGTGAACGGATAGAATGCAAATTGAAACGGCAGAGAATTAAATATAAGGTGGAAAGGTGTGGCAATGCTCACCCATAGATTTAGCTAAAACCTTTAAAAGAAATTTAATATGATATGAGTTATACGGTTTCAAATTTGAAAAGTAGATAAATCCAAGTCACAAATTTCAGCACCGATGACGCACGTTTTTATTGTTTCCGTCGCGTATCGGATCTCAAAATACAGAAATAAATATACCGTAGTGATCAGTACAACGAGACGATCAAAATGGTATATAGATATTGGTGGTACGATTGAATTATAAAAATTCGAATTTTCACTAGTAGAAAAAATACAGTAAAAACGCAGAAAATAAGATCGATGGAGCTATAGAAGTCCAAATTTGGAAAAACGAAAAATGACGTCTCAGTCAGAAGATGATTTAGAATTTTTCTATGTAAAAATATTCAGGTCTTGAAAATAAATTTATTTTCACCAATTATTAACTGATTTGAATTTAATAGAATTACATAATAAATAAACCTTCATATAATTAATTGAAAATTTACCATTTGCTATATTTAATTATACGTAAACCAAATATTAAAACTTTATTTCAAAATATTATTATTAAAATTTCTCAAAATCCAAATTAAATACGTTATAAAACCAATTAAGAATTAATAAAATTTTATGGGTCGTTACACTCTCCCCCACTCAAAACTTTTCGTCCCCGAAAAGGAAGGAGGTAGGAGAATAGAACAACCAGAAATAAAGGTAGATTGAAAATCAAGGGTAAATAATTAATTTAAAACTATTTAAATTTTACTTGAGATATTGATTTGAAAATTTCATTTGCGATTCAGTTATCTTTAATACTTTAAAATTTTCAAAACTCATTGGAATTTAATATGTTTAACTAACACCTTTATAGATATATGAAAGCTATTTGAAAACAATTATTTGCATCATTAGTTATATTTACAAAGAAGCTATTGAAAACATTAAATCCATAATTCATAAATTTATATATTTGTCTTTAGATACTTTTCAAACATTATTAATAAATCATTCACTTTAAATATGTTTTATTTAATTAATAACTTCAAAAATATTTATAACACTAAAATTTTCTATTAAATAATGTAGTATACAAATAAGCAATATTTAAAAGATTATATTCAAAAAGGAAAGAAGGTAGATTCGGAAAAACAGAATCAAGGTAAACAACTAAAGCTGAGAAGATAAGGTAGATTTAAAGAATGGAATCGGGCACGAATCCTAAATTTCAAACCATAAGAGTTTCAATTTCAAATATTAACACAAAATTTCTTTGTTGAAAAATACCTTTATAATAAAATACCTTTATATTGAAATAAATCTTTCTTTCAGAAATATTTTTATAACTCGATGTTTCAACAAGTTTATCCTCGTTCTTGCAGACTCTGGCCACGCGTTGATCAGCCGCAAAGCTAGAATTCTTCAAGTATTTAGTAGACTTGTTTCAACACCCAGTGAAAATACTTGAAGAACCTTTAAAACAGATATGGAAAGTACAATCCAAACAAAACAACCAAACCATAACCTTTGTCCAACCATGGTTCGCAGATACACAATGGTTATGCCTGGATCCCCCAGGAAACAATCCGTATCCGTAAGCTTTCTCAGCCCTACGAGTTACGCCATGATGACTAGTAGAGTGCAGGATACACAATGGTTACGCCTGGGTCCCCCAGGAAACAATCCGTACCCCTAGGCAGTCTCAGCCAGGCAGTTTTGCTACTAATCGCGACCTACACAGATTGCAGGATACACAATGGTTACGCCTGGATCCCCCAGGAAACAATCCGTACCTCTAGGCCAGACTCAGCCAGGCAATTTCGCTATGCAGTCGCGAGAGAAAAAAAACCATGGGTTACGCCATGATGGGAACACTCGAGTATCACATCCGAAAAACCAAAAATCAGAGAGAATAATATCGATAAAATGAATCCACAATGTGACCACAAAGCGGATATCAAGCAGAAGGCACTTTCCATATCATTGCTTCGAAAATATATATCATATAGTACCTTTTCAAATTCCTTCAAATATCATACTTATATAAAGTCCATTATATATAGGATTCTTTTTTTCAAATCGAATACTTTCCAAATCAATAGTATATCAAATCATACTTATATAGACTTCGATTATATAAAATTCTCTTTCCAAATTGAGTACCTTTCAAATCAATAGATTTCAAATCAACTTCTTACTTATACAAATCCATTTTATATAAGTTCGACCACTCCCAAATCAAGTGCTTAATAATATAAGGTTCTCAATTTCAAATCATTTCAATATCAATTCAGTTTCAAAATCATATATGATTTCACCAAATTTTCTTCCACATTAAATATCTAAATTTCAAATTCCCCAAAATAATAGGTTTAAAAAATTATCCCAGTTTCCAAATTAAAATAATTCAAGTCAAAGAAATTCATTTCCAAAATCACCATATAAGTACTGGTTTTTAACTTCAATTTAATTTCAAAACCAAATATTTTCTCAAAATCAATTATACTCAAAATGGTTTTCAAATTTATAATTATTCCTTTTGAAACTTTTAAACTATCTATTTCTATTTGACATATCCAATTTACCTTTCTGTAAACCATTATTCAAAACTATTTTTTTTTAAAACATTTCAAAACTAAATTTATATTCTTTATCAAACATTTTATACTCTTCGAAATTTCTTAGCTTTGAAAATCTAATCTCGATTTGGAAGTGTTCGAACATTCAAAATAGTTAGGGAAATAAAATTTCCAAATTCAAGAGTTGAAAATCAACATAAATCAATAAATCAATTTCAATAGATAGGATTATACTAAATCAAATCCGAAACATGAGGACTGAACACCGGTCTCACTATAAATTGTTTCAAATATATACATATATCTTTCGAAAATATCAAATTATACTTCGGAATTTGAAATCAAAACGGTTTTACAAAATCACTCGCATAGCGAAGCTGTTAAAGAGGCCACTCCCTTACTCTGAAACTCGAAAATCAATGTCGATGATGCATGCACTCATCACCGAAATTATTTTCCAGCGACATAAGTGAGTTCTGGACTTCTATTTTCTTGAAAACTTCTTTGAAATTTCTTCAAAATTATTGGAATTCATTTGAACTCATTTGAAACATTTCTTATTCGAAAAATACTTTTAAATCGTATTATTTTTATATATTTTCCAAAATCTCAAAACCAATTTCAAAATACCAGAATTCAATTCTCGAATTTTAAATTTACCATATATGCTAAGTTTTGCCTAGAGCCAAAGCTCTGATACCAACTATAGCGACCCGCTATTTTGGACCATTCAAATCAACAATAAAACCATGCATATCCAACTTGAATAATTCAAAATACCGAATTGTTAATTAAAATTTGGCAAAACTTAAAATATACAATAAATCAATCAATCACAGATCACAGGGTAATATAATGCAGCGGAATAGATAAAGAATAGTAGTTCATGAAGCTACTATATACATCAGAGTTAGAAATAAAATACAACCAAATAGTTCAAATGCAGTGAAGTCTCCAATGCAACAGATGACTTCTCTGAACCGATCAACTGGAAAGGCTGGAATCTGAATCGATAGTTGGATCTCCAAATGAAACTCCGAACTCCAAGGTTGAGTCTCTAATGCTGTATCACTCAGTCTGACCCGGGCGTAAAGCAAAACAAAAAACACTCGAGTCAGGATTAACATTCTTATATCAATAAATCTAACTCAAGTGAAATATCAACTGAAATACAAATAACTTAAAGGATGTTTGGGATAACCATCCTCTAAGGGTCCATGGAACTATATACAAGGTAGAAATATACACTATAACACCGTGGTCATTTCAGCTTAATTTATACTTCAAAACCAAATATCATTTCACTTCAAATATCTCTATATTTCCCAAAATAGTATTTCTATATATTAAATAATTTATACAATAAAGTATATTCAATTCCCTCAACTTAACAAATCGTTTCAACATCAACCTGGCCTTCCTATTTAAATTAAATTCAACTCAATTCCTAAAATTAACACTTCAATTTATCGATCTCAAATTCAGATTTGTAATCACAAAAATACCCCTTTATATTTCAATATATTTCAAAACTTTAAGTATTTAACGTTTCAACTAAATTTTTATTCAATTTAGTTTTCTAAATAATAAATTCAAATTTGGTTCAACCTAAATTTCACTTTAATTCAATTTAGTTGCTAAATAAAAAATTAAATTACGTTGATTTCAAATACAGATCTGAATCTCAACATAAACCATTTAAATTCTATTATAGTTCAAGGCTTTAATATTTAAATGCTTTATATAACAGTTTCATATAGATCTCGATTTAACCTCATTATTATTTAGTCTTGAAATACTCCCTTATTAGATTCAATATCATTTAAGTAACCTTAAATTACATTTTACTCAATATTTTCTTTAATTTTATTAAACGTGAAATATTCATTAAATCACTTAAATCAAAAATCCAGTTACAAAATCATACCTTTAAATTTTCCATTCAATAATTTCAAATCGATTTAATTAAATAAATCCTTATTTAAATACCATTTTTAATAAACCCAAATTTATCTCCCAATCTTAATTATTTAACTTTTTACAACGGTAAATTTTGAAATATAAATCTTAGATAATACTCAAACATATTATATGGATTAAATCAATCTCAATAATATTGTTATTAAATCTATATATAAAATTTCCATTTATATATATAATATTTTAAGAACCAATATTTATTAAATCCCATATATTTATTTTCAACTGTAGAAATTTATTTTCAAAATATCTGCATGGACCTACGGTGTCTGTATATATTTCCTATCATATAGTCAAGTGCTACAGATATTTATCATTTCAACCCGTACACTAAATATATACATGTGGATATCATTTCAACCCGTAATCCCAAATTCAATTAAATGAAAATCGCTTGGGTTTATCATTTCAACCCATAACGATTTTCTCCTATTCTAAAGTCCGTTCGGGTATGTATCATTTCAACCCATAATGATTTCTATACTAACATGGAACTTGCAGAGTGATAACAGATATGAAAATAATAATAACAACAGGCATATATCATCAAAATAAATATAAACAATAGGATATTTTGTCATATCCCATAAGTGAACAGTTATAGATAATAACATATATAACAATTTAAATAACTACAGCCTCATAATTCAATTGTCATTTCAATTGAAATCAAATTTAACAAATAAAAGAACGTTAATCGTGAGTGATTGCTTAGCTTTCGAGGTTAGAGAGATAGACAATGAAGTTGAGTTACGAAACCCAAGCACGAATCTCAAAGCAAAGTAAGATCGGCACGAATCGACGATCAAAGCTGGTAAAAGAAATCGATGGGAACGGGACAAATTAGCTCGATAAAAATTTAGGCGAGATGTATATTTATATTATTATCCTCCTTAAACCCAAAATTCAAATTAAAGTATATATTCATTTTATATAAGTCTTAAATTAAATATATTTATTGAAATCAAACATATAAAAAAAATCAAAACCAAATTCACTCTATCTTATAGTATATACGTTATATTTGAAACATCAATATCTGAAACTAAATGTACATAACCAAATTAACATCCAAAGATATACATAACAGTAAATAATGTAAGTTTAAAGAAATCTAAGAGTTTAACCAAATGCAGACTTCCTTTACAAATAATATACTGTAATTATTATTATTATTATTAGTATTATTATTTTTTACCAAAAATAAAAATATGCTAACACAATGCTAGTAGAAAAATGGAGAAAGGATACTTATGCTTACCAATATTGACGTGCAAACCTACATTTTATATGTACAATAAAGTGTGTACAAACAAACCTTTATATGGGCTGCTATATACATGTTTAAAAAATCTTATACATATATTGTTACACATATTCACAGCAGCCGTTATACCTAACTTGTATACATATTATATTTTAAACAACACCTGACAATAGATGAAGGTAAAATAAAAATAATATATATATATGTATATATATTATAACTAATACAAACCTATAAAGCTCTGAAATGTATACTAGTATATCTATACAACCAACCCAATATGAAAATATGCACCCATGCAAATATTTAAAGTTTTTAGAAACAATACTTTGGCTTATATATATAAAATAAAATAAAACAATAACTTACGCACAAAAAAAAACACAATACTTAATGAGACAAACGCACAAGTTGTATTACCTTTCAAGATATCATATATATATGTTAAAAGTTTTCTGCAAAGCAAAATGGGTGACAAGGTGAGATACGGCTGCGTGTAAGAGTGTGAAAGAAGAGAGAGGGTGGAGAAAGAAAAATTGAGGAGAAGAAAGTGACAGTAGATCCTTGTTTTACCCAAAAAAAAGCTTATAAAGGTGAAATTAAATGAGCCGTAAAAGAATTAATGAATAAAAAAAACTTATAATTCAAAACGGCGTGGGCCTCAGGTAAATATCCATTCACATCTTTTTTTGACATATATAAAACGTATGAAAAGCTTTAAAATGAAATGGCTATATATTAATTATTATTATAAAACGTTTTAAAGTGACTAGGGAAATAAATATATGGAAGTTGATAAAGAAGAATGAAGAGACCCAAAAATGGAATGACAAATAATAATTTTGAATTGATGGAAAAAAAGTAACAGCTCGCATAACCCAAAGTTATAAAGGCAGAGGAAAACGCTTTGCACAATTTAAGGCGAGCTTTCAATTTTTTTTGAATGTTTTATAACTTTCCAGCTGTAGTGAAGAAAATGGAATTTTAAAGGCAAAAATTAAAGTGACCGTTCCAATTAAATGAATATAAAACGTATGCATGTTTTGTACATTCATACTTCCAAAATGGTATGACGTGGCAACGGTTGAATTTCAGTAAAAGATGAAATAAATGTGAGTAATGAAATAAATAGGAATTAACCGTATTTTTCCAAAACGAAACGTATGCAACAAATCTGCAAATAAATAGAAACGTGTAGGGAGATGAGTGAAATAAATAGAAAATGTTAAAATATAAATAAATATAACATACATGAAAAGGATAACAGGACGATTTAGAAATTAATAAATGAGAAACGTATATCCCTATACGTTTTAGTTTCAAAAAGGACGGAAATTTTTATCAAAAGTTATAAAGAGTAAAAAACATTGAAACGTGGTTTCCGCTGAAATTTATTTTATTTCCATATGAGATGAAAGAGAAAGGGAAAGATTTCAAACAAATTAATATATTCCAAATGAATGTAATGTAAACGGTCATGGTGTGGTTCATCAGAAAATTTAATGCAATTTATAATTGTGTGAGCTGTACGTTTATTTAAGGAAAAAAATAAAAGCAATTAATGGCTTGATTTAATAGTACGTTTCAAATTTGAAAAGAAAAAAGAAGTAAGGGTTGAAATTTTGATTTCAATTAAATGATCGCGTGAATGAGCAAATAGCAATTAGCAAATAGCAGGAAGAGATAATGGAATATATGGTAGAAAAGGAATAAATGCAATGTGAATGGATAGAATGCAAACTGAAACGGCAGAGAATTAAATATAAGGTGGAAAGCTATGGCAACGCTCACCCATAGATTTAGCTAAAACCTTGAAAATAAATTTAATATGGTATGAGTTGTACGGTTTCAAATTTGAAAAGTAGATAAATCCAAGTCACAAATTTCAGCACCGATGACGCACATTTTTATTGTTACCATCGCGTATCGGATCTCAAAATATAGAAATAAATATACCGTAGTGATCAATACAACGAGACGATCAAAATGGTATATAGATATTGGTGGTACGATTGAATTATAAAAATTCGAATTTTCACTAGCAGAAAAAATGCAGTAAAAACGCAGAAAATACGATCGACGGAGCTATAGAAGTCCAAATTTGGGAAAACGAAAAATGACGTCTTAGTCAGAAGATGATTTATAATTTTTCTATGTAAAAATATTCAGGTCTTGAAAATAAATTTATTTTCACCAATTATTAACTGATTTGAATTTAATAGAATTATATAATAAATAAACCTTCATATAATTAATTGAAAATTTACCATTTGCTATATTTAATTATACGTAAACCAAATATTAAAACTTTATTTCAAAATATTATTATTAAAATTTCTCAAAATCCAAATTAAATACGTTATAAAACCAATTAAAAATTAATTAATTTTATGGGTCGTTACACTGCAATTAACATAACGGGGACCGTTGCTATACACAATAAAAGTTGAATCGGGGCTCCAAATTCAAATTTGGAAGGAAATAAATTTCCTATGTAAACACGCTAACTATTCCAAATCAAAATTCTAATCAAACTTTGAAGTTGATTTCTTACTATTTTATTTTTTTTATAAACTAAATTCAAATCAAGTTTGAATATTTAAATAAATCAAATATTCCAACTAGAAACATACGACAAAATTCAATTGTTTTGTTTTGATGAAATGAAACTTATATTCACAATAAAACATTCATTTTATTTGATAAAAATGCTCTATTCATTAAATCAAACTTTCCTTTTATTTTCATAAAACATAAGCTACATTTAATTATCCCTATTAATTTACAATTTAGTGTCTTCTCTTCTATTAATTGAAATTATTCAATTACATTAATTTTTATTGATTACGAAGGTGAATTTCAAAATGGACTAAATAACTGTAATGAGAAATAGAACAATTACTTCCTACGTAATAGTAATTTAAACATATTTATACACTACTGGGTACAAACAAGTGTTATACATTTCTTGCTAAATAATAGTTTCTTATCCTTATAAACCATTTGTAAGCTAAAATACATTTCAAACAAATAAATATGTGTTCATTCCTTCAGTAAATTTAGTCATTTTACTTTTTATTAAATTAACACTTATTATTCTAATCAATTGAAATTGCATTAAACTAGTTATTAATTGCATTCAAACCAATGTTGTTAAAATACACCCTAACATATGTTCTCATCAATTTTCTAATTGTAATAAGTTATTTAAGGTCATAATTTGCATTTTTAATAAAATCCACATTAATAATTCATAAATTTTCATTTCTAACCATTTTGATTCAAAATTTCTTATTCAATTTAATCTTTTTAACTGTCAAAAATATGGGTCGTTATAGTGCACCTACATCGTATAAAGTGTACATTGTTTAACATACCCATATGTAAGTGCTGCTAATATACATACATAATTTAACGTGATAGACATTATATATAACATTTATACACACGCACATGCACACGCACATACATAATATTGTAAAAAATCATATTTATAACTACAATTATTAATGATTATAAATTTAAATATAAATTCAAATTTCAAATCTAGATCAACATTTTAAAATATTTTCTAACTTCAGATTTAAATCAATAAATAATATTTTAATAAAATAAAATAAATATATATATATAAATGTACAGAATTAATTGTTTTTTGGAAATGTGTATATATATAAATTAATATCTAAATTTCGAATTAACATTATATATTTAAAACGTAAATGAAAAAAAATTATATATACATATATATATTTGGCCTAAAATATCTTTGATAATCTTTTTAAACCCTTACATTTTTTAATTTTTTTATTTAAATAATTTCCATACAGAAATGTTTAAAAAAATAATTTTGTTGTTACTATTAAATTTCATAGTTATATTTATAATTGGGGTTTTTAGGCACAAGGAAGAAGTTGCAAAAATATTTAGTCTCAAGGACAAAAAATTTGTTTTTTAGGCTGAAGGACACTTTTAGTGTAAATCACAGAATGATAGTTGTAACTATCATTTTCAGTTTACACTAAAAGTGTCCTTTAGACTAAAAAGCAAACTTGTTGTCCCTGAGACTAAATTTTTTTGTAACTTCTTCCTTGTGCCTATTTACGTGTTTATAATTAATGAATGTTAAAATATATATACATACATAATTTATAATTTGATATTAAAGTAACATCCTATATCTTAAAATAAACAATAAGTGTGTGTATGTATACATATTATATACATATATATGTACATCATTTTAAATAAATCAAGATAATGTAACATATATCATTATATATTATATATACACTTTAATTAATTATAAATTTTGAAATATATTTATTATATTTTCAAAGCACTTTTGAAAATTATATTATAACATTTAAAATATGTTTCTTATTTTAAATTTAACTTTTAAATTTTATTTTAATTTCAAGTAATTTGAAAATTAGCCCAATGCTTAAAATAAAATGTGTTTTTTCTATTAAGGATAAATTGTTGGGTTTACTTTATCTTTTGGACCAGCCCGGCAGTCCGGTCCGGAAGTCCGGTAGGGAGAGTACATGATTACCTAAACCCAACCTAGACACTAATTTTCTAAATGTCTTATTAAACAGGTAAGCTTAATTAGTTAGTTCTAGCATTATTATTTTAAACCGTATAGGCTTTTGGGTTTTGATACCATTATTGGATCTGGGCCAGCACGCGGGGGTTAAATGGATAAATTTCAAAAAAAAAATTCCATTTTAGATTTTATTGGACATATAAAGTCTAAATTTATTTCAGATCTAATCTAAATTAATTTTAAATAAAATTATTATTTTATTAGTTTGAAAATAAAGTTTTATTTTGATATTATTTTTATGTCATATAATATGACATGCGCATAATATACACCTATGTATGTATGTGCACGTGCAACATATACGGTGTATATGGTTTAACATGCCCAGATATAAGTGCTTTGCAATATTATAAATAATATATTTATAAATCTTAGTGTGATATAAATATATTTATAATATTTAAATATAGATATATAATATTGTAAATAGTTATACTTGTAAGTACAAGTATTAATAATTATAAATTTAAATTCTTCAAATTTCAAATTTGAATTCTTCAAATTTCAAATTTAAATCAATAAATAATGTTTTGATAAAATAAAATGAATACATAAATATTAATATATATAATCAAAAAATATTGTTTTTTCAAAAATACATATGTGCGTGTATATAAATTAATATTTAAATTTTGAATATAAAATAAAATTATATATTTAAAATATAAATAAATAAAGTTATATATATGAATGTATATATATTCATTTATATTTTCGGCCTAAAATATATTTGACAGTAATCTAATTATTTTAATCCTTACAGTTTTCTTATTTTTTTTATAAATATTAATTCTGTGCAGAAACGTTTTAGAAAAAATAATTTTTTATACTTTTAAATTTCATAATTATATGTATAATTAGTGTATATTAAAGTATATATACATACATATTTCAATCATAATATAAAAGAGAGAAATGAGGGGTTAAAGGTGATTAAATAGTAGAGAAAGAGAGGAGTTAAAAGTGGATCTAGATCCACAAATATATCTACCAATTCAAATCCCTTTTGAATCAAACCTAACCCCCTTTTCTTAACCGCTATGGCCAGTTATCCTTGCCCCATATATGAGCCTCCTAATCATTTCACGCTCGATCAAATAAATACATTTAATTCAATTTAAATATACATTGATATCATATATTGATACGTATGTATACAAATTTTATGCACACATTGTTTTCATCACAAATAAAATAAAATTTTATAATTAATATTTCATAAATATTAGTTAATTTAATTAGTTTATAACAACTATACTTAATTAAATCAGGTGGTACAAATTTTCTACATTTTGGTTGTGTGACTCTTAGGTGTAAATTTGGTTAGCGATTAATATCGAATAATTCAAATATTAACATTCGCACACCACCTTAGCTTGTGGTGTGTCATTATATATGGCCAAGTTTATCGCTTACACAGCTTTAGTAATATCCAATTTTATTTATTTCAAGCGTTACTCAGCAGTTATAATTATTTACACTAATTCTTTTCGTCAAAACTATATCATATTAGGACTTGCAAAATTTGGTAATGGTCAAAATTCCAATATCGTTCATATTCTGCTTTATAGTCCAAACACAAAGTCCTTAGTTCAATAATGGCAATTATTATTAACTGTACTGCTCTAGGCAGAGAATTTAACTTTGAGTTGACTTTTGTTAACCATGATACTAACCCCATACAACCGAGGAGACGTTTTCTCTATTAATTAGTATTTCACTGCTAATGCTTTCACTCGACCTAAATATAGTCGTTTGACGGATGTCATGCTATGATTTAAATATAATCAAAGTGGATTTTCCACGTTAAAGCATGATAATATTCTCAAATTTTTAGAGAATTGTGTAGTTATTGTCACGTCGATATTTTCTATTTGACCTTAGTTATATTAACCAACTTAAAACTATTAAATAAGTCATTCCATAGTTATCCATAACTATTAGTATGTAACCTCTTGGTACTTCCAACAACCATGAGTAATACACCGACCAACCTTGGGAGAGCATTACGTACTCTAGTCTCAGCGGATGCATCGATATCCAGTCCTGATATATCTTAATAAGGAATATCTAAAGCGATGTGTTTATTATATTGTGATAAATTGCTTATGATTACACACCTTGTAATTATTATTACAAAAAAAACCATTTTATGGATTTTCTATTAAATATACTTAATTAAATAATTAATTAATTATAACACATTACAATAAGTAGACAACATAAAGAAAAACACCTTTTATTTCGAATGAGATTTTATTACAGATTTAATAATTTACAATAAATTACAAAATTACCACTAAGGCATACCCCTAACTCTGTTAGTAAGTTAATTAAATTAATGAATATTTATGAAATATTAATTGTTAAATTTTTACTCGATTTTTGAATTCCATTAGTATTTAATAAAGTACGTATATAAAAGTTATATGTGTATGTATCGATATGCGATATCGATAAATATTTAAATTTGAATAAATTAATGACCAAATGTGTATTGGGAATTTTGAAGGCCTTTCTAAGGGAAATATATGGCCGGTTGTACGAGCGCAAGAGGGCGAGTCTAATTGTTTTGAAATGGAATTAAAAGAATGGGTAATGAAAGGAGAAAAGTGCTCCATCTTTGCTCTTCTTAAATGCTTACTTAAACACACTAATTATTATTTTTTTGCCTCTTCTCCTCTAGTTTATTCCAATCAAAAGTAACATGGCTAGACAGGGTTTAAGTATTAATTTTTTTTTAAAATGGTATTAAATGAGTGGGTAAAGGAATGAGAAAAGTTCTCCATATTTTCCTCTTCTTAAATGCCTACTTAAACACACTATTCGTCATTGTTTTCCCCTCCCACTCTTGTTCGTTCCAACCGAAAATTCCATGGCTATAAATTCCCAAATGCAAAAAAAACAAAATCAGATTGATACAAAATGGTGTTTATCTCTAGATCGTAGCTAAATTAGGATGTCGATTTGGTTAAATCTAGGAGTTATTCAATCATTCAAGGTGTTAATCTTAGGCTACTGCATAAGGTAATTATCCAATCTCATTCTGGTTATATATCACAACATGTTAGTATTGTTTAGATCCCATATCTTATTCAACAAATTTATATATGCCTATGATGTCCAATCTGTTGTTTTAGCAATTAATGTTTAATAACAAATGAATATATATAATGAATCATAGTTAAGGGAACCTGATGGATTGGTAAACTCCTAAAGGGGAATTAAGTTATGCATGTCCGCTTCAAGCTTCAATTCATGGCACCTATAACCCTTGGGTTCTATTTTTTGCGAGAAGTGTGTGCAGGACAGGGCTTGAACAAGGTCTGTTAATAGACATAGATACCCCTTTTTCATTATGTCATACCTGAAGACAAAAGAATACATACATACACACACACACACATACATACATATATGTATTCATAACAACATTATATTGAGTTATTTTCAATTTTTTCCTTCAGATTTAAACCTATTTTCATTGGTTAAAACAATTTTGTAACATATTATGCATATAAATAAAAACAAACATTATACATATATTATTTGAAGTTATTTTATAAAATTTACTGTAATTTATATATATGCATGTGTCATATTTTAATATAAAATATATTTTGTAATTACTTATATGTACGCGCGCGCATGCGCGCATACACATATATCAACTCAATATATATAAAATGACCTTTGTTTTAAAATCTAAGATCTAGTATGAATTCTTCCCGAGCTAAAGTTAGATTTAAAAAATTTAGCTTCAAATTTCAACTTCCAAAACATATAAAATCATTTAAAATTAATTTCAAGGTGTACATATACATATATAAATATTATTTAATATAATTTCACAATAATATCATGGACAATAAAGGAATATATATAAATGGCGAATGTGTTCGTTGTGGTGAAAATCATAATACCTACAAATGTACAATTAACCATGTACACTGTTTGTATATTGCACTTGCACTACATTCATGTAACAACCCACAACCTATTGGGTTTCAAATTTTCCCTAAATCAAAATGCCAAGTCCACCAAAGTGTAGACCGTTGGTTTGGTATCCTTCAAATAAACAAATGAATGCATATCGGGGCACTAATGACATAAATTACAGCGAAATGATAAAGTATAATAAGTCACATAGTCACTGACCCAGATTTGACACTTCTAATGTCCAATGTCCTTGCCACTATTAAGCATGGATAAGGAATATGGCCTTTCACTATTCCTGCTTTGTACCAGTACCCGTTCGTCTAAGCTACTCTGCAGGTTGTAATGAGGAGGGGATCAGAATAATATTTTGATGATTGATAAATTATACACTTTATACATAACACTAGTTTATGCCGATTGTCTTCCATTTTATGTTTTGTCTTTTAGTTTTACTTAGTTACTTCGACTCAAAGTACGCGTACGATACATCCACCTACCCATTGTAGATTATAGTTATGTACATGTATAGAAATATAAGTACCATGGTCCTCCAATGGACCTAGATATTATCCTTACTAGTATCTCTATATCAGCACCATCAGGATCCATCATCCTTGCCGTATAACGATTTCGTCATCACGCATATCGAGGAACTCCCTGATGTGCACGTAAATGTGCATATATATACATCCTTATTTTAACTATTTTTATTTAAATAAATATCATATTTGAGTATTTTAACACGTTTAAACCAAAATTCAATTATTTTCAAATCATCATATATTCATTTTCCTACAAGGAAAAATGGTCATTTTTGTGCATGTGTCCATTTGAGAATTTTTACTTGGACATGTTTTTATGATTTTTATAGGAATTTGGATGCAAACGGAAGAGGGTTTCATGATGATATATGCATGCACAAAAGAATATGAAGGAAGGAAGATGAAAATAATTCAAATACATGATAATGGAGGACCGCACCCACCTACCTAGCTTAATGTACAATTAGAAGCTAATGGACAACTAAGTGGAGGTTAAATCTTCATACATGTTTGATGATGGATTAATTAGAGACGAATGGTTACTTGGTGGCCACACTTCGTAAACGGCATTTTGAGAAGCATCCTAAAAATGAATTGGGATTTTATGCATGTATAAATAGCCCACTAATGTACATGTAGAGGATTTTCTTACTCTTCATTTTTACTTAGGAAATTAGCATGTTGTAAGCACAAAATTAAAGTGAAATAAAAATGGCTTCCTAAGCCTTTTCTTTTCTACATGCTTTTCTCTACTTTTATGTTCATTTTTATTTCTATACTCTCTTCTTTTCTTTGTTAGTTGATTAGATTTATATTCATACAAGTAGTGTAGCTTTATTTTTATGCATGTAGTTTAGTAGTTAATCTCATTTTCTTTCTTTGTTTATTTTCTGTTTCTTTTGCTTTTTAATATTGAAATTTACATATGTTGATATGATAAACAAATGAATAGCAAAATTCCTTCAATTTAGGGATAATGAAGCTCTCAAATATTACGAAAATTCAACATTTCTATGATTTATGGTCTCTTTCATTTGTGCTTCATAAAAATAAATTTTGATGTAAGTTTATATAAGTGGATTTGATAGCTTATGTTGCATTTGCAAATGGGCTATTCTTATTCAGCATAAACACAATTTACATCAGTATTTGCTAATTGGTTTTTGATTTTGAGATGAAAGTGAAAACAAATTTTGATGATCTATATTACTAAGCACAATAGTAAAAGATCATACTCAAAATAGCTTTTTCTTTGGCTTCATTTTCATGAGAATTGATAAGTGGTTTATTTGTTGTATTATCATTTGATGGTTTAAGTTATGTTAATTAATAACATAAATAAACCATACTTATGATAAATGCAACAATTATTTCACTTAATATCAAAAATAGAGATCATAGATTATTTGTTTATCGATTTACAAAAAATATAAGAGTGAATATGCCTCTAAATTGTTTTCTAATCTCATAGTTTTTAATCTTATTTTCATTCTAGTTTTAACTTCATTTTGTTTACAATTTATAGTTAACAATCTTCTATCCACTTTGTTTTAATTTGATTGACTAAAAAATTTTAAAATCTTAGAAATTCCCTACGGATCGATCCGTAGTCGCCACGTACTAAAATTGTACACCGTGCGCTTGCGGTAATTTTATTATAAATATTTTGGTGGTTTTCTAAATCGATAGAAAATCCGTCGTTAAATAAGTTTTTGGCACCGTTGCCAAGGAATAATTGACTTTAATTTTCTATTGTTCGAATTATTTTTATTTGATTTTTATGTGTTTTATTTTGTATGTTTGACTGCATTAAAAAGAAATTATATGTGTTGTGTGATTTTTGTTTACATTGTGTTTGTGTGTTGTTTTCTAGTTCTAGTTGCATTTTGCATTCGATAAAGAAAAAGAAATCTTCTACCCAAATCATTACATTGCATTTCATACAAAAATACTCCACAAACTTGCCTTTCATTTACATTGCATTTTACATTGTATTTACATTACATTGCACTTCTATAGTCCAAAGACCTCTGTTGCATTCCACAACCAAACCCACAACCTAGAAAAAAAGAAAAAGAAAAAAAAACCGCCTGTTCCTCACCACCATTGCTACAACTGCAGTCATTCTACCATCCTTTTGAACTGCTACTAACAACACTTCACCAAGCACTGACCTTCATACCACCTTTAACCATCCTCTACCACTACTGAACATTCACCGCCCAATTGACGTTGTACATTCGAACCACTACTTCTGAACCACTTCTGAACCACTATCGAACTTCCAATCACCGCCTCGACTTCAACTGCGAATTCACCACATTCAAATCACCAATCACGATCGCCAAGTAAATCCTCAATTCCCCACGACAATTCGAACGCCAACAAACCATCACCTGAAAGCTCTCCTCAAACCGAACTTCCAATCACCGCCTCGACTCACGATTTCCTCCAACCATCAGCCGAACAAATCACCACTTCGAAATCCCCCATCGTCAAACCAAGACCATTAGCCGGGAACAGCAGTCTATCTCACTAATCAAACCAAAACTCTAATCGATTTCAGACCCCTTGAATCAAACCCACCATGATCGCTCCGATTAATCGGGATGGCATTTTAATTCGTGGGATTTGGATCAAGGAAGTTCGAAATTGCAATTGTTAAACTTTTGTTGAATTTTCTTTTCCTGAACCTGGTTTTGTTTTGTTCGAATTTGTTAAAGAGAAATGGGAGATTTTGTTTAGTGGGTTGCGTGGTGGGCTTGTCGGCTTAGTGCTTATTACATTTTATTTTTTATTTTTCTTATTTTTTAATTTTCTTTTGGTTTGATAAAAAAAACAAGTTTCAATTTGTTTTTTTAAACTTGCCTTATTTTCACTTTTTCTTAGTGTATTCCTTAATTAAAAAAAATATTGTACATATTTATTGTTTTTAATTTCAGATTGCCAAAGCAGAAAATCAAGAAGAATCGCTTAGCTTTGCTTTTCTTGCTTATAAAATAAATTTCCACTTAGAAAAAAATTGCTAATAATCTGCACGCTCTGATATTGTGCCATTATCTCTTATTTTTAATTTTATTTGCATTTTTGGTTGCTTGCATTTGCATTTTAAAAAAATTCAAAATCCGAAAACAAAAAAAACTTAATTTTAGTTGAATTGTAAATTCACCTTTAATTTTTGCTTTGCATTCATCTTATCTTGTTTTATTTTCTAAGGGAAATACCATAATTCACATAAGGTGAGGGATTTCATTACCCTTTCCTTAGCCCATAAATCGCATTTCATCATAGAATTTGATTAATAATAAAGGTTAGACATTCGACTTAAGGGTGTCGCGAGCTCACCTAGGGCTTAATTGTATCTTGAAAATTGTCTTATTTGAATAAGTTTATTTCTTGATGTCTAGGCTACGGCAGAATAATGACCATTTATAAATATTACGGTGATTCGTAAATATTATAGTGGTGGTTCCTCTGAAGATATTTAAACCTTTGGTTGCATTGCTATGGTGATTCGTGGTGTAATGATAACCCCTGCCCGTTACTTGGCTAAGAAATATTTTTGTTGATTTAAGACAAAGCATGATTATACAATTTTGGGTTAGGAGATACTAAGGACAAAAAACTATAATTAAGTCACATGCATTCATTTACTCGCATTAGCTCATGCGTATTAAAAAAAATCCAAAATCCAAAAAAATTGTAAATTTTACTTAAGTTGGTTTTTTTATCCAAAAAAATCCTTTTAAATCCTTTTCTTTGAAAATTATCAGTCAAAAAACAAAAATTCAATATATATATAATATCTTTTCAAGAAAAAAAGGGAAAATTCAAGAACAAAAATAAAAATCAAATTCCCATTTTCTAAAAAAACAAAAAAAACCCTTTTAGTAAATATTTGAAAATTTGAAAACCCAAAAAAAACAAAAAAAAACAAAAACATATAAAAGAACAAAAATCAAACATCTCTCTGAAAATAAATTTCACTTGGTAAATATTTTTCTTCCTTAAAATAAAAAAACAAAAACAAAAACAAATTTCACTTAATTTTCCAAATCTTGTTTCATTCTCTAAATTTGATTCTAAATTCATTTTCTTCTCAATCACTAGTGCATGAGTAGTTGGACTCATGACACTTCTATGAATACTTGGATTGGAGGCCCTTCAACAAATCGTTTGACTCGAACAAACGATCCTTCTGAAATGGCGAACGAGAACGCTGCTCGAACTCTTATTGGTAGAATTTTTCCCAATCGAGTTTTCATCCTTTCTTGCATCACCTTGCCCGCCCCGATGGGAAATCACTTTAAGATTTATTTAAATCACATTAACACGCTTACAAAATTCGGCAATCTTTAACGAGATGATCCTTATATCTTTTTAACCAAATTTGAATAAGTTTGTGCAACCATTAAACTCCAACAACCATGTGACGATGGAATCAAACTTAGGTTAATTCAGTTTGCACTTACCGATTATGCTGAAAAATGGTTGCATAGTTTGCCTTCGAATTCGATCAAAACTTGGGAATAATTTACTAATACCTACTTAAAGAAGTTTTACCCCTTGGAAAAAACATCAAAAGTTCGAAATGAAATTGCAAATTTTCATCAATTCGAGGGAGAATCATTTGCAAAGTACTTTGATTTAAGGAACTTTTAATCAAATGTCCACACCGTAACTTTGAAAAGTAGACTCTTTGCCAAATCCTATATAATGGACTTGATAATAATGCTCAAATCAATGTGCCAAGGCAACTTTCTCGCCCGACATCACGATGATGCTTGGCAATTTCTTGAAAACCTAGCCGAAAAGTCGTCTCAATGGGAACATTCGAACAAAAAATCAATGTACTCACGATCGAGCGCCCATTCGGTAGGATCCTCTTTGTCCTTGAAAGTGAATATCAATGCAATGATAACCAAATTCAATAATGTCCTTTCCTCAAATCAAATGAATCAAGCTTCTCAAGTCCTATGTTACAAATGCAATGATCCTAATCACATCGCCGACCGGTGTCCATATTCGTTAAAACAAATCAATGCTTTTGACAAAGCTAGGAATGATCCGTTTTCTCCAATGTATAATCCTGATTAGAGAAATCATCCTAACTTATCAAAACAATTCGAACGCTAGTTCAATTCGACCATCTTTTCAATCATTTTCGAACAGCGCTTCAAATTTGAATCCTCCTTTCTAACCGAAACAAATTCAACCAATTTTTTTGCATCCTTCTCAAAACCAAGCACAACAATATTTTGTTCCTCAAGATTACAAATAAATGACCTCCCTTGAAAAGAGTTTTGAAGCCTTGGCTAACACGGCTACACAATCGCAGAATGTGTTAAATTCGTACATGCAAAATACGAGCCAATCGATCTCTAAATTTGAAATGCAAATGAGTCTATTAGGCAACCTTGTGAGTGAACGGGAAAGAGGTACATTCCCAAGCCAATAATTCACAAACCCTAGGAATCAAAACGCAAACTCGAGCCAGGCTCATGTCGTTCAAGATAGCAATTTGAACAAATGAATGCTATCACCACTTCGCGATCCAGTAAGATAATCAATAACCAAGTTATCAATCCAAACGACTTACCGGATGTTCCACTAGACACTTCGAAAACCACCAACGATGGCAATCAAAACATCGAATTGAACCCCGATGTCCGAGTCTAATTCTTTTCTAACTTAAGAAGACCGTCCGACTGAGTTTCGAATCCCATTCCCAAATCGACTTCGACCTAAACATTCATAACAAATGTTAAAGTGAACATTCCTCCATTAGATATTATCCAACAAGTCCCGACCTATGCCAAATTTTTAAAAGACTTGTGTACTCAAAAATGACGCGCTTAAGTGCTAAAGAAAGTCTTTTTAGCCGCTGGTCTAAGTGAAGTCTTTTCTCAATCCATTACCGTTAAATACAAAGATCTTTGTTACCCCCACGATCTCATGTACAATAGGAGACAAGAGAATAAACAAATGTTTGGTTGACCTAGGTGCTAGCGTACTAGGTGAGCTTAAACCGACTAAAGTCACCCTTCAATCGGCCGATCGTTCTATAAAGAAACCAATACGAGAAATTGAGGACGTACTCATTAGAGTGGGGGAATTCATATTGTTAGGGATGCAGATTAAGGATCTTAAGGCAGAAATAACACCAGAGGGGGGGTGAATAGTGTTTTAAAGAATATATGAACTATATGACTAAATTAAAACTTTCAACACAAATCTAAACAGAATTCTAACACAGAATGATCACAGAACATATAACAAATGCAAATAGTAAAGTAAAGCAAGTAAAAGGAAAGAACACATCGGATTTTATACTGGTTCGGAATCCTCCTACATCCAGTCCTGCATCAAGGCAATATCCTTGTACAGATTTTTATAAGCCAATATCCAAATTACAACCCTCAATTTCTAAGGCCTTGAGGAACCCTCCTATCTCCGAGTCTGGGGTAAACTCTCTTGATTTACGGGACACAAGATCACCCTAATACTTTCTAATAACAATCCTTTCGAATGGATAGACTCTATGGACTTTTTGAATACAAATTGATCCTATAACTCTGAATAGCACTTTGATCTTTGGTTGAATGATGGAGAATCAAATAGAGAGAGTATCTAAATGATTTCCTATTGAGAATTTGGCAGAATGATGGCACGATCTTGAAAATATGAAGTTTTATGGATATGGAATGGTGGAGAAGAAAGAGTGAAGAAAATAAGAAAAGTAGCTGTTAAAAAAATTCGTTTTGGAAGCCTTTATATAGATGCACAACAGTCATAATCATTGGCGAAAGGTTTTCGAACGAATGGACACTTCTTTTGAAAATTGAATTTTGAATCCAACTGTCACCATGTCGACATGGGGTATCCCCTTATGCCGACATCCGTTAGTTCAAAATTATAGAGATGTTGTTTTGTAAAGACAATTGAATTTAAAACAAGTTGAAACTTCTCTGAAGCAAAGTAAAGTGTTTAAACAATATTTTGAGATAAAGAATGAATGTAAAACATTATTTTAAATAAATATATATATATATATATAATTGATATAGACCGTCAATTATATAAGTAATATTTAAAATCAGAATAAGTTTTAATGTTTTTAAAAATAGAAGTTTTTTAAAAATCAGAATAGAGGAATATTTCAAGGCTAAAACAAAGTTTGAAAACATTTTTGAAAACATGATTTTGAAAGCTAAAACATTTTGAAAACAGATTTAAAAACATTTTGAAAAATCTATTCAAACTGAAATTGCAAGAACCTTCCTACAGAGCTCCTCCATAGGACTCGAGAACTTGTACAAAGTAGTTTAAATGATTTTGATTTTCATGGGCTTGTAAGCCACTTGTCGTAGGTTTGTAAGCTACTTGTCGTGGGTTTGTAAGCCACTGGTTTCGATAGAAATTGGGTTCCATCCCAAAAGAAAATTGGAAGAAAGATGAGAGTGCTATTATGAAGTTTTAATAAAATACTAGACACTTATCTTGAGATCTTGAAATCTTGATTCTCTAGAGTCTTGAATCTTGAATCTCTAATCTTCATCTTGATGCTTGAGTCTTTATACTGATCAGTCTTCGATGATACCAACATATACTTCCTATATACATGTATATATCTATCTATCTATATGGAAATGTTAGTATATATTTTATAAAGTAAAGTATAATAACTATATAAGGTTGTTGTCATCAAAATATCATCAACTCAGTTCCTAACAATCTCCCCCTTTTTGATGATGATGACCTTTATTTATAAAATATTCTTACCATACCATAACTCCCCCTTACTCCATGATTTCTTCTTAAAACTACAACTCCCCCTTACTCTATGACTCCCTCTTACACCAAGCACATATATTTTTATAACTTTCTCCCCCTTTGACATCAGCAAAAAGGAATATAAGATTTACCTGTTCTAAGATAATCAAGTATATATAGATTAAAAGTGTAAAGTGAACGTGTAAGTGATCAAGTGTATGAGCATATATATAAGTGTAACTTGACAATCAAATCAATATCATACATGGCAAACAAATCATGTATAGTATATGAAGTTATATACAAACCAAATCCAAATCAAACTTAAGTAAACAATTCAATCAAATCCTAATCAAATCTAAATCAAATCAAATCAAACAAACAAAGAAACATAATGATCAGACATTCCTTGGGACTTCCACCCATCCATCTTCTCCAAAGATACGATCAGTTTTGATAACATCCCAATTATCTTTGTCGAGAGTGACCGGTGGATTTGCTTCGGGTTCGTCTTTGCTAAGGCTTGAGATCATCCAACGAAGTGCGTCAAAGTGTCTCTCTTGCTCTTTGATCATCTGCATTTGGCTTAATTCTAAGTGCCTTTGTTTTCTAAGTATAAAAGAGAGAATATTCTTGAAAGAAGTAAGAGTTTCTTCAAGATTTTCACTTAAATTCTTAATTGGAGAAGCCATAATTTAAGAAATAAGTTGAAGTATGAGAGGAGATGAATAGAAATGGAGGTAGAGAAGTTTTTCTGGAAGAAATAGGTATTTATAGGAGTTATTGGCGGTTCAAAATGAATTGTCACTTGGTAGTTACAAGAATTTGAAGTTAGAAATTGTAACTACTTTCTGACTGTTATATGTCGACATGGGGGGGATGGGGCATGTCGACATGGTCTAGACAGAATGACCAAGTTGAGTTGTTTTTGATTTTTAAGTTTATTTTTAAACTAGTGAACCTATATAAACTTAAAATAAATAACTATCAGAGATATATAAAGCTGGAAAACAGAGAATAAGATAGCATTACTTATATTAGTTAACATTACATAATATTAACAAAAGAAATAGAAAATACAAAGATAGATAAACGATAGTTAGAGAGATAATGGCTACGATTAGTTTGATGAAGATGATGATGAGGACAAGCCAAGTTTCCTGCTTATCTTCCCAAAGAACTTGTCGATCTTGGAAGAGATTTTATCCATTTTCTTGCTAATAGATCTCTTAAGAACCTTTTGGTTTTGAGCAAGTATCTTTTGGTTCTTGAGTATGGTTTTGTTGGACGGATTGGCGGGTCTATATGGATACTCTATACTTTCCAAAAAGGTTTCTTCATCTTCCTCTTCTTCTTCAATTTCCATTCCTTCCCCTTCTTCTTCCTCTTCTTCTCCCTCTTCTTCCATCTCTTCATGAGCAAGTCTCTCTTCCTTTTCGGTAAGTGTTTCATACGGTAGAAACATAAGTGGGATTTTCATAAGGGAAATGTTCCCATGATTGAACACTTTCCAACTTACAAACTCTTCCTTTTTAACATCCACACTAAAATAATTGAAAATCCGAGTAAGATAAATTCCATGATAAAGAGTGTTTTCTCCCATAGTAAAATTTTTGGGTCTTAACTCATCCAAAATAGTTTGTGCCCAATTAATATCATATTTTACAAATATAGCAAAAAGAGCTTTACACACTTTTGAGGTGGGATTATTGTAGTTTCCCGACCTAGGAATAACGGTGTGTTTAATAAGAAGGTTGACAATTCTTGCTTTTGTGCAGAAAAAGCGATTCTTAAAATCCATGTGGTCATCGCTTTTTAAAATGTGATGAAAAGTCTCTCGATCGGTTTCATTGATTTGAAATTGCGAGAGATTCATACCCGTAGATTTGCAACCCAAAATAGTACCCAAAATATCGGAATCCAAAACAATAAGTGTTCCTTTAACACTACTCCAAATTTGATCTTCATTTCCATTATAAAATTCACGGTTTAGGTTTGCATAAAACATTTTGACAAGGTTTGGATAACAAACGAAATCATTTTGCTTGTTATCAAACAAGCTAAAAATGGAGTTTTCTTCAAAAAGTTGATCGATTTCATAAGAAGGAAAATCATCAAAAATAGCAAATTTCCCCGTATTGACTTTACCATAGTTTACATAACTTATGTAAGCTTTGATAGCCTCCGGGTCAGTAAAAAGATCATTTTTGATGGATTTGGTCAGCCTCATAGTTGATGGGATACTTGAGGAAGCCATTGATGAGTGTTTGAGAGGAGTAGAAGATAATGAAGAAAGTTTGAATTATGAGAATAAAGTGAAAAGAGATGATAAGAGAAGTATATTAAATAGATTCTCTAAAGTCATGTTCTCTGGTCAAGAGGTATCTTTTCAGAATTTTGAAGTAAGTGAAAAGGTGGAGGTAAATTCAAATGTTTGAATTCAAATTTTAAAATCAAATTTCTGAGAGACATGTCGACATGGGGTATCCTGGCATGTCGATATGTGCCTGTTGAATTTGAAAAGGGGTGTCTTTTTCTAAAATCTTAGAAATTCCTAAAATCTTAAGAAAACTAATCTATATCTATATATAATTCCAGTAATAATATTAAATATAATAATATTTAAATATTTAAAATATTATTAAAATAATATTAATTTGAATTTAAAAATTCAAATTTCAAAGGGTGATTTTGAATTTTAAAAATTCAAGGAATTGCAAACAAAATCAAAACAAACAAGCATCCAATAAAATTAAAATAAATATGTACCTATTTTTAGATCCAAACTCCGATTGTCTTCTGATTCGAGAATAGCAGTGAAGCACAGATTTGAATTATCAGTTTTCTTCTCGTCATCACTGGATGAATCTGAATCGTCAAGAGTTGCTGCATATGCCTTCTTTCTTTTCCTTAGTTGCTCGTTGTTTGGTTGAAATGTCTGTTTGTCTGGATATGGACAATCTATCTTGTAGTGCCCTGTTTTGTTGCAGTTGTAGCATCTATCACCATTGTTGTTGTTGTTGTTGTGATTGTTGTTGTTCTCCGAAGTATTTCTAGAATTCCTTTGATCATTTCTTTTAAAGTTATTCATCTTTCTATACTTCAGAAACTTTCTGAAATTTCTGGTCATGAAAGCAATTTCTTCATCACTATCTTGTTCAGAATCTCCAGTTGTTGCTTTGAATGCGATCGATTTCTTTTCCGTTGCCTTAGATTCTTTTCTCCCTTGTAGTTGAACTTCATAAGACATTAGATTACCGATTAACTCTTCGATCTTCATTTGACTAACATCATTTGCCTCTTCAATAGTAAGTGTCTTTTGATCTCATTCTGGAGTGAGTGAATTGAGTATCTTTCTGACTTGATCTTCTTCTGAGAAACCCTTTCCCAAAGCAATCAATGAATGTACAATATCTTGAAATTGACAATACATGTCGGAAATGGACTCATTTTCATGCATTTTAAACAATTGAAACTGGTTAGTTAATATGGAAATTTTAGTCTGTTTAACTTTGCTTGTTCCTTCATGAGTTACTTGCAAAGTTTTTCAGATTTCAAATGCAGACTTACAAACAGAGACTCTATTAAACTCATTTCTATCTAGTGAACAAAATAGTATATCCATAGCCTTAGAATTTTTTTGTGCAACCGTCTTTTGCTCAGTAGTCCACTGGGAAAAATTAGTAGTTGGTTCAACATATTCAATTTGTGTCATATTCCAAGTATCTAAACTTATGGATTGTAAATAAATTTTCATCCTACATGCCCAATATGCATAATTACTGCCATTAAAAAGTGGTGGTCTGAAAGTAGACTGACCTTCTACAAATGAACTAGTGTTAGTGCTTGTGTTGACAGAAGTAGTGGTGACAGGAGTGACATTATTAGTGTGTTGTTCCATTAAAACTTTTCAAAATTTCAGATTATGAAAATAATGAAAACCAATGCTCTGATACCAATTGTTAGAGATGCGGATTAAGGATCTTAAGGCAGAAATAGCACTAGAGGGAGGGTTAATAGTGTTTTAAAGCATATATGAACTATATGACTAAATTAAAACTTTCAACACAAATCTAAACATAATTCTAACACAGAATGATCACAGAACATATAACAAATGCAAATAGTAAAGTAAAGCAAGTAAAAGGAAAGAACACACCGGATTTTATACTGGTTCGGAATCCTCCAACATCCAGTCCTGCACCAAGGCAATATCCTTGTACAGATTTTTATAAGCCAATATCCAAATTACAACCCTCAATTTCTAAGGACTTGAGGAACCCTCCTATCTCCGAGTCTGGGGTAAACTCTCTTGATTTATGGGACACAAGATCACCCTAATACTTTCTAATAACAATCCTTTTAAATGGATAGACTCTATGGACTTTTTGAATACAAATTAATCCTATAACTCTAAATAGCACTTTGATCTTTGGTAGAATGATGGAGAATCAAATAGAGAGAGTATCTAAATGATTTCCTATTGAGAATTTGGCAGAATGATGGCACGATCTTGAAAATATGAAGTTTTATGGATATGGAATGGTGGAGAAGAAAGAGTGAAGAAAATAAGAAAAGTAGCTGTTAAAAAAATTCATTTTGGAAGCCTTTATATAGATGCACAACAGTCATAACCATTGACGAAAGGTTTTCGAACGAATGGACACTTCTTTTGAAAATTGAATTTTGAATCCAACTGTCACCATGTCGACATGGGGTATCCCCTTATGTCAACATCCCTTAGTTCAAAATTATAGAGATGTTGTTTTGTAAAGACAATTGAATTTAAAACAAGTTGAAACTTCTCTGAAGCAAAGTAAAGTGTTTAAACAATATTTTGAGATAGAGAATGAATATAAAACATTATTTTAAATATATATATATATATAATTGATATAGACCGTCAATTATATAACTAATATTTAAAATCAGAATAAGTTTTGATGTTTTTAAAAATAGAAGTTTTTTAAAAATCAGAATAGAGGAATATTTCAAGGCTAAAACAAAGTTTGAAAACATTTTTGAAAACATGATTTTGAAAGCTAAAACATTTTGAAAATAGATTTAAAAACATTTTGAAAAATCTATTCAAACTGAAATTGCAAGAACCTTCTTACAGAGCTCCTCCATTGGACTCGAGAACTTGTACAAAGTAATTTAAATGATTTTGATTTTCGTGGGTTTGTAAGCCACTTGTCGTAGGTTTGTAAGCTACTTGTCGTGGGTTTGTAAGCCACTGGTTTCAATAGAAATTGGGTTCCATCCCAAAAGAAAATTGGAAGAAAGATGAGAGTGCTATTATGAAGTTTTAACAAAATACTAGACACTTATCTTGAGATCTTGAAATCTTGATTCTCTAGAGTCTTGAATCTTGAATCTCTAATCTTCATCTTGATGCTTGAGTCTTTATACTGATCAGTCTTCGATGATACCTGCATATACTTCCTATATACATACATATATATATCAATCTATATGGAAATGTTAGTATATATTTTATAAAGTAAAGTTTAATAACTATATAAGGTTGTTGTCATCAAAACATCATCAACTCAGTTCCTAACACATATTCCCCATCGATTTCATCGTCCTTGAAACTCAACCTGTAAACAATTTGATGAACCAAATTCCTTTGATTCTAGGACGACCTTTCTTAACCACTTCGAATAGTTTAATTGATTGTCGAAAACGGTTCAATGAAGATTTCTTTTGGTAACATGACCATTGATCTTTACATCTTCAATTTAGATAATTAATTGAATGAACCATTCGACAACACGTTGGAAGTTAGTACCATTCAAGAAAAGTTTGAAAATGAATCGATGAATCTTAATAATGAACATGAGGCCGAGTATTTCAAGACGTTCCTTATGAAATCGACTCATGGTTGAGTCCGAATCTCAACCAATTTATTTGATTGAGCTACCTCCTAGGCTAGAGATCAAACCTTTTCCTTCTCACCTTAAGTACGTGCACTTAAGTGAAAATGAAACTTGTCTCGTCATAATTTATAACAATCTTTCTCTTGACCAAGAATCTTCTCTTCTCTCCATTCTTTTGAAAAACAAAGAATCAATTGGGTGGTCCATTACCGATATTAAGGGAACTAGCCCTGCTATTGTTCAACATCACATTCACTTAATTGATGAATCCAAACCGACTCCTAATGCGCAACGGACGCTTAACACAAAAATGAAAGAAGCGGTTAGTGAGAAAATTCTTAAGCTCCTCGATAACTGTATCATATATCCCATCTTTGATAGTCCATGAGTTAGCCCAATTCATGTGGTGCCTAAAAATTTCAATCTTACCATTATAACAAATGATGCTAACAAAGTCATTCCTACATGGACTCCAACTGCTTGGCGTGTTTGCATTACCAAAAATTAAATGCTGCAACACGTAAAGACCACTTCCCTCTTCCTTTTATCGACCAAATGCTCGAAAGTCCAGCCGGCCATGAATTCTACTGCTTCCTTGATGGTTATTCCGGCTATAACCAAATTTCAAATGCTCTCGAAGATCAAGAGAAAACGAATTTCACATGTCCATTCGGTACCTTTGCTTATCAACGTATACCATTTGGACTTTGTAACGCTCCTGGTACTTTCCGACGATGCATGGTTGGCATGTTTTTTGACATGATCGAAAACTTTCTAGTAGTTTTTATGGATGATTTCTCTAACTTTGGTGATTCTTTTTCCGATTGTTTACATCATCTTGAGTTGGTTCTAAATCGATGTAAAGAAAAAAATATGACTTTGAATTGGAAAAAATGACACTTTATGGTCAAACAAGGCATAATCCTTGGACATATCATCTCAAATAAAGGCATTGAGATAGATAAAGCTAAAATTGATATAATTGCAAACCTACCTATTCCTAAATCTGTTAAGGACATTCGATTATTTGTAGGACACGTTGGCTTTTACCGATGCTTTATGAAAGACTTTAGCAAAATCGGTCGTCCTTTGACAACTCTTCTAGGAAAAAACATTCCTTTCGATATCAATTCTGATTGTGTCTCTTCTTTTGAACGTCTTTAAAATGAATTCATTTCTGCTCCAATCATTTGCGCACACAATTGGAATCTTATTTTCGAAATAATGCATGACGCTTCTAACTTTGCGGTTGGTGCTATCTTAGGACAACGCATCAACAAAATCATTCGTGTCATTTACTATGCAAGTACGACTTTGAACGACGCTCAAGTTAACTACACAACAACCAAAAAAAAGCTTATAGCTATCATTTTTGCGCTCCAAAAATTCCGACCTTACTTGATTGGTTCACACATCACAGTCTACACTGACCATACTGCTCTTCGATACCTTTTTGCTAAAAAGGATGCTAAATCTCGTTTGATTCATTAGATCCTTTTACTTCAAAAATTTGATCTTACAATCAAAGACAAAAAAAGATCCGATAATGTCATAGCCGATCACTTGTCTTATCTTGCCAACACACCATCGCCTTTACCAATCACTGAAAACTTTCCCGACGAACAACTTCTTTCTGTCTCCGTCGATCCGTGGTATGCCGACGTAGTGAACTATTTAGTCACTAAAGAAACTCCTTCATTTTGGTCGAAACAGGATAAATGAAAATTCATGTCCCAAGTGAAATATTTCTATTCAACGACCCATACTTGTTCAAGTATTGTCGACGTTGCATTCCAGATTGCGAAATCAAGAGTGTTCTCTCGTTTTATCATGATCAAGTGTGCGGTGGGAATTTCGGTCCTCGAAAAACTGCGGAAAAGATGCTTCAGTGTGGTTTCTGTTCGGCTTCTCTTTTCAAAGACTCATTCAAATTTTATAAAACTTGCGATCGATGTCAAATGCTTGGAAGAATTTCTCGATTAAATATGATGCCTCTAAACCCTATTCTTATTATCAAAATCTTTGATCTATAGGGTATCGACTTTGAGACCTTTTTCCTATTCCTTTGGAAATTTGTACGTACTTCTTGCAGTTGATTATATCTCCAATAGGTCGAAGCCGTTCCTTGCAAAACCAACGACCGTAGAATTGGTTTGAAATTTCTCAAAGAAAACATCTTTTCGAGGTTCGACATGCCTCGCACGATAATCAGCTTTAACAGAACCCATTTTTACAATCGCTCTTTTGACACATTGATGAGGAAATACTCAATAACCCATAATTTATCTACTCCTTATCATTCTCAAACTTGTAGGCAAGTTCAAGTTTCAAATCGTCGAATAAAACAAATTTTGAGAAAACTGTCATCAAAAATCGAAAAGATTGGTCTCAAAAATGGGCCGATGTGCTATGGGATTACGGTACTGCTTTTAGAACTCACCTAGGGATGTCGCCATTTCATTTAATTTACGGAAAAGCTTTCCATTTACCCATTGAAATTGAACATAAAAAGTTGTGGGCAATAAAGAACTTAAACTTTGATCTCGAGAAAGCTGGCGAAAATCGAAAACTACAACTCAACGAACTAGAAGAACCTAGGAACAACGTGTATGAAAATGAGAAAATTTATAAAGAGATAAAAAAAAGTTTTCTTGACAAGTCAATCCTAAGAAAACATTTTCTCCTAACCAAAAATTCTTTTATATGACTCTAGACTTCATTTATTCTCTGGGAAACTTAAATCGAGATGGATTGGACCATTTGTGGTATGAACTATTTTTCCACACGGTGTCGTAGAAATACAAAACCCCAAGGATGGATCGTCTTTCAAAGTCAACAATAATCATTTGAAACCTTTCTTAGAATTGCCAAGTAACCAAGAGGAGGAGCTCATGATCCTTCATGAGCCAAGTTGCATCTAGTAATAATATTAACCCTCTTTTGTAAATATATTCATATTTTTTCCCCGTTACACTTGTAATATCATGCACTTACTGTGGGGATGCAATAAAAACTAAGTGTGGAGGAGGGAGTCTCATTTTCATTTTTTAAGTTTCATGGCGTTTTTGGATTTTCATTTTAGTTTAACTCAAAAAAAGAAAAAAATCTCAAAATTTCTAAATCTCAAAAACTTTTTCTTTTTAGCATTTTGATTTATTTTTGAAGAAACGCTATAGGATAAATATAAGTTTTGGCTAATATATTGAAACTTTTGAAAATTTATTTATCTTAACAAAATAACAATGAAGTTTGATTATAATTAACAATGATTTAACTAGTATATAGGAAGGTTTATATGTGTTAATTATGAAGTATTTTCTAATTGAAAATCTTTGTTTGAAAAAAGTGGTAAATTTAAAATAAAGGATATAACATTTTTATCTTCTAAGTTAAATGGTGCTAAGATGATATTGCAAAACTCTATCTTTCTTTAAAAAAATAGAAAAAAATATATAAGAAAAAATATATTTGTATATATATATATATATTTTAACACCTACGGTCGATAGGTGTACACACTTGTGTGTACACTTGCCATGCCTTGTACCCTTCTCACATAAACCTGAAAGGCAGTGCATGATCAGTATATCTGACCTCGATTTATTTTATCAAGGTGTATGTATATAAAAATTCTTTTATGAATAATGCCTGCAGTCGATAGGTTTTCATACTTGTGTTCCCTCGCCACGCTTTGTATTCCCCTCACGTAAGCCCGAAAGGCAGTGCATGGGTAATATATCTGGCCTCAGTTTATCCGAGTTTGGCATATGTAAATATTGTTAATATCAGTAAAATTTTCAAAAATAAGAGAGAATAAGCAATTGAAAACCAAGCACTATTTTTACTTAGTTGATTCGACTTGTTATTCAAATGAAATGAAAATACCACTTTGATAAGCTTTGATTATCAACTAAAGATACATTTCAGAGTTACATTATGTTATCAACCAAAATAGTGAGTTAAACTATAGTCTATTTGTTATGATTACTTAGTTTTTATTGGAAATTTTGACGAGTAAACGACTTAAATTTTCAAGACAATGACCAAAATTTATATTTTACTTATTCGTGCTAATTTAAAAGTAAATTCTTCATTTGTAAATATTTTCAGAAACTTGCATCCATATCATTGTAAATAAATCTCGCATTTTGGAATTTTTAATTTTGACATATATTCATTTCGCATTTGGATTTTGTGGGTAGTATACGCTGAAAACCCTCATAGGACAACACTCGTCCTACTGGGGACACCCATAAGTTTAATGACTTGTTGTGTAACGACCCAGAATTTCTGTCATTTGAAATTCGTATATTTAAATGATTTTAAATATCAACAAGTAAAATTTGTAAGTCGAATAAATTGTATTTCGAGTATCTGGATTTAATTGGATAATTAAATCGACAATTTAATATTTGAAATTACAGAAAAATTTGGAATTTGGGTTTAATGTGAATAAAAATGATTTATAAAGTTATATTAAATCTTATTGGAGTTAGAACAGTGTTTGTGAACTTTCAAAATTGAATTAAAAGTTAAATTGCAGAAATTGAATATTTTAATATTTAATCGACTAGTGAAAATAGTCATTTTTCAAACAGTCTCGGATTTCTACGAAACCAGTTTCATCGGATCCGTAATGTTATTCTATTGTAAGATTTCAAATTTCATGTTAATCGGATTTACGGTTTGTCCGGAGCAAGCCAAAACGCATAGAAATTGGTTTAATAGATTTAATTTAAATTTGATCGAATTGGATCTCGATACTTATTCCATTGTGTCCGGAACGTGGGGTAAACCCTAGAAACACCGGTCACCGTGCGAGATTTGGAGTTCGAAAATTTGGAGTGAATAGTGTTTTGTGAAAATTTCTATATAAGGACCTCACATCTTCAATTTGCAAACTAAAATCAAACCCTAACCCTAATTGTCTTCAGCCGCCACCCTCTAGATTAATGGCCGAAAATAGCCAATGATCTTCCCTCAATCTTGTCCAATCCATCCACTTTCACGTCTCGACTTCAACTACAATATTGTAGAGCGTATCGAGCTCTATAATCTCAACGGTGGAGATTGATTTTCGTCGACCTGAGACGAAGCTAGGAGGTCGCATTCATCAGGGGGTCGTGCACGTTTCTTGAGGTAATGGGGAGGTCGAGCTCCTGGCCGTGGGTAGCATACGTATACACGGAGGCAAGGGAGTTCGCTGATCGTCGTCGAAAGGCTTGTGGTGGTTGCGAAAATTGGGGGAAGTTAACGGCTATGGGTTTCTTTTGAAACCTGGAGGAAGAACGTGAACGTGAAGGAAGGAGAAAAAAAAGTTACGGCCTGGATCTAAGGGGCAGGAATCTATGGCTCTGATTTCAATTAGGTTAAAAATTTAATAAAAATTGTAAATTTATATATATTACAATTCGTGTAAACTTTATAATGCGATATCTTTTTCATACGAGGTCGAAAACGCACGAAACGAATTGCGTTGGCTTCGTTTTGTCGAACACTACGCAATGGAGCTGGTTAGAGTCGTTTGGAGCTAGTGATAATTTCGGGTAAAATTAAACGCGTGTTTAATTTTATTCGAAACAAACGCTACAACTGTTGTCGGAACTCAAGTGAGAACTTCTCACTCAATCAAATCTGTTTCAATTTAAATTTTAAATAGTTAGATTTAAAATTGCTTGATTATGTGATTGGATGATAATTATTATCTGTTGTATTGAAATAGACCCTATACGCCGTATATTAAGCGGATGTTATTTATTAAACACATATATCGCGATAATTCCAACTTGATATGAAATTGGTATTATATATGTATTTAGAGTTGATTTCCCACATTATATAGTGGATGAGACCCTATTGCGCCGCATAATAGTAGATAATATCTTATAAATATCATATTCCGCGATATTTCACCTCAAAGTGGAATTGGTATTGTGCTAACATCTGTGAATGCAGGGAAACAGGTTGGAGGGATCCAACTGGATTCTTTAAATGATTGAGTTTGTTTCAATGTTGTGTGTTGATCTATTTATAATCTGCGTGATTATCTTTGTGATTGAAATTGTTAAAGGCTAAAAATTTAGCCGAATATATTTTTGGTATCGTTAGATGCCGAAAATAAATAAAATTGGATTTTTGAAAATTTAAGTTGAGAATTTAAAATAAAATTTATTTTTGGGAATTGGATTAAATCAAATGAAGGAATTTTTAAAATGATAAAGTTTTATTTTTATCTTATTTAATAAAATTCCAAAATATGGTAAAAAGGCTTAATAAATGGATTTTCGATAATATTATTCAAAGGTTGAAAATTTATTCAAAATATGGATTTTAAAGAGTTGGAAAATAAAAGAATTTGTATTCTTTAAAAAGAAATTATTTTGAAAATAAATAAATTTAGGAATCCATTTGGGAATTGATTTTGGTGATTGAAAATAGATCTTTTGGAAATCCATTTGGAAATTTATTTGGTGTTTTGAAATGAATTTGGAAATTAATTTGAGGTTTAGAAGAAATTGATTTCAATTTGAAATTTGAATGAAATTCACTTAGTGTTTAATTTCTTAGAGAATCAATATGGAATTTGATTTGGTGTTTTTGGAAATCAGTTGAAAACTGATTTGGTGTTGAAAGTGAATAATTGAAATCGATTTGAAAAATCGTATAAAAAAGTGAATATTTGGAAATGTAAATTCACAATGGAAATTTATAAGGGAAATTTGTTTTAAAAAATAAATATTGATTTATTTTTAAAGTGTGGAAATAAAATTTACGGATTTGGAACGTAAATTTAATAAATCGGTAAGGATTTATTTAATTGGTTTGAATGAACCATTTTGAAATGAAAGTGTATCCTCCCTGGAAAGCTGAATAAAATTTCTGAATAGCTTTGAAAAAAATATATTATTCATATACATAAAATTCTAGTATTGGTTTTGAAAAGGATACTTTGAAGAAATTTACCTCTTAAATTATTTTAAATCCTTTAAGTAAAGATTTATTAAATTGTTTATAGAAATGATTATTTCTAAGATTTAATCAGTAATTGTTTTAGGAAATAGTTATTCAAATAATTATACTCTATCTACTAATTATATTTTGAAAAAAAATAGTTTTATTCCAAAGAGTTTGCCAAATATATTTTGGATAAGTAATATAAGTTATTTTTGAAGTATTTGAACTCGGCAGATTTCCAGTGAGAATGAATAACTATTTGGAAGTGTTTTCGTTTAAGGAAATTGATTTGAAATTTGTTTTCAAAGATTGAAAGGTGAAAAATGATTTGAAATTTGTTTTCAAATGGTTGAAGTGTGGAAAATATATCTTGTAAAGATATTTTGAAAATAAATAATTTGGGAAATTATTTGAAATCCGGTGATGTTGTGAATATTGATTGATAGTTAAATAACCGACTATCAACATTGACCCTTAAATGGCTATTTGTTGTGAATTGGTTGAAATTGAATGCTACACTTATTTTTAAATTATTGCGCTCGTTATTCGGATTACCCATTCCGAATAGTGATACGACGTAATGGATAGCATTGAAGACCGGTGCTGAAGACCGGGTATTTGTGAAAACGATAGAATGACCTATCGATTGTCTCTGCACCGTTAGCTACGGTATGGAGATTTCCTTTGTGATGGTAAATTCGATCGGGATTGTGAATACCCGGATTGCAAGGGCTTCTTTGGAAGTGCCTTCGGTTCTGTTCGAACCCGGAACAGACTTGTATGGTTACGTGTCTGACATTACATTTTGAGATATAAAGCAGATTTCTTTCAAATACATTTCTGGTGGTGACGGAGAATTTATTCTCTTAGTTAACACCCTTCTCTGAGACGTACGAGCTCAGAGGTTTTGTAGTTGAAGGTTATCAGCGATATACTCCCAATTTGGTAATGTGGCATGCTGAGTGCTGCTGCGTGATGATTATTTATTGATCATTTGTTGATCAAAGCGTGGCTTTGTAAAAAAGCGTAGCTTTGTGGACGAGACTTCGTCGGACCTCATACTCCGGAAATGGTCGAAACAGGAATATGCGGCAAGGTTATGAGGGTCGCACCCTTTAGGGTATGTCATTTCCTTCTGGAAAAGGGTGCTATCATGTATGGAGCCCTGATGCTTTACCTATGTGGTTGCTCCAATCTCATTTTCTGTGTGGTTGTTGCTTTGTGATCGAGGGCCCACAGATAAAGGTCCCAAAGGACCGGGGGGTGGCATAATCGTGTAGTAGTTACCTAGTTACAGAGGTAACCTGGCCTTGTATTGCCAGAGAGCTGGTTAAGTTCTCGGGACGTCCCGCCAGAGGCGATCCCATGTGGCAGTAGGAAGTTCCTTAGCCTGACCATTTGTTGGAAATCCAAAGAAACAATATGAGCCTTGTATGGTTTTAGTTGTATTACCTGCTGTTCACTTATGGTGGCGCCCCACTGTTTGGATGGTAGTTATAGTAGGCATAGTTCAGAATGTCTATGCTGGCTAAGATTTATATTATACTTTCGAAATATTTTCATCATTATGCACTAATAATAATATCAAAAATGATTTATTTTGCGTAGTAAGCATCTTTGAATATCATAAGGAGAAATCTCCTCCAATTCTGCGTTTGCATTGTGTGTGTGCGGAGAGGCCTTATGGTAGTTTCATTTTCCAAAAGCATTGCGGATATTTTTCACTTCCCTTGTTGTTGTTGTTTTAAGGATAAATAACTGTTTTGAGTTCTCACACCAGTCCCATGACTGACCTGGAGTTTATTGTTCTCTTCCTAAACTCTGGATGCCCATAATTTTCCACACGGGCAGCCTAGAGTCAGCTTATCAGGTCATTCTGGATTCAGAAGTGCTATGGATCTCAAGTGGCGAGCTGGATGGCGAGATGTATTACTTGTATATGATATTATCTTTCCGCTGTAAATGCACTTGTAGGGACATGTTTGTATAACTGTCCATTTTCCAGTTGTGTTGTATATTGTTGTTGTATACTCTGATGATGATGTGATGTAATGTATTAACTGATATAGTTCTTTGTTTTAAAGATTATTCATTTATCTATTATATGTTGTTCCGCTGCGATATGTGAGATTTTGATATTGTTTCTATTCTGTTTTCTTATTCTTCTACCTTTTTCTTCTTCTTAAACCCTAAGGTTTCGGTTTTCCGGCATTCGATTGTTCGGCAGTTGATACAATAGATGTATTAATGTCGATTTTCGGGAGTCGAAGAATCGGGTCCTGACAGCGTGGTGTCAGAGCATATGGTTAAGGGACAACCTTGGCTCTGTTGGGGATTACTCATTAGAGATAGAGTCAGCAGTACTCTAGAATGAGTTGAGTGTAATAATAGATATGAGAGCGTATTTGTTAGTGAATATGAAATTGTTTTGTATTGTGTTGACTTATCAGTTGATTGTTTGTAGATTCTGGTCGGTGCAGTCTAGCTAACTGTATCGGTATGGGTTTCTAAACTCTTAAACGAGATAAACCGACATAGTATGGTTTTAAATTGGGTAAATGAAATAATTTTACCTCGATTATATTTTATATATAAAGGAATAATTTTTCAGAATTATTAAGTTGTATGTAAAATTGAATTGTTTGAATTGTTGAAAATGTAAGAAAATATATAAGTGAATCAAAGTTGTTCAAATAATCCGAATAAAAACAACAATTGTGAAAGAAGAAATTATATAAGCAAATGAATTATAAGTATAGAATTATAATTGAAATGATTTACAATTGTGAAATAATCTTGTATAAGTAAAGGGAAATAGTGAAATTATATAAGCAAGATTTATAAATGTGATTTATAAATAAAAGAAAATTTTAAAGGAACAAAAAAAGCATTGGATTCACTACTGTTGCTGGGGAATAATAAGGGTGATGACTGCAGCATCATCAGTATCATTTCGTGTTTCTGTGTGATGGATTTGCTACCATAGTAAATTGAAGTTAAAGTCCAAGTTGAAATTGATGAATATAAGTTATCAAGTTTTGAACTTATAATATGAGATAATAAAGATTTAACTTTGGTAGAGTTGAAATAAATTTGAATTAGTATGATAAATATATGATGTGAAATTTAACTAAAGGAAGTTAAATAAATTAAATCAGATTTGGAAGTTGAATAATAAGTTGTATAACTTATTAAATGTGAAGATGTAAGTAAAACCAATAATTAAAATGGTTAAACAACTTTGTTAAGCAAAACGAGGTATGGATCTGAATAAGTGATAAAATTGACTTTGGTAAAAGTTAAATAGAATTTACTTTGGAGTTGGAGTCTGAATTGGATTTATAAGTGGAAACCTGAAATGGAATATAACTTAAGTGATGCTGAATGAAGTTGATTTTGGTATCGAAGTAAAATAATGAAGTGAATTAAATGGATGTGAACTTGAGTTATATAAAGGAGGTTCAACTTTATTTGTAAAATAAATTAGTAATTGAACTAATGAATTGAATATTAATCAATTGAATGTAATGAATTGATATAGAATAATGGATATAAGTGTAAATTCATTTAAGGCTAATTGAATGTCAAACCAAATTGAAGGTAAACAAAGTGAATATGAATGTTGAATGTAAAGTGAATAAATTCGGTTGTATTGGATATACATTGGTTGTTAGATTATTGTTGATTGATTAAATAGAAATTCATATGCAATTGAATGAATAAAATTGAAAGCTAAAGAAATTAAATTCAAATTGGAAGTTAAGTAAATTTAAATTGAATGGAAATTGATTTGAATTGAAAGTGAACCAACTTGAATGTAAATTAGCGAATGTAAACTAATTAAAAATTAATAATTGAATGTCGTTGTATATAAATTGGTTGTAGACAATTACAAGTAATGTCGAAATCATACAAGTTGTTATAAACCTTGTTTAGTATGCATTTCTTTTAGTATGCATGTGTTGTAGTTGTTTAAAAGAGTAAAATGTTAATAACTTCTTATATATGTCACTTACATGTTTATATTGAGTAAGTATAGGTACCGGGGCTACCGTTAGCGGGATTGGGTTGCGCAAAATGCTAAATAAATAACTGCTTTGCTTAAAAATGCTAAAAAAAGGTACGCCTACGCAATAAAAATAGGAAATATGAACTGTTTTTCGACCATGTGGGTCGATGTATATATATTTATATCTATTGTGATATTGTAAAAGCTCCTCCGTACAAAGGAGGTTATGACGAAATTTTCTGAAAATTTAAGGCTTTAGAAAATATTCGGGAAATTTTGGAATTTTTTTTTGTGAAAACTAAGTTTTGATTTGAAGTTAAAGGTTGAACGATATAGTTGATTTTGAAAAGATAACTATATATGGATTTGAAAACTTAGTAAATATTTTGTAAGATGTTTAACTATTGAATTTTTACAAAAGTTGAGCACTTAAGAGATTTGTAAATCAAATTTGAACGTATGTTTTAAAATTTTAATGGATTTCAAAACTTTTTCTTACTTGGTAATTTCGAGGACGAAATTCTTTTAAGGGGGGAAGATTGTAACGACCCAGATTTTCTTTCATTTGAAATTCTTATATTCAATTGATTTTAAATATCAACAAGTAAAATTTGTAAGTCGAATAAATTGTATTTCGAATATCTGGATTTAATTGGATAATTAAATCGACAATTTAATATTTGAAATTACAGAAAAATTTGGAATTTGGGTTTAATGTGAACAAAATGATTTATAAAGTTATATTAAATTATATTGGTGTTAGAACAATGTTTGTGAACTTTTAAAATTGAATTAAAAATTAAATTGCAGAAATTGAATATTTTAATATTTAATCGAATAGTGAAAATAGTCATTTTTCAAACTGTCTTGGATTTCAACGAAACCAGTTTCATTGGATCCGTAATGTTATATTATTGTAAGATTTCAAATTTCGTGTCAATCGGATTTACAGTTTGTCCGAAGCAAGCCAAAACGCATAGAAATTGGTTTAATCGATTTAATTTAAATTTGATCGTTTATTTCCGTAACTTGCACAGATGATCGGATTGGCTCTCGATACCTATTCCATTATGTCCGGAACATGGGGTAAACCCTAGAAACGCTGGTCACCGCGCGAGATTTGGAGTTCGGAAATTTGGAGTGACTAGTGTTTTGTGCAAATTTCTATATAAGGACCTCACATCTTCAATTTGCAAACTAAAATCAAACCCTAACCCTAATTGTCTTCAGCCGCTACCCTCTAGATTAATGGCCGAAAATAGCCAATGATCTTCCCTCAATCTTGTCCAATCCATCCACTTTCACGTCTCGACTTCAACTACAATATTGTAGAGCGTATCGAGCTCTATAATCTCAACGGTGGAGATTGATTTTCGTCGACCGGAGACGAAGCTAGGAGGCCGCGTTCATCAGGGGGTCGTGCACTTTTTTTGAGGTAATGGGGAGGCCGAGCTCCACCTTGTTCTGGCCGTGGGTAGCATACGTATACACGGAGGCAAGGGAGTTTGCTGATCGTCGTCGAAAGGCCCGTGATGGTTGCGAAAATTGGGGGAAGTTAACGGCTATGGGTTTCTTTTGAAACCTGGAGGAAGAACGTGAACGTTAAGGAAGAAGAAACAAAAGTTACGGCCTAGATCTAAGGGGCAGGAATCTATGGCTCTGATTTCAATTAGGTTAAAAATTTAATAAAAATTGTAAATTTATATATATTATAATTCGTGTAAACTTTAAAATGCGGTATCTTTTTCATACGAGGTCGAAAAAGCACGAAACGAATTGCGTTGGCTTCGTTTTGTCGAACACTACGCAATGGAGCGGGTTTGGATTCGCTTGGAGCTAGTGATAATTTCGAATAAAATTAAACGCGTGTTTAATTTTATTCTAAACAAACGCTACAACTGTAATCGGAACTCAAGGTGAGAACTTCTCACTCAATCGAATCTGTTTCGATTTAAATTTTAAATAGTTAGATTTAAAATTGCTTAATTGTATGATTGGATGATAATTATTATCTGTTATATTGAAATAGACCCTATACGCCGTATATTAAGCGGATGTTATTTATTAAACACATATATCGCGATAATTCCAACTTGATATGGAATTGGTATTATATATGTATTTGGAGTTGATTTCCCACATTATATAGTGGATGAGACCCTATTGCGCCGCATAATAGCGGGTAATATTTTATAAATCCCATATACCGCGATATTTCACCTCGAAGTGGAACTGGTATTGTGGGAAACAGGTTGGAAGGATCCAACTGGATTCATCAAATGATTGAATTTGTTTCAATGTTGTGTGTTGATCTATTTATAATCTGCGTGATTATCTTGTGATTGAAATCGTTAAAGGCTAAAATTTAGCCGAATATATTTTTGGTATCGTTAGATGCCGAAAATAAATCAAATTTGATTTTTGAAAATTTAAGTTGAGAATTTATAATAAAATTTATTTTTGGGAATTAGATTAATTCAGATGAAGGAATTTTAAAATGATAAAGTTTTATTTTTATCTTATTGAATAAAATTCCAAAATATGGTAAAAAGGCTTAATAAATGGATTTTCGATAATATTATTCAAAGGTTGAAAATTTATTCAAAATATGGATTTTAAAGAGTTGGAAAATAAAAGAATTTGTATTCTTTAAAAAGAAATTATTTTGAAAAGAAATAAATTTAGGAATTCATTTGGGAATTGATTTTGGTCATTGAAAATAGATCTTTTGGAAACCCATTTGGAAATTTATTTGGTGTTTTGAAATGAATTTGGAAATTAATTTGAGGTTTAGAAGAAATTGATTTCAATTTGAAATTTGAATGAAATTCACTTAGTGTTTAATTTCTTGGAGAATCAATATGGAATTTGATTTGGTGTTTTTGGAAATCAATCGAAAACTGATTTGGTGTTGAAAGTGAATAATTGAAATCGATTTGAAAAATCGTATAAAAAAGTGAATATTTGGAAATGTAAATTCACAATGGAAATTTACAAGGGAAATTTGTTTTAAAAAATAAACATTGATTTATTTTTAAAGTGTGGAAATAAAATTTACGGATTTGGAACGTAAATTTAATAAATCGGTAAGGATTTATTTAATTGGTTTGAATGAACCATTTTGAAATGAAAGTGTATCCTCCCTGGAAAGCTGAATAAAATTTCTGAATAGCTTTGAAAAAATATATTATTCATATACATAAAATTCTAGTATTGGTTTTGAAAAGGATACTTTGAAGAAATTTACCTCTTAAATTATTTTAAATCCTTTAAGTAAAGATTTATTAAATTGTTTATAGAAACGATTATTTCTAAGATTTAATCAGTAATTGTTTTAGAAAATAGTTATTTAAATAATTATACTCTATCTACTAATTATATTTTGAAAAAAATAGTTTTATTCCAAAGAGTTTGCCAAATATATTTTGGATAAGTAATATAAGTTATTTTTAAAGTATTTGAATTCGGTAGATTTCCAGTGAGAATGAATAACTATTTGGAAGTGTTTCCGTTTAAGGAAATTGATTTGAAATTTGTTTTCAAAGATTGAAAGGTGAAAAATGATTTGAAATTTGTTTTCAAATGGTTGAAGTGTGGAAAATATATCTTGTAAAGATATTTTGAAAATAAATAATTTGGGAAATTATTTGAAATCGGGTGATGTTATGAATATTGATTGATAGTTAAATAACCGACTATCAATATTGACCCTTAAATGGCTATTTGTTGTGAATTGGTTGAAATTGAATGCTACACTTATTTTTAAATTATTGCGCTCGTTATTCGGATTACCCATTCCGAATAGTGATACGACGTAATGGATAGCATTGAAGACCGGTGTTGAAGACCGGGTATTTGTGAAAATGATAGGATGACCTATTGATTGTCTCTGCACCATTCGCTACGGTATGGAGATTTCCTTTGTGATGGAAAATTCGATCAGGATTGTGAATACTCGGATTGCAAGGGCTTCTTTGGAAGTGCCTTCGGTTCCGTTCGAACCCGGAATAGACTTGTATGGTTACGTGTCTGACATTACATTTTGAGATATAAAGCAAATTTCTTTCAAATACATTTCTGTTGGTGGCGGAGAATTTATTCTCTTAGTTAACACCCTTCTCTGAGACGTACGAGCTCAGAGGTTTTGTAGTTGAAGGTTATCAACGATATACTTCCAATTTGGTAATGTGGCATGTTGAGTGTTGTTGTGTGATGATTATTTATTGATCATTTGTTGATCAAAGCGTGGCTTTGTGAAAAAGCGTAGCTGTGTGGAAAAGACTTCGTCAGACCTCACACCCCGGAAATGGTCGAAACAGGAATATGCGGCAAGGTTATGAGGGTCGCGCCTTTAGGGTATGTCATTTCCTTCTGGAAAAGGGTGGTGTCAGGTATGGAGCCCTGATGCTTAACCTATGTGGTTGCTCCAATCTCATTTTCTATGTGGTTGTTGTTTTGTGATCGAGGGCCCTCGGATAAAGGTCCCAAAGGACCGGGGGGGTGGCATATTCGTGTAGTGGTTACCTAGTTACAGAGGTAACCCGACCTTGTGTTGGCAGAGAGCTGGTTAAGTTCTCGGGACGTCCCGCCAGAGGCGATCCCATGTGGCAGTAGGAAGTTCCTTAGCCTGACCATTTGTTGGAAATCCAAAAAAACAATACAATCCTTGTACGGTTTTAGTTATATTACCTGCCATTCACTTATGGTGGCGCCCACCGTTTGGATGCTAGCTATAGTCGGAATAGTTTGGAATGTCTATGCTGGCTAAGATTTATATTATACTTTCGAAATGTTTTCATCACTTTGCACTAATAATAATATCAAAAATGATTTGTTTTGCGTAGTAAGCGTCTTTGACTATCATAAGGAGAAATCTCCTCAAATTCTACGTTTGCATTGTGTGCGTGCGGGGAGGCCTTATGGTAGTTTCATTTTCCAAAAGCATTGCGGATATTTTTCACTTCCCTTGTTGTTGTTGTTTTAAGGATAAATAACTGTTTTGAGTTCTCACACCAGTCCCATGACTGACCTGGAGTTTATTGTTCTCTTTCTAAACTCTGGATGCCCATAATTTTCCACATGGGCAGCCTAGAGTCAGGTTATCAGGTCATTCTGGATTCAGAAGTGCTATGGAGCTCAAGTAGCAAGCTGGATGGCGAGACGTATTACTTGTATATGATATTATCTTTCCGCTGTAAAATCACTTCTAGGGACATGTTTGTATAACTGTCCATTTTCCAGTTGTGTTGTATATTGTTGTTGTATACTCTGATGATGATGTGAATGTAATGTATTAACTGATATAGTTCTTTGTTTTAAAGATTATTCATTTATTTATTATATGTTGTTCCGCTGCGATATGTGAGATTCTGATATTGTTTCTATTCTGTTTTCTTCTTCTTCAACCTACTTCTCCTTCTTAAACCCTAAGGGTTAGGTTTTCCAGCATTTGATTGTTTGGCAGTTGATACAGTGGACGTATTAATGTCGATTTTCGGGAGTCGAAGAATCGGGTCCTTACATGTTGCATACGCTCAATGCAATCATACTCTCCATAAAATTGGATTTATCTTAGTTTTTCTTTATTCGAGGACGAATAAAAAGGTAAGTGTGAGAGTATTTGATGTACACGTAAATATACATGTATTTACATCCATATTTTATCTATTTTTAATCAAATAAATATCATTTTTGGATATTTAACATGTTTAAACCAGAATTCAATTGTTTTCAAATCATCATATATTTATCTTCATACATGAGCAAAATGGTCATTTTTGTGCATGTATCGATTTGAGAATTTTTACTTGAACACTTTTTATGATTTTTATAGGAATTTGGATGCATATGGAAGAGGGTTTCATGAAGATATATGCATGAAAAAGAGAATACAAAGGAAGGAAGATGGAAATAATTCAAATACATGATCATGGAGGACCCTACCTACTTACTTACCTTAACGTACAATTAGAAGCTAATGGACAAATAATTGAAGGTTAAAGCTTCATGTATATTTGATGATGGATTAATTAGAGGCTAATGGTTACTTAGTGACCACACTTCCTAAAGGACATTTTGGAACGCACCTGTAATATCCCGGAATTTTTAGCAATATAAATTTAATACACTGTTTAAAATTTAATAGATTTAATAATATTTTTAATAATAAATTTAGATAAGTTCTATGATCTTCTGTAATAAATATTCAAATGGATGATTTGTCTTTTGAAAGCTAATTTAATTGTTTCTATTTATAATGTATATATATTATATATTGTAAATAGTTAATCTTGTTTTAAATTTAATAAATAAAGACATGTTTTCTAATTATAATATTTTGGTAAATTTGGAAATTTGATTTAATTTAGTATTAAGCTATTAAATAGATAACCATACAACTTTTAAATACACAAGATAAATGTCAATTTGTTTAAATATGATTCTAACTTAAATAATTTTTAATAAAAAGGATTTTTTTAATTAAAGAGATAGTTTCCTTTATAAATTATTTTATTTATGAGTTATATTTAAATTAAAAAAAATGTAATATAATGTCTTTATAAATAGATTTGCAAATACAAATAGAAATCATTATTTTTAAATTTATTTATATTTTGGGAAATTCTGATTAGTAAATTTAAATTATAATCTTTCAAAAATGATTAAGATAAAGTAAATATTTTAAAATTTTAAGATTGAGCATAAATCAAACATAATTTAAATAAAAATAATAAGTAAATGTATAATATATATATATATATATATATATATAACTAAAGCAAGGTAAAATAAAATAACAGATAAGATGTGTTTACAAAATAAGTATAAACACATATGCTTTCATATAAAATAAATTTTAACTAGAATATTATTTTTTATTCCAAGGCAAAAACAAAAGACAAGAAAACAAATAAAAATATACATGTTATACAAACAAGTAAAAACAATATGCAGGTTTGAAAGGGAAAAAGAAAAATATTAACATATTCACATTCAATTTTAAACAAGCTGTAAGTCAAGCTAAAGACAATGGCATTTAATGCTAAGCAAAAAGCACCATCACTTCTAGTACACAAAAAAATACATCTCAGCCTCCAAATGAACCAGCATAATAAAATAAAAGACAAGAAGCAATCAATGCAAATATCTTTAGTACAACATTATCTTATTAACCTCTTGAAATAGCCAGGCTAGCAAATTAAAGAATACAAATATCTCTGTTTTGTTGTACAAACATCATGATATTATAACTTGTAAATGCAAGTATATATCAACTTTTCTTCATATTAGTTCGAGCATCATCTCTGAGCAAAACTAAGACATATATACCATCAAAAAAAACTTGAACATCTTCATACAATTAATGCAAACCAGAATCTCCATCTCTGCAAATCTGAGATGTTCAAACTTGAGTATCTTCTTTCTAAAATCTGGAGTCAAACTTGTGTATCTCTGGAACCTGTAGGCTGCACCTTGTCAAACTAAACATTTTAGCATTCTTGTTTTCAAGAGTTTCCAGCTAAAAAAAAGGTTCAAAACTATTTTCAAAGCTAAAGGGTGTTCTGTCATCTTCTTTACAGGTGAGTAACAACACATTTTAAAAAGCTTTAAATTGTTTTGGATGTATAGTTTTGGAATTTATGTGTTTTGTATGAATACGTATGGATGTGTGAATATGGGTATATATATTCCCTGTATCTTCTCTGTTACCAGTTTATTTTTAGCTCAAGATTTATTCAAAAATCTTTTTCTCTCGAACCATTTGCTGTTAGGATGTAGTCTATAAACAAAAGGTATTTGTTTCATACTAGATTAGAGTTTAAAAATTTATGTAAACAAAAACAAGTTGGATATGGCTCGGGAAAATTAAAAGAACAGAGATGATCAAGTTACATCAAAATTTAAATTCCATAATTTATTAATTCAGGGTTATATATCAAATCTCTAATCAAAATCATGATCATTAAACCTGGTTTGATGATTTTTCATTGTGTGGTTCGAGAGCAGTTCGTTTTTGTTTGCAAATTAGCTTTCGACCAAGTTCCGACGATCGGTGGAGTTGTGTTGGTCGGGGCTTTGGCTGGGAATGGAGGGGCCTACGGGAATGACTGGAAAATTGGTCGGAGGTGGCAATGATGACTGTGGCATCGGCGGCGTGAGGTTTTAATCAGGTGACCTAGTTTCTACTGGGTCGAATGAATCGACCACCACGGCACGTACGATTGATCGAGTGCATCGGGGTTTGGGGTGGTGGTAGCTTGGTCGGAGTCGAAGTAATGGCCGGAGCTGTGGATATTCTGGCGGTTGGTGCGGCAAGAACGAGCCGTTGTCAGGCTTGAGGTGATGTTTGCTCGTAGGTTCCAGGTTTGGGTTTAGGTTCTCGTATTCGAATTTCGTGGCGGCGACGTGGTTCAAGTGGTCGGGGGATGATCTGGGAGTGATCTTCGATGTGCTCGACGATAGGGTGGTGGCCGGAGTTGATCATAGTCACGATGCAAGTGCACCGTGCACTTTGGTATCCGGTAGTTTTTGGGGTGAAGTGCAGAGGTGAGGCTCGGGTTTTTCTCGGGTAATTCGAGTACCAGACTCGAAGTATTTTGGTTAGTGACTCGAAGCAATCTTGTCTGGTCTCGGGTAGGTTAGTTTCAGGTTTATAACCTGACAGTGTTAAGTGAGTTTTAAAATTTAAATGAAATGTAAATTTTGAAACAGGATTAAAACAGGGTTTTAAATTCAAAATATAAGTTTGGTTTCAAATGAGCTTTTGAATCCTAGTTTTTAAATGAAATTTAAATTTAAAGCAAGATTTAAATCAAGTTTCAAATCAAGTCTAAATTATGGATTCAAGTTTTATTTGAATCCAAACCTTGAATTTAAATCAGTTTTATTAATGTAAATGTTGAACAAGTTTGAATGTTTTAAAGTAAATTTTAAAAGTGAATTTATTTTCAAATAAATGTTTAAACTTGACAAAATTCTTTATAAAATGTTTCCTTTAATATTTGAATGAAAAGTTATGAAGTGATTAACTTAAATATGGAAGTTAAATAACCAATTTATTTTAAAGCTTGATTTGCTTAATAAAATTTAGTAATTTAGTTTAAACCCTTGCTTATATAAGTAGCTTATATAAGTAATGAATGCCTTTGAATTTATTTTAAGGTTTATAAATTTACCTAAATTAGGATAAATGTTAAATGGTTAACATTTAGAATCTTAAGTTCAAAATGGAATTTGAATTTAAATATAGAAGTATAATGTTTTAAATACACTTAAATGTTAATGAAGTCATTGAAAGAGTAAATGAATTATCTTAGAAATAATTAAGATAATAAAAGAATTTAATTCATAAGGGAATTAAGAAATGACTTAATTATTGATCTTAAATTAATAAATTAGATTAATTTATAATTAGAGATTAATTAAGAAGTGTTATTAGTTAACGGGGATATTTAACTAAGGATAATTAAGTATTAATTAATGTGATAAATTTTAGTAATTAATTAGATTAATTAATTAAGATAATATATTGGTAAATGGTTTAAGTAAAATTTCTTGATAAAAGTAATTAAGGATTAATTACTTATTGTAATTAATTTTGATATTGTGATTAACTTAAGTCAATTAATTTACTTTAATTAATTTAAGAAAATCATTTGATAATGTAATTACTTAGTGTCATTGATGGAGCATAATTACTTAGGGAAGTAATAAAGGATAATTACTGGAATGTAATTAGTGAAAGATGGTTTATAATGAAGTAATTTGGGTAATTACTTTTGTAATTAATCAAGGGATTAATTAATGAAGATAATTAATTAGGGAATAATTAATTTGTTAATAAGTAATTAAGGGTAGTTAATTACTGGATTGATATTAATCAAGGGTGATTAATAAATGTATTTTAAAATTTAGATTAATTACTAAATGTAACTAATTTAATAAAGTAATTAATTTAAATATAAATTAGAGATCATTGAATTATATAATTACTGATGAAATTAAGAATTGTTTAATTAAGGATCAGTTAATAATAAAGTGATTAATTAATGCAATTAATTAAGAATAAATATAATTAATTTTAGTTAATTAATAAAAGAAGTAATTAAACGTTAATTACTATGAATGATTTAGAATAATTAATTTGTGAAATTAATTTAAGACTAATCACTTACTGTAATTAGAAAGTGATTAATCAAAGGTGTTTAATCAAGATGAATATCTAGAGAATAATTAATTAATTTTATTTATAATAAATTAATGGTTGTACGAGCAGGATTTATATATAAAGTAATTAATTTATTTTACTTTAAATTAATTAGAGATGGAAGTAATTAATTTAATTCAATTTAAATTAATTATAAATGGTATGATAATAAATCATTACTTTTGGATGATGATATTGATATTTCATTTGATGATTGTGAACTCAGATATGAGATGAATAATATCTATGTGATATGGATGTATGGGTTAAGTAGGATAATATTTAATTATCTGTTTGGATAATATTATTGATTATCTGTTTATGATGATAATGTGATTATTTATTATGAGATGTGAATTATCTATCTGTGTGTACATTGATAATATTGATTTGAACTGTTAAGACTAAATAGACAACTTGGCCTTAAAAGATACGTTTTGGATTTCGATGAAACCGGGATCGGGTTTCCATATTAGGACATCCGGAAACCACATCGATCCAAATTAAAGATAGGTCGTGAATCTGAAATGAAGATGAAGATTCAGAGTGCAAGGGTTATTGTCGTTAACTCTGAGGGTGATTCCAAAATGAGTGTAACAAGATAATGCCTTCGGTTTCGTTCGAACCCAGAACGAACTTGTATGGATTGAATGCTTTCAGCACATCGTCAGGCGGACGATGAGCATTCTAAGAATAATGTTCAATAAAGGTAATCGTAGCCTCAAGCCTCATCAACCGGGAATGGCTAAAACAGGGGATGTGCAGCAAGGTTAGGTGGGTCATGCCCAAGCAGGACAAGATTTCCCCCTGTCTAGATGTCCCTTTTTATTCGGCTTAGTGAGCGGTTGGTCGCGCCAACTACGGGGTTATCTTGTTCGGGACTGTTCAGTAAGGAATGGTTCCGGCCTTGTGTTGTAGGGGGTCGGGAGTGATCCTCGGTACGTTGGTCTAGGCCACGTACTGTGACGGGCGGTACCCCAGTAGCCCTGCCATTGTATGGAATCCAAAATCCAATAAGTGCCAACGGTTTTGATTGTATTACCCACTTTTGTGGCTAGTAGCTGGAATTTAATGAATGTAACAATTTCGGCTATTTTCTATTTACTTGAAAACCCTAGACCCATTATAATATCACTGAATTTCCTATTAAATGATTTGGTTAGCGTAAGGTAAAAACTTACCATGTTTATTTGTGGGAAGTCTTATGTGATACCTTTTGTTTTCAAAGGTTTTAGAATTAAGCAACTTTAACCTGTTACTCACACCAGACCCATGTCTGACCAGGAGTTTATTTCTGTTTTTTCCTAAACTCTCGGGTACTTAAATTTTTACGAGTAGCCAAGGGATTCAGGTTAGCTTTGACGAATTTTGGAGGAGCAATGGAGCAGGAGGCTTCAGCGTTGTAGATTTAGTGTTCCGCTGAGTTGGTATCTCTATGTTGTTTTGTGTATTGAGTTGTATAACTAAACAACTGTCTATAACTGTCTAGTATGTGATGTATTACCTGTATAACTCTGATTGATGTTGTATATTATGTAAAACAATGTAACAGCTATGTGATCTATTATATTTTGTTCCATTCCGCTGTGAGATTCTGATGTTGTTGTTCTTTCTTCTCTATCTCTTCTATTTTCTCATCCCTTTCTTTCTTCAAGACGATCGGGATTCCTGGGCGTAGGAAGTCGGGTCGTTACAGTGGTATCAGAGCGCTAGGTTGAGTGAATACCTAGGCTCTTGAGTGATTTTATTCTTGAGAGAACGTATTTGTATTTTGATTATATATATATATTTATTTCTACCTATTTGTTGGGTTACCTGTTCGGGTTTTCTCAATATAAGTTATAAAGGTAGATAGAGCAGTGGTGTGTAAAACACGACTACAAATGGTTGGAATTTGAATGTTTGAGGTTGCAATGTATCCGTCGAGACTGTAAACCTAATACCGTCTCGAGTGAGCTTTGGGTGGTGTAAGGAATTCACCAATTTCTGAAGGAAATCAGTTAAAGTTCGGAGTTCATTCTTGTAGTACAAGTTTGGGTAAGTAGAATTTGGATTCGGTCAGTTGAGCATAAGCTAAAGAGGGCGTCTTGGTAAATCAGGAAGTAGTTGTGTGAGGAGATGCAGTAGCTATGGATTGTTTTCAAAGATGTTTTCAGGCGCTTTGGATAAAGAAGTGTTCTGCATTAGTGTTAAGGCTGAGTTCGGCTAGGTGTTTATATTTGGCTTTGAAGTCCGAATTTCTCAAGAAGTTCTGATTAGGAAGTCTGGCATCAATGGCAGTGTTGTAGCTCAGATTTGTTCTTCCGGCATGCATGGGGGTCACCTGTCAGCAGTTTTCTAGAGGAGAACTTCAGTAGCAGCTGTGTAGATCCATTTCTTCGGAGGATTGGCTAGAAAAGCTTAAGCTGTTCTGATTGGTAAAGAGAGAGCAGTATCTTTGGATATTAGACTAGGTTGATCGCAAAAGTAACTTGCGGTAGCTGAGTGTTCTCTTGGGTTTTCAGAGATTTTTCTGGATGTCTTCAGAAAGTCTGCATTTTGTCTGTATCTGGAGATGTAGTTTCCTTATCGACTTGGATTCCAGAGGTGATACCAGTGATTTAGCTTGGTAGAAGGACGGGTTCTTGTGAGGGAGAAATTGGTAAAGCGACTCGGGTTTTGGAGGAACTTCTGAGTTTTCTTTATGGATCTGTAAACCATATTTCTGGGATGTGATGTCCAGTTTGTGCTCGTATGCATCATCAATATTTTCATCTGTTCTAGATCAGAGTTGTGCAGCGGAAGCAGTTGGGAGTGCATTTGTTTTTCTTTTCCGAAAGGAGGAGTTGTTTTCTACTGATGATAGTAGAGGTTGTGTTCTTGATTGTAGTTGATCTTGCGAAGATCATTCTATTGGATAGTTTTGGTTTGGATTATTTTAAGAAGCATCAGCGAAGGTCGAGCTGATTAGTAGAGATGAAGGCAACCCTAGATGGTCAGATGAGTTTGTGGGTAAGTTTTCTCTGCTTCAAAGGAGCCTTGTATCTTGGTAAGACTGAGAAGCTAGTTTCGAGGTGTTCCGGATTTTCTCTATGTTCTGGTAAGATTAAGTGTGGGTCTTATGAAGTGGATTGCTAGTTTGGATAGCTGGGATTTGATGTGTTTCACGAGTCTCTAAGGGAATACGTGTATAATCCATCTCTGGTTTTGGAACCAGCAGTGCAGGAGTTTTGGTTGCTGAATCAGACTTGTCTGTAGTCTGATATCCTGTTCAATTTTATAGATCTAGATGAGTAGAAGCTCTATAGCTTAGTTGTATTAATTGTTTAGATTCTGTAGAGCGAGTATCCCGATATTTATACTTGGGAAACACGAGAAAATTCTATTCAGAATTTTGTCTGGACAGTTAGATTGGTTGATTAGGTGGATTGGATGCTATGATTGTTAGTATACGATTGATAATATATGCTTGTGTTTTAAAAATAAAATCCTAGATAGATTATTAAATTACCTTCGCTATTAAATTTCGAGGACGAAATTCTTTTAAGGGGGAAGGAATGTAATATCCCGGAATTTTTAGCAATATAAATTTAATACTCTGTTTAAAATTTAATAGATTTGATAATATTTTTAATAATAAATTTAGATAAATTCTATGATCTTCTGTAATAAATATTCAAATGCGTGATTTATCTTTTGAAAGCTAATTTAATTGTTTCTATTTATAATGTATATATATTATATATTGTAAATAGTTAATCTTTGTTTTAAATTTAATAAATAAAGACATGTTTTCTAATTATAATATTTTGGTAAATTTGGAAATTTGATTTAATTTAGTATTAAGCTATTAAATAGATAACCATACAACTTTTAAATACACAAGATAAATGTCAATTTGTTTAAATATGATTCTAACTTAAATAAGTTTTAATAAAAAGGATTTTTTTAATTAAAGAGACAGTTTCCTTTATAAATTATTTTATTTATGAGTTATATTTAAATTAAAAAAAATGTAATATAATGTCTTTACAAATAGATCTGCAAATACAAATAGAAATCATTATTTTTAAATTTATTTATATTTTGGGAAATTCTGATTAGTAAATTTAAATTATAATCTTTCAAAAATGATTAAGATAAAGTAAATCTTTTAAAATTTTAAGATTGAGCATAAATCAAACATATGTTAAATAAAAATAATAAGTAAATGTATAAAATATATATATATATATATATATATATATATATAACTAAAGCAAGGTAAAATAAAATAACAGAAAAGATGTGTTTACAAAATAAGTATAAACACATATGCTGTCATATAAAACAAATTTTAACTAGAATATTATTTTTTATTCCAAGGCAAAAACAAAAGACAAGAAAACAAATAAAAATATACATGTTATACAAACAAGTAAAAACAGTATGCAGGTTTGAAAGGGAAAAAGAAAAATATTAACATATTCACATTCAATTTTAAACAAGCTGTAAGTCAAGCTAAAGACAATGGCATTTAATGCTAAGCAAAAAGCACCATCACTTCTAGTACACAAAAAAATACATCTCAGCCTCCCAATGAACCTGCATAATAAAATAAAAGACAAGAAGCAATCAATGCAAATATCTTTAGTACAACATTATCTTATTAACCTCTTGAAATAGTCAGGCTAGCAAATTAAAGAATACAAATATCTCTGTTTTGTTGTACAAACATCATGATATTATAACCTGTAAATGCAAGTATATATCAACTTTTCTTCATATCAGTTCGAGCATCATCTCTGAGCAAAACTAAGACATATATACCATCAAAAAAACTTGAACATCTTCATACAATTAATGCAAACCAGAATCTCCATCTCTGCAAATCTGAGATGTTCAAACTTGAGTATCTTCTTTCTAAAATCTGGAGTCAAACTTGTGTATCTCTGGAACCTGTAGGCTGCGCCTTGTCAAACTAAACATTTGAGCATTCTTGTTTTCAAGAGTTTCCAGCTAAAAAAAAAGGTTCAAAACTATTTTCAAAGCTAAAGGGTGTTCTGTCATCTTCTTTACAGGTGAGTAACAACACATTTTAAAAAGCTTTAAATTGTTTTGGATGTATAGTTTTGGAATTTATGTGTTTTGTATGAATATGTATGGATGTGTGAATATGGGTATATATATTCCCTGTATCTTCTCTGTTACCAGTTTATTTTTAGCTCAAGATTTATTCAAAAATCTTTTTCTCTCGAACCATTTGCTGTTAGGATGTAGTCTATAAACAAAAGGTATTTGTTTCATACTAGATTAGAATTTAAAAATTTATGTAAACAAAAACAAGTTGGATATGGCTTGGGAAAATTAAAAGAACAGAGATGATCAAGTTACATCAAAATTTAAATTCCATAATTTATTAATTCAGGGTTATATATCAAATCTCTAATCAAAATCATGATCTTTAAACCTGGTTTGATGATTTTTCATTGTGTGGTTCGAGAGCAGTTCGTTTTTGTTTGCAAATTGTTCAATTTAATAGCAAATTGGTTTTCAAACCCGAAACGAACTTGTATAGATTGAATGCTTTCAGCACATCGTCAGGCGGACGATGAGCATTCTAAGAATAATGTTCAATAAAGGTAATCGTAGCCTCAAGCCTCATCAACCGGGAATGGCTAAAACAGGGGATGTGCAGCAAGGTTAGGTGGGTCATGCCCAAGCAGGATAAGATTTTCCCCTGTCTAGATGTCCCTTTTTATTCGGCTTAGTGAGCGGTTGGTCGCGCCAACTACGGGGTTATCTTGTTCGGGACTGTTCGGTAAGGAATGGTTCCGGCCTTGTGTTGTAGGGGGTCGGGAGTGATCCTCGGTACGTTGATCTAGGCCACGTACTGTGACGGGCGGTACCCCAGTAGCCCTGCCATTGTATGGAATCCAAAATCCAATAAGTGCCCACGGTTTTGATTGTATTACCCACTTTTGTGGCTAGTAGCTGGAATTTAATGAATGTAACAATTTCGGCTATTTTCTATTTACTTGAAAACCCTAGACCTATTATAATATCACTGAATTTCCTATTAAATGATTTGGTTAGCGTAAGGTAAAAACTTACCATGTTTATTTGTGGGAAGTCTTATGTGATACCTTTTGTTTTCAAAGGTTTTAGAATTAAGCAACTTTAACCTGTTACTCACACCAGACCCATGTCTGACCAGGAGTTTATTTCTGTTTTTTCCTAAACTCTCGGGTACTCAAATTTTTACGAGTAGCCAAGGGATTCAGATTAGCTTTGACGAATTTTGGAGGAGCAATGGAGCAGGAGGCTTCAGCGTTGTAGATTTAGTGTTCCGTTGAGTTGGTATCTCTATGTTGTTTTGTGTATTGAGTTGTATAACTAAACAAGTGTCTATAACTGTCTAGTATGTGATGTATTACCTGTATAACTCTGATTGATGTTGTATATTATGTAAAACTATGTAACAGCTATGTGATCTATTATATTTTGTTCCATTCCGCTGTGAGATTCTGATGTTGTTGTTCTTTCTTCTCTATTTCTTCTATCTTCTCATCCCTTTCTTTCTTCAAGACGATCAGGATTCCTGGGCGTAGGAAGTCGGGTCATTACAGCACCGTTAAAATTGAATAATTATTTTATGCATGTATAAATATCCCACTTATGTACATGTAGAGGATCTTATTACTCTTCATTTTTACTTAGGAAATTAGCAAGTTGTAAACAAAAAATCAAAATGAAATAAAAATGGCTTCCTAATCCTTCACTTTTCTGCGTGCTTTTCTCTACTTTTATGTTCATTTTTATTTCTATGCTCCCTTCTTTTCTGTGTTAGTAGATTAGATTTATATTCATGCAAGTAGCGTAGCTTTATTTTTTATGCAAGTAGTTTAGTAGTTAATTTCATTTTCTTCGCTTTTTTATTTTATATTTCCTTTTGTTTTTAATTATAAAATTTACAAGTGGTGATATGATAACATAAATGAGTAAATAAACCCCTTCAATTTAGGAGTAATTAAGCTCTCAAATATTATGAAAATTCAACATTTCTATGATTTATGGTCTCTTTTATTTGTGCTTCATGAAAGTAGATTTTGATATAATTTTATATAAGTGGATTTGATAGCTTATGTTGCAGTTGCAAATGAGCTATTCTTAATCAACATAAACACAAGTTATATCATCATTTTCTAATTGATTTTTGATTTTGAAATGAAAGAAAAAACAAAATTTGATGATCTATATTGTTAATTACAATAGTAAATAGATCATACTTAAAATAGCTTTTGCTTTGGCTTCATTTTCATGAGAAATGATAAGTGGTTTATTTGTTGTATTATAGTTTGATGGTTTAAGTTATGTTAATTAATAACATAAATAAACCAAAATCATGATAAATGCAACAATTATTTCACTTAATATCAAAAATAGAGATCATAGTTTATTTGTTTGTTGATTTACAAAAAAATATAAGAGTGGATTTGCCTCTAAATTGTTTTCTAATCTCATAGTTTTTAATCTCATTTTCATTCTAGTTTTAGCTTCATTTTGTTTACAATTTGTAGTTAACAATATTCTCTCCACTTTGTTCTAATTTGATTGAAGAAAATTTGAAATCTTAAAAATTCCCTACGAATCGACCCGTGCTCGCCACATACTAAAATTGTACGCCGTGCGTTTGCGGTAATTTTATTATAAATTTTTCGACAATTTTCTAACTCGATAGAAAATCCTTCGTTAAACACTCCCATAGTGCTTACTAATAGCTTTGCAATAACTTAGACGTTCTCTATATTGTATTTTTGAGGATTTCCTTGTCTGCTTCCCGGTTATAGACTCAGCTTTACAGACTATAAATATGGTAGATTCAACCCCACTGGCTATGGACTCAGCTCCATAGACTACCTCATGCATGTTTGGAAGACTTCCCTAATAGGGTTAACTAGCCCTGCCTCATAACAAACTAACTAGCAAAAAATTCGGCAATGCATGACCCAACATGGACCGTACACTAGTAGGCAGTGTAGCCTATAACCCACATCTTTCCCATTGACTGCTAAGGATTGATGACTTTCTCGACCTATGCACATCCCGTCTCCTATATTTGTACAAATTCAGCTCACATGCTATCATAGTGCCGTTCTTCACTCATTATCTTATTTGGATTGCCTATTGCAATGAAGGTAAATCTCCATTTCCTATTTTATTGAAGTAGAATACCTTTTCTCTTGGGTATTCTTTTATCTATACGCAAGTGTATACTCTCCACGGGTCTTATTGTTGGGCATATCCCACATAGTAATGTATACATAACTACTGGTAGCCCCTTATGGTGGATAGTCTTCTATTGTGTAACACTACTGACCTCGCATTCCAACCTATTCTAATGACTATATCATTTTATTCATTTAATTATACATTAACTTTAATAGTTCACACCCGTCATAAACACATTCTTAAAGCTACACACACACGTGCATACATCTTTTCTTAATCATTTTGCCTTTACAATTTACTATTGACCATAAGTCCTTACTACATTATGCGTTTATATCTTGCTTACTTTACAGTTATTGATTACTTTCTTTTTAAAAGATTTATATTATACTTTTCAACTCCTTTACCCTTTTTCCCATTTTTCATTTCTATTCCCTTTTTACCCTTTAATTTGATCTTTCCTACTCTTACACTTCTTTTTATTCAATTCCCATCTTTATTGGTATCGCGTATCATTTCTTTTAGATGTTCTTGTTACAATTATATCTCTTTATTTAACACCTAGGGATTTCATGCATTTTAATGCATTGAAATTACATATCTATCATGGAAATATTAACACTGTAAATTTTATATCTTATCCAAATGGAAGGCTTGAGTTGCATTTGGAATGACAAGAAATTATCTTTTCATAGTTATTGAAATAAATAGTATAAAACATAGTAAATATCCCTATTTTATGTATCTCTTTCTTTTGTTAGGTGTATTCCTTGTCACTTCAAATGACACACTTTTATTTATTTTAAACGTGATAATGTATAAAAATTCACATTAAACATGATAATGTATACAAATTCACATTGCAACACCATATATTCCAATGAATTAACATATAGCTTAACCCTTTAAAATCTTATTGTAATTACGTTTTTTACATTCTTATTTTCCAATATACATTTAATTAATGATCTAGAATCATTATATCAATTACAAGTTCATGGTTTACTATTTTTAATAATAATTTTAGGGACTGCTAATATCCCAAACATTCATTAGATTAACATTCATGTAACATATATAAATCAGGTTAACAATTTTAAAATGTAGGATCATTTTCACCCTAGAGGGGTAGTGAATAGGGTGTACTAATAAAAATTATAGCGGAAATAAAAATTAAGTGGAAATAAAAATAAAAGCAGAAAGTAATGCAGTAGATATCACACACAGATTTACCCAACTTCAGCAAAAACCTGCCTACGTGCTGCCCCCAAGGTTTCTACTAGAAATTAGGTAATCAGACGCTTACAAAAATACGCATACTCGTGACACCCGCTAACTCGATTAACCTAACTCTAAGCTCAAAACCTTGCCACAACTCAGCCACCGAGTTGTGAATTCTCAAACTACGCCCCGTAGTTTGTAACTAGTTACACAACTAGAAAATTACACAATTTTAAAAGAAAATTAGAAATAAAACAAAAACTAAAACAAAACCCTATTTTTTAAATAAAACCCAATATGAAATAGAATCGGCCCAAATAATAATTAAAAGAGAGACTGTCTTCTCTTTTTCTTTAGAGTAGTATCTTCGGCCGTTCCCTTTTGCTTCTCTTCAAAAATTTAGGGTTTTGATGATTTGAGCCGATGCTTGAAAAATTAATGCTCGAATCATTTGCGGGTATTCTCTTAATTCACTTCGATGCTTCTTCGATCAGTTTAATTGTTCATGGCTGCTTCAAATGTCGAGCTCAAATGCTGGTTTGAATTGGTACATGCTTTTTTTATTTTGATTATTCTCGACTTGATTCGATTTCAGGATTGGTTTGGGATTTATCTCAATGCTTGATCACTATTGCTTGAACTCAAAAGATTATTGCCGATGATGAAATTGGGTTAAATAAGGATGAAATCCCTATATTTTCATTCATATATTTTGGTTTGAATCTTCAAGTTTCTATGCTCGGCGTTGATTTGTAATCGAACGTTGGTGATGATTTTTGACTTGTTCTCGGTTGATATATTTGAGTTGCTTTACCCCCTTTTCTCCTATGACTTTGGCCATTTAATTTTTGCTTAAACAATTGTGATGATTCTGACTTGATCATCTCTGATATATTTGAATTTTGCTTGAATGGTTTGAGTTGGTTCCATTCATTACTGCTACTAACTTGGTCAAGTCGTTGCTTTTATACCTTTGATTGAAAATGTATAACCCTCGGCTTGAGATAAATATGACTTTCTAAAATATTAGCATCTATAGTTTTGTCCCAAACTTTGATTAGATTATCATGTTAACCACTGTTTCATTTTTGAGATTTGTTTCTTTTGATTAAATTCTCTTGAAATGTTTGATGGTCATCTCTATGTATACACATACATATGTATGTATGTATGTATATATGCGTGTGATTCTCATCTCTGTGAAACATGGCTGCCACTTGATATGATTCTGATGTCTGTCATTTTATTGATCCGGAGTCTCTTACATGCCTGAAATTCTAAATTCATATCCATGTTGAATCGAGTCTGTGTACATTTGGAGTCTTGTTTATGTAGTCTGTATTGTGACTTTGTTCTGGGGTTTGCTTGTGCACTTCATGTACTTGTGTGTGTGATTGGTATTACTGCAACTCTTGTGTGTTGCTTATGTCTTGATCTTCATGTGGTTGATGTTGTTGCACCAATGCTTGTGGAGTCCTTTGTATTCATGTTAACTTATTTATGAAGTATGATTTGATCTCCATTTCATTGCTCCAATGCCTACATGTCTGGGTTGAAATGTTGCATTCACCACTTTGTACATGTGAGCATGTTGAACTGCTATTCTATTTTGCTCGAGTCATACTTGCTTTATCCTTGTGCAGGAACATATTGCTGTGTTGTTTTGACTTCATTGACTGGTCCGTATTTTCCCGTTGACTTGTTAAATTTTGGTTTGTGTTTGTATTGCACGTGAGTTGAATCCACCTATGCTTGGGTTTGAATTTGCGCTCACCAGTCCATGCAATTTTAACAAGCAAGTGTATATCGGTGTGCACGGCCTTGTGGCATATGCAGTAATATACTATGCATGTCACAAGTTGCTCATATAAGATAAAAAAATAAATGATGACGAGCAACCCAGATAACTGAAGCAAATATTATTTTCAAAACACATATTTTATTTTGCACTGCAAAAATATTTCTTTTTCAATTTTACCGTGTCAGTTATTTAATAGGTATAACAGATGGCTGGACACAAGCTGAAGATAGTCAAGATCATATATATGAGTGTTGAGCGAATTATGTAGTGAGGTGAAATATGTATGAAAAATTGTATATTGAAAATATGTTGTAATTGAAACTTGTATAGTGAGAGCTTAAATTTATGCCATTCGAATTTGTAATAAAATATTTGTTTGAATAAAATATTTGTTTAAATAAGAATTCCGAGTTATTTATTTTATTCAACAAACATTTATTTAATTATGTGGAAAAATAAAATAGTACAATAACAAACATATATGTATATATATGTATGTATGTATGTATGTTTATTATTATCAAACAAAAATCATACGCTATTGTATTCTCTAATCTCCCCCTTTTGTTGATAATAAATATATATTAAGATTTTGACTCTATTAAATATATTTGGTCTTGATGAATTCCATTAGCTCCCCCTATTTGAATGCTCCCCCTACAACAAAGTCGCTTCCCCTACAAAAAGGCTCCCCCTTCACAGATGCGTGTAGTTAAAACTAAAAAATTAATTTAAAATCACTTTGAATAAAAACACTCTCGAATATTAGTAAGAATATTGCTCAAAAATCAAAATCTTAACCTCTCTTACCCTTTTGTTATCATCAAAAATAATAATAGTAATTGAAATAGCTATGATTTTGATTAAAAATATAAAATCAAATCAAGAGGGAAATATTAATTTCAAATTCCAATTAATCAAACAATAATCATAATATTTTATTAATTAGAAACAAACTCCACTAGAGAAATGGTAGGATTATAGAAAATTTTGTTTAGTGGCAAGAGTTTGATATTTTCAATAAGGGAATAATTTTTGCATTTACCCTTTCCAAATACTATACAAAAAAATGTAAAGGACTTACTAACCATGCATAACCGTTAGGACTTTTAAATGAGGTTAGTAATTACCCCCTCTTCTTAAAAAAAATATGTCAAATATTTTCTAACCATGCATAACCGTGAGGACTTTTGAATAAGATTAGAGTATACTTGATATTTATCCCTTTCTTATATGCGTCCCTTCCATGCATAACCGCAAGGATTTTTAAATGAGAATGGAAGCCCATATATAGAAATTCAAGTAATTCACCCATGCATAACCGCGAGCACTTTTAAATGGGAATTTAGGATACAATTATTTTACAAAAAAATATTTTCTTATTTTGAAATACCAAATTTTGCACACTATATTATGATGTATGGATTGACAGAAAGGTGAAAGTGATATAAATAATCATGGAATAAATACTAATCTAAAAATATTATAAAATTTGTTTAATTTTCATGAAATTATTAAATTATACTTCCTCTTTTTATGAAACATAATTTAATCACTATCCATCACTTTTCAAGCACTATAATAATTTTGATAATTTCCAAAAGATTCAATTAGTCAATGATTATCTTTTCTAGAGTAAATCTCTTACCGAAATAAACTAGAGTACTTTTAACACGATGAAAACCCAAGTTTCAAAAATTAAAATAAGTGAAAATCAATTTTCTGTAAGGGGTTTTTTGAAATTGACTTCTAATTGAAAATCAATATAAATAATAGAATAATTGCAAAAATGATTATAGAACTTGTATTTGAGGTATTCATGGTGATATATAGTGGTATATATGAAAAACATGCACTCCTCAACAGTTGAATTATTTTTTGAAATTTTAAGCACGTCCATTTATATCAAGCATAATTAAATTAATCTACATTGAGCAAAAACACACATTCAAAAAATTCGTCAAAGCGATTTTGAAAATTGATTTGATATACACGAAGAGGGTCAATAACATTATTGTTGTTTCAAAGTAGTTGACAATCTTTGTTTTGAAGACTCACTCAATTTTAAACCTTTATTTGGCTGATGAAAGTTTGAAGTTTGATTTGGCTCATAACATGAGAGTTTTAGATGTTCAAAAATGCTACTTGCCAAAATGTGTTTCAAGTTAATCTGTCAAATCAATTAAAAAGTATACTTGAAATAGCACAACTTTTTTGTGTAAAACATACATGATTTCTGAATTATATATTGTATTATTGCAGTTTTTCATGGCATTCCAAAGTGAATCAATAAAAAATAGAAGGAGAAAAGTTATAGCATTATCGGTTAGCTTTTCAGGACTTCAAGAATTTCAAATTTCAAAGTTGAGATGTTCAAGATATGGTCAAATTACTACAGCTATGTTAAGAAAGTTTTGAAATTATTTTCAAAAGATATTCCAAATGATTTGCAGTTTTTCACCCATTTAAGTTTAGATTCTGGGAAAGAAAAAAATTAAAAGTTATAGCATTTTAAATCTATTTTCCACAACATCTTGATTTTTATAAATCGGAGTTAAGAAGTTCAACATATGGCAGAAATACTTCAATAATGTCGATGAAAACATCATTAACAATATGTGAACAAAATTGAGTTAAGAGATCATACCTCACTTTCCTTCGATGCCGTGATATCCAAAATGCGATGATCTCCATATAATATTTATAAGCTAAGGAACATTCAAATTTTAGTTTATCAATCACCTAGAACAACTTGAAATCTATCTCCATCAAATTTATTCCTTAGCCCACTTATGTGTCTAAATTTTGGAGAAGGCAAGTGGTCTAACTAAGGATGTAGGACCACTATTATTTTCTATTGAAATCTTTGGTATCCAAATTAGTCAAAACAATAAACCATTAACATCTACAATTGTACCCTTGGGGATCCAAATTTGTTTAAATTTCATTTATATTCGTACTTTTTGGAATCCATATTTGTTTAACGGTTTTGTGTTTGTGTATATTTCGAAAATTATTCTTGCCATGTCCAATATTTCCACACTTTGCGCATTTGGATATCATACTTTTCCCCTTAACAGTGTTATTAGTCGTTTGTTCATATTTTGACACTTTCGCAAATCCAAATCCTTTACTTTCATTCACGAAGAGTTGATTTTCTAATAGCATATTAAATGATTGTTCTCCAGTGAAAATTTTCGAGTAATCAACTCAATTTTATTAACTTTTGATTTTAAAATTTTATTTTCATTTATTAACTTCGAACAACAACTAATTGTACTACTCTCTTTTCAAAATTATTCATTTTCAAGGCCATATTTTCATTTTCAAGCTCTCTAATTTTAGTCTCAAATTCTAGCATCTCAGTTTCAAAGAGTTGGAGTTTTTTAAATTCGTTGCTTTTAAAATCCTTGATTTTTTCAATCTCCTTTTCAAACTCATGATTTAATCGAATAATTTTAGATTTGCTCAAAATCTCATTTTATTTTTCAATGGTTTTGAAATTTTCATTGACCTCGTTTAATTTCTTTTCAAAATCGCACATTTAAAACCTTTCGACCTCTTAAAACTATTCAACACTTTTTGCAAAATATTACTTTTACAAATCAACTCAGTTTTGTTCTTCTTTCGAATCAAAATTTCATTTTCCAACTTTTGAAAGTTTTCATGAAAACAGGCAAATTCTTTTTCATAGTCCAAACACCTTTTGTATTTAGAATTTTTATTTTTCTTAATATTTTTAAGCTCATTTTTTAAATCATTATTTTTCTGACGCGGTTTAAATTGTTCCCTATTCAACTTATTATTTTTCATCTCAAGAGCTTCATTATTTTCAATTAATTTTCGACGCAGGAGAAATAAATCATTGAATGAAAAATTACTTATCTCATTGGTTATTGAATCTTCATCACTACTGCTTTTTTCAAATCCTGTCAAGCATGTTTCTTTAACTAAGTCATTGTGGAGGATTTCTCACCGTTGTTGACCTTTGCACCATATATTGATCAACTATGTTCCAAATTTCCTGTGCACTTTCACAATGAGAGATATGGTTAAAATTATCTCGATTAATATGAGAATATATTACATGCATAACAAGAGCATTAATCGAAGTATTTTTCTTGTCCACTATATCACACCCATTTTTAATAATATCCCAACATTTAGAATCAATATACTTTAAATAAAATTCCGTTTTTAATTTCCAACTTAGAAAATCTGTTCCATCGGAAATAGAGGGAATAATACTGGACCGACTTTCGCTAGATTTGCAACTAGGGTTAGACATCTATGCTATTAACCTTGCTCTGACACCACTTGTAGGATTGTTTTCACTCTAGAGTAGGGGTGAATAGGGTGTACTAATAAAAATTAATGAGGAAAAAAAATAAAAGTATAAAGTAATGCAGTAGATATCACACACAGATTTACCCAGGTTCAGCAAAAACCTACCTATGTGCTGCCCTCAAGGTTTCTACTAGAAATTAGGCAATCAGACGCTTACAAAAACACGTATACCTACGATACCCGCTAACTCGATTAACCTAACTCTAGGCTCAAAATCCTACCACAACTCAGCCACTAAATTATGAATTCTAGAACTATGCCCCGAAGTTTGTACCTAGTTACACAACTAGAAATTACACAATTTTGAAAGAAAACTACAAATAAAATAAAACTAAAACAAAACCCTATTTTTAACTAAAGCCCAATATAAAATAGAATCGACCCAAATAATAATTAAAAGAGATATTGCCTTCTCTTTTTCATTAGAGTAGTATCTTTGGCCTTTCCCTTTTGCTTCTCTTTAAAAATTTAGAGTTTTGATGATTTGAGTCGCCGCCTGAAAAATTATAGCTCGAATCATTTGCTGGTATGCTCTTAATTCACTTAGATGATTCTTCAATCAGTTTAATTGTTCACGGCTGCTTCCAATGTCGAGCTCAAATGCTGGTTTGAATTGGTATGTGATTTTTTGATTTTGATTATTCTCGACTTGATTCGAGTTCTGGATTGGTTCGTGATTTATCTCAAGGCTTGCTCTCTGATTTTGCTTGAACTCCAATGAGTATTTTTCAATGATGAAATTGGGTTAAATAGGGATAAAATCCCTATATTTTCGTTCATATATTTTTGATTTGAATCTTCAAGTTTCTGTGCTCGGCGTTGATTTGTAATCGAATGTAGGTGATGATTTCTGACTTGTTCGTAGTTGATATATTCGAGTTGCTTTGCGTTCTTTTATCCTATGACTTTGGCCATTTGATTTTTGCTTGAACAATTGTGATGATTCTGACTTGTTCATCTTCGATATATTTGAATTTTGCTTGAATAATTTGAGTTAGTTTCGATATTACTGCCATTGACTTGTTCAATTCGTTGCTTATATGACCTTTGGTTGAAAATGTATGACCCGCGACTTGAGATAAATATGACTTCCTAAAATATTGGAATCTATAATTTTGTCCCAAACTTTGATTTCGTTATCATGTTGCCCTCTATTTTATTTTCTGAAATTTGTTTCTTTTGATTGAATTCTCTTGAAATGTTTGCTGGTCATCTCCATGTATATACATACATATGTCTGTCTGTATATATGTGTGTGGTTCTGACTTTGCTTGCATTATCTCTGTGAAACATGGCTGCCACTTGATATGATTTTGATGTATGTCATTTTATTGATCCAGAGTCTCTTGCATGCTTGAAAGTGTGAATGCATATCCATGTTGAATCGAGTCTGTGTACATTTGGAGTCTTGTTCTTGTAGTCTGCATTGTGACTTTGTTCTAGGGTTTGCTTGTGTACTTCATGTACTTGTATGTGTGATTGGTATTACTGCAGCTCTTGTGTGTTGCTTATATCTTGATCTTTATGTGGTTGATGCTGTTGCTCCAATGCCTGCGGAGCCCTTTGTATTCATGTTAACTTATTTGTGAAGTATGGTTTTATCTCCATTTCATTGCTCCAATGCCTCCATGTTTGGGTTGAAATGTCGCATTCACCACTTTATACATGTGAGCATTTTGAACTCCTATTTTGTTTTGCTTAAGTCATACTTTCTTTATTCTTATGCATGAACATTTTGCTGTGTTGTTTTGACTTTGTTGACTGGTCCATATTTTTCCATTGACTTGTTGAGTTTTGGTTTGTGTTTGTATTGCACTTGAGTTGAATCAGGCCTAAGCTTGGTTTTTACCTTGTGCACACCTATCCCTTCAGTTTTAACGAGCAAGTATATATCAGTGTGCACGGCTTTATGACATGTACAATGATACACTGTGTATGTCACAAGTTGTTCGTGTAAGATAAGAAAATAAACGATGAAGAACAACCCTAATAACTGAGGCAAATAATATTTTCAGAACACATATTTTATTTTGCACTGCAAAAATATTTCTTTTTCAGTTTTACCGTGTCAGTTATTTAACAGGTATAACAGATGGTTGGACACAAGCTAAACCTAGTCAAGATCAAACTTATGAATGTTGAGTGAATTATGTAGTGAGGTGAAATATGTATAAAAAATTGTATATTGAAAATTGTTTTGTAATTGAAACTTGTATAGTGAGAGCTTAAATTTGTACTATTCGAATTTGAAATAAAATATTTATTTGAATAAAATATTTGTTTAAATAAGAATTCCAAGTTATTTATTTTATTAAATAAATATTTATTTAATTATTTGGAAAAATAAAATAGTACAATAACAAATACATTTAAACAAATATATATATATATATATATATATGTTTATTATCATCAAACAATAATCATATGCTATTGTATTATACCTCAAATATGTAGGCAGGGCATATAATTTCATTGCATATGCATAGATTTAGCCTATAACTCCAATTTAACTTTTCAAGCATATAAGAATAGGTCTACAACGATATAAATCTAATATTTTACAAATGCATAAAATATCCCCACTCACCTTTTTAGCTTTCCAAATCGCTAGATCTAATTCCTGTTATTTCAGTTTGACTCCACTTTTTTTTCCTATTTGGATTTATATACTTCCTATTTGGATTTCTATACCATAAGGGTATACCAATCTATAAAAATTCTAGATTAGGAAAAAGATTTGGGCTTTGAGTTGTATTTAAATCCAAATTTATAGTTTACATTGACTTGGCAATTTGATTTGACCATATTTTTTTACTCTATCATCTTCTATAATTCTCTGGTTGTATATACATATAATTTATAACTATTTCTAAGATTTTAGAATATAGAGAAGAAGAGAAAATGATAGAGCTTCGGCGTCGCTCCAAAAATATGTGCTTAGAAGTGAGCATCTGGGTCTATATTTATAGACATTCAAATCAATGCAAGCCGTTTGATTAAACGTTTTTAAATCCAAGCCATTTGGCCAAAGATTTACTGTCATTTTTAGGTTGGCAACAATCGACCACTTATATCCATAGGTAGACTGCCACCGGTCAACCTAGGAGCATCTTGGGTCGACCACCCTATTTTTTTTACGGTGAATTTATCTACGTTGTTGATTTTCATTCCTTGCTTTGAACGATTGCGTTATCAGTCTCCACTTACATTTCTTTGTTTCCAAATTTCCTTTAATGCTAACTTTTCTTATTGTTCAAGTTTCCATTAACGTTAGTATTTAGCATTAATTAACTTTTATTACAGTAATTACATATATATATATACATACATATACAAATACATATATATATTTCCTATTTAGAAACTTCAAAGGCTAATAACTTTTTTGTTTGAATTCCGACCGAAAATTTTTATATATGAAAATTGATCAGAAAATTGCCACGAACACAAAGGCATATGTTTCCTAGCCAAATTCTGAAGTTTGCAGAAATTCTATTTTTCAGTGTTATTATTTATTATTAAATTTCTTTTTAATTCTTTGTCATAAAATCATGGGGTGTTACCACTCACATGAGTATATTTATATATACTCATAAACTTACCAAACACAAATTTTGTCAAATCAGTAGTAGGTTTATTTCCTAATTAATTTAACATCCATAATATTTATGACATAATAAATAGTATCTCATAAATAACAATTTGACTCTTTACTTAACAAACTAATAATACAAAACAATTAACTGATACACACATATACACATAAGAGTATATTTGACATACTCTATTTTATATAAATATCAAATTGATTAAAATAAATCAATTAATTAAAATCTTTCTATACAAGTTAAATAAAATAAGATTTATTGAAATAAACTTCAGATTGGATTTAAAATCAATTAAACTTCATAGGCCTAACAATGATCGAAAACGGTTTATTTCAAAATTCACCATTTTAACCCGCTTTCGACGAGCACAGAACCTTCAATCCTGCCATGAACAACAATAATGACTAGTAAGCTGTCTTTAAAACAATACCGAGATGGTCATTCAGTGAGAATATGATCATAACCACGATTAGTCATACCAAAATGATCCATAGGACAATAAAATACATCAAATAACAGAAGTACCAATGATATATGAACACCCAACAATGAAGTATTTAATGGAGTTGAATTAAATGAAGATGTCAAGGTTAATGAAGATAATGTCATAGTTAATGATGAAGATGTTGTTGAAGTTAATGAACATGAGTATGATAATGATATTGTAGACGATGACATTGATTACGATGTTGAGAATTGGTAACTTATGTATAATTTTTTGTAAGTCTGCTTTTATATATGCACATTAATTTTCATTTTTCTCTATTGTTAATAATCATAACTATGAAGGTATGTATGTGTGTATGTACAATTATTCAATTTCGGGCTTATACGCCTTGACAACTGCTAATTCCATTATCATATTCGCTCATTTTTGAAATATATAGGAATATATCTAGTGACACCACTATATAAGATTTGGATCAGCTTAAAAATCAAAAACATGTTCTTAGTAATGGATGGCTACTCCAGTTGTATTTCATAGTACAACACATGTTATGTATCCATTATTATATTGTATACATATTTGCACATGTATTATTATAACTTATATGTGTAGTCGAGGTTGAAGGCACAACTGTGGTGGGCCTACTCGTCAGATCATGGCGGATCCCACTCAGATAAGCATGACACACATATGTTGTCTCCTTTTATTCAGTCTGATGTTCATGTTGCACATGTTGATATTACTAGTCCATTACTCATGCATCTAAGACAAACTTTTCCTTTGACAAATGAGTTGATAGTTTCGAGAAAAAACAAGAATTAGTGTGAGCAATTACTTATACAAAAAATAATCATACACACAATAACATTGATACACACTCACATACAGTCATTATGATAATATCTTTTGTCAAGTTATACATAGATACATGTGAACTAATTAAATAGTTTGAATTTTTGTAATTAAATATGCATACATACATGCATACATACATACGTATATACATACCACATACATACATATACATATATACAGTGATACTCACATGCATACACACCCACATTCATACACACACATACATACACACATATACACACTCATACACGCACATTCGACGCCATTCACGAAGGCATGCTTACATGGGTCATAGATTTATGGCTGACATCTACACATTCTCGTTGATTTGAAGACATTCATGTTTCAGGATTTTATGTTAAATATTTTTATTACACAACACACTATATATATTTCTAACAGGCTTACATACATACATACATACATACATACATACATACATATATATATATATATATATATATATATATATCTGTGTGTGTCATTTTATTCATAATAGTAAATTGCATTTGCAAAGGAAAATTTTCTAAAAAATTGGCGTTTTTGAAGGAATGGTGAGAAAGGTTTAAGCATCCAAAGCAGCCTACAAATATCTAGAGTTAACCTATAATATGGGCTGGAGTGGCACAAAGCATCCAACTCTGTCCCAAGGAATATACGAGTAGTTCTAACCATATTGGTAGGCAGTGAACTACAAAAAAGTCACAAAATAATTCCAAATTTTGGAATAAAAATTCCAATTTGCATAGCGCTAGCTCTAGATCATACGCAGCTTAGCGTAATGATCTGGTATATATTTATTTATTAAATTTATTTAACATTTAAATAAATTGAAATATGATTATATGATAATTTGCTTAATTTAAATTTTCAATGCGAAGAGAAGCATAATTAGCTTGAATCTTGACATGTCTAATGTAAGCCTCACAAGATTGAGTCATCGGATGTGCCCACCACAAATAGTTGAATAGATGATGCTTCCATGGTGTTTGCAGCAAGTTGTCCCTAAAACTTCATTTAAATTATATTTACATACATACATATACATACGTAGACATTTATACATATACATACATACACACACATATATGTGCAAAATTCTAATGAACACACAAAATAAGAAATAGACAAATACCAGGCTACGATCAACAAGTTTCAAAGTGAAAGTGCAAAGATAACAAATGAAGTAAAGAGGTGTTCAATGCAATCGACAAAGCTATGCAATCAGTAGATCTATGCAAAAAGAATGGATCATATGCCCAGCTATGATAATATTTCAAAGGCAATTTCTTGAAATTTTGTTATAATATATGTATAGTATATCCACATCTGATATGTATATGAAAAACCTCATATGCATATGTTTAATATGTTAAATATTTGTAAACATTGGTTATAAATCCCAATAACCATATGTATATATGTTTATTTTCTATGTATGCTTAGTATAGTTAATTAACATATCCTCATTTTCTACTGGATGTATCATTTTTATCCAAATTTTTGGGTATAATGAAAATACATTACCATAGGGATTTAACGTTAAATTGATTTAAATAATGAAAATTGATTTGGAATTGGAAATAGATTTGAAAATATAAGAGTGAATGTTTTGAATTTTTTTAAGGATATATTGGATTTGGAAATGTTAAATATTATTTGAACCGAGCGACTGTCAAGTGAATTTAGAAATCGAGAAGAAGACAAAATGGTTTAAGAACTTTAGGGCCAAGCTTGAAATGGTCGTAGGAAGGACCTCTTTAGCTTCAAAATCCAAGTTTCAAGGAAAAATTGATCGGTATCGATCACTTTTGTTGTCGGTACTGACATGTTTTGCTTATGAATTCTTGTGTGCTTGTGTGTGGTCAAGGAATAGTATGTTAGAGATATCCTATTGAAGTCCATCTATGAAGAAGTAGATGAAAAAATCCAAAGCTTTGTAGAAAAGGACAAGTCCCGTATAAGGCAAGTCGTATTGACACCAACATTATTTGATGGGGAAACTTAGGAACTTAACTTAATGACTTGAAGATATGGGCAAGCATAAGAGGAAATATTAACTACTTTATATTTAATGGTTGGTACCAACTACTATTATGGTCGGTACTAACATGATTTTTGAGCACGGGAAGACTTGTTCTTTCCTCCTACTTTATCAGATCTGGATTCTTACGCTTTTTCTACAATCTAACAACTATGATGGACAATTCCACTATAAATAGGAGCACTATGGCTACTAGAAAGGGCCTTTTAGATTCTCTTTGGCCTCCACCTTCTTCATCTTCTATTCTCTACTCCACCCATGCCACTTTGAGCTTACTTTTTCTATTTTTGATCTAAAACGATTACAAAGCTCTTATACTTGTGATAAATTCAACTCTAATAAGATTAAAGTGGACATCGGCTATAGAATTTGCCGAACCATTATAAAATTCTTTGTGTTCTCGTTATTTACCATTGATATATTTAGGTCTACTTTGTTTTTTGTTGATTTGGAGTGTTGTTCCAATTTTTGGTTTAACATTTTTGGTGCTTTCACTGAGAATTAAATTTAGAAGTATATTTGGCTCGGTATGGTAGATTTAGGCATTCAAAAGTCAGATCCTGAAGTTTGTTGTAGATCTAAAGTGATTTGATTTTTGAAATAATGTCCCCTAGGAGGTCTAAAAGAACAGGAGATGTAGTAGGTAGAGAAGATGAAGCTTCACACCATAACAAAAAGATTAGCCCATGACCATCTAACCCGTAGGAGATGGTGTCAAAGGTTGAATTTGTCAGAATGATGGCTAAATTATACCACAGGATGGTGGATAGTTAAAAAGCATTTCTTGATAAGATGGATGCAAGTAATTTCTTATTGACCAAGAAGTCCCAAAGGCATAGGATGAGCCAGAGAGATGCGTCGTCTTTAATTTTTAGGGAAGAAATTCAGCTTCCTCTGACCAGAATAGAAAGGGCGGGAAGCAAAAGATGAAGGAAAAAGCTACCGGGGCATCAAAGAAGACAACTAAGAGAAGTGGCCAGAATTTGGCCATGACTAATATGGTTAGTATCAACCAAAAAATTCGTCGGTATTGAGCATAATTTAGGTGGTTTCGGTAAACATCTACTTGAGGCTATTGATTTGTCCAACATTGAAGAGGATTTGAAGGATACCCGTAAGACGTTTGGGCAGAATTTTGGCACGTAAAATGTTGGTGCTCAAATGAACATCAAAGAACTAGCTAGGTGTTATAGAAGATCTGAAGGATTGGATCTCCCAGAGATAGAAGAGCCTAGAAATCATTGTACGAACCAAGAACATTTGCTAAGTCAAACACTCGGGGCTATTCCTGATGGTCGAGTTCTGGATAACTAGGCTAGTCAAGAATATGTAGCTGATATGATAAGGAGATTTATGAATGATAATCAATCGAAAGAGAATGAGGAATGGGGCTCAACACCTAGCAGAACACCTTTTACCGATGATATCTTACGGGTGGAGTATCTCAGATATTTCATCATGTCAACGATGTCATCGTATAATGGGAAAACAAACCCTAGACAACATACATCGAAATATGAGTGGCACATAGATGGTGCTAGAGATACCTATACAATAAGGCATATATGTTTCCCCATATTCCTAAATGGGGTAGCTACAATGTGGTTTACTTGACTCATGCTAAAATCCATATCTACATTTGATCAATTGGCAAAAATGTTTATGGAGCATTTTAGGCTCCATAGCATTCAATCGAAGGATGTAACGTCCTTGTCGAGTATTAATTCATCAGCGTACCAAAGAGATCCTGAAGGATTTTTTGAGTCAGTTTAATATTGCTACAACAGAGGTGAGCAATCAAGAGGAGGGTATCATTCTGATGGCCTTAGTCTAGGGTATACATTGGGAAACAGAGTTTGGCAGGTGGTCGAAAAGAAAACAATCGCATATTATGAGAGTTCTATCATAAAGTGTCCGAGTATTTGCGCTTGGAAGAGGCAAACCTGGTCATTGGAAAGACTAGTGGCAGATCATCAAATGAGGCCTCGAAGAGCAACGTTGCTATTAAATAAACTAGCGAGAGCGCTGATAACACTGTGTCCAATGTAGAAACCAATAACAACAATAAAAAAGGAGAAATCAAGGTGCTGGTGGTAAAAGGAATGATACCAAAAACTGTCCAAGATTCTTGAAGGCGAAGGATTATATTCCCTGAATGATACATTGGAAAATATATACATTGCTATGCAAGGAACCAAGAATTATAAGATGCTCCTTGGAGGGAGGTAACTGAAGCTGAGCGGGGCTCGGGGAAGATTTGCCGCTTCCATGACACTCATGGGCCCAATACCAATGACTACCGTCATTTAAAAGACGTGATTGAAGACCTAATACATAAAAAGAAGTTGTAACGGTATGCAAGAACCTATAGGATGGAAGGAAAAATGCTAGACCTTAGGGTATAATGCATAGAGGGATCGACCTTGGGCGACTAGATATTAGGATCGTGATTAACACAGTAGTTGGAGGACCTCATCCATCATAGAAGAGTTGGAATGAGATGGAGCGGTATGAGAATTCGTTAAAAAACATGCCACTGGAGAGTCATTTTGTTGTCGAAGATAGATCTCTGGCAAAATAATTGAAATGCATGAGTGATGATAATGATTTTCAAGATAGAGATGTCAATGGGGTGCAAACACCGATGCTTGACCATAAGTGGTTATGGTCGTGATACGGCCAATAACTGTGCATCGTGTTCTGATTGATAGTAGAAGTTTAGTTAATATTCTGTCTAAGAAGACATTTGACCGGATGAATATAAGTCCGAAGAACATAGAGCCGTGTAAATCCCACATTCGAGGATTTACCAAAAAGAAAAAAGATCTTATTAAATGTATTGACTTATCGATGGAATTGGCTGAAGGTGACTGCAAGATTGTGTAGGTGCTTCCTTGGTGATCGTTGATGAGTTTTTTTTTGGCTTAAAATGGTTATACTGGGACGACCAACCCTTACTAGTTTTAGAATAAAACTGGCCCTATGGTTTTTGATGATGAAGTTCCCCACGAAGAATGGGGTCGGAATTGTCCAAGGCAACCAAAGCACGTATGGTAAATAGTAAGTCGACGAGCTCAGAGACAAAGCGACATGAGGAATGAAAAAGTGTAGAGAAGGCTCTCTGCATCAAATACCATGGATGCATAGCAATTACCGCCTAAGCCCTACCTTGGATCCCATAACAAGTTCTACAAACCTATGGACCCCAGAAGAGAGATGAATGATGCAAGGACGACACCAGCGGAGCTAGCTATCAATGTCTTGATCGATGAGGATGATCCTACCAGGGTCCTCAAGGGTGAATCTTTGCTCGACATAAAGATAAGAAAGGAATTGGTGGGGTTTTCCAACGAAAGCCTGGACATATTTTAATACATGTGGAAAATCGTCGAAGATAGTGTAACACATTTAATGTAGATTCAAGATGTCATCCTGCGGACCAGAAGAGATGCATTCTAGGTCTGGAGCGATCTGTTACACTAACAGAAGAAGTGGATGAGGTAATGGTTTTATCAGCAACTCCTTGTACCATGAATGAGTATTGAACCTTATATTCGCCAAGAAGCCAAACTGAAAGTGTCAGACATGCATCAATTATTCATATTTGAATAAAACATGCACAAAGGACAACTTTCTATCGTCGAAGACAGAACAATTTATAGACTCAACGGTTGGACACGAATAGTTGTCCCTTATGGATGCATATTTTGGCCACAATCAACTAGCAATGCACATTCCAGATCAGGAGCACATGAGTTTCATTACTGATTTGGCATTGTACTACTATTGAATGATGCCATTCTATTGGAAGAACTCCAGAGCTATTTACCAGCAGTTAGTAAATAAGATGTTTGAAAATCAAATTGGGTAAATGATGGAGGTTTATGTAGATGATATGCTGGTGAAGTCACAATAATCGATGAACCATATAGATGACCTCACCGAGATGTTCAATGTGCTTCGGAAGTGCAAAATGAAGCTCAATCCATTGAAGTGTTCTTTCAGAGTCGCATCGGAAAAATTTTGGGTTTCATCATGAACTCAAGGGACAACGAAGCTAATCCAGAGCAAATTCAAGCGTCAGAGATGTCAGTTGCCACAAAAACAAAGAGGGAAATGTAGAGCTTGAACGAGAAAGTCACTACGTTGAGTCGATTCATTTCAAAGGTAAAGGTTAAGTGCATGCCATTCTTTAATGCCCTCAAGAAGGAGAAAGGAAATTTTTTATGGACAGAGGAACGCCAATAAGATTTCTAGAAATTGTTATCACATATAGAAAGACCACCAATCTTGTCGATGCCTTTGGATGGAGAAGACCTTTTCATTTACTTAATAATACCTATTCACACAGAGGGTGACCTTGTTGCATGAGGAGTCAAAGATCCAAAGGCCCATATACTATATCAACAAGTAGTTCACCAAAACAGAAAAAAGATGGTTGAAGTTGGAAAAACCTACATACTACTTGTCGATTGCCTCGAGGAAACTACAACCATGCTAACTGGCTCGCTCAATAAAGGTTCTAACAGATCAGCCGCTAAGACAAGTGTCGCATTGACCCAAGACTTTAGGAAGACTATTGTAATGGAACATTGAATCGAGCCAGTATGATATAACATACCATCCTGAAAAGGTGATACGAGGACATGCATTGGCTGGTTTCATCGTTGATTCATCATTCGAGATAGAGAATAAGGGAATGATATGGTCCAAATTTCTTAGTGGAAGTTGTAGGTAGATGGAGATTTCACTAAATGAAGTTCCAGGACAAGAGCTATTTTCGTGACCATAAAAGGGCAAATAATATGCCACGCCTTGAAGTTAGAGTTTCGGGTGATGAACAACGAAGCCGATTATGAAGTATTTATGACTCAAGATAGCTAAAGAACTAAGTGTTAAGACATTGCATATGTTCAGCGTCTACTAGTTGGCGGTTTGCTAAGTTAAGAAGGAATTTCAAGCTAAGGGGACGAGACTTGCCCCTTACTTGACAAAGATGTTGCAGTTATTGAATAATATTGAATACTATACAATCACGCATTTACCCAAAGAAGATAATACGAAAGCTGATTCACTAGTATAGCTAGCAAGTTCCAGGGATTCGCAGCTTATATGACTTGTTCCAATGGAAGTTTATCGATTTCGAGCATCGACCTGATGGTGTACTGGATTTTAGACGACGGGGGAGAAATATAGTCGTTCGATGACTTTAATTAAAGATTATATATTGAAGGAAACTCCCCCGAATGGCGGGAATGAATGGCAAAAGCTCCTTCGTAAAGTTTCATGATTTATAATACAAAGTACTATATACGAGAGGTTACTCAACTCCCTGCTACAACGTGTCACCAAGAATGAAGCAAAGAAAATCCTTTTATACATCTATGAAGGAAGCTTCGATGATCACACCAGGGGGTAGACGTTGATAAAGAAGATACTTCGCCATAAATATTTTTGGTCGAAGATAAACCAAGATGCATCTGATTATACCAATTGACATGATAGGTGATAAAAGTTTACAAAAATACTAAGATCCCCATCTATAGAGCTTATGCAAATGGTTAGCCTGTGGTCGATTGCTGTTTTGGGGACTTGATATCATCAGTGTGCTATGGACGTTAAAAGGTGGATCAAAGTATGTTATTGTAAATGTGGGCTATTACATAGAGTGGGTTAAGGCGGGACCACAATCACAATGACGAAAGTGATTAATTTTATGGTAAATAACAACATATATAGATTTATAGTTCCATAATAAATCATTACTGATAATGGATCTCAATCCAAAAGTACCAAGTTCAAAGAATTTTGTAATCAGTACCAAATTACAAAGTGATTTTCAGTAGTAGCACTTGAGGAATGGGTAGTGGAGGCGGTAAACAAGATCATTAAAACATCCTAAAGAAGAGACTGACAAAAGACAAGGGTAGCTATGTCGATGAATTGCCATTTGAATTGTAGGCTTATATTGTAACCTATAAGTCCATGATAGGGCATACTCCATTCTCTTTGGCCTACGGAGCAGAGGCCATGATTTCGATAGAACTGGATATTCCTTCCTATTGAAAAAAACACTATCATCCTAAGATGAACAAGGAACTCTTGTTTGGGTCCCTCTGCTTGGTTGATGAAAATAGGAAGAGGCCGAACTTATGGTAGCTTCTCATCAGAAAAGAGTGGCTCAACATTCAACGCAAAAGTTGGAAATCGTACATTTGAGGTAGGAGATCTCGTTTAGAAGCGATTCCTCCTTGGTATAGGGGCATTTGGTCTAAGTTGGTAAAGACCTAGGCGATTGGGCAGAAGATTAAAGATAAAACTTTCAAGCTAGCTTCTATTGATAGGATTCCAATTCCACGGGCATGGAATAGTAAATGCTTATGATGCTATTTCACTTAGATTTACTCATTTTATTTTCTGTAAATAAGCAACTATAATGAACCAGAGGTAATGTAATAAGGCAAGACTTGACATTTCCTTTATTTGTAAATAAATCTAGCTTTTAAAACCAATGGAACCATGTTATTGTAAGCTAAAACTTGTGCTGTGTGATTAGCAGTGCAATCAGGTACCTAGAGATTGGTATTAGTCGACTTCTTTGACCCAGATTAGGTTAGGGGAGTATAATCACATTGGGGTCGATCAGAGGATTCACTGTCCCTCCGATCTTGACTAATGCCCGGAGATAGACAAAGTCAAGAAAGGATGCTCGGAGTTAGGCAACTGAAACATCAGTTCCCGAAGATTGGAATTGGTGTGCAAAAGAAGCTTTCATGACTATGTCTATGGCCCGAAAAGATATGCCAAGCCAATGATAAACGATGATGGTCAGCATGTCATTTTGATTAATGCCCAACGACAAGCGAGGTCGAAAGTCAATGCTCATAGTCAAGTATCAAAGACATTGATCCCTGAAGATAGAGGCCAATGAATAATTGAATTACCTATAACCAAGACCGATTTTATGGCCCGACAAGCCATACCCAATCGATGATAAGCGATAAAGGTCAAAAAATGAATCCGTTCAACATACGTAGATAGACTAGATTGAAGTTCGACGTCCATAGGTAGACACCTAGATTGTTGTTTCCCAATGGCTGGAAACAACAAAAAGATGGATGCTTCTCTAACCACAACCTTTCCTACGGTCGAATAGAACTCGACCTAGAATAATCAAGGCTAGCCACAGAACTGGTTGAATGAATATCAAGTTTTTTTAGCCTAGAAAGAAATACTTGGGCAATGATAAATTGAATCGAGTAATAAAATATTGCTCATCAATCATAGAAATTTAGTTATTTGTATAAAGCTGCAGTAAGTAATGGTATTGCACTGACACATGTGTGTGTGTATAGATGAAATAGCATCCTAGATGACTTATTATATATGCAGACAATGGTGTATAGATAGATAAAGTAAAAGTGAAAATATGTCAATATGATAAATAATGTGTAGAAAAACAGTCTTTTATTTACATTCACTTTTATACAAAGAATCGCGGGGGTCTCTCTTTTACAATGTTAGCCAATATGTAAAAGAAAAACAAAATACATCAAAAAGTAAAAAGAAAGCGACTTCACAAAAGCCCGAGCTAAGAAACTACTTCTTCTTCCCCCTTGCTGCTGCTCTTGGAATCATCCTTCGATTGGCGCTTCTTCAATCCTTTCCATCCTCGGCCTTCCCCTTCTTTTGCGTTCTACACCTGAAAGGTGTAGTTTCTTCTTCGGTGGTCGGTAGAATGGGGTGTTCAAGCTTGTCAATGGTAGGCGACGAAGATTGTGGAGAACGATCAGAGCAATGACCTATTGAATGCTTGATTTTGAGAGGAGGAAGCTTGGGAATAAGGCTTGACTTGTTAGAGCTGGTGGCAGGCTTTTTAGTTCTTGGCTCGAGGTTAGTCGTGATTTTATCATAGTCAATTTTCAACCTCTTTGCCATTGTGATATAATCGTCAGGGTCGTTCGTGATGGTAATTATAATGCCTTCTTTCTGGGATTGATTGATGTCCTATAACCTTACCAAAGCCCTTATTTCATATAGGTCTAGACAAGGGCCTAACTTGGAGGGAGGAGTCGGAACGGTTGGCTCTGTAACGACGGAGGTTGACTTGGTAAAGACACTAATACCCAAGCCCTGAGTTGCTGGTGGTGGTGATGGAAGACCTGTAAGTAGATAGATAGTGAAATAAAGGTTAGAGACTGCATCTTGAGAATTGAAGCTTCTTGAACACTGGGGAGACAAGAGAAATACCTTCGCCAGGTAAAGCTCTTTAATCAGAGACTTGGCCATTTTTCCCTCCCAATAGACAACTGAATGGGTTGAGTAATGGAAAGAATAATATAAGGTTCATCAATAATTATTGCAGTGGAGATAGGGATTTCAGTGTGGGCGGCCTCAGAGGTGCTCACTATAGGATTTGTAACTTCTATTGCAGGCTTTGTGGATTTCAAAGTGGATGATTCTTCCCGTTCTGATGTAGTGGAATTGAAAGGAGCCTCAATAGCTACATTCCCTGCAGCTGCATCCTGGGCGGCTAGAATGGCTTTGCCCTCCTCCAAGAATGCAATATCTTCTGCATCCAAGAGCTTTGCCTTTAATTCTTTCTCAGTAATACCCTCATCGGCCGTAGCTGCTCAATAGAATATTTCCTCCCATGCATGTGCCAATGTGATAAGCGTAGCTATCCCTCAACCATTTTAAGTTCTTGTTTTTGATGACATTAGAAAAAATACTAAAGGGCAGCATTTGTCTCTTCTTGATTTTTAGTAATCTGGGCCTTTAGCTTTGTGATTTCGCCGGTAACCACAGCAAGATAAATTTGAAATTAAGCCTTGGTGTCTACTTCTGCTTTTAAACTGGCCTTAAGGCCATTGACTTTTTTCCTAGTGTGTCTTCAACTCTAACTCATTGGACTATAAACTCTCATCTTCTACTTGATTTGTGTCATAAGTTCAGTTTTCTCTTGGTCGGAAATTTTATCCGACTGTTCATCATGTCGGTAGCTTGTGCGTGGACTTTAGATAACACCTTATTCAGCACTTTCTTTAGCATGCCGGACTTTGTAGCTTCATCCCTCTCTTTGGTGATGCTAGTAAGTTGAGTTTTGTAATAAGCAACTATTCTATCATGATCTCTCCTTTTGATTTCAAACAACTGGATCTCTGTTTGGTTAATTTTGTTAATACCAAAGAGGGCCTTAGTGAGTTTCTTACACTCAAAGAATTGGCCCACCATTTCATTAACACCAATGATCATGTGGCTCGCCTCCTAGCAAAGATATCTTTGATGCTATAATTGAACTTGATCACCATTATGCAATAATCACGCATAGCAGCCTGGATCTCAGTGTTGATAGCTGTTGATGGGCCTGGAGGGTGTGGTGGTGGAGCAGTATGAATTACAATTATTTTCGATTTACGGAAGCTCGATACAGTGGTAGTTAGGGGATGAGTTGATGGAGGTTGTTGCTGATGAACGAATGAAGTATGCGGCTGAGAAGCATAAGTGATGCACCTAGATTGATCACAGGAACCATGCAGTCTTTTCTCTGAATCATTCCATTCCTTTTCTTCTAAATAACACCTTTTCCTTTCCTCCTCATCTTGATATACCTTACCCTTCCTTATCCTTCCTTCCTCCTCTGACTCTCGATATGAGCTAGAGCGATGTATGTAGAGGTTAAGGTTGAAGAGTGATGTTGGCTTATACCCAAATGAAGATAATTTATGCGATCCTTACAATTTATCTGAATAGAAGAAGAAGGCGTATCAGAAACTTTATTAAGGACAAAGGTAGATTGTTGGTGTTCGTCTGTGTGAAGTGCGAATATCTCCCTAAGTACTCTATGGACGAAGGAGAGGGAGAAAAGAAGTAATAGAAGAAAGAGAAGAAAAAGACGCAGCGGATGATGACGGTGAATATTACGGCTTGGGCGAGAATGAATCGTATATGGAAACATCTCCTGAAGATAAAACTGCTCCTATTCCGTATCGTCGGATGCGGTTAGTCATCAAATCTTCATTGCAAGCCCACGGTCCAAATTTAGCGCCAATCGGTGAGGAAACACCTCTTGCGGGCTCTTTAGAGAACATATACGGCTCACTGAGTGATATCAGCAGATCTCTTGTCTTTCGGTACTATAAGCGCTGCCTTTGAAGAAACCTTGAATGCGCACTCTGGTGACTTTACTTTCCCATCTGGGGCCTCAACAAGGATGTCCCCAGATGGGAAAGTAAAGTCACCAGAGTGCTCATTCAAGGTTTCTTCAAAGGCAGCGCTTATAGTACCGAAAGACGAGAGATCTGCTGATATCACTCGGTGAGCCGTATATGTTCTCTAAAGAGCCCGCAAGAGGTGTTTCCTCACCGATTGGCGCTAAATTTGGACCGTGGGCTTGCAACGAAGATTTGATGACTAACTGCATCCGACGATACAGAATAAGAGCAGTTTTATCTTCAGGAGATGTTTCCATATACGATTCATTCTCACCCAAGCCGCAATCTTCATCGTCATCATCCGTTGCGTCTTTTTCTTCTCTTTCTTCTCTTACTTCTTTTACTTCTTTTCTCCCTCTCCTTTGTCTTCTCTTTATCTTCCTTATTTCCTTTCTTCTTCTTCTTCTTCTTCTTCTACTACTACTTCTCTTTCTTCTCCTCTTCCCTCCTTTACCATATTCTCTTCTATTGTCATCTCCTCTCCTTCCTTGGCACTTACTTAGTCGCCTTGCCCTTTAGCATCGTCTTGATCATCATCATCAGATGAGGGCAAAAGGTCCAGCAACTGCTCAAGTTTTCTTGGATGGGAGCGAAAGAGGAGCATCATGTCTATCGAGCTACAGTAGGCCATACCGGCAAAGCCTATCGTTAGTTTGTAGGAGGTGGTGCAAAAATTGAATTCAACTTCTTTCAGGAGTGTTAGTGTATCGGCATATGCACTGCTTTCACATCAGTTAGAAGGGTATGCGAAGAGCACAAAAAAGGAGTTAAGTGTCCGAATAAGGAGAGTTAAAATGAAGTAAAGATGATAAAAGAAATGAATTACGTCCATACAACCATAGTCTTTTGAAATTGTAAGGAATCAAATGAAGAAGTATTCTCTTTTGAAATAACCGAGCATGTTGAGTAGTGCCTTGATTACTTTATAGTGGTTCCAAATTTCGACGATCAGTAGAGAAGGCGAGTTCACTCTCTTCTTGAAACTTAAAAGTTATAGCAACTCCTAGAAGTTCGGGGGATGGTTTAATCTCATCATGAAAAGGATATACAATGAATTGAACAGGGCATACCCGATGTGCTTGAGTTATAGCTAGACAAAGTTCTTAAAGGAAGAATTTAAGAAATTTGTCAAAGGGAGAAACGGCTCCATCCTAGCATATATATATATATATATATATATATACATACATATATACATATATTGCAGGATGTGAATTTTTGGTGTGGATTGTTTGCTCGTTGATAAATTTTGGCAGTAGGACGTTGTTCTTTGGGATTCCATGACGGAAGTAGATGTTCAGAGTGATTCCATGGTTAACAAAGACAGTGTCTGGTCTGGAGTGCAATCCAAGACCCTTAGGCCACGTTGCTTGTCTAATGGTGGAGGAAAATTTTGAATAGGTGTCACTGGAATAATTGATGGAGTTCATATGTATCAACGTCACCATCCAGATGGAGTACATGTAGAGGACTGTGCACTAGAAGAGCCAGCTTTAGGAGGATTTAAGGGATCATAACCAACTTCAAGATAAGGAGATCGTCAAGTCATTGTGAACTGGAAAGTTTGATAGCATACGTGGTGAGGTATGTTTTATTTTGAAATTTATTTTATTTAAAACCCATGTAGCCCATGTGTAGAATCCGACAGATATTGATATATGTTGACCAATCTGGCTCTGGACATCGACCAGGGCAACGTAAAGTGTTAGTCTATGTAGTGTGCATCCTATGTTCAAAACCCGATGTACGGATCACTCTGTGTAGTTAGCCCGCTCATGCTGGCAAACGAGCTCCATTATATGATTGAATTGTATGTCGGATCTTACCCATTATAGTGGATTGAATGATAAAAGAACCTTTGTTTAGAGTGACATAGAGTCTTCTTTCTAGGAACACAAGATTGTGCTATGATTTGGAATATTTACTTGAATGATCTATTTAGATGTCAAAGTGCATTGATACGAAAGTTCTTCTGAACCGTCTCACCAAAATCAAGTCGTCAATCCTCACTCAACCGTAATTCAATAGAAGTTGTTTTATATGTCTCACTGAACAGAGACTTGTCGCATACGGTCAAATTGAGATTGATAAAAGAAGTTCTCAGGGCAAAAAATGAAAAGCCATGGATTAGACAGCGAATGTTTCTAGAATTTAAGATTTAAATGAAGACTTGATGTCGCTTGGTGTCCTCCCCATAAACGATTAAATTTTTCTTGAAAAAGCAATCAATCCCGATTTGACCAAGTAGAGCAGTGATCGATGGTAGATGAATAACAACTTGGACTTGATGGCTACGACAACCTCTATATCCCCTGCGGCGGCCATGATAGCAGCGCCATTTGAAAACCCACCTCGATTCGAGTAGTTTTGGAAAAAATGGAGAAGAAATCAGGGCCGATCTGATAGAGGTGGTGGAAAATCGCCTAAGAAGGTGATGTAAATGGCGCTGGTAGTGGTCATTGACAAGGTGTGAGGTGGCAGTGGCTAGTTGATCTATTGAAAAAACTATGGTGATGGTTGAAGGTTTGAGGTCGTTGAAGGAAAAATAGCTCGGTGCTCGGAATGTAAGAAAGTGAGTGAAAACTGCTAAGTCCCAACATGATTCAACTATTAATTTTTCTAAAAATAAGGGAAAATGAAGGAGATACCATACCTGATCAAGTCATACTATGATCTCCAAGATGATGAGAGTCTCCACTTGATTGTAGTGAGAGAGATGTTACACGAGCTATTTGAAGTGATGAATGGTTATCGTCAGAACATATATGACGCTTCACATATGAGCGTTGGCTACATGAGAAGGATCGTTGGGAAGCTAACATGATATCAGCCGTCTTGATCCAAAGCATGCTTTATTTTCAACAGAAATATAATTTGGGGGGTAACTGTTATCTAGTATTTGAACCGAGCAATTTCAAGTGAATCTGGACATCGAGTGAAGACAGAATGGTTCAAGAACTTGTGGGCAAGCTTGAAATGATCATAGGAAGAACCTCTAGAGATTTGAAGTTCGAGTATGCAAGGCAAAAGTAATCAGTACTGACATGTTTTGCTCGTGGATTCTTCTATGCTTGTGTTGTGGTCAAGGAATAGAATGCTAGAGCAATAATATCGAAGCCCATCGCCGAAGTAGGTGAAAAACTCCATAGCTTTGTAGAAAAGGATAAGTCCTCTGTGTGTGTGTGTGTGTGTGTGTGTATTGACAATAACATGATTTGATTGGAAAAATTATGAACTAAGCTTAGTAACATGAAGATATGGACAAGCATAAGAGGAAATATTAGCTACTTTGTAATGACCCACCTTTTTGGACGGTTTAAATCGACAATAAACCACATATGTCAAGTCAAACCATTCAAAAAGGAGGATTGTTAATGAGGTAAATAAGAAAATAATAGAAAATAAGGAAAAACAAAACATAGAATCTCATAGCGGAATGACAAAATATAATAATCAAATAAATAGTTCATGAAGCTGTTTTACAAATGATATTTGATTACACTTTTACAGTACAAATCAGAGTTATACATACAGCAGAAATAAATAAATAATGCAGCAGAACACATGATGTAGTGGGATAATAAATAATGAATAGTAGACTCATCTCGGTATTCATCCTCCAAAACAAAATGATCTTCAATACACTGAAAAGCTCAGGTTGACACGTGCGTAATGAAAAGACAAAACAATCGAGTCAGGACTAAAAGATCTCATGTAAGTCAAATCAAATAAGTAGAATAGAAATATTACTGTAATGGTTTCAAAGATGTTACGGGATTTTCATCTCCTATCAAGCGTACAACGTGGATATAATTATTTAAAAGATTTCAAATAATTCGGAATACCAATCTCAATCATTTTAATGAAAATAAATCCGAAGTTTAAATTTAAAACACAAACCTTTCAAATAATTCAATTCCAATAAACAATCCAAATTCAAGAAATTATATGGGTATATGTCATCTCAACCAGTATCCAAAACCAAAATTTCCAAATCAATGGAAACCACATGGGTTATCATTTTAATCCATAGTGATAATAGAGATATATACATAAATAAACATCCAATCATCCAAAATGTCAACCAATAACATCTATCACAATCCAACATCCAAATCAGTCAATAAATCACAACAATCAATTGATTATCATTACCAGGTGTTTAACTAGCAATTTATATTCAGTATTAATTAAATGATAGTTTAGTTCAATATAAATTCAAATTTAACTTAGACGAAAATCTAAAAAATACCAAATAGCAATCAATAAATTTCTAATCACACCATAAATTCAATTTAACTAACATAAGATAATTTAGTATTCATGAGTGGGTCAATACACCCACCTTTGATATTTATAATGCAAAAATCCAAACAAAGAGGCCATTCCCAACAGTCTCCAAACTCAGCCAAATCTATGTTATGTCGTCAGGAATTCCAATACGAGTCCAAGGAAGAAACTACACATGTATCAGAGCTCATATGTAGAAGATATGCATGTTATAAGGATATATTAAAAACATACGTACACATTTAATTATTAAAATAAGAAACTTTAATAACTCACGTTTTCAAATTTGATGTACCAAAACAAAGGCAAGAAGTAGAAAGCCAAAACCTTGAAAGCTAACTTTCATTGTTCAATTTTTTGAAGGCTTCTTGCAAAAGAAGGAAAGGTGATGAGGAAAGATGCGGATGTGGTTGTGGAAGAAATATATGCTCACACTATTTTTTTTGAACATAGCTTTAGTTAAAATGAATTGGCAGTAACTAAGTGGAGGTATAATGCAATGTTGACATTGAGACTTTGAGGAAAAAAATAGGGGCCCCGATGTTTGAAAAATAATGAAGTTCTACGGGAAAGAATGAGATATGATATGAAACAAAAGAAGAAAGGGAAGTAACAAACGAAATAGGTATGGTAGGGACAAATACAATGAAGCTTCATGATCTAAGTAAATGTTTAGGTTATAAAATAAACAAAACGGAAACATGAGAAAGGATGTGAATATACATTTCAACTACATCAGAGAATTGCAATAAAACCATATGTGGAAATAGTGGCAGATGTATTGAATAATAAGGAAATGAAGGGACCACTTAGGATATAATTAATTGCATGTTTCACTCAATTAAATATATTAACATCAAATATATTTTTTTTACACCCATTTAAACATAATTAACATACAATAAATAAATTTGAATACAACAAGCAACGTAACATTACACAAAATAAAAGATGGTCCAGAACTCAAATTCATGTTTTTTTTTTCAAAATAAATCTCTGCTTAGACCGCAATCACGAAACCTAAAGATTAATTTAATTTCAATTTCACGATTAGTGTTAAAATCACATATATAAAGCCTTAAATTGATATTCAATGACTGTAAAATATTGTTTTCAAATTCATATTTTTCTTCTTTTTATAAAATTATTTTTACCTACAAAATGAAAATATTCATTTTATTTTCATTAAAACATTTTTTTATTTTTAACAATAATGTATGTTTCTTTCGTTAAATCCATTAATTAAAATTAAAATTTCTTTTTTTTACTCTTTTAAATTGAAAATTCCAAATTCCAAATCGACATAATTTTAATTAATTTCAAAATTACACCTTAAAACGGATCCTAACAAACGTACATTTCTTTCATTAAATGCCATTAATTTCAAACAAATTCTCTTTCCCTTTTATTGAAAAATTCCAAGTCAAATTAATGACAATAAATTCATTAATTAATTTAAATTTCAATATATATTTATTTTGATTTTCATCTTATTATTCAATCAATTATCATCTAATAGATATACTTAACATTGGTTTATCATTTCATTACCTCAATCTTCTATAGTTATCTATTTAATTCATATTAACTGCACTAAGCAATTATATTAATTGCAATTGATTTTCAATTTAATTTCAATGGATTAAATAAATAAGCGATAAATGACAAATGTTACCTTTTACTTACTCAATCACATTTATAAGTTTATTATCAACAACAAATGTTATGACTACATACACAGCCCTGGTTATGCTCAATTCTCCATTAATTTTATATAATTTCTCCTTTTATAACATTTAATTCATTTCCTTGTTTCAACTTATCACCAGATAACTTTACAATTACTTCAATTACTAACATACAATTCCAATATTAAACCAAACATTCAATTTCCTTAATTCCATTAATTACCCATTTAATATTCAAACAGATAAATTAATGAGAAAATAGTTAATACAATCATTTATAACAATAATTCATATCCATTTGCTTATTCTTTACAACCAAGGGTTATGATTTGCTTACCCAAAAAGGTTTTGTATTCAATATTAACCTATTTCAATTAATTACATTCAAGTTCACCATTAACTACATCATTTAATTTATTTCATTATTTATAATTATAACCCAGTCAACCTAATTTATTTCAGTTGATTTGAAATTACATCAAAGAGTTATAAACAGTATTCAAGCAATAGAATTAAATTTATATTCAATTATTTTCTCATTAATAAAATAAATTTTTTTAATATCTCATGATATTTAAATCCTAAAATCTTATTAAATTTAATATTTTTATATTTATAGGTTGTTACATACTTTTTATTTCTAAGAAGACCATAATGGCCGGTAACGACTATAATTCTGGTTCGTACCGACATGATTTTTAAGGATGGAAGACTTTTTCTTCCCTCACAGTTTCTCGGATCTAGATTTTTATATGGCTTTCTGCAATCTGACGACTATGGTGGACGATTCTACTACAAATGGGACCACCATATGGTACTAATAAAGACTTTCATATTCTCTTTGGCCTCTACCTTCTTCATCTTCAATTCTCTACTTGACCCTTATCACTTTGAGCCTACTTTTGTTGTATTAGATCTAAAAATGATTTCAACGCTCTTGTGCTTGTGACAAATCCAACTCTACTAAGATTAAAGTGGACGTAAGCCATAAAATTTTCCAAAACACTATAAAATTCTTTTTGTTCTCATTGTTTTCTATTTATTTTCTCTGATCATTTTCATTTCTAGTTGATTTGAGGTGTTACACCAATTTTTGGTTTAACAAGAACTATTTAATGAAAAAATGGGTTTGAGAAAAATAATAAACTGGAAAAGAAATAATAAAATTGGAACAAAAATATTTTGATTGATAAAATGGGTTTGAGAAAGATTATAGGAATTTTAGTTATGATTCAAAATATATAAAACAATTATTTTAATAATAGAAATATTTTAGATGTAATGAAACATTAGTAAAATGGAATTTTCCATTTTAAACTAAAATGGCAATTCTAATCAACAAAAAGAAGGACTCTAAAATGGATTAAAAATGAAATAATTAATTTTATAATGATGAATAATGTAGTTAAAAATGTTTTGGAAATTTTGTTTTGATTAAAGATAATTTTTAGTTGATTTAATCAATGACTTTTAGTAATAAAATCCGAAGTTGTGGAAAATATAATTGGTCTTTTTTCCAATTCAAAATATATGAAACATACTTATAAAAATATAAATTTTGTATGAATGAGAGTATAACGTAAATAATGTGAAATATTATAAATTTGTTTGGGGTTGACATAGATTAATTAAATGCTTTTACATTTGTTTTGTAAGAAAAAGAAGGATAAAAACAAAGTCAAATACATTTCTATATGTAGTTCTAATATACAAATACAATAGTTAAAATAAAAATTTCCTTACTATAAACAAACAATTTGTTAACATGTAGAAATCAATGATAGGGATGCCATATTCAATGTTTAAACCTTAAAATCTGACAAGTAAATTCAATGGTCAATAAGCAGGAGAAGAAAGTCTCTAAACTCATAGATGCATTTGTTCAACAGTTTCCAAACATAGATATTTCTGATTCCAACGATAATGATTGAGCTGAGTGCAACAACCCTGCCATCTACGCTATATAATAACTAAATTTAATTAAAATAACTTTTTTCGAATCCAATATTTGATAATTTGTATTTTTAAAATAAAATTTAAATAATTAAATTTTAATTAACATAAGATTTTGATTTAATAAATTGAAATAAATTCTTTTCGAAAAATATATCTAATAATTAAATAACGTGAACAATATGGAGTTAAATGAAAATGTGTACTTGTCAAATTATACTTTGTAGAATAATGTGTAAGTCAACTTATATCGGATTGGAATTTTATTTACAATAAAATGCAAGAGTTGTATAGAAAGAAAAGAACATTAAATTAATTAATTTAAACTAGAGCCCGATTGGCCCAGGCCTATTAGTCACAAACCCTTCTCCACTGTTCTAGACCCTGGCTTCACCCAAATGAAACCCGCTCCCCTAATCTTCGAGTGTGGCATAAGCCCCACATTCAATTGGCATGAGAAATTTATACTATACTATTATTATTACTGAAAATGATATGTACTCTCCCATATCTCTTCCTCAACCTTCAAATCTTAACCTTACCTAACCAATTGTTTTTTATTATCTTATTCATTCGTATCTTCTTCCTCTACAGAACAATGAACCCTAACCCTCCATTTTCCCATCCGTATTAGTTCTTTTCTAAACAAAGCGCTTACGAATTGATCCACGCTAGAAAAAATGGACCAAACTTCTTCCGACTGTTGAATTCATCAACGTATTGAACCGCGGTAGGTTGATTGACCAATTCTTCTTGCCTACCTCTATCTTGATGTTTGGGTGTTTTTTGCCTGGCGCAGCTAATGAATTGGTAGTCGTTACTGTTTTGATTCCATTTTACATTACTTTATGATTATATTTGCAATTTAGCTATCATCAGTCTACTTTGCTATACGTTTTCAACAAAGTAGCGATTTCATAGATTATTTCAAATTTCAATTAAATGAATTCTATTCAGACTAGATATTGAATATTTTTATTCCATCCATGCTTTAATAACCCTTAATGACATGTATTCTTGAATTTTATTTTGCCTCCTGTTACTGTTTTGATATTATATTTATACAATAACTTATGATCAGATTTGTAATTTTACTATCATTGTTTTTTAGTTTGCTTTAAAGGTTTTACACTATGTGGTATGGTAGAAAATATGCTTGGTAAAATGACAATTTTAATGAACATTCTAAAGCATTCAGATAGGGTATTCCACATTAATTACGAAGTTTAGATATTGTTGGACCAATTTATAATTTTTTTTTTCAAACACCTTATTTTACATGATTATATTCAGGTAATCACTCTTTCATACATTTGCAGCACTAAACTAAAAATACATCATTACGGAGCTAGAACCAGTAAATTAAAGGTAATAAAAAAAATCCTTCAAAATCTATGGTAAACCATACATTTCTAGGTGACTTGGATTGAAGGCACTGATCACTAATTTGTTTATTGTTTGTATATCATGCATTGATAGCATTGAACGCACTAATCAGTTTGTAAATCACCAATATGTATACATCTTCATGTTGCATGAAGATATATATTTTCTCTTCTACAATCAGCTGGGTATATGTTTAATGTTTGGCATGTGTACATGAAGAAACATATGCTTTACATGTTATTTCAAATTAGGGACCTTTATCAAAAACACAATGTAGTACACACTTTCCTTATGATTGATTGATGTACTCCATTGTTTCAGGTCATTTTTTATGTTTGGCAAATGGTATTTTGATTATTTTCAATTACATAAGTTAATCTTTAACCTTCAGGCATCTGAGGTGAGGTGTATTGGTAATGCTAAACTTTGTGCTCCTCTTCCATTTTTACATATTCTGTAGCTTAGTGGGCATATTATGCATGTACTGCGAAGGCTACTTATTGTATGATACGCCACTTGCAAGCAAACTGAACGTGACTGCTACTTTCATTTGCAAAAGAAATTTGACTGAAAAAGTAAATCAACTTTCCTATAACCATGCAAATTCCGGTGTATTCTTTCAATCCACGATGATTGTAGTGCTTTATCTATGGCTTTCCAATTAAGAATGAAAGGCTAAATACATGGTCCAGCGTTAAGAATAATTGTACATGATTCACGGTGATGCGGTGAATAAATGGTGTAAGTTTTACAACTATTATATTTTTGTTAATGTGTATTTTATGCCCGAAAATAGTTTTAATTAATTAAATGAGAAATGCGTTAAATTCATCCTTAATTTCATATTAATGCCTTGCATGTTCCCTAAATGTTAGCTATTAAAATACCATTGAACTTCTAAATTTTTGTGCAAACTTTATAAACCGATAGAACCGTTTGGATTTTGAGTTTGATGTTACATACAATTTTCTTCACAACAAGGTTAATTTTTGTCATGTTTGTTTGACATAATAAGGTTAATCATTTCAATTTTGTCATGAAGGAAGCAATCTACTCCTGCAAAACTTATGTTAATAGTCTCTATGATACTACAAAAACTGATGCTTAATGTAAACATAGATAAATGACATTTATAACTAATTAGCTTTTGTTTAAAACTTCAAATCTGTTTGCTTTATGTGACTTCTACCCATTTTGTAGTTTATTATTATGCTGTTGCATTCGAAGAAGATATCCTCTGGTCCAACAAACTGGAACCCCATCCACTTCTTAGGGGATCCATTGATATTAATTAATGTTTGTTCCACCAGTCTAATTGGTGAGTATTTAGGATGTTCATTGATGTTATTTTAGCATCCGTGTCACAAAATTATATTCCTTAGCATTGTGTATTGCTCTATTAGTTTAATATGAAAAGCTGCTAAAACAACTAATATTAATGGTAATAGATTGATTGCTAATTTATTTATACTATATTATTAAAGTTCAACATGAATTTTTCCTTCCTCCTTAAATATTTCATATGTGTGCTCTCTCTGCAATACACATGCATAATCAAAACCTTCCCTTTCTTTCAAACTGACATTCACGGCATAATCAAAACCTACCTTTTTTTCAAAACCAACATTCATTTTATCCTACCCTAATAAATTACTTGCTATGAAATTTTCCTCCTTCCCTATTTGAAACATAAGCTTCTGAAGTTTATTCAGTACAAATACATCATACTTGTTCTCAAGTGTTTCTATCAACAACTCGTTATTTATATTGCTACCAAATGCTTTGTGCTTCTAGACCGGAATTCAATAGTACATCTTCATCAGTTGGTAAATACATTTTAGCCATAATTTTAGATAGTAAATACATTGGATGCATAATTTCAAATAAACCCGATTTCTCTTCATCTTTAATATTGTAAGTGGTTTCACCATCTATTAATTAACATAAATTTCATATTTAATTCATAATCATCTCGCCTTTTATTAAAGGAGAAACACTAAAAGCCATATATACATATATGCTCTGGAGAATCCAATGAGTGGACATACAGAATATCACCGTAGCATGTTATAGGTGATATGTGATCTTTTCAATGTTTGCACTTAGCTTTATTCAACATTGGTGTTCTTTTGTTCCCTAAAATATTTTTTATGGCTTCTCTCCATCTCTCTTCCTTTTTTCTCTCTAGTGATATTGGTTCTGATATATAATTTCAAAAGGCAATTGCTGCCATATAGGAGTAACATTAAATTAATTTCGAAATGTTTTGACAGTGTTTATTTTGGTGTGATTACTTAGTACATACTTCTAACAGTCATAGCAAAAATCAACCTATTATGATAGTGTTTTTATTTATAGTACAATTTCTAAGAAATAAAATGTGATAAGATATAGAACATATAGCTATAATAATCCAAACCACTTAACCATATTGAGTTGAGCCTCTATTATATCGTAGTGTTAATAATTTTAAGATAGTTTTCATATTCTTTTCAACAAAATATGTTTTCATGACAAACACAATTGTCTCAGTGGTTAAGTGATTCTACTTTGGCGCGAGAGGTTACAAGTTCGAAACTTGCGTAGCGTGGTTCGAACAATTATCAACATGTGAGTTGAGACATGTTGTATATAAGTACCATTTCAAAAAATAAATATGTCTTTATGTTGAGAATATAGAAAAACTATACATAAAAAAGTAAGGTCACAATGGTACTAAATTATCAAGTGTATTTTTCTGGCTTCATCAATGTAGTGATAGTAAACTAATCCCAACAATAATTATATGAATACGACCAATTGAGTGACTTAAGTTGCGGTAATTTCATGCCAAGTTATTTACAATAATCATTGGGTGCTCCCTTAGGATCTATATTTTTATCCCCAAATTAAACATATGTGATGCGTAACTATTTAACATATGACCTTTATGTTCAAATAGGAAAAATGCAGCTGACTTAAGTATAATCAAATTCTCATTGGATGGTGATGACTATGTTAATGAAGTATTTAAAATCGCTAATGTGGTCAGTTGTCTATCATGAATTGAAATCTAATGATTTAAGTTCTCGAATTCAAAAATAAATATAAGGAAAGAAAAAAGTTATAAGGGGAAAAGCCATGTTAATGTATGGTATATATGGCATAAAAATTCACCAAATGAGTATCATTGAGCTATCTTTTTCACAGCTGCTCATTAATGTTTTAATTATTCTTATTATGCTAAGGAACGTTTATATTTTTTTGATGGATGATTCATTTCAATTCATATTCGTGAGTGAAATCACACTTCACGTACTTGCATTTCTTATTCATATTCCTATTTTGTACGTTCCCTAGAAGAATTGCAAATGTATTTCCTACTGCTTTTAATAAGCATCCCAAACAATATGTACTTGCATGCTATGCTTTAATCTACTAATAGTTAACGTTCAGCATAGGTGCCATTCTGCCTTCTTTGGTTCGACTTTAAATTGAAAATTTCTGTCCTTGTATGTGGTAAGTTTGTTCTTACATCATATTTATGCAATTCAGCAGAAATCTTTGTACGGGGAGATGAAAATAATTTTGAAAATAATTTTTCCACTAACTGAACTGAAATGAATATTTTATTTCAGTGAAGGATATTCCTGATATATGGTAAGCTTTCACTGATATATTGAAATTCTTGAAATTTACTTTTATACTTTGATATATCTACGCTGTTTGACATAAAGAGTACAATTTAATCAATCAATTAAGAATCATGTCCTTAACAAAGTCAATTTTACATAAATGATTATGAATTTGTAGTCTTCTCCACGCTTAACCCTAATATTACAACAGTCTTTAATAGCATAGCGGTAGATCTGGGATTGATGTTCCAGTGGTGAGTGGAGACAGAAAATTCAGACGACGATGAAGATGCATTTCTTCCCCACACATAAGTCCCTTGGCTTTGTCTGAAATTACCAAAGAAGAAACATCGAATGAGTTATCGACAAGCTTGCGCTCGATGGTTTCCGTCTCTGCAACAAAGGCAGATGAATGTAGGGCGACGAGTCTATATCCAAGGTAAGCAGTTTAGAAAGTAATTAATGATTTTTGCAGCGACTTTGAATCCAAGGATCTATGCTGAAGCGGTTGGATTTGACAAGTTCCATAAATTAATGTCTTGAAAGGTAGGTTCGGCTTTGACTTACGTCATGGAAAGGTTGTCTTAGAAGGTACCATTTTAGCTTTGATTAATATTAGCCATTTTATTAGGTTTCACTGATGTTTGGTAGGATAGTTACAAGCTAATTTTTTTCCAGATAGTTTAATTTTTACGTCACTTCGATTTTATACCGAATAGTTTAATATTCTACCAAATAGTTAGGCTTCTCTTAATATTTTTTTAACATATTAAATTAGGTTCAGTCTCTCAGAAGTATGTATAGAGCATTTACTCTATTAAACATTTGTTGTTTTCTTTTAGAAAATAAATCATCTTTGGGTATTTACTTATTTACTGTAATCTTATGTCATTCAACCTTCATATTGTTATATCATGTTCTAAAAGGTTTCCCTATTGTATGCCCGACTTTTTACTATATTTAGTTAATATTCGTTTTCTTTGATGTTTGGTTGAATTTTTATAAGTTAAAACTTTTTTTGACAAAGTAGTTCAATTTTTACCTGACTTTGAGTTTGGTTAGATTATATTCCTCATTAAACGTTACGCTTTTTAAACTATTTTCTATAGTTGCTAATGTAGTCACTATAATATTTTTTAAATCACTCAAGGGATTCGTTCAATAGTCATGTTTACGGTTTGGATTTTATATGTTGATTGTAGATGAGTTTGATTTCTTTCGAGACAGTCCAGTTTCCTAAAACCCAACCTTCATGCTAAGTTTACTCACTTTTACCTTTTAGAAATTTTTATTTTTAAGATGTCGTCAATATTTTTGTTTTTTTAGTTTTCCAAAATGCCTTAAATTTCCATCGTTTGACTTCCACGTAGATTATCATACAATTTGATTGCTCATTAACAATTTCAAATAAGGCCTTTTCATTTACACATGGAATTTAAATTTAAAAGGATTTCATAATTTATGTACTGATCCTTTGGAAAATCAGTTTGAAATTTGCAATTTTCATTATATATATATATATATATATATATATATATATATAAATATATACTAAGAATAATTTGAATTTTTTATACTATTAACCATAAAAAGATACTTTCTGTTACCGAATATTTGCATTATCTTGAAATTTTACTAAAACTGAACATTCAACCTCTGCCTTCCATATTGGTTCTAAATTTTAGGCTTTCAATGTTGGCTATTAATTTATAAAAGCAATTTTGAAATTTGTATTTTTCATTTTATATGTTTATGCTTTTAGGACTAATTTGTAATAATTATTTTTAGTTATATACAGTTTTTTTGGCCTAAATTTTGGGTCAATTTGTAACTTTACCAATATCAAGTACACTATTTTTCATTTTTTTCTCGGCGTTTGATGTCATGATACATATACATATTTTATGAAAGTGTCATTATGTGTATAATTTTATGTCTTAGTATATAAACAATACAAATTACTTATTTCATGTTTGTTACTAACCTTTTCCAATTGAGTTTGGCGTCATCGTCATTATAATTGTTATTAGACTGCTTGAATAGATAGCCTTATCTAAGATAATCCATAAAAACCATAACACACATCATTTTAGCTTATGTGTTAAACTAAATTTGAAATAAGAATATAAATAAAAACATTCATATAAATAAAAACATTTAAATATGCGCTTCAACATATTTTTTGTCTGCTTTGTGAACTTTTCCTAAGCAAAGGTGTCTAAAGTTCAATTTTATTTCTATTTGTAGTAAGTTTAGTATACATCTTCCTTCCATGCGATTCTACACATATTGGAGGTTATGTTGTACTATAGGTTGGGAATTATTGGAAGTACACTAAATCTCAAATAAGACATTTGAGGTTTTGCTACGTCAAATGTATAAAGATAAGAAATGAAGCATGATCAAAGTGAATAAGCGTATAAATTATGCATATTATTTTCAAGTAGGAAAATATGTAGGTGTTGAAATGGGCGAATGTGTTGGTTTTATATTTTTTTTGGGTTATTCCATTAACTTCTAATAATGAAACATATACATTTGCTAACTACAAAAATATAGAACTTCCAAATTTTATCCATTTTCTATAACCAAAGTTTTCTCGAAGTTTATTTGCATGTAGTTTTAGATTGTTTCACTAACAAAACTATTTGTTGTATGTATGTGCTAAGGTGGTTTCTCATAACTACTCATGTTTTTAAATTAGGTTTAGAGAGTATATGGTTACTTTACCTTTTCTGGAGCATAGACAAAAAGTTGCCCCGATAAGCTATGTCAGGTAACTAGAACCTTTCTTAGATTTATTATTCATCTCAAGAACTCTAGCGATAGTTTTTGGAACATTCGACTTGATAATGGTTCTAGGTACGGTTCGTTCAGCTTTTGGTATCGAGAATATTTTATAACTCAGGATCACTTTGTTGTTTGGTGTTCTTTTCACAATCAGCACAGGTACTTCTGGATATTGTTATATTAGTAAATGCTTTGAATGTTTTTGAGCATAGATTCATTAGAGCTTCTTGACTTCTCTTTATGATGAGAGATAAAATTGTCGCAACAGTTGGTGATGGCCATGTAATTTTGAATAATTTATATATATCACAAATAAACTATATATATGAACAATATGTGCATATTAACATAAACAATAAATATATAATTAATGCTAGGAAAAACTTAAGATTCAACACTGCTATGAATTAAATACCTAATTTTTTTAGTTTGAGACTGATTAGTTGTTTTGTTTTCATGGCACGGTCATTTCAAGAACTTACAAATGTTGTTGCGTCAATAAATGCTTCTTAACATTTTTACATTGGATTCACTACTGATTCTTGGTTCCTTATTATAATTACATATCAAATTATAACAATGCTTGCCGATGGTCATTTAGTCTGTAATTCTTTCTACTGTTCTACGTGACATAGATAAATTGTTTTTGTGAATTTGTATGTTGTGGTGCTCGTATGTATGTCTATATGTTAGTAGAACAAAGAATATACGATTAACGCAGGTCGTGCAAAATTGAGGAGTTTAACCTATTATGAATTTAGAAAAAAAAATGGCAGTGATTACTTCTTGATCAAATAATATAAATTATTAAACTATAAAAAAAAGACATTTCTACACCCATAATAAGATAAACACATCATATATTGCACAAAATATAGATTATACCCAATTGGCAACTTAGCTACATGAGTAATTTAGGATATGAGCTTTCTTATACGGTTGAAGTGAAAATATGATCTTTTGTAAATCATATCCTCGAACGATCATTTCGGTTGTAAGGTAATATTATTCCAATCGTGTTAATATGTTAATAATAAACAGTATATGCACCAACACAAAAGAAATAAGGCTATATGTGTTGATTGTCATATATAGATTGACTTTACTGACGTTGCAAACTATATTGCTTTTTTCTAATTAAAGTATAGATTGAAACCAACCGTTGCCAACATTAGATCTGAATCATATTTTACAGTGTTATCCATTTATGGGGTTCTCCATTCGTGAATGTCGAAAGGGTTTACCTGTTGCTCTTGGTGGTGAATGACCTGAATATCCTTTGTGGATTTTTTTATATCACTGATGCAATAATTTAATGTATCATATCATAACACCAATGCTTCCTTATTTTACATATCTTTGAAGGTTATATGGACATGTAATATCATAATGGATGTTATAAAGGTCAAATCCAATGTTCCTTGGCCTTTATATGTTGGCAATGTAAGATTTTAACAAGATTTTAGAACTAACCTTTGGTCAGGTTGAATTGTACTCCTTTTCTAGGTTTTACAATGGAGAAGAGAATATATAAAGCTTGCTGTTACATTAGAGAATTGGTTTTGCACAAGCAGAACAAGTTTGTTTATTGCTGGGTTAATGGGTTGTTGACATCTAAACTATACACTCAAACTGTGGTATTTGTAGGCTCCTAAACTTTAAAACAACAACCTTGCTTCCCTGAATGCTGATGGTTTTGGAGTATGTCCATTTAAAACATATAAAATTATGAATAGTTACAGTAATCAAAAAAATTCATAACCCTAGTCTGTTCATTTGAAAGCATCTAACTGACTGTAGTTTGTTACAATTACGAAAAGATTCCCTCATCTTGAAATTGATCTTCATTCAAGATGTCATATGAGTAACTTAATTTATATCCGTGAGTGGAGAAACTATTTGTAGGATTAAATTTAACTCGAAGGACTTGCTTGGATGGTCAATATATGAGTGAATTAGCGTATATTTGTAAGTGGAGATGAAATGATTTATTTTACTAATATGCTTGGATTAATTGATTACTTCCCTAACACTTAACTTTAGGTTATATTATTGATGAAATTATTTCATAGTTAGTTAGACTGAGTTATTTCTTGGTTTATTTGATCTATTTTTTGTTTTCGCCCTTACATGCTTTCTTAGGTAGCTCGATGCATTCATACATCTTATCACATGAACTTGCAAAAACTTTTTGGTTAGAGTCTCAAATGTTTTAAAAATTTAATATGCTTTTGCCGGTACATCTATATATTGCTTATACATCTACATATATTAGATTATTACACCAATTACTTTGTGCAACTTAACATTTTGCGTTTTGGCTGTAGGTACTAAAACCTTCAGTGCTGAAAACGTTTAACTCATCGTACAGGGTAACAGCTGCTACTTCTACTCAAGGCCAATTTTATACACACGCAAACTTGCAATTTTTTTTAAGGCTGAACAGTATATCAGATTTATCACAAATGGTCTGATTTTTCTATGTTTGAATTTTAAAAATAATGGTCAATGCTGCTATATGTCACATTTTGTGCCTGGATTGATATAGAATCCTATTCAATAATAGATAATTATCTATAATGGAACCCATATTATTTCATATTACATATTAATCATATTTCAAATGAATCTTACATTTTACTACTTACACGCTGCACTGTACTACATCTGCCGCTGCTTCATTTTTTAGTACCGTTGACAAATACATTTCAATTGTGTTAATAGCTTTTGGTCCAATCATTGCATTGCTGCATTCTACTAAGAACTTTTGGTACAAACATGTTACAAATATGATGAGAGCTTTTAGTATTATTATCATATTGAATCAATATGCAGTCTATATTATTTCTAAAGTTCAGAGAGAATATTCGTATTTGATAGTATAATAATGTTTTACATAACTTCCCATGAATATTCAGATTACTCTAAAATTATTATTTTCTAAGTGCATATTGTTTATGCTTTGATAAAAATAAAAAATAAATGACGACATCTCAAATGTTGTGTATTCTTTTTTTTCCAGCATTGCTGCATACTTCAAAGCTTCTTAGCTTCTTTCCTTTTATTTCAACATCAAATTCTTACCTGCCTTTGGTGCTGTAGCATACAAGTTTCCAAACACCCCCTTGTTTATCCGTTGTTAATGATGAAACATTATTGTTCAACAATATTTTTCCATTAGCATTATATTAAAATTCGTATATATTTGGATATAGCCTATGCAACTATAATATTTTACTACAACCGTGTGCATAGCATGGGTTCAGTAGTAGTAGTAGTAGTAGTAGTAGTAGTAGTAGTAATAATAAAATTAAGTCCTAAGGCGAATGATGTAGAGGATGGCCAACGCTAGCATCATCTTGACGAGGCGGAGCATGTGATTGTGGAGCTTAGGGTTGCATTGGTTTTCGCTTGGCTAGAAGCGATCAATTTGGGAAGCACGACCTGGGCGGTAGCTCGATGTCGCAAATGATGACTTGCGACTGTTGTCGCAATCTGGGTTGTGCAGGGGGTGAAGCAAATTAGTGTTGTGATAGAGGAAGAGCGGATGTGAACTATTGATGAACGAGTGTGGTCTTGGCCAGGCGTAAAGTGCTGCAGCAGTTTTGGTGCTGAATGTGATTGAGAGTACATGCATTTGATAGTGGGGATTTCGAGCAGTAACTTGGAGGCGGTGATGTCGAAGGAGAGGCCGGTGTTGTCCACGTTGGTTGTTGCGGTTGTTGTCCGAGGCAGGAACAACATCGTCAATGATTTCGCTCGACAATTCAGTGAGTTTTGTCACTCACAACTATATATATATATATATATATATATATATATATATATATATATATATATATAAGTATGAAGGCACGTCCGATGGACGTGAGTAAGGCAGGTTGTTGTAAAATTGGTAGGGTGTGAAGAGAGGTAGGGGAAATGTTTAATGGGGAGGAAAAATATTACGGTGCGAATTTATTTTGTTCTGAAGTATGCATATTTTGTCAGTTGTCGTATAGAAAATATGTTGGGGGAATGATGAAAGGAAAATACCGTAGTTCAGTTAGCCGGTATCTTTGTCAAGCGTGGTAACGGGTGTTATTTCACTCGAATACAGTTTTGAAAAAGAGAGTTGAATGAATAAAGATTTGGCCATGTCTGTTTGAAATATGTAAAATACCTTCTTAAATTATAGAGTGGGTAATAATGTGTGACGGAAGTTAATGGACGTTTTAAAACTAATCCATTGGGACGTACAACGGGTTTGTGGGAAAATGTTGGTTGTGGTGTGTAGTACAAAGCTGTACCGTTGAATATGGAGCTAGAGTAGTGGTATTGGTGCTTATGTCGGAGAATGCAAGTGGATTTGGACGTCTGCGTTAAAGTGAGTTTGTAAAAAGTGGAAAGTAAATTACACGTATATGTTCACATAGACAGCCGATGTTGTGTTGTGTACGGAGGACGTGTGTATGTGTGAGGAAGTATGAATGGTGAAGTTGATGATATGTGCGGACAGCAAAGGAGTGATGCGGGCAAACATATTAAATTTAAAATCTAATTACTTGAAGAATGGAACAGACAAAAGGAAATCAAATGATAATTATGAGAATGGAATGAAAAAATTACATTGCTTAAGTAGAAAAAAAAGCACAATGCTGCAGTAGCGAACAAAGGTAAAAAGGAAAATACAAAACGGTGGCCAAAAATGCTAAAATGATGGATGTCGTAAGAGCTCTAGCATGAACGATCGGCTAGAAAATGATCCACAATCTTATCACACTGTTCAATCTGCAAGAGGAATGAAAGTTATGATTAGGTATTAGACGATTAAGATTAGTAGGGTAGGAGTGGACGTAAATACTTAAAACATATAAGAATATATTAGTAAACAAACATGTATATATGCGTTTGTATGTGTGAACATATGTTGGTAGGAATGAAGGAAGAAGTAGATGCATTGCAGCATACCAATTCAGGAGTGAAATAAGTATTCCAGTCATAGTTGTCAGAACAGTGCGGAAGAAGTTGCGGTTCAGTAGTTACTGGTATGTGTACATCATCATCAGAAATGTGAGAGTACTTGTCATTTAATTCCACGTTTTTTCCAGTAAGCGGTCATAGCGGAAGAGGAACGTTGTTGTTCCAGTCGGTATCATTTTTCGATGGAGTAGGAGGAGCAGTGTGGTTTTTGACGGTGTATGAAACTCCAACCTTAGCATTAGTAAATGAGTGATTATGTTTTGTGTGACGTATGCTTTTACGTTCTAGTTTTTCTGTGCCGATGGCTGTTGCAGCGTCTTTTTGTTGGAGGACAGATTTCCTTTGGAAGGTAAAACGTGTATGTTAGTGGAGAGATAAAGTTAAAGTGTGGGGTATACAAAATGTGAGCAGTGGAGTTTTAAGTGCAAGTTCAAAATGGAGGGTAGTGTGATGTGTGTTGGCTATAGTGTAAGGAGGTAAAAAAAATTAAGATGAGGTGGAAGAGAGATGAACCTTTGTCATAATGCTTGGGATAAATAGTGCTGGTAGATTATGAAGGAGAAGAAAAGGAAGTGGACGTTATATACTAATAAGAATAAGAGAACGGAAACTGTTATAGGGTGATAAATGGACCATGTGGTGGGGAGTAAGTAGTAGGGGCGGAAGAGGACTGATTGACTTGGTTATATGTGTAGATTTGAACAATATTTGGTAAAAAGCGGATGCAAAATATGAGGTTGTGAGGTACGTTATGTGAGCTCTGCAAATGGTACAGCCGATTGATGTGGAAAAGGTGGAAGGTTGGCATTGGTTGATGGGAAAAAAGAATTTAATGTGTTTAAAAGGGATGGTGTTAATGCCTGCAGTCCCTTATAGTGTGTTGTCAGTTCAGCATTGGGTACAATGGTATGCAAAGTTAGCGGTAAAAGAAAGTCAGTTGTTTAGTAGATTAAAGTAGGAAATTAAATTTTGTAAGCAGTAGCATTCATTCATATCATTCTCCAACAACCCTTTGTTAAGGACGCTGCAAACGTACATATACTGTAGGCTAGTCTGTTGCTTAAAATCATCAATTACTGGTGACTGTATATTGTCAGCAACAAAATAACTGTCAATTACATTGTCAAAAGTTTCTAATGCAGTAATTTCCTCAATGCGGCTCCATGTTAGCTTCAGGCTTTGATGTATTTTCGGACATTTTGGACTTATCCTAGTCAAACGTCTGCATGCATGTGTGGAATATTGTTGGATCGTACTCCAAGAACAGTGGGATGAAATTTTGAGCGATGTTTTGAACTCGTTTGTTCCACTGACCTCTTCCTTTTTTTGCATTGCAGGGAACATAATAGGCAGGATGATGTTTATATTTTGCTTTATTACATTGTAGATATGATTGCTGGTCCATAACAAAGGTGCCTGTGAGCCATCTAAAACATGCCAATAAAAAAGTTGATTTAGCTTGCTTGTGTTAACAATCATGGAAAAAAAGGAAAAAAAGAAACATCGCAGTCGTACATCATGTTATGTATTAAATTTGCAGTATGAACGAAAATATAAATCCAATATCTAATATTGGGGATATGTAAGTGTGTGTGTGTGTATATATATGTGTGTATATATATACGTGTGTGTATATATATATGTATGTGTATATATATATGTATACAATGTTGATATGAGTTATGTGTACAGTGTTAAAGGAAGTAGTAGGTGAGTGCAGCACTGCAAAGTTACATTGATATATGAAACAGCAGGTGATAGTGGAGTGGACTAAAAATGTATAAGTAGAGTGGTGTAATAATGTGTAAGTAGTGAAGACAGAGAAAATGCTTGTAAAGGAATGCAAAAAGTAAAAAGTGGAAACAGTACCGTATTAATAAAGCAATGATGTGACAATTCCTAAAAGCAAGCTATAGCCATTTCATGAAGGAAAACTCGATATATGGTCAACCAACAAATATATGTGTAGTGGGTAAAAGGAAAAAATGCTATCTGTTTTGTTTTATGTCTTTACAGCAAATTTTAAGAGGACAGTGGGTAACTATAAGGAGAGAGTAGTAAAAGAAGTAATTTGTTTTGAATAAGTGAAGATAAATTTCCGTTAGAATTAAATTTATGTAAAAGGTCGGTGAAAAAAAATTAAGTCAATCGTGTAAAATTCCAAAGTACACAAACTTAATTAGTTTGTAACAAAATGTACTGCATGTAGGTGAGGTATGAATTGTATGCAGTGGAAAAAATTTAGCATTTGAATATATATTAATTTATGAAGGATATGAGAAAAGAAAGGTTACCAAATGGGTGAACCAATAGCTAAATTAATGGACAGTAATTTTGATGGAAAATAATTATTGGAATAATTTGTATTTAATAAGTGAACATAAATTTTCAGAAGAATAAAATTTTGATAAAACGTGAATGAAAAAATGAAGTCAAGCATATAAAATTCAAAGGTAGACCAATTGAAGTACTGTGTAACAAAATGTACCGTTAGGAAAAGTCATCTGTGAACAAAAAATTTGATGAAAAATAAGTTTTGGAATAATTTGTTTTGAATAAGTGAAGATAAATTTCCGTTAGAATTAAATTTATGTAAAAGGTCGGTGAAAAAAAATTAAGTCAATCGTGTAAAATTCCAAAGTACACAAACTTAATTAGTTTGTAACAAAATGTACTGCATGTCGGTGAAGTATGAATTGTATGCAGTGGAAAAAATTTAGCATTTGAATATATATTAATTTATGAAGGATATGAGAAAAGAAAGGTTACCAAATGGGTGAACCAATAGCTAAATTAATGGACAGTAATTTTGATGGAAAATAATTATTGGGATAATTTGTATTTAATAAGTGAACATAAATTTTCGGAAGAATAAAATTTTGATAAAACGTGAATGAAAAAATGAAGTCAAGCATATAAAATTCAAAGGTAGACCAATTGAAGTACTGTGTAACAAAATGTACTGTTAGGAAAAGTCATCTGTGAACAAAAAATTTGATGAAAAATAAGTTTTGGAATAATTTGTTTTGAATAAGTGAAGATAAATTTCCGTCAGAATTAAATTTATGTAAAAGGTTAGTGAAAAAATCAAGTCAACCGTGTAAAATTCCGAAGTACAAAAACCGAATTAGTCTGTAACAAAATATACTGCATGTCGGTGAAGTATGAATTGTATGCAGTGTAAAAAAATTAGCATTTGAATATATATTAATTCATGAAGGATATGAGAAAAGAAAGGTTACCAAATGGGTGAACCAATAGCTAAATTAATGGACAGTAATTTTGATGGAAAATAATTAGTGGAATAATTTGTATGTAATAAGTGAATATAAATTTTCAAAAAATAAAATTTTGATAAGACATGAATGAGAAAAATGAAGTCAAGCATATAAAATTCAAAGGTAGACCAACTGAAGTACTGTGTAACAAAATGTACTGTTGGAAAAAGTCATCTATAAACAAAAAAGTTGATGAACAATAAGCTTTGGAATAATTTGTTTTGAATAAGTGAAGATAAATTTCCGTCAGAATTAAATTTATGTAAAAGGTCAGTGAATAAAATCAAGTCAACCGTGTAAAATTCCAAAGTACACAAACTGAATTAATCTGTAACAAAATATACTGTATCGTACACAAAGCATACATATTTTAGTAAGTGGACAAAGGAAGTGGACATTTGTATTGTACCTGCCAGCGTTGAAGTCCGCGTCATCCACCACAGTGGCTCTATCAGCAGCATGGGTAGGCATCGCTCAGCTGAGCCAACCTTTTTATGAATGAGCCAGCAGATAGAGGTAGCACATCATGGTATGAAAACTGTGGTCAAAAGAGAGAAAAAATTGTAAAATAATACACATTGGCTGAATAAATTTACAACAGAAGGAAGGAAATATATTGAGATACATAAAGTTGATGTTATGCAGAGGGCACGTGTACGCCCACAAACATAGTAACAGTAACGAAGTAACGTGGCTTAAAATATGAGCAAGCGGACAGTCATTTGTAAGCAGTTAGAATTCAATGGCTAATTAGTTGTGTGGGAAGAGAAAAATCGCAAACGGGTGAGATTTTAATGTCATTAGTGGCCAATCAGTTCATGTTGGCATAGTAAACTTGATAAATGGAGCAAAATGACTACAAATACAGATCATAATTCCAGCGGGAAGCGGAACATAATTTGAATAAAATTAGTACGACAAAATAGAGTAAGTATGTATGTATAACAGCTGAATTTAAAGTAGCCAAATTTAACAACTTACTACGCAAACCTATCAACATACAGTAAAGTTGATAGGAAAAGAAAATAATAAATCAGAAGCAGGCATGAAGATTGAAAACAATAAATCTTGGAATGGAAAATGGATGAAGGACACAGGGGTTATATGAAACTGAAGGGATAAGAAATTGTCAAATGCGAAGACCTAATTTCTGCCTAACCAGGTTTACTTCAATAACGGTTAACCATTTAACAGGTAAATAAGTGATGCCAAGACCGAGATGGAAGGAAGGTCGGTAGAGGAGGAGTCAGTAATGGTGATAAAGTGAAAGTGTAAATTTCCATAAATTGCATACAAAAAACAAATTTAAACACAGAAAGGAGAGGTATTTTTTCAAAAGTAGCATCTTTCACATAATTCAAGCAGCACAGAACATGAAGTGGATGGAGTATGAAATGCTTAGGTATGAAGTTTACAAAATGAAGGCAATTAACCATTTCATTGTCTATCCATTTATACAAATCCATGATAAATGGGTAAATTTATCATGGGTAAATATATACCAGTGGGAACAATTTTTCCATAGAATTGACCATAAGTTGACAACTTCAACACAAAGAAATCCAAAGCAATTCAACTGTGCAACTTGTGTAAAATATGGAATTACAAAAGCGCATATACCGACTTAATCAATACATTTATTTTGTTTATGGTAAGAATAAAGGTACAGCTACCGCAAGCATAATCAAAAGTAGGGATAAAAGAGCCGGAAGTAGTTTACCTAACTCCAATTTCATCGCGAAATGACCGCTGTTCAACTATAGCCTACAACCTGCCTCGCCAGGCATGAGATCCGGATGCTAGCAAGGGAGAGTGGAAACCGAGGAGAAGTTGGTAGATTTAGGCGGCGACGCGACATCAGGGTCAATTTTGGTTGAGGATGGTGAAGGGGTGGGGGGAAGTTGGACGGTATTGGTAGAAATTTCTGCGTAAGCTTGACCGCTGCTCTACGACCTACCTCGGCAGGCATAAGATCTGGATTTTAGCATGGTGGAACGGAAAAGGAATGGTACGGGGAAGGAAGAAGAGGCGATCAGAAAGTGTGTGGGAGGAGAATTTTGGGGGAAAAGGCGGTTGAATTTTTTTGGAAGACATGTGGAGAAGAAAGTGGGGAGAGGAGTAAACGGCGATGTTGTGGAATTGAACGTGCGAGCGTGAGGAAGACAGATTTGCCCTGGTCTGTCAAGTTGTATGTAGATTTGGGGAAGGGGTTGTTGGGAAGTTTAAAAAAGCTTCACCAAATGAAAGTATTTCTATTATTAGTAGAGATATATATATATATCCTATTATCACTTGAACTGCTTGCGTGGAATATTTGTTTGGGATTCGATTGATTGTGAATGTTGATTGGATTTGTTTGGATAAATGGTTTGATTGAGATATCCGATTGATTTTATGATATCGGATTTGTACATGTTGGATTATTAAAAATAAAAAGGACATACTATCCATTTACATTTTAATTTTTTTAATTTATTTTTACTGTGTTTATATTGTATAGTTGATCGAAATTCAGTGGAATTCGACTCGACCATACGATAAATTTATTCAATGGTTTATGGCCGATGTGGGAGAATTTTGCTCCATGGTCTTATTTTAGACGATTTGTGGATTTTCCATTTTAAAACATTTTGAAAGCTTCAAAAAATTATTTATGGGAATTATTTTAGAAATAAAAGCCGATTTAAGAATGAAAATAGAGGTTTTCAAGAATAAGTTAATGTTTTTGTACGTATAAAGGAGGGTTTCCATGATATTTTTGAAAAGGGATTTTTTTTGAAAATGTATATATTCAATAAAAGGATTTAAGAGATATTTCATAAAGGGATTTTTTAGTATGAGCCTATTTCGAAGATAAATCAATTTTGAAATATTATTGAAAGATTTTAAGAATATTATAATAAAAATTCCTTTCCGTATATATATTTTGGTGATTCAAAATTGGTTTATTAATACTATGAAAAGTTCTATATGGTAAGAAGATTTTAAATTATATTATATGGGTTGGAATAAATATAATTTATTTTTGTAACTTATAAATTTATTTTGAAATAATGTTTTATTATAGAAGATTATGAAATGGATTTAAAGCAATATAGGGTGATTTTCAAAACGAGATATTAGAGATTTAGGAGTATATAGTTATGGTTTCAAATTATATATATATATATATATATATATATATATATATATATATATATATGGTTCTGGAATGAAAAGAAATTGATTGAGATATTAAATAAATTATTTAAAAATCATATTAATTATAGAAAGTTGAGAAAATGATTATTAGGAGTAATATTTAGTTTCTTAAACTACTTTTGAGTTTTCAAAGGAAAGAAATGAGCTTTTAGTGTTATCAATAAATATTAAATTAGTCTTTAAAGTTAAGAAATCAATAATTTATTAAATAGAAGGTTTTACATTTGGTTTTAATTAGCTATTTAGCTTAATCTTAGAATCTATCTATAATCCATTTCTAAAGTTTTGAATTTTGTTATAACAAATTTATATGTTGCAATTGATTTATTACTGAATATTGATTTGTCTGTTCTATACATATATATATTTGATTATTCTATTTTATCTTACCATTCAAATGTCTACTTTCTTATATATTGAATTGGATCCTATGGAAGATTCGCCGTTGATTTTGATTTGTTGAACGGTTTTGAATAATATGGCAAAGACATTCTTTATGATTTTGTGATGATTCCAATTTTATGTAACTAAGGAACTAGAATAAACGAAGTTATAATATCATTCAGGATGGGGCATTTGGTACAATTTCTCTGGTTATTCTTTGGGCTCGTAATACATAATACTAAAGGAGCAAGCATTATGTGTGAGCATTGTATAGACAGACTAGTAACATGCGGTGGTATGGGATGCTATTGTGTTATTTATTCGGTTATTATATGCATGTGGATGACACTTGAATGAGGATTTATTATGTATGATGAGGCTTGCTACAATAATTCACATGTGTCGACATATATCATGCTGTATGCACGAGTATGTAGCTGTGTGTCGGCCATTATATTATGTTTATTTAATATGTCTATTTACTGTCCGAATTCCTTTATAATACGGTAGTTAAACCAAATTGGCTATTATCCATCCTAGCAGTCGGATCGCAATGGTCACGCTCCAGATCTATGACACACTTAGCCATGTGTTACCAATCTATACAGCAATGTGTCGGCAACGTATAGCCCCTACATGTCACCTAGGTCAGTAGTCTATTACCATTTAGGGGAATGTGTAGGGTCGTGACTAATGCATAGCATAGTCATGCTGCATGTTTATTACACACGATGGATAGCAATCATGATGTCCATTGAGGTAACCAAGATTGTAGGAGAATTGTTGGTGGAATATGTGTGTCGTGTTCGTCACTGACATATGTAGTTCTCTGGAGTCAGCCTCCCTTCTAATTCTGGTGTGTATGATATAGAAATATACTTATATATATTTGAGATAAAGAGTTATGATTATACCTGTGACTGTTTTCAAAGTATGATCAATCCTGTATCCTTCTCACTAGCGTGTGTCACAAACTACTATTTATTGACATGTGTTGCCTATTTATCTTTTATATTGCCTATTTATCTTTCTCAGGTGTGTACCGCGATTATTATTTATCGGCATGTGTCACCACTGCCATGTTTCGATTTTTGGGATGATCACCTATATTGATATTGTGGATATTTTATTTATTGAGATTGAGTGATATATTTGGGCAAGCTACAAGTTATCCTGATTATACATAGCGATAACTCTTTTATAGATGTATTTTGGAATTAGACGATGATTTCTAGATATGGATGATTCACCTATTTGACTTTTTTCATGATTCTGATTTGATGAGCTTTATTTGGGTAATGACATTTTATGCTGGGTTTTATGGTGTTCTACGTATATGATATTTGGGATTGTTTGAGGTAAGATTATTATAATTTTACCCAGTATATATAGAGTTCAATATGTTTATTGAACTTTGATTCAGATTTAGGCCGACTCATGTGTTATTTATATAATACTCAGGTCAGTCCAAGACGTTCAGGTACAAGGACCATGAGGCCAGCTTGTATTCTCTAGGTATAGAGGAGACTGCATATTCAATACTATAGCTTATCTTTCTGTATTATATAGTCTCTTGTATGTATACCATTGTGATGTGTATTGAACATATATTGTATATTGGATATTATATATTATCGCTATGATTGACTTTATGATCTCTGATATTATTGTATGTTGTGTATTGTTCTATCCTATAGTCACATGTGTTTATTGCTATGTGCCAATACCGTATACATATAGGCGAGTAATTTATTCAATGTTAAATATGTACCAGTGTTACCCTAAGGGAATATTCACGTGTGTACCTATATCACCTCATTCCTTGTATTACTTGATATAGAGGTATGGCTGCTACAATTGGTATTAGAGCAAAGTTATTAACAATATAGTGTATTAAGAGACATGAAGCTTGACTTTAGATGAGACTTAAGAGTCCCGTCCTTATAGTGTGTGGTAGATTATTGTTTATACTTAAATGATAGTAGAAGAACATGATGATTGTTGGGGTAATCATCTGGGGACGCACTTGTTATTTTACCTACTATATATATATATTCTTTATCTCTATCTCTGATATATATATATATATATATATATATATTTGTTTTTCTGAGAAGTAGAAGTTGTTGAGGGAGGTAGTGAAGTAGGGTGTAGTTAGCTCGACGAGTAGTACCGTTATTGATAATGGTAAATAAAAAATTTTGTGGCTTGAATATTAATAAAGTGATCCAGTAGTGATCAGACTTGCGCAGTGGAAATTGATAGACATTTTTCTGCTAAAGGCATTTACTTGCTTGTATGAAAATGTGTCTATTCGTATATTGATATTTGATTGAGTTTACAGATGATGTGTGATAATTTTTATTGTTGTTGATGATTGATGAATTGGTTGTATACATGGATTTTGAAAAATATATATTTTACCCAAACAAGTAAATGATTTAGTAAAAATATGAATTTTTTATATGAAGATTGGAAACTATTTTAATAGCTTGTTTTGGTGTTAATTTGTTCATTGAGTGCTTTGAGAATCCTGGTCGATGCGCCTGACCAACATTATCGATGTAGATTCCTAAACACTAGGTTGATGCATTTTGACACAATGTTTTGAAAATAAATGCAATGTTCTAAAAGATATTTTTGATTTTGGAAAATGAAAGGAAGTGTGACTTCATTTGCATGTGTTAAGAGTTTCAAAGAAGTTTAACATTTGAATTTAAATTAGAAAAGAAAGGTATGAGTACTTACATGGATTTTTAAAATAGAAAAGCTTAAAAGTGACTTTGGAATATTTATGACATTTTAAAATTATAGGATTTTAATGTTTCAAAGTATTGAAATTTTTTAAATGGTGGTATTATACTTTGAAGTGAAAAAGAAAATTTGAATTTTAAAAGCTTTAATTTTTTTGAGAAAAATGTGTGATCCTCTATCATGAGAGGAGAGCACACATGGAATACTATATATATAACTAAAAAATGGAGCTGCCAACATGCCTGACAGGTGGCAAGTCTAAAACAACAATAAAAATAAAGCAGTAGAAACCCCTCGAATGAGCTCCGGCAAAGCCACCGCCCATTACACCCTAGTATCGAGCTCCGGCAAGGCCACCACCCAATACTAAAGTGTTAGAGGTATCTAACAAAAGGAAGAGCACCAAACTGAAAATCAGAAGAAGACCAAGAGACAAGACAGGAGCAATCCGCGTCTCTGAGAAGAGCCATCCAGCAAGTCTGAAAAAGCTAAATGCTATCCAGCAAACCTGATAAGAGAAGAACCCGCATCCAACCTAAACAACACCTGAAATAGAACTAGCAAACAAATAAGAGAGAAACACATATATGTATATAAATAAAATTTATATACATATATGTGTGTATAGAAACCAAAAGAGAGAACTAAAGCTAGAATAATCAGACACAAACAAGAAACTAATTATGATCCTAGAAAAGAAAGAGAAATGTGATTTAAAGAATTATTAGAAACAGTATAATTGGAGTTAAGATTAAATGAGTTAATATTATTTCTAACCTTATTAAGATAGTCCTTAAAGCAATTATTTTTAGCTAATTTATATTTAGGATTAGAAATCCACTTTAAGCAGAAATTTGAGATTAAAATAATCAATTTGTTATTTTGTTGATAATTGTTATTAAAAATTCTTTGGTTTCTTTCAAACCAAATATACCAACAAGAAATAATGAATAAAGAATCAAGCAAATATCTAAAATCCTTATTAAACATGAATCTAAAAGAATTCCAATAAAATAAGCAATCAGAAATTCTAGAATTAATATGAAACTCAAAAATATTAAGGATCTTAATAAGAATAAAATAGGTATCCAAACAATCAAAGTAAATATGATTAATATCTTCAAAAAATGTGTTGCAAAAAAAACATTTATTGTCAATACTAATATTTTTCTTTTTTAAAAATTCAATAGTATTTAACTTACCATGAATGATGAGCCACATATGAATCTTAGATTTAGGAGGAGCATTAGACTTCCAAATGAATTTAAAACAATTGACAGAAACCCCCGAAAAGTTGATAAATTTGTAAAAGGAATTAGAAGTATATTTCTTACTCTTATCCCAATCCCAACTAATAAAGTCATTATCATTGTCAATATAATAAAGATTAAGTTTAGCATAAAGCAAGAAAAGATGTCTAAGAGTAGGTCCTTCTAAAATACAATTAAAATTAAAAGTCCAAGGAGGATCACTATCAGAATTGAAAACATCAGAGATTAATGCAAATTTGAAATTACAAATATCATATAAATCTTTAAACTCAATCTTAAGAGGAGTAGTAGAAATCCAACTATCATGCCAAAAAGAAGTACAGTTACCAGAATGAACTATAATATTTAAACCCAAGTTAAAGATATTACTGCATTTTAAAATAGATTTCCAAAAACAAGAAATATTTCTAAAACTAGAAGAACTAATATGGTATAAATTATAACTACCATTGTAATAAAAATTAGATATAATATCTTTCCAAATGGCCTTATCACTAATGTCCCTGAATTTCCATAACCATTTACCAAGAAGAGACAAATTCATATTATGTAAATTAATGACTCCTAAACCACCCTCTTTTTTAGATTTACATACAGTATCCCAATTAACTAAACATTTAATACTACTATTGGGGTTATCACCGCTCCAAAGAAAATCCCTTCTAATTTTATCTATTTTATCTATCACCCAGTCGGGAAACAGATGCATAGACATCCAATATATAGGAAGTGCTGATAAGACAGAATTAATCAAAACCAATCTACCTGCTCTAGATAGAAATCTAACATTCCAATTATTGATCCTATTTTTAATCTTATCAATAATAATTAACCAATCATCATGTTTAAGTTTCGAAGGTCTAATAACAAAACCAAGATAGTCAAAAGGAAAACTCATAGTTTTACAATTTAACGTATTAGCAACTAAATTTTCTACATTATCAATATCATTTAAAATTAAAACGGAACTTTTATCAAAATTAATTTTTAAACCAGATAATAATTCAAAACTATAAAGGATAAATTTAAGAGCAATAATATGTCTAGGGTGATGGGAGGAAAAAAGCAAAGTATCATCAGCAAATTGAAGGACAGATAAGCCAAAAGAAGAAATATCATTACCAATGGCACCCAAAAGGTTATTGCTAACGGCATTTTTAATAATCTTAGAAAAAACATCACCAGCAAGATTAAACAGAAGGGGTGATAAAGGGTCTCCTTGCCTTAAGCCTCTCTTAGATTGAATCTTATTACCAGAAACACCATTAACCATAATACAGGAGTTACCCGTTTTAAGCAAAATAATAATCCAATTAATCCATCTATTACTAAAGCCTCTGGCACGGAAAATTTCTATAAGGAAATCCCAATCAACCGAGTCGAAGGCTTTAGCAAAATCTAATTTTAAAATAGCACAAGTTATATTATTTTTACAACAAAAATTAATATATTCTTGAACAACCGCAACACCATCAGTAATATTCCTGCCTTTAATGAAAGCAGATTGCGAACAGTCAATGAGGTCATTCATTTTTAAACTAAGCCTATTAGCTAAAACCTTAGAAATAATTTTAACAGAGCAGTTCATCAAAGAGATGGGCCTAAAATCTTTTAAAGTATTAGCGCCCACTTTTTTATGTAATAAAATAACATTAGCAAAATTAAAACGACCTAATTGGAGATTACCATTATAAAAATCATTGAACAAACACATTAAGTCTAATTTTAAAACATCCCAAAAAGATTGATAAAAGAAAATAGGAAAACCATCCGGACCCGGAGATTTGTCTCCAGGTAAATCAAAGATGGCTTTACGAATTTCCTCAATAGTAAAAGGGGCATCTAAATCAGAAAGATTAATGTTAGAGGAAGATGGATAAAGATCATTCCATCTAGCACTAACTCTATGCTTAATTTTGGTGCCAAAAATGTCTTTGTAATAATCAGTAAAAGCATTATTAAGATCTCTTTGATCAACTAATTCCACATCATTAACTAAAATGGAGTTAATTGTATTACTACGTTTTCTATTATTAGCTAGATTGTGAAAGAATTTAGTGTTATTATCACCTTCATTTATCCAATGAAAATTAGATCTTTGTTTCCACATAACTTCCTCTTTTTCAAGAATAGAATAGAGATCCTCTTTTAAATTATTAAGAACATTCCTTTCACCAATATTTAATTGTCTAGATTCTTCAATCCTATTAAGTTTAAGTAATTCATTAAGAATATTATCCTTTTTAATTTTAATATTACCAAAAACATTTTTATTCCATTTTTTAAGAAAATACCTGAGGTTTCTAAGTTTAAGCACAAAAATTTTAGCAGAATTACCATAATACTTAAGGCAAAAATAATTCATAGATGACCACTTATTAATGACTAAATTAGAAAAATCAGATTCTAAAAACCACATTTTTTCAAATTTAAAAACCTTATTCAAAAATCTATGACTATCACAAGTAAGGATAATGGGACAGTGGTCAGAAAGGGTAAAAGGTAAACCTGAAACTCTACATATAGGGAATTTATCCTCAATATCATCACAAACAAAAAATCTATCTAAAAGAGCAAAGGAGGGAGACTCTCTATTATTACTCCAAGTAAATGATCTATTGGATAGAGGAATTTCGATCAAATTACATTGAATAATAAATTGATCGAATTCCTCCATAGCCAAATAATCACCTTCCCGAGGAGAACGCTCCCCAAAAAAACGAGTCACATTAAAATCACCCCCTAAAATCCAAGGACCAGGGGCAAAAGACCTAAACTCGAGGCATTCATTCCAAAGAATCCGCCTCTCAATTTTAGAATTAGGCCCGTAAACATTAGAAATATTAAGAAAAGAATTATCAGAAAGATTAATTAAGATAATGTGTAAAGAGTGCTGCTTCTTAATACACTGAAGTAATTTAAAGAGATTATCTCTCCAACCAATCATAATGCCCCCAGATGAGCCCATTGAGGGGAGAAATGCCCAATTTCTAAAACGAAAACCACCCAATCTTCTAAAGAAACGAAAATCAGGACATTCAATTTTGGTCTCTTGAAGAAGAGCAATGTCAATAGAAAAATCTTTAAAAAAGATTCTAACCTTATCACATTTACTGAGGTCATTCAAGCCTCTAATATTCCAACTAATGACTCTCATAAACCCATAGATCTAGCCCTATCAAGTTCTTTACTTCTAATAAACTCACGATCTAACTCAATATCAGAAAAAATAAAAGCAGAGCTACTAGCTAACCGACTAAACTCAGAAGCAGATAAATCACCAAGCGCATAAGAAGAGTAAACACTACCAAAATCAAGATGCATACCAGAGCCTGGTTCCAAAACACTGCTCACAGTGCTTGAACCAGGAAACTCACCCGCTGACTGAGAGCGACTATCTCTAATCCTGACACTGCGACGAACCAAACCACACGAAGTGACCAGCTTTTTACGCCTACCTCTCTTCGAAGTAACAATAGAAGGCACTGAGATGCCAACAGCCTCAACATTCAAAACAGAAAAAGGATCATCAGAACCCACACTTCCAACATTAGAATCAGCAAAATCCACACAAGCACCAACACTGTCACAAAATTCCCTTTGGAAAGAGGACGACCTCTGATCAGTAGGAGAAGGAAAATTAGCTATAGGACGAAACTGATCCAATGCTAAGTACCCATCTGAACCAGAGTAACAAACCAAATCTGTATCACTAGAATTACTAGAACAATCTGGGAGTTTAAGTTCAGAAATGCAACCAATTTGATCGGATGAATCAAGCATTTCATGCTCAACATGCACATCACTTTTAGACAATAACTCAACAGTGGGTGAATCATCAACAACAATCAATGACAGCATCTCATCTGGTGAAGAATCATCAGATAAAAGCCAAGAAAGAGGAACATCAGTGTGATTCAACAGCAAACACTCATCAACACCATCACCTTCTAAATGAATATCATCAACCCAGTTATTATAATCAGAAAAAGCAGAGCAACACTGAGAAACTGAAGTCACTAGCGGATCCACTAACTGCCTCACTTCCAACAAATCAAAACAAACAACATCAATCTGAGGGAGAATATCACTAACCATCAAGTCGACCGAAGGAAGAAACTCAATAGATTGAACAAAATCAACACCAGAAGAATCCGAGCAATCAGAGACTAAGTCAGAATCAAGACAAGCAAATCTATTACTGGTGGAAATCATGAATGGTTCCAGAGGAGAAGAAATGCCTTTAAATGATTTAGGATGAATAAATCCACTAAACAAGTCATTATCCAAAGGAGATAGACAACTGACAATATCTGGATCAGTTAAAATGGGATCAAACCTAACAGAATCTTGAATGGTTTCAACAAAATCCATCTTTATCTCTGAAATAACCGAAAAATCCAAAAAGTTATCAAGCATCTCAGAATCGCCACTATTAACAAGAACAACCTTATCAATATTTGGGGAATTAATGTTGTTAAAGTGGAACAAAAGATCATCAAGTAATCTCAAACCATCTAATCTCCTATGACCAAGAATGCTGATTAATAATCCTCTCAAGTTTATAAAATTATGAACAAAATGAAAACCATGCTTAGCCAAAATAACAGGAGGAATGGACTCGTTCGAAGAAGAATCGGAATGACCAAAATAAAGCTCTGGATCTCCAAATTTTGCTCTGTAACCCTTGCCAATATTGGGAGCATTAACAACATTAAAGTGAAATAACAGTGATTCCAGAAAATTAAAACCTTCAGAACTAAACAGCCCAAGATGTTCATGAATAAACCTTTTCAGAAGCATGATTTTAAGCATAAACTGAAAACCATTATCAACCAAGAAATCAGACGAGACCGAAGAAGACAATTTGATCGAACATTTATCACTTTTGTGACCAAACTTGCCACAGTAGAAACACCTAATAGGATCACGGCACTGAGATGCGAAATGATTACTGTCACCACATCTAAAACAAAAAGAACTGCTGCCTTTTGAATCAATCCAACGCTTAAAAGGGATCTGAGGTTTCGCGTCGCACAAGAAAATCCCAGGCAAATTATCTTTAACCACTTGAGCATATGTGCGACGATGGAGAGAGACAGGAGCAAAATCCTCAGAAAAAACAAGCGATGATTGAGGAGGCGAAGAGAAAAAAAGAGATCTTGAAGAAGACGAAGGAACAGACGCCATTTTTAGAGTCTATGGATATATTTTGAAACGTAAATGAAACGTCTAGATTTACATTTGTAAATACGTTTAAAATATCTGTATATATTTTAAAAGCTTTAATTAATTAAAGGAAAGCTAGTTATTTGAAAAAAAAAAAATATTGTTGAGTTAAAAGCATAATTAGTTTTAACTATAAGTCTCAAATTACTATTCAATTTACTATTACAACCTTAACTATAATGCTTGATAAGTTGTTTGAGTATATTCAAAACTGTGCAAGATGATGGGTAACATATTAAACTTTAGACTATCAAGGGTGCTGCATACTTGACCATGACAACTGGTATGATTCCCTAGAATGAATGTAATCTTGAATTTTAAATGCATTTATGGAGCAACCACCTATCACACACGATGTTTGTAACGAACAATTGTGGTTTCTACTATTATTTTAAAATGAAATGAATAGAAAGTGTATTGACTATATATATATATTCCTTAATAATATAATCATAACTTGTGACGGAGTAATTCGATTTTGTCGATTCTTCCTTCATTGGTTAGGTAATTGCATAAGTAACAATTTTATTGTATTTTGAAGCTCATGAAGATTAAAACATGAGTTAATAAGAGTAATGTTCACTGTCCTAAAATTGAAGATCATTTAAAACAATGTTGTATTCATTTGGCTGTAACTTTTGATTTTATTATCCAATTTAATGAATCTTCTTTCATTTGAAAAGATATGTTAATATGAAACAACTTTTGTTTTCATCGATATCGAAAATTTTAAAGTACATTAGTGTTGAAGTCGGTTTGAATTTGAATTTGAAGTTAGGCCCAGAGCATGTAATTTTAGAATTTAAGAGCTTAACAGTTTTGGACATAACTTTTAAACGAGTTTTCCAATTTTAACGATTTTTCCAATTCTGGAATGTTAAGAATATAAGCTACAACTTTTGTTTAATGTATTTTGTAAAATTTTATTGTTTTCTAGTCTAAGAATGCAGATTTTGGATGCGAACCTATGATTTTTGTAAAAACATGACCTACTTATCTTTGGAATTCCCCGTATTTTGAGTTATAATCTAAATTTTTGCAATCCAAAAAAAGTTTTGGAAAGTTGACACACTATATAATTTACTTTTAGAAATCGTAACTTGATTCGTTGGTTTTGCCATTCGAAAATTTGTCAGAAAGTGTTTAAAATATGAAGTTTGCATTTCTTTTACATCATGCAAGTGCGTATTTACTATACTTCCTTATATGAAGTTAGTATTCGAATTGAGTTGAGACAGGCACTGAAGATGCTTCTTTGGATATTGGCCGCTTTTGTTCACTTTTGCCTCGCTAAATAATAAACTACTTGAAACGGTAATAAAAAGCAACATTTATGGGTCTACTAATATATATTGTGATATTATATTGTTTCCTCGTGTTTTGGGATGACCCATGCTGGAATGCCTCTTCAGATATGTATATCATGTAATTATATTGTATTTTGATTTTTTGGAACGCTCTTTATACAAAGTAGATTTTGCTAAAATTTTCCAAAAAATCTAACATTTTGAAAATTTCCATAATATTTTTATCGAATATAAAAAATTAAAAGTCATAAATTGAATCAATTTAAATCATAGCATACGATAAGATGAGTTGGAATGTAAAAGCCATATAGAAGATTAGATAGTTGTGTTTGATAGAAGATGATGAATACGAAGATAGTTCAGGGTTTGAGTTGTGTATGACGTTCCCTATAGAAAATTGCATGGAAACAATTTTTATAAGAGAGAGTCTGTAATAACCCTGCTATCTACGCCGTATAATACATAAATTTAATTAAAATAAAATTGTTCGAATTCAATATTTAATAATTTTTATTTTGAAAGTAAATTTTAGATAATTAAATTTTATTTATATAATATTTTGATTTAATAGATTGAAATAAATTAATAAATTCATTTCGAATAGTATATTTAATAATAAATAGAGTGAAATAATATTAAGATGAATGAAATTGTGTGATTATCAAATTATACTTTACAAAATAATATGTAAGTCGATTTATATCGGATTGAAATTTTATTAAAAATAAAACACATGAGTAATTTAGGAAGAAAAGAACATTAAATTAATTAATTAAAATTAGAGCTCGATTGGCCTAAGCCCATTAATCACAGACCCTTCTCTAATTCTCTAGACTCTGACGCCACCTAAATGAAACATGCTCCCCTAATAGTCAAGCGTGGCCTAAGCCCTAAATTCAATTGGCAAGAGAATGAATAAAAAATTAGAATCGAGACCTAACGCGAATGATGTTGAGGTAGGCCGATGCCAGCAACGTAGGGACGAGGCGGAGCCCGCGATTGTGGCGCCTGGGGTTGCATGCGTTTTTGCTTGGTTAGAGGTCGTCGATTTGGGAAGCATGACCTGGACGGTGTGCCTGATGTTGCACATATGATTGGCGATTGTAGTCACGATCTGGGTTGTGCGGAGGGTGAAGCAAATTAGTGTCGTGTTGGAGGAACACATGCGACTTGTCGACGAAGGGATATAGTCTTGGCTAAGCGTGAAGTGTTGCAGTAGTTTTGGTGTTGACCATGATTTGAAAGTGCGTGCATTTGATGATAGGGATTTTCAGAAGTAACGGAGGAAGTCATGTCAAAGGCGAGGTCGGTGTTGTCCATGTTGGCCGTTGAAGTTGTTGGCTGAGGCGGGGTATGCGACGTCAATGATTTTGTTTTGCAATTCAGTGAGTTTTATCACTCGCAACTATATATGTTTTATTGCAATCCAATTGGTTTTGTAATATCGGATTTGTGTTTGTTGGATTATTAAAAATATGAAGGATATGTTGTCATTTTACATTTTACTCTTAGTAATTTATTTATATCGTATATATATTACATGAATAGCCAAAATTTGATGGAATTAGACTCGGCCACAGATAAATTTATATTGATGATTTGTGTTTGATTTCGAAGAACCTTGCTCCATGATCTAATTTTGGACAATTTATGGATTTTTCCATCTTAAGATATTTTTGAAAGCTTTGGGAAATTATTTATGGGAATTGTTTTAGAAATAAAAGTTGATTTAAAAATGAAAATATGGAGTTCAAGAATTATTTAATGTAAGAACTTTTGTAAGTATAAATGAAGGTTTTAGTAATATTTTTGAATAGGGAAATTTTCTTGAAAACTGTACATATTCAATAAAAAGGATTTAAGAGATATTTCATAAAGGGATTTTTGAATACGAGCCTATTTCGAAGATAAATCAATTTTAAAATATTATTAATGATTTTAGGAGTATTACGATATAAATTTCTTTCCTATATATATATATATATATATATATATATATATATTTCTGATTCTAAATTAATTTATTGATACTATGAAAAATTCTTTGTGTAAGAAGATTTTGAATTATATTCAATGGTTTGGAATAAATATAATTTATTTTTGTAACTTATAAATTTATTTTGAAATAATGTTTTATTATAGAAGATTAGAAATGGATTTAAAGCAATATTGGGTGATTTTAAATATGAGTTATTAGAGATTTTGGAGTATATAGTGAAGGTTTAAAATTATACATATTCATGGATTTTTGAATGAAAAAAATTGATTTAGATAGTGAATAAATTCTTTAAAAATTATATTTAATATAGAAAATTAAGAACATGATTATTAAGAATGATATTTAGTTTCTTAAACTATTTTTGAGTTTCCAAAGGAAAGAAATGAGTTTTTAATGTTATTTGTAAATATTAGATTATTCTTTAAAGTTGAGAAATCAGTAATTTATTGAATAGAAGTTTTTATATTTGCTTTTAATTGGCTCTTCGACTTAATCATAAAAACTAACCATAATCCATTTCTAAAGTTTCGAATTATGTTATATCAAAGTAATATGTTGCGATTGATTTATTATTGAATATTGACTTGTTTGTTCCGTATATATATGTATTTTGATTATTCCGTTTTACCTTACTATTCTGATTTCAACATCCTTACATATTGAATTGGATCATGTGAAGGATTCACCATTGATGTTGATTTCTTTAATGATTTGGAATGATACGACAACGACATTCTTTTATGATTTTGTGATGATTCCAATTCTATTTGATGAAGAACTAGAATAAATGGAGTTATTATACCATTTGGAATAGGACATTCAATAATATTTCTCTAATTATTCTTTGGGCTCATTATATAGAATACTGAAGGAGCGAGTGTTATGTATGAGCATTGTATAGACGGACTACTAACACACAGTGGTATGGGACACAGTTGTGTTATTTATTCGATTATTATATGCTTATGGATGACACTCAAATGGGGATTTAGTATGTTTGATGAGGCTCACTGTGGTGAGTCACAAATTTTGCCATGATTCAACATATATAGTGCTGTGTGTAGGCATGAGTATGTAGTTTTGTGTCATCTATTATATTATATATATTTTTCTATTCACCGTTTGCCTTCCTTTGTAATATGGTGGTTGAACCAAATTCGCTAGTATCCATTCTAGCGGCATGATCGCGGTAGTCCACCCCGGATCTGTGACACCTAGAGGCGTGTCGCAGTATATATAGCCGTATATTGGCAATGCATAACCCAGCGTGTCACCTAGGCCAACAATATGTTACCACTTGGGGGCAAGTGTAGGGTCGTGACCATTGCACAGCGTTGTCGTGCATAGTGTTTATGACATGCGATGGATAGAAGTCACAATGTCCATCGTGGTAGCTAAGACTGCATGAGAAATGTTGGTGGAATACGTGTGTCGTGATTACCAATCATGTGTGTAATATCCTAGATAAGTTGTGTCCTTCAGTCTCCCGTCTGGTTTTGATGTATGTGATATAGAAATATACTTATATATGTTTAAGACAAAGAGTTATAATTATACCTATGATTGGTGTCCAGAGTATGATAAATCCCCGTTTCCTTCTCACTGACGTGTGTCGCAAACTACAATTCATTGACATGTGTTGCCTATTTATCTTTCCCAGGTGTGTGTCATCCATTATTCTTTATAGGCACGTGTTGCCAATTATATCTTCCTTTGGCGTGTGCCGCCACTAACATATTTTGATTTTTGGGATGATCATCTATATTGATATTGTGGATATTTTATTTATTGACATTGAGTGATATACTTAGGCAAGCTACGAGTTAGCCTGATTAAACATGGAGGTATCTCTTTTAGAGATGTATTTTAGATTTAGATGATGATTTCTTGATACGAATGATTCACTCATTTGACGTTGTTTCATGATTATGATTTGATGAGCTTTGTATGGGTGATGACATTATATGTTGGGTTTTATGGTGTTCTACGTATATGATATTTGGGTTTGTTTGAGATAACATTATTATATTTATATATGTTTATTAATCTTTGATTTAGATATAGTCCGACCTGTGTGTTATTTATATAATACGTGGGTTAGTTCGAGACATTTCAAGTACAGGGACCATGAGACTGGCTTGTATCCTCTGTTCATGGAGAAGACTAGGTATTTAGTATTATAGACTATCATTCTGTACTATATAGTCTCTTGTGTGTATTCATTGTGATGTGTATTGGACATACACTGTATATTGGATTATTATATATTATCGTTACGATTGACTCCATGATCTATGATATTTATTGTATATTGTGTATTGTTCTATGTATGAGGTGCATGTTTTTATCACTTTATGCAAATACTATGTGCGTATTGGTGAGCTATTTATTCGATGTTTAAATATGTACCAGTGTTAACCCATGGGAATATTCACGTGTATACCCCATATTGCCTCATTTTCTATATTACTCGACATTATTACTTTGTAATACTCATGGGTAGTATAGGTATAGAGGTGGGGGTGCTACACTGAGTGTGTAGGTGGTGAGTGAATGTGCATTGATTGTGTTTGGATATTGTTTATGTTTGAATATTTATCGGTGATAATGACGGAATAAGTTTGTCTATATTTAGATATTGATGATGGAACAAGTTTTTTATGTTAGATATTGATGATGATGATGGAACGAGTTTGTCTATGTTAGATATTGATGATAATGGAAGAAGTTTTTTATGTTGGTATTTGTTGGATGTTTTTTTGGCTATTATTAGTTAAAATGTTGTATATTTTTTGGATATTAGTTTTTTGTGTTGAATACGATACATATGTTAGATATAGTATATTTCTTTGATATTTTGTTTTATATACGAATGCGTGATTGACTGTGAGAAAAACACTAGAAATGATACAAAAATGTTTTAGGCATGGGGTCGACACTGCATTGGTAAATCCAATTCGACATTTTACAATGACGTTGGTAAATAATTTCTTTTGTCGTCGGCATGTTGTTACAATAGCGTTGAAAAAATTAAGTCAAAAATGTGTCGACTTGATGTAAGTAAGTTAACGTCGGTGTGTCATTGTTATATGGCATCACTATAGTGTTGGTAATTGCACTGCGAGAAGCATTAATACGACGTCGGAAAAAAACTTCATCGATAGTTTTATTGATGCCCATTTATGGCATCAGCATGACGTCGGTAAGCTGACTACATACATTGCGCCGATACTATATTGGCATCGGTGAACTCTTCATTTGTTGCAGTGTCACTTTCAACCGTGAAAGAAAGAGAGGCAAGTAATATAAATGAAACTATTTTGTAAATTATAAAGCGTTTCAAATTGATCATTTTAGGTTTACAATATTAATATCAATTAATATTCTGGCAGTTCTATTGTTTATATGAAAATCAATAATGTTTAACTAACATTGTATATTAATCTTTGGCATAGTTATTCAAATTACCTTTTGTCTTAATAATGCCTTTTCATATCATCCATTAATTAAATACAAAAAGGAGTTGAATAATGTAAGTAAAATATATTTTATTAATTTCAAATTAGTATTGATGATTTAAGAGATTTTTATTAATATTTAGACTATCCACCGCTCTATCTGTAAATTCGAAAACATGCATGATTTTTGAGATATTGAGTTTTGATTTTATACGAGAATCGGTGTATATGTACGGAGTTTCCAAAAAATTAAAATTTGAGATTTTTTTTGGGAGCGAAAAGCTTTTTTGAGAAGAGGGGAATAAGAGGAGAGAATGCTTAGTTTTTATCAAATAGTAAGAAAAAAAAGTTGATGTCGGCGAGTAAGATAAATGATTAATTGAGTGAGAGGTGAGTAATGGTGTTTTGATGTGTGCAAATAGTATCTCCCTTAATAAAAATGTTCAACAAAACCAACAACAATGAAAATAAGCGAAAGAGTCCACATGGAAAGCACGTCGAAATCTAGTTTTGAAGTGTGTGTATATATATGGTAATTGGATAGAAAACTCAATTTTACTAGTATAATATATGTATGGTGTGTTAAATTTGAATGATTCAGATATATTCCAAATACAAAAAGGGAGTAGACATCTATTGATTCATGCAGTCAATCAAATATGGGAGGCAAATATGAAAGGTAATCAATTAATTTAAGAAGATATATTAATTGATTTAAGTTGGTAATCTAATATGCGTATATGTGGAAATCAAAATAGAAAGACAACCAATTAACTAATTTAAATCAATTGATTTTGTCGTATCAAAAAAGAAGTATAAAATGCATGGAGAATTAATCAAGCAGGGAATAAATGTGGGAACAAATACCATTATGCTTAATTTGTGTTTGAAATCAAATCAGGTAAGTCCGAAAAGATTTCAACCTTATCTCCAGGGCAGTATTCATCCTCGCATACACACCACATACAAGCACACACGCGCGCGCACACACACACATACATATGAAAACACCCATATTTCTATACCTATTTTTGGATGAGTGAAATTTATTGAGTAATTTATGCTCTTCTCATATTGTTGTACTCCATTTTGAAGTGAGGAAATAGTAAAGATTGTTGGGTCCGAGGACGTAGTTATAGCCATACCTCTTTATAATAGGGTCTTCTTTCCTTTCTTTCTTTATCTGTAATGTTAGCACCAAAATTCACCACCGAAACCAGGTTTCGATGAAGAATAGAGATAGTTGAAAACCTTTCGAAAGAGCCGAAGGGATGCTTTTGGAAAAGTCAAAGAGGCTTCTGCAACCAAGGATCCGCATGGGATGGTTCCGCATTGAAGGCCTTCCGCAGGAGACATCAACGTCATGTACAAATGTTGCCTTATGCAAATCTAGCTTGCCACCTCATTCGAAAGAACCTTTCGATGGGTTCGAAAGGATGCTTCCGCAATAGAAGATCAGATCATTGGATGCAAGGCAATGCCAGTCAATCACATTAGAAGCATCGCTTACCTTCAGAAAGAGCCTTTCGACGGAGTCGAAAGGTGCCCTTCCGCTTCAAACAAGTTTCCTTTCCAAACAAAAGAAGTAATGGATTCAAGCTACGAGTGTCGCATTCTCACCTTCCGATGGAGACAAGATCATCTAGGTTATGTTCAAAAAGCTATAAGCCAACCTTCCGACAAAGCCGAAAGGCCACCCTTTCACACAAGGCCAGAAGGACGCAAGCGAAACCTACTTTCCGATACGGTCGGCATGACCCCCGCTGAAGGTGTCAAGTCGAACCTATAAATAAGACCCGAGGGGTCCATTTTTGGGATCCAAATTTTTAGTTTTCCAAAATCACTACTATTTTGAGAGCTTATAAACCCTAATTCCTAAATAGATTCGGGGCTTTTTCCAGCAAGCGTTACTACGTATTATTTCAAATCATAATAAAGAATTACATGTTTGAGATTTATGTTTCCACGAATTTTATACACTTTATGTTGGTATAATCGAATATGATCCTCTTTATACATTTCTTTGGTTCGAAAGGCTTAAGATAACATTTCTATTAGATCTAGTTTTTCCTTTGAAATCCCTAATGTAAGGTATCCTCTTAAGATCTGATCTATAGAATCGAAACCATCTAAGGCCTTTCGATAAGACCAAAACTAATATCTCCCCTTAAGAAATTTCTACAGGTTTATGACTCCTATTCTTTTGACCTTCCTTTAAGGTTGAAATCCCCTATCGTCCTAAGAATACTCTACGGACTCTAACCTTTCGGCAAAATCGAAACCATGGATCTTCATAAAGATTATGCTATGGACTCGAAACCATCCACCGCCGTTAGAGTTCTACTTGTTTTTATTAAGTCTTTCGGCATGATCATAATTCACAACCCTTTATTAAGGATCTGCCTAGTTTACATTCTCTAAACCCCTTTCCACAGGATTAACATCTAAAACATAAATAGATTGGTTCTACAAGAAAAGTGCTTGGACCTTTCGAAAGGGCCTCTTTCGCATATGCCTTTCAACGAAATCTTACCATATCCTCCTTCGGCTAGGATATTGACCTACTAACTACCCTTCTCGCCTTTCGATAAGGCCAAAATCTACGGAATTAAAGTTCTCCACCCCTAGTATTAAGAGTCCATTAAGTCTCACAAGCTATTCAAGATCATTTCACATCAGTCCTTCGACAAGGATTCTTTCGGGTGTGAACCAAAATTTGTGTTAACATTTTTAGCGCTAGAAGGAGAGCCTGAACCTCCGAATTTATTGGTTACCCCACTATCTACTTGATTATACCATTATCCATTGGTCTTAGTCTCTTGCATTTAAAGGCTAAAGGGTAAGAGTGGCAATTTCTTCTATGACTAAGGAAAGCTTTTGTTGAAAAGAATCCGAACAAGGATCAACGGAACCACAAGAGGCATTGTTCCCCCATCGAATGGATCCTAACTTTTGTCTCTGGAAAGAGCAATCTTTAAGACTCAAAGTCTTACGCTTAATAAAAGGGAGGAATAAACATACACCCTACGATCCAATGAAATGGAATCAAGTCATCCATGACTCTCGATCTTTGAGCAAGAGCGTCAAGTTGAAGAAAGATATACAAATGAAAACTCAAGAATTGCAAAGAGACTTTTAGGTGATGATCAAAAATTGGAAGATGAGCAATTAAACATAAATCCAAGGGCAATAGGAAACTTTCCAAGAAAAACTCCAAAAATTATAGGAAGATCCATTAATAGGGAACAAAGAACAAGAAAAAGAAAAAATAATTCCATAAGAAGGAATTCCTGAATCAAAATCGAAAAGGATTAAATGCCAACTGAAAATGGTCCTAGCAATAAGATTTCTTGATGGGTATGAACATACTACTTCAAGAAAAGGGGTTTACTTTCAAACCAAAAAAAAACTCAATTGTTGGTCTACTCAGAGAAAAAGGCCTGTGTTTCAAAAGAGGCTTGGAGAGTTATACTGCCATTTTTACATATTGAACGAACATGAACCAACTAGTGTAAAGCTATAAAGAAGATGGTCTTATATTTCTTAAGATGAGGAAAATTTAAATAGTTTGTAAAGGAATAAACAGAAAGAATTGTAGAATGAAGTTTCATTGCCAAATAAGAAAAATCTACAAAATGTCGGGAGTAAAATTCTCCTTAAAACTTGGACTACCTAAAATGGTAGGCTGCCTAAAAAGTAAAAAAGCCCTTGGTCGTGCCAAGATGGCCAGGTCAAGGCACCTCCTAGAGGGAGGGCGTAAGCCTTTTGCCGTCCCAAATTCAGAAATGGCCAGTTTAAATCAGCACAAGCCCTTATCTGCATCATGCTGGCCAGAATAAGGTGCCTTTTGGAGGGATGACGGGTAATCCCTTGGTTCCGCCACTCTATGGCCTAGCCAACATACCGAACAAGCCCTTAGTTGTGTCACGCTATGGCCGGGTTAAGGCGCCTCTTAAAGGGAGGTCGGGTAAGTCCTCAGGCCTTTCTTGAGAATAAGCTAGCCGAGCGCACTGGAAACCCACATGAATTGTCCGACGGACTAAGAAAAGTCCCTGCATGAAATGGGCACCGCCAAAAATCAGCACCGCCTAAAATAGCAACTGCCAAGTTGGCACCACCTAAATGGCAACTGCTTGAAATAAGCACAAGAATCGAACAAAAGAGTCTCAGCCTGAAATAAGCCAAAACAAATGAATAAAGAAACTTGGCCCAAGAAAGAAAAAAAACATGTTAATGTCATTATAGCCTAGAGATGGCACATTCGACAAAAGAATCAAATAGAATTCACTTACTTCCTGAACATCTGCCAGATTGGGTTCTCTGGTCTTCTATCAATTATTACCAAAAATAGTATTCTGGTCTTCTATCACTTATTGCCAGCTTGGTTTTCTGGTCTTTTATCAATTATTACTAGAAATGGTATTCTAGTCTTCCATTACTTATTGCCAGATTGGTTTTCTGTTCTTCTATTAATTGTTACAAAAAATGGTATTATGGTCATCTATTACTTATTGCCAGATTGGTTTTCTGGTCTTCTATTAATTATTACCAAAAATGGTATTCTGGTCTTCCATTACTTATTGTCGGATTGGGTTTCTGGCCTTCTATTACTTACTTCTAAAGTGATTTTCTGGTTTTCTGACACTTATTGCCGGAAATGGTCTCTTGATCTCCTATTATTAATACCAAGTCGAGTATTCTGGACTTCTATTACTTAATTACCAAATATGGTTTTTCAATCTTCTGTTACTAGTTCCAAATTGGGAATCGTGGTATTTTGCTGCCTGTTAACAGTTATGGATTTCTAACCTCCTATTATTCATTACCAAAGAGGGTATCCTGGGCTTCTGTTACTTATTACTAAAAAGGATATTTTGGTATTCTTTTACCGAAACTAGAGCTCTAATCTTCCATCACTTATTGCCAGAAGGGGATTTCCGGTCACTTATATTACTATCAGACTGGCGTGACTTGAGCTTTTGGATTTATTCTAACATCGAACATTGCTATCCTCGGATCCTCGAAAGATTGCTCTTAAACTTATGACAAATATTGGATATAATGACAACTTATGAAACTCTATTATTAACGCTTGAATCTGGGTAAGGAATGAAGTTCATAATTCTCAATATATTTGAAGAATGAATTATGTGCATTATCGAAATGCCCCAAATCCAGGCCGTAGATTGATCTATGCAGGTTCCCGGTATGAATGTCTATAGAGAACAACTTCTATGTCTTTTATGTACTATCATTTTGAATTAAAATTTTAACCTTGAATACACGCTATTATCCAACTGCGAGTTCTTTAAAGATTTACAAATATTATGGAGATTTGCGGATTTTCTTAATCAAGAGAAGCATCACGAATTAAAATAGAAAACTCAAGAAATGTACAAGCTTTCGAAAGATACATTCAAATAAAAAGGCAAGCAATGTACAGACAATGGCGACAAAGTGGGTAAAGTTTACATCTAAAACTGCCCAGGTATGAAAAGACTTGTAAAATACACCAAAAATTACTATGATTCGGTTAATAGTTTTATCAAACCCCCCGACGCAGTACGATCAACATCAGTAGTTGATTCTCTAAGGATGAGCTCTAAAGATTTAATGGTTTCCCTACTATTGTTCAATTTTGTCTCTAGATCATCAAACTTTTCATATAATCTGGTTATCTCAAAATCACGTTCACCGTTGGAGGTTGCTCCAACCGAGTGTTTTAGGATTGTGATGTCACGATCTCTTTCTTTGAGTCTTAGTTTCAAATCCTCAATTTTTTTTAGAGAATTCCCAAACAAAATGGTGTTAAAAAGGATATTTTCTATTCCATTCCTTTGCCAAGGGATTTTCTGAAAGTTTTAAAACGGAGGGATCTTTAAGAGATTGCCTCTCTTCGAGATCTGCTAACAAACTATCTTCGATTCTCACAATTCTCAAAGGGGGGCTTCATAAAGGGATGTTTTTCTTGTCTGAGTTTCCTACATAAACAAACGAAAAGGAAAGATCATTGTCCACCAAATAAAATTCCTTCATCTCTATGAGAAAACCTATACGACTTGATTTCATATTCGAATATATGAATCCACTGCTTATATTTGTCATCGAAATATTTCTTTGCCAGTAATTTAGCAAAGCAGTTATACATTCAAATAACATTGTTTTTACACATCATCATGGGACTTATACAAAATAAGTCTTTCGAATATTTTTGGAACAAAATTCAATTCAGGGCATTCAAATTTTTCTAAAGGTAGGTCCTGTGGAATAGCTTGTATTCTTGATAAATCCCAATGATCCCTAGGGTGGTGAGTGCTTCCAAAATTAATTTTAACACCTTTCGTGGGATCCCCTATCGAACTATCACTATTTTCGTCAAAATAATTTTTTTACTCGGTACAAAGCTGCAAAGTTAATACCCCTTTTATATAGAATCCCATACCTGAGAAATAGAGGTTTCAGAGTAAAGTGGCCTCTTCCCTTTCTGCTTTTCTACTTCTCCTTCATCATACCGTGGGGATGTGGGAGGAGTGGTTATATATTTCATAAGGTCATCCACTTGGGTGGTATGACCAATGCCTATATCCCTAGTTCCATCTTTTTTGGAGGGACAAGGAGCGTCTCCTCCATCTCCACCTTCATCGTCATCTTGCCTCTTTTCATGGAGCCTTCAGCAAAATCACCACAGTTATCGTCATCTTCTTCCTCTTCCTCCAAATCAGAGTCGTGTTCGGGAGGGGCATCTTCTATCTTAAGTATCTCTTTGACATTAAGATCTTACATCTCTAAAAGTACGATTCCAACCTTCATTTTACCAATTCTGTCCTTGTATCTCTTGACGATCACGAAAGGAGGAGAAGAGAAATCCAGTTTAGGATATAGGGCAGCATTGTCAGCATAAATGAAGGATAGTAAATCTTCGTAGGTATCGGCCATGTACTCCTCAGGGGAAGTATTTGTGAAATTATAAACCTCCATTTTTGCATCATTTATTATCTTGACGGCTTTGGATAGAGAACTTTTCTTTTTCTCTAACTTCCTATGAAGCCGGGTTTTCTCAACCTCAAGACTAGCCTTAGCATCGTTGGACTCCTTTAAGGAAATCTCGAGAGCTGTAATGTTATCCGTTTGGAGTTGATTGCGCTTCGCATTAGTTTCAACTGTAGCTCTCAACCTATTTTGCTCATCCGTTAGGGAAGAGATTTGATCTCTCAAAGTACTTTCCTCTCCAGCTAACCGAGGAGAGTTGGCAATAATTTGAAGTCAAGAATACTAGCACTTAGCAGCTTGAAACATAATAAGAAAAAAGACGATTAGGAAGCTTGACTTGAGAATACAAGCAAAATACTTAAAGAAAGCAAAAACTTACTGCAAGGTGTTGTTGGAGGAAGGTTTCCCCACTTGCCAAAATATCAGCACGAGAAGACGCTTGGATTGAGGAAGGTAGAAGAGCCTTAGCCAAAGTTTCCACCAAATGAGAAAATTCGTCAGTAGGGGGAAAGTTGATGAGGCCACCAGAAAAACTGCCTGGAAAGGGATAGATTGGTTAGAGATGTGAAGGATTAGATTCTAAAAGATGAAAAGCAATATAGAAAGAAGATCAAGATGAGAGTACACACCTTTGATTAAGAAGGCGGAGGCAAGCCCTTGAGCTGGTAAGATCGACAATAGGGGCATCAGAAGTTGGGCCAGAAGTAATATGTTCTTTTAGAATAGAAGGAATCTAGTCGGTGGATACTTTGACCTTTTTAAGGGATGGTTCCGATAAGACGAATTCGCTTAGTCTTTTCCTCGCTTCTTTCCTAGCATCAGCCAAAGATGTTGCCCGAGATGAAGAGATGCCCTTATCAGGAGATTTGGTAGAAGAAACATTCTTGGAAGACTCAGGCACAGAGGCAGTGACTGCATATATAATAGACTTTACATCATGAAAACGATTTAAAAGAGCAACTCAAAGGAAGGAAAATTCACATTATAAACATAAAACCTTTGCTGACAAGCCCGCTAAACATTGGGGAAGTGGGGCTAAATTTCTTCTCGTGGCCCGACGACAAGAGAGACCTACCAGTAGAGGAAGTATGGACAATAGGAGGCTTCCCCAAAATCTTTTGCCAGGGAGGAAGTATGGAATACATCCACAGATTCTCAGGTATAAAGCTTATAGAAAATTTCCTCATTGGAATCGATAAGTCTCTTCGGAGCAGAGGCTGATAGTAAAATGGTAAATTGGTAATAATTGATGAAATGATGAAAGAAGAAGTTAAATATGCTTACTGGGGGCGGTAAAGACGCTAGAAATGCCAGGAGGACATCTCACATAGAAGAATTGAGTGTCCCAATCCTAAACCTTGTTTAGGTTATCTATAATCAACTTCTTATTTGGATTAGCTCTATAGAATTGGTCATTTTGGTCGCTTATCTTAACAAGATTGAGAAGATGAAGCAAGATTTCAGGAGATAAAGATTCTTGGCCTAACTCCAAAGTTTGAAGCTCTAAAGAGAGCATATATGTGTAGGTTTAGGAGTCAATTGGATTGGCGTGATCTTAGCATGCTCAAAGAATTTGGTAAAAAAGTAAGGAAAGGGAATGAGTCCTCCATGCCAAATATAGATAGCGGTGAAAGCAAAGAATCCCTCGGGGGGAGAATCCGTTCGATCATTGAGGCATACGGGGATAGCTTTGACCCCATAGATAGTAAAAGACTTTAGGATACCATCAACGATATCTCATGAACTAACCAAAGATCCCCTTGTTTTATAGACTGCTGGAGTTTTCCTAGACTTGGCACTTGACCCTGTTCCTAAAGATTGAGCACTTGAGCCCACTGAAAGTTCTTGGGCTTGTTCCGTAGTGGAGCCTGAAGCAAGTTTCTTAGCAGCAATTTTCTTACCCATCTTTCTGCAAGGTGAAATTGTTTCATGAAAATTAGTATAGGACATGTTAAGTCTTACTTCCAAAGTATGTATGAAATGTAGCTGCATGACATAACTAAATAAATTAAAATATTGGAGGATATGAAATTAACTAAGTCCATAAAAATTGATGCTTCCGACAAGGTCGAAACCAAGATTGTAAAGGATTAACTGCTGTAAAGAAATGGCCTTTCAACCTTGTCAGAACTTATGTGTTATGTTATTATACTACCTTCCACCTTGGTCGAAACCAACGAATTCCTTTATGGTAAGGTTTTAAAATTCCACCCTTCCGACGTTGTCGAAACCTTGAGGCTCCAACGTTGCTGGAAGAACCTAGAAAAAATTAGTTTAATAACTTAAAGGGGGTTCCGTTAACATCGGAGGGATGTCTAGGTGAGTTATGGGTTTCAAATTGGATGGAAGGACTAAAATTTAAAACTTTCAGCTATTCCGAAAGGACATAAATGGTTTTTAATAATATCGAAACCAACAGTTGTGTTAGTCGCTCTAGATATGTGATAGGGGTTTCAGTGTAATCTAAATAATCCCATTCTTATTACTCGACTATCAATTTAACTTTGAACCAGAACCGACAGGTGCCGATTCAGGCAAAGGCAATGCCTAAACGGATTTTGAATTCAAATCCAAACCAATAGCAAGGAAAAAGCCTGAGTTAGAAGTTTCTCATATGAACCCAAAATCCGTTTTGATTTAGCAAGATAATTTCGATTATTAGTTTCAGCTCTTAAGTCATGAAAATGTATCAACTCCAATGTAAACAAAATCTAGACTGAAGTATAAAATAAAAGGATCAACGATGAAAGAGCCGAAACCAGTTTCGAAATTTAAATAATTTTGCAAGGTCGTAGTTAAGTTGAAAACCTAGTTAATCTTGAAGGAGAAGAGGTTGTTTACCTTAATAATTTGGATGAATCTAGATAAAATTAAGAATTTGAATACTTTCACAAGTGAATTTTTATTTTAGGTAAAGAGGAAGAAGAAGAAAAAAGCATTATTTATTGGAGATCGAGAGGGATGTCCACCTTCCGATGTAATTTCAAAACAATGGCCCTGATCAACATGAAAGACCAAAAGGCGGGAGAAAGCAATGATGAAATCATGACTTGAAAAGTCAACGACATCCCTTTGCAATGGGGGGGGGGGGAGGGGGGGCAAATGCTAGCACCAAAATTCACCATCAAAACCAGGTTTCTTTGATGAGCAGAGATCGCTGAAACACCTTCTGAAAGAGCCGAAGGGATGCTTCTGGAAAAGTCAAGAAGGGTTCCGTAACCAGAGTTCTGCATGGGAAGTTCCGCATTGAAGGCCTTCTACAGGAGACATCAGCGTCATGTACAAATATTGCCTTCTACAAATCTAACTTGGCACCTCATTCGAAAGAACCTTTCGATGGGATCGAAAGGATGCTTCCACAAAAGAAGATTAGATTATTAGATGCAAGGAAATGCCAGTCAAGCCCATTAGAAGCGCCGCTTACCTTCAGAAAGATCCTTTCGACGGAGTCGAAAGGTGCCCTTCTACTTCAAACAAGTTTCTTTCCAAACTAAAGAAGCAATAGATTGAAGCTATGAATGCCGCATTCTCACCTTCCAATGGAGATAAGTGCATCCAGATATGTTCAGAAAGCTATAAGCCAACCTTCCAACAAAGCCGAAAGGCCACCCTTCTGCACAAGGCCGGAAGGATGCAAGCGAACCAACCTTCCGATACGGTCGGCATGACCCCCACGGAAGGTGTCAACCCGCACCTATAAATAAGACCCGAGGGGTCCATTTTTGGTATCTGAATTTTTAGTTTTCCAAAATCACTACTGTTTTGAGAGCTTATAAACACTAATTCCTAAATAGAGTCAGGGTTTTTTCCAACAAGTATCACTATGTATTATTTCAAATCATAATAACGAATTACATGTTTGAGATTTATGTTTCCATGACTTTTATAAACTTTATGTTGATATAATCAAATATGATCATACTTTTACATTTCTTCGGTTCAAAAGGCTCAAGATAACCTTTCTACTGGATCTAGTTTTCCTTCGAAACCTCTTCTGTAGGGTATCCCCTTAAGATATGGTCTACGAAATCGAAACCAACTAAGGCCTTTCGAAAAGACCGAAACCAACATCTCCCCTTAATAAATTTCTATAGGTTTGCGATTCTTATTCTTCTGACCTTCCATTAAGGTCGAAATCCTCTATCATTCTAAGAATACTCTACGGGCTTTAACCTTTCGATAAGGTCGAAACCATGGATCTTCATAAAGACTATGCTATGGACTAGAAACCTCCCATCGCCATTGGAGTTCTACTAGTTCTTATTAAGTCTTTTGGCACGATCATAATTCACAACCTTCGAGCAAGGATTTGCCTATTTTACATTCTCTAAACCCCTTTCGGTGGGATTAGCATCTAAAACATATGTAGATTGATTATACAAGAAAAGTGCTTTGACCTTTTGAAAGGGGCGGAACCCTTTTCCCATATACCTTTCAACGGAATCTTACATTATCCTCCCTTCGCTAGGATATTGACCTACTAACTACTCTTCTTGCCTTTCGATAAGGCCAAAATCTATGGAATTAAAATTTCCTACCCTTGGTATTAAGAGTACATCAAGTCTAATAAGGAATCTATTCAAGATCATTTCACATCATGTCTTTGACAAGGATTCTTTAGGGTGTTAACCAAAATTTGTGTTAACATTTTTAGCGCTAGAAGGAGGGCCTGAACCTATGAATTTATTGGTTACCCCACTATCTAATTGATTATACCATTATCTGTTGGTCTTAATCTCTTGCATTTAAAGGCTAAAGAGTAAGGATGGTCACTTCTTCTATGACCAAGGAAAGCTATTGTGGAAAAGAATCTGAATAAGGATCAATGAAACCATAAGAGGCATTGTTCCTCCACCGAATGGATCCTAACTTTTGTCTCTGGGAAGAGTAATCTTTAAGACTCAAAGCTTTATGCTTAATAAAAGGGAGGAATAAACACGCACCCTATGACCCAATGAAACGGAATCAAGTCATCCATGACTCTCGATCTTTGAGCAAGAGTCGTCAAGTTGAAAAAGATCTATAAATGAAAACTCAAGAATTGCAAAGAAATTCTTAGGTGAAAATAAAACACTGGAAGATGAGCGATTAAACATAAATCTAAGGGCTACAAGAAACTTTCCAAGGCAAACTCCAAAAATCACAGGAAGATCCACTAATAGGGAACAGAGAACAAGAAAAAGAAAAACAATTCCATAAGAAGGAATTCCTAAATCAAAATAAAAATGGATTAACGCCAACTGAAAATGGTCCCAACTACAAGGTTTCTTGATGGGTATGAACTTACTACTTCAATAAAAGGGATTTACTTCCAAACCAAAAAAAGCTCAATTATTGGCCTACTTAGAGAAAAAGGCCCATGTTTCAAAAGAGGCTTGGAGAGTTATACTGCCATTTTCATATAATGAACGGATATGATACCAACCAGTGCAAAGCTCTGAAGAAGATCATATATAATATCAACGGACATGATACCAAGTGTTAGAAAGACAGAAAGTTAGGGTAAAATAAAAAAAGAATAGAACAAGAAAGAAAGAACACTATATCAGAATCTCACAGCGGAACAATCATAATATCAAATGATAGTATAAACTACCATTCCAAGGTACAAAGTTTTTAGAGTTACTGTAATCATCCTAGACAGTTATAACAACCCTTCCTCACAAATGCTGATGATAAAATAGTAGTGCAGCGGAAATAAATACTATGATAGATAGAACTCCAACTTTTCTCTAGAAGCTCCAAAGCATCCAAAGCTAAATCTGAAAACATGTACGGGCTGACCCAAACATTATAAGAAAATAACACCTAGATCGGTTTGGTAAACCAACATGAGAAAACTCAAGATGCAAGCAACATGTAACAATAACCATTGAGACCGTATGTATTACTGTAACAGTCCCCTCAAAAGAAGCCAACCTTATCTTAAGTTTAATATAATGATATGATAGATAATGTATAGTGTGTAGCACATAAATCATATCAAACAGCCGCTATGTGAATGCCGCAACAGTAATAGATACACAATCAATACCGCTAAGGTGCGTTCGCATAGGTATAAGGATTTCCGTGGAGCTCTCCTCAGATCAAGCCGAATCCAAACTCCATGACAAGGATCGAAACTTCCTTTCGAGCATTGTATATCTCTAAATAGAATATACTCTAAGCTAAACATAATTGGCCCAACAATGAACAGGAAGGCACCAAGTATCAACCAACCCCGCATGCAACATATCCATATGCATACTCTAGATCCAGAGTTGATATACCCTAATGGGTAAGCTAAACCAAAGGTTTTGCATCGTACTCTAATTTTATACATTTTCGATGTCGATGCTACATTTGTCATCTTTCACACGAGTCTTCATTACTAAAACAGCTTACAAATCCCTTATTGGATTCCTTTATCTCGAACAGATCACGAATCCCTACCTGGATTCGAGCATCTTGAATAGATTTCGAACCTCCACATTTAATTCCCGCATAAGCCCTCTGAGGAATGATAATGCTGTCCCCCCTTCTGGAATACTCCTCAAGATGGACTATTTAACTTTATAACATTCCAATTTGCAACTGCTTTCGGATTATAGATCGCATATATGGTTTTGAAGTGATTTTGGGTTTGAGTCATCTAAGTACACTCTTCTTCCTTATCGGACTCTCTAAAACCAATCAATGAATTCCTGGTTAACTCAATTCCAGTTCTGTTAGAAGTAAGAAAAAGATAAAAACCTTTCATACCAATACTCCTTCCCGAGGGTTCTTATTGTTATGAAATCGTGAAGTCATTCGATAACTTCCTAAGTCAATATCTTGTCAAATTCGATAATCGACCAATCAATTATCTAGTCAAAACAATCACTTACTCAAACTACGGTTCGTACACTTGACTCGTTTTTGGCATTCCAACTCAACAATTTATCGCCCAAGATTGAAGGCAAGTAAGTTTAAGCACTGGTTGCATCAAGCTTTTCCTAGACACTTCATCTTGAATCTCACAAATAAATAAGTCGACCTCGTCGTCTTTTAGTATTAAGTATAGTATTAATGATTTCCATAAACAATGAGGAATCAACACGATTAACATGTTTTTGACATTTCCAACTTACTATTCCTCGATCAAGAAGGAAGCCTAGTAGGTTTGAGCTCTACTGCTTCATCCCTACTCGACATCAATCTAAAATCTCACAAATAGATAAGCCTTACTTCGTCGGCTTTAGTGTTAACCATAGTTAATTAATTTTCAAACAAGTAATTAAACAATCAACCATTTGAACACTTAGCACTCCTTTCTAAACCATTTATATATATTTTAAAATACTTAGAAATACTTATAATAGAACATTTATCCAAAATATTACTTAAAAATAACAACATTACAAATTCCTTAAAACTTGAAAATGACATGTTTTCAACAAAATATCTGTTCTTTAAAAATTCATAACTAATTCTTAAAAATCCATATATATCTCAAACAACTTTTTAAATACTATAATATGAGTTAATAAACACTTGTAAAAATAATGAAATAAATATTTAAGTTTAGATATCTTTTCAACCCTTTTAAAGTCCAAAATCAAGGCTAAACGGGGGTAGTTTTGCACTAGTGAAGTTTTGGCCACTTTTCGAGATGTTACTTAAACCTATACTATTCAAGAATTTAATAGAAAAAAACATACATGCAAAATAATATAAATATTTTGAGAATCCTCTAAGGATCTCTCTACAAAGTTCCATAACAATTTCAAAAAATAAGGCAATTTTAAACTGCTTCTATAGCAACCATCGTTATAAGCGCACTATTAAATCCAAGTCAAAACTAAACCAAAGTGCATTTATAACCTGTGCTTTGTTCAAGGTCTAGTCACATGTCATATAAGTTCATTCAAGTTGATTCCAAGTTTTCTCTAGTCCATGTACATGGATTACATATGTCACTTGCTTTTAAAGTAAGAATCCAAACCAATGTTTTAAACTAAGTTAACAACAATTCAAACAAAATAAATACAATCAAACACAAACATACATGTGTTATATTTTTCATTCAATGTGAGGCGTTAAATCTCCTTTAACCACACAAACAACAAAGAACTAAGAACCCAAGCCCATATCCAACATTGCAACACCTTCCTTCCTTGCTCCTTTGCTTTATCACCTTGCCTTTGCCTCCTCCTCTTGCATAAATCTCACGGTCTCTCCTTGTAAGTGGAATTTGCTTTGTTTCTTCCAAAATAATTTGGTAGAAGATCTTTTAATGTTGTGGTAGGGCTTCACTCCAAGTTTGAGGTGATTTGGAAATGGTTTGCAAATTATTTGCATAAAGAAATTAAGATAAAGAAGAAGAAGATGCCATGGAAATTTTCTCTTAAGCTTTGAAATATATGTGATTTATTTCCTATGGGTGCACTCATCCTTATATATGCTTAGGAATGTGATGGGAAAAGACCAGAAACCCATTAAAACTCTACTAGCATTAATTACACACATCACTTCTCCTTTATCATATGCTTAACACTTCAACATTTCCATATTTGCTCATTTCCTAAATATCTAAGATGACATCACCCATGACATACTCAACAAAGTTTATTTTTGTACATGGAAAAATATTTTTATTTCATTAAATTGATTTCCTAAGCAAAAAAGTGTATGTAAAAGAAAAATCTGAACAACTACGGACCATTAAAAATCGGTTTATCAATAAAAAGATTTTCAGTCACATTATCGATATTTTTTCACAGAATATATTTTTGTAAACAATTTTCAAAGGCATGTCTCTTATCATTTTCAATTAATTAAATGATGCTTAACATGGTTATAAAATCATATTTATAACATTTAACTATATTTCAAAATCTTCGATATTCGAAGATGAAGTGTCGAATTTACGGGTCGCTATAGGTTCTCATGGGAAATAATGCTACATGCCACATGACTGGTGTAAAAAGCCATAAAATTGACAAGAAGATAATTTAATTAATAATGATGCTAAAAATGGGAATTTTGCAAATTCTTGTCCACGAAGGTTACACCATTTTTTTAATGGCGATTTTCTGAGCAACTTTCATATATAAAGCTCTGTCATCGAAGTTCAAACGGAGAAGTTATTGACGCTTGGAGTTTTCGAATTTAAAATAATTTGAACAAATTTAAATTTATAATAAAATAGCTTTTTTATTAGAAATTAAAAATGCAATAAAATATTATAATGTAATAATAAGCTTCACGTTTAAGTAAACCTTGGTTAATGATTTAATAAAAAATATAACCTACATATATATTAACATTAATGGTAAATATAAGGTGGTTAGGACCGCCGGTTGACAACCTAATTGGGGTTGGCGATCGACCACCCAAGGAGTATGGTCGATTAGTTAGTATTAAACGACATCTAGGGCTTTGTTACTTGAACGGCCCAAATTTTATTATTTTGAACCGACTTTGATTTATGGTCCAAGCGTGCTCTAACCAATATAAATAAGAGGCTAACCCCCTCACTTTTATTCATAAGAAAAGTAAACACCCTAATAAGACTCTGCTAGTCTCCTTCCTTCCCAATAAACTTTCTTGATTCAAAAATAAAAGATTTAAGCATTAGGGAAGATATAATAAAGTTAAAGAAAAAAAGTAATGAATTTTACATTTATATATATTTCTCTATTTCTGTTCTTCCCTAATCTTTGAATTCTGAATCTAATCTATATATAAATAAATTGTTATATATTTTATAATTAAAAAAATGATATCGAAGGAAGAGATTGGCGTTTAGGTGAAAGAAAATCTAAGGGAATTCGAGGAAAGCTGTTTATGAGTGGAAATCTTAGTTATATCTTTAAAGTTTTTTGAGTAGTTGATGTTTGGATTTTTTTATGCCTTAGGAAATTTTGTGTGCAAAAGCTTTAAATCTGAAATCGTAAAATTCCCCAAAAAAATGTTAAATCTGGAATTGGTTGGAATCTTAAATTTTTATGTTAATATGGTATAATTTAATCTGTTATTATTTTCAATATGAATAATTTATGTTCTATTCAACTTTCACTTCCTAATGTGTGTTTGTTATGACGAAGGGTTCTAAGTAGAATTAGCAAAGGACGTGCAAAACATGGATTTTATCCCATCTATGGTTTGTAACGCTTACTTCCATAATTAAAATAAATATAAATCCTTTTTCATTTCAACCTTATCCATTTAAAAGTCTAATAGGATATAAAGGATTTAAAATCATAGAGTTTTACTTCCTTGAAATAGAGGCATTAATTCAACCATGTTAATATAAAACATGTTGGATGTTTTGATTCTATTTTTGAATATATATTCAAGTTTGTTTTGTTTAGCTAATTTAAATTGTGATATTAGCTATAGTGTAAATTGTTGTGTTGGACTAGGACTTGTATGTACATGGAAATTATGACATTTAAATTATCTTAACAACCCGAATAAAAAGTGAAAATCTTAGTATAGAAATTCTTTTACGCATGCCTGGGAAATTTAATAAAAACTAGTTTTCCAAAAATTAACATTAAGTATAATTATAATAATAACGTATAAGTTGTAACATATAAAATAAATATGTTCACAAATAACAATAAACCATACAAAAAGGAGGTTAAGAACAATTATGAAAACTAATCCATAATTAATGGTGAAATAAGGAGTTTCCCTTATACGGCCTTAATGCGTAAATGCGGGTGAGTATATTATGTATGTGTATATAAATTAGCAATTAACATATATGTTAGCAAAATTTTGTAAGGTTCGAGAGTGGAAATATGACTAAGTTATAGGGACGCGAGCTCAGTTAAAAGTACATAGAAGTCTACCCAGCTAATCTAACTGCCAATAGTGTGACTTTGGAACTAATGTGAGACATCATCTATAATAAGTACCCACAGTGGATGTAAGGTTAGTCCCAATTCTATAAAATAAGCTTTCCTAGCTAATCTGTTTACCGACACCTATAAATTGTCGAACTAATGTAAGATGTCATGGTTTGGGTTAAGGGTCATAGAACAGTGATCCTAGGTTGGGTCTGATTTGGGGTTGAGTTATTGAATGGCTATTGTTGGGTCTACTTTTTTCCATTCAAGAAATATTAAATGGCCGGGATTATCTTTTAGGTGCAGCAGTGGACATCTCTAGAGGGTGTTCTATTTGGGTTGAGGTATTGAATGGCTATTTAAGGGTCTGCCTCTTACCTTATACGAAATATTAAGTGACCTTATAAGATTTCTTATGATGACAGCAAGGAACCAAAGAGGAGTTCGCCTTGGGTCTAGTATTAAATGATGGGAATCTTCCAAGGCTGTAGGTATTAAATGGTTGGAGTCTACCTATTTCTCATTTAAAAGGGTCTTAAATGATTTAGGTACTTTCTCTCGCATCACTAGGATATGGTTGATGAAGATGATTCATTGGATCCAATATGTTCCATAGTTGCGTTACACCCGCGTTGTAGTTATGAAGTTGGACTGGAAAAGCCATTGATCTACCGTTGGAGATGCGTTATGGAGCTGAATTGGAAGAGCCACTGGCTTGCAGTTGAACATATACTTAGAAAGATATAGTTAGAAAATACATAAGACATAGCACTCATCTAAATAATGTAGCCTAAATACTATTATGAACTTGAGATTTTCATTCTCCAGACATTTTCTATTCTGACTCCCTCCCCATTACAACCCACATCTTAGGGTGAACAATGTTGATGATAAATTGTTAAGGAGGTAGTGATGACTGGTGGCAGTGTAGCCATTTATTTATGTTTATTATTTATTCCGACATACCTAGATTTTAGACTCCTCAATGTTCTATTTTGACACATTATTGTTATCCATATTATTTCTAAAGGGAAAATAATGTCTATTACTACTGTTTGATACAAAAAAATATGAAAACATGTCGAAGAAGAGATGTTAAACCTAAAAGCATTCACAAAGTAATGATATCGAATTTAATTATAGGAAATAATAACGAACTTGAAAATAAAATGCATCTCACACTTGTAAAGGGCATATCGCACCAGCAAAGGCAACATGTAACGTCACATATCATCAGGGGGTAATGACTTCGAATGGAGGCATATCACAGATCACCAACATGCATTGTTTTTTATCAATTCTATACCTCATTAATAGCGCAACTCACCAACAGCGCATCACATCAATGCCGCATCTCATCAATGAGAAAGGAAAATGCCAAATGATAGCAAGTAGAGGGTGTTACCACCATTCATGATGCAAAAGCATGAGGGTAGGTCGACATCAATAATGCCGAAATCAAAGGATATCATAGCCAAAGACGAAGGGGACGTTAAACCAATGAAATGAAGGATGTCGCACTTCATTGATTTAAAATATGATGTTGAACATTAGTAAATAATAGGATTCGCATACTAATAGCACACAAACATATATCTCATGTCATCAGTATGCTTGGAGATGTTGTCGATCCGCATCTCGTCCACATCATATATCACCAGTGAATGATGTTGTTGGAAGCCAATACCACACTTTATCAAGACAAGGATTGATGTCTAATTCTAGGTAATGCCACCTCCTTGTGATATCGTAAGTTATTAGACTTTAATGAATATCGCTAGGCCTTTATTTTTTGAGACAATAACTAAAGCTATTAAGGCGGTTGTGAATGTTAAGTGTTAAAACTTGATGTCATAACTCATCAATGGCCAAAGGGATGTCAAATTCATCAAAACAGAGCATGAAGCTGAATGCTACAGAGATGGCTACTCAAACCAAAAACTAAGCATGCTAAGATGACACGTGGTAGACAAGCCTCACGTCTTTTCCCTTATAAATACGAACCTGGGGGCATTGTGGAAGAGACGATAATTTTTTTCTCTCTTCTCAATATCAAACAGTTGTAACCCTATATCAAATTGGGAAAATCTTGAACTGATTATAAACTTTACAATTTTATATGTGCAATGACTTGGATAAGTATCTAGCATGGCCACATACCATGAATGTACAACTTTGACATAATTATGAATATAATATAGCTCATTGGGCCCTATGTCTCATCTTGACTTTACCTCACCAAAAGTCACATAAGCTTTAGCCTAAACTAGTGTTTATATGGAGAACCTCTATTTTGCTTACCACATATGGGCAATTGATTGTGAACCATGCGGATTTCATACTTAGTCCATTAACAAATGCTTAATGAACTATTGCATATACTTGTAACATATTCTTTCTCTCCTTTTAACATGTGACTTGAACTTTTAAATACTATCAAAGGTTAATGGGCATCATGGAGCGATCTCTGAATGGCATCATCACGTGCTAAGACATAAAATGGTAGCCTATATCTTGATTTCTTAGCACTATTTGAGCTCATCAACCAAGCCATGCTTATTAATGCCATCGAAGGTGCACAAACCAGGTTTAGGCTCATCATACATGGTAATATGGGTGTTATACCAATTTTTAATTTAATATTTTTAGCACTAGAAGGAGGGCTCGAACCTTTGACCCATTATTTCCTTACTTAATTCTAATTATGTGGTTTACTTTCCAGTTTAAGGAATGGTGAAAACTAGGAGAATCAATGTTTCGAACGAGTAAATAGCGCAACACACAATATTGGAGAATAATGTTACTCCTACCTTCAACCTAAAAAATTTAGAAACTGGTCACACTTCAGAACCAGCAAAGCCACAAATAGCAAAGCCAAAATCCAAGGTTTAACTCAGCAAATGGAAATAATACAAGAGTTACTAGAGAAGGTACTTTCATAGAAGTCTTCCAAAACAACAAAGATCATTGAAGGAGAAGAGGCAGAATCTCCAAGAAAATACCTTAATGACTCAACACTCAAAAGCAAGGAGAATGGCAAAAGTACCATGGGCCCACCAAAAAAGAGACGATCTCAGAATAAAGGACTAATATTGCACTCCCCAAACTCATAAGGCAATCAAATTAAGTTGAATTAACGAAGAGAGAATCATGAAAAAAATGGTAAAATGATCTTTCTAAGCGAACCAAAAGCTCAGTTTCAAGAAAGGAGTATAAGCCCAATAAGTAAGAAATACTATTGTGACAACAAAGCATACTTGAAGGACATTGCTAACAAGATTGTAAGGATTTTCTCGATCTCAAGGTAAAATGGACCCTTGACCCAAATGAACAATAATCATCATGAGGCCCCATTCATGGAAGAGATAATGGCTGCCAGAATCACATCCCACATTAAGGTTCCCACACTAAACTATAATGGAAGCACTAATCAAGATGATCACTTGCTGAAGTTTGAAAGCCAGATGGATCTACACAATGCATCAGGAGTTGTTCATTGCATACTTTTTCCTACTACTGAGCCCCAGCTAAATGGTACAGACACTATCGGGAAAGAACTATCTATATTTGGGAGTAATTTTCCTATATATTTTCTGCACAATTTTTCTTCTACAAAGATCCAACTATCAATTCTAATGTGTTAGCCAATGTTAAACACATGCTTGCGGAATTTCTTGGTGAATACTTGAAGCGGTTCACTACAGAAGCAATAAAAGCTTAAAATATGACTAACAAGGAGAAGTTGATGGCTGTACGATCAAGATTAATTGAGAAAAATCCAACCTAGAAGGAACTCTACATTCATGGATGTAGAGATTTGCTTGACTTCTACTTTCAAGCCAACAAGTTCATCCATATGGATGAAATTTACCATGCAAAAAAGAAATCTTAATCAAAGAAAGAAACTGAAAATTTTGGCTTTGACCATTGTAACAGAAGGCCGAGATGGGATGGGAATAGAAGGAGAAGATGGGAAGAGATCCTGAAGTCTAATTACATAGCCTTGAATAAACCAATCTCTTACATTTTCGCTACAGCTAAAGACAATGGCAACTTTTCTATCCCTTACAAAGCAAGGAACAAGCCTAAACCAAGAAGAGGGGGAGATTATTGTGCTTATCACAAGGTCAATGGATGAAAAATCGATGAATGACATGTATTTGTAGGAGTAATTCAAAATATGATTCAGCCTTGACTTCTAAAAGAATTCGTTAAGGAGAGTCAAAAGCCTGCTCATCTTGAGGGAAGTAACCAAGAGCTCTTATTAACACTTTAAACCTTATGGAAAATGATTCTCAGCCAGGTTTTATTCCATCAATTAATCAAATAGATATTATTCATGGAAGTCCACATTTAGCATGAAATAGAAAGTGAGCCAAAAGCAGATACATTAGAGAGGCAAGGGATGGAATCTTCTCTACCTAGGAGGAACCATCGCTTAGATTAGGAAATGTCAACTTCAAAAGCACAACCTAACTATAACTCCACAGGAGCTAAGAGGAGTCTGCAATCCACACAATGATCCGGTAATGACAACTGCACATATTGGGCTTTCTATAGTGACCAAAACTCTAGTGGATACCAGAAATGCGGTGAATGTTATCTTCAAACATGCCTTTTGTAGGAGGTCATCCCAGAAGAGAAGTTAGAACCAAGCTTTGAGCCCATCTTTAGGTTCAATAACAAAGAGTCCACTCCGATATGGCAGATTAAGTTTCTAGTGAAAAAGGAGATTCCACCTTGCTCAAGAACTTTTGAAACTTTATTTGTCATAATGGACCAACCTTCCTACTACAACTACCTTCTTTGGGAGGTCATCCCTAGATGAAGTAGATGATTTTGTATCATCGAAATACCCGATGGTGAAATTTCTAAGTAAAAATTGATAGGAAATGTTTAGGGAAGAGCAATTAGGCTCTCGAGAATTGTATTTTGCTACTCTCGATGAATGCAAAAGAGATAATATTTCTTGTTATGATTTAGAGAAAGGAAAATTAGCCAAAATTTGAAATTAAAAAGCCTTTGGATGATGGTCCTCCAAGCCGTTCATCTGAGGCAAATAAGAAGAACGTGTTAAGAAGATTTAAATTTTTTGAAAGAAAGAGAAAGGGAAAGGAAGCGAGTCCGATAAATAAAGAAATTGACAGTGAAGAAATCATCATAGACTATAGAGGCAAGTAGGAGATAATGAAGCCCGTTGAAGATCTGGAGGAGATATGTTTGGATCCAGTGATTCAATGGAAACATTAAAAGTCAGGGAAGAGCTATACGGAAAACTACAAGAAGAATTCATCCAATTCCTTCAATCTAAAAAAATGTATTTTCTTAGACTCATGCGGATATGGTTGGAAGAGATCCAATAGTGATGAGCTAGGTAATGAACATAAATCCAAATATTACACCCGTCCGACAAAAGAAAAGACAATTTGATGAGGTTCAAGCTAACCCTTTGAAAGAGAAGGTCAAAATGTTACTTGAAAATGGATTCATTAGAGAGGTGCTCTATCCAAAATTCTTGGCAAATCCAGTATTAGTCAAGAGGCCTAATAGAAAGTGGAGAACATGTGTTGATTACACAGACTTGAACAAAGCTTGTCTCAAAGACTATTATCCCCTTTCGAGAATAGATCAATTGGTTGATGCGACAAATAGGCATAAACTCTTATCATTTATGGATGCATATTCAGGGTATAACCAAATTCCAATGTTTAGATTAGATGAGGAAACTACAAGTTTTATAATAGATTAGGGAACATACTACTATAAAGTAGCGCCTTTTGGAATAAAGATTGCAGGAGCAACGTACTAAAGGTTAATAAATAGAATTTTCATAGAGCATGTTGGGCAAAATATGGAGTTATATGTAGATGATACGCTAGTAAAATCCTAAGAAGAGAACAACCATCTAAACGATCTTGAAGAGATGTTTAGGTTATTAAGGAAATATCAAATGAAGCTCAACTCGCAGAAGTGCTCTTTTGGAATTCAATCTGGAAAATTTATCGGATACGTTGTTAGTGCACGAGGAACCAAATCCATTCCTGACTATGTTCAAGCTATTAAGAATATGGAAGAGTCGAAAACAAGCAAAGATGTGATGAGCTTGAACGGAAGAGTGGCATCAATGAATATATTTATTTCTAAAGCCACTAATAAATGCATGCCATTCTTTGATGTGATTAAAAAGAAGAAAAGCTTCGAAGGAGGGAAAATTGCCAAATGGCGTTTAAAGAGTTGAAAGAGCCTTTAGAAAAGCCTCCAATCTTATCTAGCCTAATAGAAGGGGAGAATCTTTATCTCTACATGGCAGTTTTTGAACATGCAATAAGCACTATTTTAATGAGGAAAGAGAACAGAACTTAGCTTTTGATATAATACATTAGCAAAAGGCAGAAAGATGTAGAAATTAGATATCCAGACATTGAAAAGTTGGCATTCTGCCTAATGCTCACCGTTCGAAAGTTAAGGGCCTATTTTGAAGCACATCCAATTAAAACCTTAACAAACTTTCTGCTCAATTAAGACTTTAGTAAACCTGAGGAGTTAGGATGATTAGTAAGCTGGGGAATAGAATTTAGCCAATATGATATTGAATTTCAACCTCTAGTAGTAATAAAGGGGAAAGCTCTAGCTGATTTCGTAAATGAATGCACATGATTTATCAAGGAACAATCAGAAAAGGAAAGAGATTTAAAACCCAATGACAATTGTTCATTGATGGAGCTTCAAATGAACAAGTAGTTGGTGCTGGATACATGATTATTACCCTCGATAGACATGGGTTACATTATGCAATGAAGTTAGGCTTTCCCGCCATTAATAATGTGGTAGAATATGAATCAATGATGGCATGACTCACCATAGCCCTACAGTTCAAAATTCCAATAATTGAGATCTTTAGTGACTCCCATCTGACGATAAACTAGCTAAGTCAAAAGTAGCAAGTGAAAGATGCCAAATTGACCTTTATGTTAAGAAGGTGCTAAAATATTGACCCAATTCGAGGATTTTTTAATACATCAAGTTCTGAGAGGAAAGAATTCCCAAGTCGATTCTTTAGTCAAGTTAGCTAGCTCACAAGGAGCACCTGAACCTTGAATTGTGCCAGTTGGCTTCCAACTAAGACCTAGCATAGAGGATGAAGTATCCGAATCAAAAAATGAGATGCTAGTACTAAGTAGACTCAAGCTCTCACACAAATGGAGAGAGAAATGATCCAATAATCAGTAATGATGAAAACCAAGGAAGAAACACTCATGCAAAAATAAGCAACCAATATGAAAACAATTGGATGACACCAATAGTTGAATATTTGATAAAAGGAAAATTGCCAATAAAATAAAACACTAGGCTCCAACCTTTATTATTATGAATGAAATACTTTATAAGAAAGGATACCCACTGCCTTATTTAAAATGTGTTTATGCAAAAGATGGAGCAAAATTATTGAAAGAAGCCCATGAAGGACTGTATGGAGATCTTTGTAATGGCATAAAATTAGCCAAAAAGGTTATGAGATAAGGGTTTTATTGGTCCTAAATGACTAACCATGCTATGGAATATGTAAAAAGATACACAAAGTGCCAAAATTTCACAAGAATACCACAATTACCGGCAAGTGAGTTGACCTCAATCTCAAGCCCATGGTCTTTTGATGTGCGGGGGATTGATTTGATGGAACCATTACCTATGTCTAAAGGTGGAGCTAAATATGTAATAGTAGCTATCAACTACTTTACTAAATGGGTGGAGGCAGAGTCATTTCTAAACATAATGTCTGGAAAGATGCTTATATTTGTGATCAAGAATAGTTACCAGATTTGGAATACCATAAAAGATCGTATCCGAATAATGGAATCCATTTTGAAAGTAAAGATTTCACCAAATCTTACGATAAAAAGCGAAATTATTAAAAGCTTTTCATCCATAGCTCATCTAAGGCTAGTTGAGGCATTGGAGTTGCCAATAAAAGTATTAAAACTATTCTTACGAACCGACTAGATAAAGCAAAGGGAAATTAGGTATAAGAATTACCTCTTATGCTATGGGCATATAGAACTTCTGCTAAAATGGAAACAAGATATACCCCATTTTTTAAATATATGGATGTGAAGCAATGCTTTCAATTGAAGTCGAAGTACCATCCAATTGAGGGATCACATAAGCTTTTAATCCAAATCAAGGACTAAAAAGGGAAACTTTAGACTTAATTAATGAGCTAAGAGATGAAGCGTTTATACGAACATTTGAATATCAACAAAGAATAAACAAATGCTACAATTCCAAAGTTAAGGAAAGATCATTTCAAAACGGAGATTTGGTACTCCGCAAAGTCATGAAAAATACTAAAGATCCATTGGATGGGCCACTTGCGTCAAATTGGTAAGGGCCCTCATTATCCATGAAGTATTCCCACTAGGGACCTATCAACTATGCCGATCAAATGGTAATGTCATAGCAAGAACTTTGAATGCCTAATATTTAAGGCCATATTTTCCTATAATGGATGAATAAAGAAATTAAGAAAAGTATATCTACGAAATCGACAGTCCAATGTAAGGAAAGAATTAAAAGGAAAAGCCTAAATAATTATCTATAAGGTAATAAGGGATGAAGAAAGCCTTTGATCCCTTCACAAGAGCCTGATCAAAGAACTTCCTAGAGGGAGGTGAGATTAAGTCTCTGATCCCTCCTACAAGTCCTGGCAAGAGCACTTCAAGCCTTCGGTCCCGCTTACGTGGCCTGGTCAGAGCACCTCCTAAAGAGAGGATGGAGTAAGCCTTTGGTCCCACCTAAGAGGCCCGTCCAGAGCACCGACCAACCTTTAGTTCCACCTATAAAGCTTGTCTAGAGTGCCTCCTAGAGGAAGAACTGAGTAAGCCTTTGGTTCCGCTTAAAATGGCCTAACTAGAGCATCGAACAAGCCATCAGTTTTGTCTATAAAGCTTGAGGGAGGTTCGGTAAGACTTTGGCTCTTTTCATGATAGCTAACCTAACATACCCGAAAAAATACATAATTCATCACCTAAGAGAGTGATAAGGGGTTCAATCCAAGTTGAGATCATTATCTAAAGATGGTAAGAAGGAAATCAATCAGAGCCTAAATCACTACCTAAAGAGTAGTAACGGGAAACCTTCTAGAGGAAGATCAAATGCAAAGGCAAATCAAACTTGATCCAAATGAGAGCTCATGGTAGTCTTCTATAAGAAGATTAATCTAATTCAAAAGCAAACCAAACTCTTTCTAAAGAAGGATCGAGGCAATCTTCTAAAGGAAGATCAATCAAATGCAGAGGCAAATCTAACTTTATCCTAAAGAATGGATCAAAAGTCATCTTTTAGAGGAAGAACAATCTAACGCTTTCAGTTATGCATCAGGATGAAATCAAGAGAAACCCTCAGAGGATCGGTCAAGAGTTATCTAGCTATGGCCTAGAGTCGAAAATTTTAATACCAGATAAGAACGTCTGAAAAATTCTGGTTTATAATCTGGACTTAGAATCTCCATTCTTTGAAATATCGAGTTATTTCTCAATCATTGATTCCTAAATTGGAATTCGAATTATCAAATAATGGGAATCTCCACTAATAACCAGATGGATTTCTGGTCTTTTTATACTTGGATTTCTTATTATAAGATTGGTTTCCTAGTCTTCTATTAACATTATAGTGGTTTTCTGGTCTTCTGTTCAGATTATTATTATTGCTAGAATGGTTTTATGGTCTTCTATTCAGATTATTATTATTACCAGAATGGTTTTATAGTCTTCTATTCGCATTATTATTATTATTTCCAGAATGGTTTTTTATTCTTTTATTCAGATTATTTTTATTTCCAAGATGGTGTTTTTAGTCTTCTATTCATATTATTATTACTGCAAGAATGGTTTTTTGATCTACTATTCAAATTTGTGCCAGATGATTATCTGATCTTTTCCTACTTAAGATGTTATTATCAGATAATTTTTTGGTCTTCTTCAATACAAGGGATTATTATTATTAGATAATTTTCTGGACTATTCTTATTCAAGATAATTGTTGGATACTTTTTTGGTTTTCTATTCAAGAGGAATGTCTGGTCCTTTTTACTACATATCATCGTATGATTTTTTGATTTCCTATTCAAGAAATTACAATTGCCAAATGGTCTTCCAGTTTTCTATTTATGAAATTATTGTCATCAGATAATTTTCTGGTCTGTTCTTTAAAGAGATATTATCACCAAATGATTTTTTGGACTTCCATCTAATAAATTATTATGATTAATCAATTCATTGAAATTCTGTCCAAGCAAAATTATTACTAGATAAATTTTTAGATGCACTAATTTATAACTCTATCGAATCAAAGAGGGATTGCCCAAAGATTTTAAATCTAAAATCAATAATTAAAATCATCACTTTGTACTTTATAAGAGAATACGATCAGAAAGAAAACCTTGTAAAGATTTAAAAAAGTGAAATGGTTCTTGATTTTGCACTAAAGTGTAAAAAACTTCTTTTATGTAAGGAGGGGCACAAATGTTATTCACATTATTTCTAAAGGGAAAATATTGTCTCTTACTATAATCATGATGCTGAAAATATGAAAATATGTCGAAGAGGAGATGTTAAACCTAAAAGCAATCACAAAGAACTGATACGTGATTTCATTAAGGAAATGATATCGAACTTGAGAACAAAAGGCATCTTGCACCAGTAAAAGGCATCTTGCACTAGTAAAGGCAACATGGGATGCCACATATCATCGGGGGAGTAATGATGTTGAATGGAAGCATTTCGCAAATCACCAATAGGCAACATTTGTTATCAATTTCGCATCTCGTTGATGGCGTATCTCACTAATAATGCATCTCATCAATGCCGCATCTCATTAATGAGAAAGGCAGATGCCAAATGATAATAGGTAGGGAGTGTTACCACCATTCATGATTCCAAAGGCATGAGGGTATGTTGATATTGAGAATGTCGAAATCAAAGGATATTATAGCCAAAGATGAAGGGGATGTTAAACCAATGAAAGAAGGATGCCACACTTTATCGTTATGAAAGATGATGTTGAACATTAGTCAGCAAAATAATTTCGCATAACAACCGCACACATACGCATGTTGCAACTCATCAGTATGCTTGTAGATGTTATCGATGCTGCATCTCTTTTATATCATATATCATCTGTGAATGATGTTGTAGGAAGCCAACTTTAAATTTCACCAAGACAAGGATTAATGTCAAATTCTAGGCGATGCTGCCTTCCTTTGATAATGCAAGTTACCAACCTTCAAAGAATGTTAAAAGGCCTTTATTTTTGAGATAATAACTAAATCTAGCAAGGCAGGCGTGAATGTTAAGTTTTAAAACTTGATGTCTTAACTCATCAATAGTGAAAGGGATGTCGGAAATCATCAAAACAACGCATGAAGCCGAATGCTACCGAGATGGTTAATGATACCAAAATCCAAGCATGCCGAAGGTGATACGTGGCAACCATGCTGCACATCTCTACCCCTATAATTACAGATCTAGGGGCATTGTGGAAGAGGCAATCATTTCTTTTCTCTCTTGTCAATATTAAATAGTTGTAACCCTAAATCGAATTGGGGAAAATCTTCAATTGATTGTAAACTTTGCAAAATTAAATGTATAAGGACTTGGACAAATATCTAGCATGGCCATATACCTTAAATGTGCAACTTTGAGATGGATATGCATATAATAGATTTCATTAGGCCCTAAGTCTCATCTTGACTTTATCTCACATAAAGTCACATGAGCTTCACCCTAAACTAGTATTTAATGCATAACCTCTATTTTTCTTACCACATATGGATAACAAATTATGAACCATGAGGATTGCTTTCTTTATTCATTAACAAATGTTTAATGAACTGTTGCACATGCTTGTGACTTATTCTTTCTCTCCTTTGAACATGTGACATGAAATTTTGAATAAATTTATCAAAGGTTCATGGGCATCATGAAGCCATCTCTGAATGGCATCATCATATACTAAACCTTAAATGGGTGGGCTAGATCTTTATTTCTTAGCACTATTTGATCTCATTAACTAAGTCATAATGCCGTCAAGGGTACATAAGCCAAATTTTGGCTCATCATACATGGAAATATTGGTGCTACACCATTTTTGATACAATAATTATGTTGGATATTTGGAATATTTATTTTCGAGATTCGAAAATATGTGAAATGGATACTTACTTTATTATTACCTTTTATTCCTTTCTCTGTTGGATTCTGAAAGCATGGATTGATAGCTTTGTGTACTGTTAATTTGATCATACCAACCAATAGCCAGCTCTAGAATGGACTTATGGATCAATGAGCTTTTATTGGGTTGAAAATTAGGCCTGTTTTGAAGAGAATGTTACATTTGGTATCAAAGCTTAGGTTACCGATCAATGGGAATAGGTATACGCGAGGGTACGTATTTGTTATTTTCCAACATATTTTTCAAAACCAAACTATATATATATATATATATATATATGAGTATTCATATATGGACATATGTGAACACACTAGGCAAACTTTTAACTCATGATGTAATACTATCGTAGGAAGTTAGGATTAATCCAAAATTTTAAAACTATAGATAGTTGAAATGGCTTAAAATAACGGCTCTATGAACGAAAACCACCCCGCCTAGGAGATACCCACCATTTTGGGCATGCCATCATGGTTCCAATAATATCTTACATGGCAAGTTTATGCCCCTCAATAAGATGCACCAATGGCACCAGTCACTCCGCCCGCTGAACCAGCACCAGCCTACCAATCTTCCCCAAACCATGTAAAAAGTTTAGAATATGGGAGGACGAGCATTTTCGAGGTTGGGAGATTTTATAAAAACAAAGGCTTGGATTAATGACTGTGATTATATATTATAAGAGATGGGATGCGAAAACCAGGTTAAGAGGATGATGATTGCATGGCATTTAATAGAAGAGGCGTTGGATTGGTGGACCATAGCAGTTGAGGGGAATGCATAGGAAGGAATTACTTGGATTGAATTCAAGGCTCGCATTAAGTCAAGATTTACGTCCAAAGCTGAATTAAGTCGGTAATTGGAGAAGTTTATCCAACTAAGGCAAGGGGACTCGATGATGAAAGAGCATATCAAAAAGTTCATGGAACTAGCTAAGTTTGAAATGAGCCTAATTGACATCAAAGCGAAAAAGGCGATGAAATTTGTAAAAGGAATAAATTCTCCACTTTGGGAAGTACTTTTAAATCAAGTTCCCATAGACACCACCTATAAGACATTAGTTGAAATGACCCTACTTTAAACAGTTGGTATAAAAGAAAAGGAGAAAGTAGGACAGTAGCATAATCAAGGTGGAGCGAAGGAAGGAGGATTTTGGGTAGACAAGAAAGCAAAGGGAAAGTTCAAGAAAAGAGGTATATTATACAGTAGATGTCGAAAGAAGAGGCACATCACTAAGGACTGCAATGTGAGTTTGATGACAGAAGAGCTCCAGGGGAGGTGCTATAACTGCCATAAAGAAGGGAACTACAAAAACCGATGCTCGAAACTAGAAAAGGAGGGATAGGGTGGCAAGCTTATGCCATTGAGGCTATTCATGTCCCACGCAGACCTCCTCCCAGGGGCAAAAGAAAATCTATGATGGAAGGTACAACTATTATCTTTGAAGATACAATTTGTACCTTTGAATCGGGAGCATTACATTCATTCATAGCCAGAAATTTAGTTAACTCTCTGGGATTAAAAACCCATTTTGTTAACAACCATATAGTTGTAATCCTATTGAGGGGTCAACACGTCTTTCTATGATTTTCAAAGACTTAGTTGTGGATATATGTAATGTTGACTATACATGTAATGCGTATGTTTTAGGTTTTGAGGGTTATGGGCTTATCTTAGGGATGGATCGGTTGTCTTTCTACGGGTCTGACTTAGATCGTGACAAGAGGATTTAATGGTTAAGGAGTTGTGAGGGGCGAGGTATGGATATTCATTGTATGTCCCAAGCTCAGTCAAGTTAAGATACTTGTACTATCTTAGCCTATCACATGATGGCTTTCATACGTGCCTGTAGTTTAGGAGTTTCCAGATGTTTTTGAAGAAGTCTCCACTCGCCTGCCCTAAATGGAAATATAGTTCTGGATTGATTTAGAAAAAATGCCAGACCCTCGCACTGCCATTGAGGCATATGGCCTATAAAGAAAGACGAAAGCTAAGGTAGATGGCTCTTTGAGGGGGCACCGTTACTTCAAAATGGGGTGCACCAATTGTCATTGCAACTAAGGAAGATGTCTCTTTGAGGTTATGTATCGATTATCAAGCACTCAACAAGTTAACTAAGAAGAATATGTATTCTTTACCTAAAATAGTCGACGTTTGACCATCTTATTAGAGCCAAGGTCATTTCTCAACTAGATTGGGCCATTGGGTTTCATCAATTAAGAGTACCTGAAGATAGAAAAAGAAGACCCTTTTCGTACTCCAGATGGACTGTATGGGTAGGAAGTAATGCCTTTTGGACTGATAAACATCGCTGCAAATTTTGTAGATTTGCTGAATCAAATCTTTAGGAGGCAACTGAATAAGTTTGTCGCAGTGTTTGTAGATTATCTTATGATATTCTCTAAAAATGAAGGTGAGCATGTAGTGTAGGATCTAAATTAACCCTAGAGGGGGGGGGGGTGAATAGGGTTATAGCAAATTTTCTTGATTTAAACACAAAAATAAACTGCAGAAATAAATATACTGAAAAGTAAATCACACACAAGATTTACCCAGCTTCGGCAACCCCTGCCTACTGCTGCATTCCCAGATTTCTATTAGAATTAAACAGTATCACACTTACAAACACTCTAACAGACTTGCAAACCCTGCTACCGCCTATAGAGTTTTGCAAACTCGCAACCCCTGCTTACTGAACTAACTCTAAATAGACAATCAGACACAACCTAAAACCTAGGTGGTGATTTACCTAAACTCTTTGATTCGTAGAATAAAAACAATAATTAAGAACAATATAAAATAGCCCTAAACTAAATAACAATATTAATATAAGCCTATAATTAAACAAAACCCCCTTTTGATTTTTAAGACCGGCCCACTTCCTTATTTCACCCGATCCTCTTTTTGTCTTCGTTCGTGAGAAATAATGGCGGCTTTGTTCTGATTAGGGCTTCGTTCCCTTTTGTTCCAGTTAGGGCTTCGACTCTTTGTTCCAATTAGGGCTTCGGTTTCTTCAATTGATGTGTGATTTGTTGCCCTAGCTCGCTGCTTCTCTGATGGTTGACTTTTGCTTGTTTGCAGTTGCTCGATCGAGTTTGATGCTTGTGAATTCGGTATGTACTGTATCCTTTTGCTTTTCTAAATTGATACTTGAACTCGATCGAATTTAAATGTCGATGATGATTAGGGTTTTAATAGGATTTGATTTCCTATTTTTGCGTTCGACTGATTGCTGCAAAAATTCTTGTTTTGCCGTTCGATTACGCTTTGATGCTGAGGATTAATCTGACTTTGTCAATTTCGTATTTCTAGTAACTTGGTTCACACGGCTTTGAATTGATTTCGTGATTTGAGATATTTGACTTTGTCAATTTCGTATATTTTCGACTGTTGATTTTGGGTATGTGAATCCACTACTCTGTATTAGCTTCGATCATCACCATTGCTTTTTAAATTTTCTCTGCTGCATACCACTGCATTTCACTGCACTGTTGAAATTTGTGTCTGCATTTGTTATTTCTGGAGCTCGACTTGCACTTGCTCACTGCTTGATGGTCTTGTGACTATAACTGGACATTTTGAGTTTGTTGCATTTGCTGGCTTGTACTGTCCACTGCCCTGATCTTGTTTGTTCGATCACTTTGCTGTTTGCATTGATGCTGCACTTGATTTTGTTGAGTTTGCACCGCTTCACTATATATGTAGGTTGCTGCATCATGTTGTTTGCTGTGGATACTGTGTTCATGTTTGTCGTGCTTGTAGTCTGGTCCATTGAGTTTGATTATCCATTGTAGCTTTTGTGCATTTTTATCCACTGAGTTATTACAGTTTCACTTATATACTTAAGTCAGTGCTGTCTTTGATGTTGTACTTTGGTCTTTTGGACTGCATTTGTGTATATTTGATCATTTTTGCTGTTTACTGCAGTTTGTAGTGATATTGAGCATTGCATATTTGAAGTCTTGTATCATTTCTTGGTCATTGCATCGATTCTTGATGGCATTTGGTTCTGCACCATATTGTATGCAGTGTTGCAGTTGTTTGTATGCACTTCAACACTTCAGCATTCCATTTCACCTCTGACCTGTTGGTTCATTGTGATGTTCATTTTCATTGTTGCCTTATTAACTGTGTTGTTGCATTGTATTCTGGTCAGTGGTGCTTTGAGTCAGTGCTTCACCATACTTGTTGTTGCAGTATTCTGGTCAGTGGTGCTTTGAGTCAGTGCTTCACCATACTTGTTGTTGCAGTATTCTGGTCAGTGGTGGCAATCTTGTATGCTGCTGTTTGTATTTGTAGTCTTGGCCAGTTGACTGTTGCTTTGAGTTGTTCATTACTTGGTCTCTGTTGCCTTGAATTTCTGGTTGAAGCTGTGCACACGAGTTGGCGAGGCAGTGCACACGTATACGAATGTACACGTGTGTACTGCAGCCACTCATAGTTACCTGTCCCTGATAAAAAATACTGATATGCACAGATATTGCACAGTCAAAAAATGATGACGAACAACCCAAATAACTGAGGCAAACAATGTTTTCAAAATCATCGTTTCTTTCAAATTTCAAAAATATTTCTCTTTCAATTTTACTGCGTTTGAAAATATTTTTGCAGATTACTCAGATGCTGGATTCAAACTGGATTATAGTTGAAGACAAAAATATGAGTGTGAGTGATATGTAGTAAGGTTTTGATGTAAATGTGAAATGTCATGTATTGTAGTCAAAATTGTATATGTATAGTGAGAGCTTGAAATTGTACTATCAAAGTTGTAATAAATATTTGTTTGAATAAAAATTTCTGTTTGAATTCAAAATCTGTTTAACTTGTTCTGTTTGAATTCAAATTCGAATTCTGTGTAATTTAATTTTATTCAACAAATATTTATTTATTCTAAAAAAAATAAAATAGTACATTACCAAATACATTTAAATGAATGTATATATGTTTATTATCATCAAACAAAAATCATATAGCGCAAGGCGCATATTCAACAATCTCCCCCTTTTGATGATAACAAACATATATTTAAGATTTTGAATATATCAAATGTTATTTGATAATTTCAATTTGCTCCCCTTATTTGAATGCTCCCTCTCTACACAATACTCCCCCTACATATATGCATAGAAATATATAAATGAGCCTATATGCACAGTGAAAATTATTTGACCTTTGCTTGATTCTATTCGACAAAATCTTAACTTTTCTCTCCCCCTTTTGTTATCAGCAAAAGAATAATAGTGTTATAAAATAGGGATGAAGTGATAGACATGAATCAAACATTTAACTCAATTAAATATAAATATCAAACTTCAATAAAACTCAAACAAAAATCATAATTACCCTTGTCAAGCACATATTCCACTTTCAGAAGTGATGGGGATAAAAAAATCATCAAAAATCATACAATTCTGTCTATTTGTGGTATATTTATTTCAGGAAATTTGAATCTCTACTAACCATGCATAACCGTTAGGACTTTTAAATGAGATTAGTAGTATTCACAATTTTTTTAAAAAAAAAACGAAATCAAGTATCTTCTAATCACGCATAACCGTGAGGACTTTTAAATGGGATTAGAATCAACTTGTCTATTTAATTAATTAATTTTGATATGCGTTCCATACATGCATAACCGTGAGGACTTTTAAATGAGTATGGAAGCACATAATCATAAATCCAAGTAATTCACCCATGCATAACCGTGAGGACTTTTAAATGAGAGTGAATACTTTGGATATTTATTTTTAATTGCTGAATATTATAAGTTGAAGCACAAATAATTTCCTTCACAGATTTAAAGATATCGAAGAACAAATGATTTCCTTTGTAAACTACCACAAATTTACATACTAAATATGATCTTGAAGAGTGATGGTCGATAGAAAGATGATAGAAATAGAAATGGTCATGGAATTATTACCCAACAAAAATTTTATAACTCTTGTTATGAAATTCTAAAGCAATTTTCTAATTATACTTTCTCGAGTTATAATATATGATAAATATCAACACTCATCACTTTTTCAATCACTATTCATCTTTTCGATAATCATTAGGGAGTTAGATTAGTTAAAAAAAAATTGTCATTTAGAATCAAATTCAAAAATCAAAATTAAAAAAAAAATGATTAGTCAACCTCTATAATTCCCAAATCTAAACGTAATTTGGAAAATCTGTCTTCGGGGAGAGGTTTTGTGAAAATATCAGCAAGTTGAGTTTCTGTTGAAATATATTCAATGCAAATGTCAGCAAGTGGTGTCTCACATCAATGTGTTTTGTGCGAGAATGATGGACAGGATTATTTGACAAATCTATAGCACTCTTACTATCACATTTTAATGGAACTTGTTTATAGACTAAGCCAAAATCAGAAAGAGTTTGCATCATCCATAGAATTTGAGCACAACAACTTCCCAAAGCAATATATTCTGCTTCAGTGGTGGATAATGCAACACAATTCTGTTTCCGACTTGACCATGAGACTAATGAATGTCCTAGCATGAAACATGTCCCACTAGTGCTTTTTCTGTCAACTAATGAACCAGCATAATCAGCATCGGAATAACCTACTAAATCAAAATTTTCACAAGAAGGGTACCATAGTCCAAATTTGTGTGTGTGTGAAAGATATCTCAAAATTCGTTTAGTAGCTTTTAAATGAGATTCTTTGGGATTAGCTTGAAAACGTGCACACAAGCACACAGAAAACATAATATCAGGTCTAGAAGCAGTAAGATAGAGAAGTGAACCGATTATCCCTCGATATTTCTTTTGATCAATTGCAATTCCTTTCTCATCTTTGTCCAACTTTGTTGATGGGCTCATAGGAGTTCTCAATGGCTTGGAATTTTCGACTCCAAATTTCTTCAATAGCTCCAACACATATTTGGATTGTGAAATGAAAATACCATCACTACTTTGCTTAATTTGAAATCCAAGAAAGTATTTCAATTCACCAACCAAACTCATCTCAAATTTAGCCTGCATGACTTGTTCAAAATTCTCACACAAAAGCTCATTAGTAGCACCATAGATAATATCATCCACATAAATCTGAACAATCAAAAAATCATGTTCTTTATGTAATAGAAACAGAGTCGTGTCAGCACTTCCCTTTTTAAAACCATTTTCCAAAAGATATGTACAGAGGCAGTCATACCAAGCTCTTGGTGCTTGCTTAAGACCATATAATGCTTTTTCTAGCTTATACACATGATTTGGAAATTCATGATTTTCAAAACCGGGTGGTTGTTCAACAAAAACTTCTTCTTTTAAATCACCATTCAAAAAGGCACTTTTTACATCCATTTGTTTAAGTTTGAAACCCTTGTAACATGCAAAACTTAGCAAGATTCTAATGGCTTCTAACCTAGCAACTGGAGCAAATGTTTCATCAAAGTCTATGCCTTCTATTTGGTTATAACCTTTTGCAACCAACCTAGCCTTGTTTCTAATTACATTTCCTGATTCATCAAATTTATTTTTGAACACCCATTTAGTCCCTACAATTGGATAGTCATTAGGCCTAGGAACTAAATTCCAAACTTTGTTTCTCTCAAATTGATTAAGTTCATTTTGCATTGCTAAAAACCAATTTTCATCATTAAGAGCCATTTCAACAGAATCAGGTTCAATTTCAGAAATAAAACCACTATGACAACAAAACACACACAAATTTTCATCAAATGAGGAACGAGTACGTATACCTTCCGTAGGATCACCAATAATTAATTCAGGAGGATGATTAGGTTTGAACCTTAATTTATCAGCATCAACAGTCCTTCTTTCAGTTTTCTCACTAAATGTCCCTTCTTCAGTGCCTTCAGGATCTACTCCATCGTCAACCATCCTTTCAGTCGTTTTTTCCAGATCAGATTCATCAAATTTCACATTGATTGACTCAACAATTGTCTTTGTTCGTTTGTTATATATCCTGTAAGCCTTACTCCTTGTTGAATAGCCCATGAAAATTCCATCATCAGCCTTTGATTCAAATTTTCCAAGTTGATCACCTGTGTTAAGAATGAAACAAGGACACCCAAATATACGAAAATAAGAAATGTTAGGTTTCCTTTCATGCCACAATTCATAAGACGTTTTGCCAAGTATTGGTCTAATCATTACTCTATTCATTACATAGCACAAAGTATTCACTGCCTCTGCCCAAAAGATTAGAGGTAGCTTATACTCACTTAACATGGATCTAGCCAATTCCTGTAATGTACGATTTTTCCTTTCAACCACCCCATTTTGTTGAGGTGTTCGTGGAGCAGAAAATTCATGTTTTAAACCATTTTCTTCACAAAAATTTTCAAATTCAAAATTTTCAAATTCGCCTCCATGATCACTTCTCAAGGTTTTAATTGTAACTCCTTTTTCATTTTGAACAAGTTTTGCAAATTTTGAAAAATATTCGAAAGATTCGGACTTTTTGGCTAAAAAGTAAACCCATGTAAATCTAGAATAATCATCAACCAATACATAACAATAACGTTTTCCATTCAAGCTTGAAATTTCATTTGGTCCAAATAAATCCATGTGGACTAGTTAAAGGACCCTTGATGTGCTAACAATGTTTTTAGGACGAAATGATGATCGACTAAGCTTGCTCAAGGAACATGCTTTACACACTTTATTATTTTTAAATTTCTGATGTGGTAACCCTCTGACTAATTCTTTTGATTCGAGTTTTTCTAAGAGACTCATGCTAGCATGTCCAAGTCTCCTATGCCATAAATATGCCTCTTCGACAGTGGCTACCAAACATCTAGAAAGATTTAGATTATCAAATGAAAGTGAGTAAACATTCCCTTTTCTTTTTCCCATAAAAACAATGTTATTAGAAGATTTATCAATGATTTTGCAAGTATCACTATCAAAAATTACGTTCATACCTTTGTCACATAGTTGGCTAATAGAAATGAGATTGTGATGCAGATTTTCAACGTATAAAACATTAGTCAAGGAAAAAATACCATTACCAACTTCACCTTTGCCAATAATCTTACACTTGCTATTGTCTCCCATGATCACATTTCCACCTTTAAAATTCTCTAAGCTAAGGAACTTCGATTTGTCACCTGTCATATGTCTAGAACAACCTGAATCTAGAAACCATTCTTGTTGTTCCTTAGCCCGCCAACAGACCTACATAAGAAGAGAGGAAGATGACCTAGAGAAACTCTTAGGTCCAATGTTATTAGTGATAGAATCATTGTGAATAAACAATCCCTTTGGAATCCATACTTGTTTAGTCCTTTTATTTTTATTCCAATAAACATGAAATTTATTTGTAGAATTCGTAGGAACCCAAACTTGTATAAATTTTGTGTTCTTGTTCCTATGACTATCATTTTCAGCACGACATCTAAATATTTCACATCTATCAAAGACATTCTTATATTTTGCATTATCATCAACTTGTGTTTTCCCAAAACCTAGTCCTTTCCCGTTGTTAGCAAAAATTTGATTTCCCAATAGCATGTTGAAAGATTTTTCGCCTCTTGAAAAGTTATTCAAAGATTTCTCAAGATTTTGGACTTTGGTTTTTAATGTTGAGTTTTCAGTAACAAGTGAGGTGCATCGATTAATAAAATCCTTTCTCCTAGTGTCGATGGTTTCCTTAAGATTCAAGTTTTCATTTTCAAGACTTTCAAAGTTATTCCTCAGTTTTGATAATTCTGAATCTAAAATCTTACATTTTTTACATTCTAGGTTTTGAATATTTTCAATTTCAGTTTCTAACCTAGAATTTTCATGGACAAGTTCTCTCCTATCAGATTTTAGTTTTTCAATTTTAGATTCAAGAGTATCAATCATTTTAGTAAAATCACAACACATTGAAACAAGTTCTTTATAAGAATAATTACTTACCTCACTAGATTCCTCTAAGCTTGCTTCTGAATCCGATTTTGACATAAGACACAAGTTAGCCTCCTCTGAGCTATTATTTGAAACTTCCTCTCCTTCTTCATCATCCCAAGTTGCTGCAAAGGCCTTCTTTTTCTTTTTCTTTCCTTTGTTGTTTTTGAGAAGTGGACATTTTTGTTTGAAGTGGCCAGGCTTCTTGCAGTTATAGCATGTCAATTCATTATCGGAATCGTCAGAATTCTTTGACTTATTACCACTTATTTTCTTCTTTCGTGACTTGAATCTTGACCATTTTTTAAGATTATTGACAGCCATTGCAAGCTCTTCAATTGGATCTTCTTCTTCTTCATCGCTTTCTTCTTTGCTCTTTAAGGCAATCGTCTTCTTCTTTGGTTCGGAGTTGTTGCGTTCTTCCTTTGCTTTTAGCTCAAGCTCATATGTCATCAAGTTGCCAATCAACTCCTCCATGCTTAGTTTGCTCAGATCTTTCGATTCTTGGATTGCTGTGACTTTAGCCTCAAAGTTCATTGGTAAAACTCGTAGTATCTTCCGCACAAGCTCTACCTCAGTGAATACCTTCCCAAGCGCTCTAGCATTGTATACCAAGGTTGAAAAGCGTCCAAACATATCCTTTATGCTCTCGCCTTTGTCCATCACAAAGTTTTCGTATTCATTGCTGAATAGGGCTAGCCGAGACTCCTTGACTTGAGAAGTTCCTTCGTGTGTCACCTCCAAAGTATGCCATATTTCCTGTGCTGTTGTACAATGAGAAATTCTATTAAATTCATTTTTATCAAGAGCACATATCAAAGCATTCATGGCTTTAGCATTTGTTGTTTTCAATTTCTTATCGTTAGCATCCCACCTATCCTTAGGTTTAGGAATCTCAGTATCACCAACGATTATAGTGGGGGGTTTATAGCCAGTTTCAATAATATCCCAAACTTCATAATCAACAGAACTGAGATAGATACCCATCCTAACTTTCCAATAAGCATAATCGTTCCCGTTAAACATGGGTGGCCTAGCAATAGATTGCCCCTCAGAAAAAGCATTATTTTGTAGACTCATGACTCTAGAGTTAAAAAAAATATACCGGGCTCTGATACCACTTGTAGGATCTAAATTAACCCTAGAGGGGGGGGGGTGAATAGGGTTATAGCAAATTTTCTTGATTTAAACACAAAAATAAACTGCAGAAATAAATATACTGAAAAGTAAATCACACACAAGATTTACCCAGCTTCGGCAACCCCTGCCTACTGCTGCATTCCCAGATTTCTATTAGAATTAAACAGTATCACGCTTACAAACACTCTAACAGACTTGCAAACCCTGCTACCGCCTATAGAGTTTTGCAAACTCGCAACCCCTGCTTACTGAACTAACTCTAAATAGACAATCAGACACAACCTAAAACCTAGGTGGTGATTTACCTAAACTCTTTGATTCGTAGAATAAAAACAATAATTAAGAACAATATAAAATAGCCCTAAACTAAATAACAATATTAATATAAGCCTATAATTAAACAAAACCCCCTTTTGATTTTTAAGACCGGCCCACTTCTTTATTTCACCCGATCCTCTTTTTGTCTTCGTTCGTGAGAAATAATGGCGGCTTTGTTCTGATTAGGGATTCGTTCCCTTTTGTTCCAGTTAGGGCTTCGGCTCTTTGTTCCAATTAGGGCTTCGGTTTCTTCAATTGATGTGTGATTTGTTGCCCTAGCTCGCTGCTTCTCTGATGGTTGACTTTTGCTTGTTTGCAGTTGCTCGATCGAGTTTGATGCTTGTGAATTCGGTATGTACTGTATCCTTTTGCTTTTCTAAATTGATACTTGAACTCGATCGAATTTAAATGCCGATGATGATTAGGGTTTTAATAGGATTTGATTTCCTATTTTTGCGTTCGACTGATTGCTGCAAAAATTCTTGTTTTGCCGTTCGATTACGCTTTGATGCTGAGGATTAATCTGACTTTGTCAATTTCGTATTTCTAGTAACTTGGTTCACACGGCTTTGAATTGATTTCGTGATTTGAGATATTTGACTTTGTCAATTTCGTATATTTTCGACTGTTGATTTTGGGTATGTGAATCCACTACTCTGTATTAGCTTCGATCATCACCATTGCTTTTTAAATTTTCTCTGCTACATACCACTGCATTTCACTGCACTGTTGAAATTTGTGTCTGCATTTGTTATTTCTGGAGCTCGACTTGCACTTGCTCACTGCTTGATGGTCTTGTGACTATAACTGGACATTTTGAGTTTGTTGCATTTGCTGGCTTGTACTGTCCACTGCCCTGATCTTGTTTGTTCGATCACTTTGCTGTTTGCATTGATGCTGCACTTGATTTTGTTGAGTTTGCACCGCTTCACTATATATGTAGGTTGCTGCATCATGTTGTTTGCTGTGGATACTGTGTTCATGTTTGTCGTGCTTGTAGTCTGGTCCATTGAGTTTGATTATCCATTGTAGCTTTTGTGCATTTCTATCCACTGAGTTATTACAGTTTCACTTATATACTTAAGTCAGTGCTGTCTTTGATGTTGTACTTTGGTCTTTTGGACTGCATTTGTGTATATTTGATCATTTTTGCTGTTTACTGCAGTTTGTAGTGATATTGAGCATTGCATATTTGAAGTCTTGTATCATTTCTTGGTCATTGCATCGATTCTTGATGGCATTTGGTTCTGCACCATATTGTATGCAGTGTTGCAGTTGTTTGTATGCACTTCAACACTTCAGCATTCCATTTCACCTCTGACCTGTTGGTTCATTGTGATGTTCATTTTCATTGTTGCCTTATTGACTGTGTTGTTGCATTGTATTCTGGTCAGTGGTGCTTTGAGTCAGTGCTTCACCATACTTGTTGTTGCAGTATTCTGGTCAGTGGTGCTTTGAGTCAGTGCTTCACCATACTTGTTGTTGCAGTATTCTGGTCAGTGGTGGCAATCTTGTATGCTGCTGTTTGTATTTGTAGTCTTGGCCAGTTGACTGTTGCTTTGAGTTGTTCATTACTTGGTCTCTGTTGCCTTGAATTTCTGGTTGAAGCTGTGCACACGAGTTGGCGAGGCAGTGCACACGTATACGAATGTACACGTGTGTACTGCAGCCACTCATAGTTACCTGTCCCTGATAAAAAATACTGATATGCACAGATATTGCACAGTCAAAAAATGATGACGAACAACCCAAATAACTGAGGCAAACAATGTTTTCAAAATCATCGTTTCTTTCAAATTTCAAAAATATTTCTCTTTCAATTTTACTGCGTTTGAAAATATTTTTGCAGATTACTCAGATGCTGGATTCAAACTGGATTATAGTTGAAGACAAAAATATGAGTGTGAGTGATATGTAGTAAGGTTTTGATGTAAATGTGAAATGTCATGTATTGTAGTCAAAATTGTATATGTATAGTGAGAGCTTGAAATTGTACTATCAAAGTTGTAATAAATATTTGTTTGAATAAAAATTTCTGTTTGAATTCAAAATCTGTTTAACTTGTTCTGTTTGAATTCAAATTCGAATTCTGTGTAATTTAATTTTATTCAACAAATATTTATTTATTCTAAAAAAAATAAAATAGTACATTACCAAATACATTTAAATGAATGTATATATGTTTATTATCATCAAACAAAAATCATATAGCGCAAGGCACATATTCAACATGTAGATCACTTAAGGAAGGTACTAGAGACCTTTAGAAAACACAACCTAAAAGCCAAATTATCAAAGTACCATTTTTCATGGAAAGAGATAAGGTTTCTTGATCACATTGTCTGCGAGAAAGGGTTAGTTGTAAACCCTACAAAGTTAGCAGCTACTCAAGACTGGAAGATTTTGAGGAGTGCTACTAAATTTACGATTTTTTGTGGTTTGGTTGGTTACTATAGAAAATTCATGAAGGACTTCATAAAGAAAGCAATATGATTAACTTGTCTGACCAAGAAAATTTTAGTTTTTGTATAGGATGAGAAATGCATTGAAGCCTTTGAGAAGCTGAAGGAGCCGTTGACTAGTGAACCCATACTAACTACTCAAGATGGGTCAAAGCCTTTCACCTTTTATATAAATGGATATAGTATGCAGTTAGGACCTTTTCTTATGCAAGAACTCAAAATGATAGCCTATGCAAGTAGGCAGTTGAAGGACCATGAGATGAGGTATCCCACTTATGATTTAGAATTAGCGACTATCGTATTTGCCTTGAAGATATGGAGGCATTATCTTTTGTGAGAAAGATTTGAGCTATCTACTGATCATAAGTCCCTTAAATACCTTATTATCCACATATTTTCTAACTACTATGTTTAAGTGAATAAGCAAGAGGATATGGAAATAATGAAAGATAGTATTAATACAAATGCTTATATCGAGCATCTAAAGAAAGCACATAGAACTTATAAATGCATGTCAAGTTAAAAAATCTATGATTATATATTGAGCTCCCAAGTAATTATGTAGCAAGCATCTAACATGAAGATATCAAGGCACAAGGAATATCGTATTCAAGGCAGGAAGGATGCTGAGACATTATGGCCATAAAGAAGGTATCAAGCATAGAAGTGATCTTAGAGTTTTATGTAAGTGGTGGCATCGAGCTTATAAAATGACGAGGTTGCCAAACCTGTAAATATAAATCGTCACGAACATATAAAATATGAGGTTAATAAGCTTCTAAAATAGCAAAAGAGATGCCAAGGAACTACAACAAGGAACATTGCCAAACATTCAATAGAAAGGGGATGCCATGCATATAAAGCAAAGGAGATATCAAGCCTTGACACCTGTAAAGTGTATTAAACATCTAAGATAGAAGGTAAAGACTTACCGAACCTTTAAAGGGTATCGAACAAAAATGGTAGTTAATATTGTCAAGCATTCACAAGTACAATACGATGTTGGACATTAACAATAAAAAATAATATTAAACACCTAATAACATGAAGGTATCAAAATTATAAAGAGCACTGAAGATGCAGAGCAACAATAACATAAAATGCCATAGAATGTAGAATAAAGAGGGGTACCACATTAGTAAAAGATATCAGACGCCTAATTACAAAGAGGGTATATCAAATGTCTATAAAAAACAAGTATATGCATCTACTGTTTTCGAGCCTTTACAGCTCTAACTGCTGTAAGGCAGCAAAAGATATCATGCTTCAACAAGAATGACGGCTTCGATATTAGTAAAGAGCTTTAAGTTTTTATAAGCAGCGAAGGAAGTCGAGTGTCAAAAGGCGAATAAGATGTCGAATATTAGCAATTCAAAGAAGGTGTAGGGTATCTAAAGGCAAAGAGGATGTCAGGGTTAACAATACAAAGGGATAGCGAGTATTTAGTTGATGGACACGTGACAACCTTCTCGCCCGCCGCTTCCATTATAAATAGACCCTCATTGCCACTTGGATGAGGGCGATTGATTCTTCCCTCTTTTATCAAATTTTAAAGTTGTAAACCCTAAATTGATTTGTGGATTTTTAGAGCTGATCATACAATTGTAAATTTTTGCATATAACGGATTGGAAAATAAACATTGCATAGCACAATGCCTTCGATATATGTATCTTTAACTATTATTATGAGAGTGGATGTGCAGATGACCTATATTTGGATCTGGACATAAATTTGGACTTGCATATCGATAATTTGGACAAGGCTACTTAAGCCCTTGCCTAAATCAAAGTTTACACTATACATGATTAATATTCCTGATTGGAATTTAAATAAATGATGGTGATACAAGTGAATTGCCTAATTTTCCCATTAAACAATGGACTACTGTACATTTACGTGACTTGCCTATTATATCCTTGGACATATGACTCGAACCTTTGAATAACTTCATAACTATATAAGAGCTTGTGGGTAGAATTGGATCCATTTCAAATAATACTATCTAAAGCAACATTTCAAGTGATGAGCCATTTTTTGGTTTAACATTTTGGTGCTAGGAGGGCTTGAACCTTCGACTCATTATTTCCATATTTAGAAACTTATTATGTAAAGTTTTGTTGCAGGAAAATGATGAGAGCTAAAAAAGTTAATGTTTCGAACGAAGAGATTGTGCGATGAAAAACTTAGAGGAAAATATCATTTCAAATTTCAATTCAAAGAATGTGGAACCTGGGCAGCCTTTAACACCAGTGAAGCCAACAAATAGTGAGGTAAAGATTCAAGTTTTATTACAACGACTTACATCGATGCAAGAACTCCTCGAGAAGGTTTTTTCTAAGAGTTCTTCTAAAACCGTAAAGGTTATTAAAGGAGTAGAATAAGTGGAATCTTCAAGGAGGAATCTAGACACCTCGCTACTCAAAAGCAAAGATAAGGATAAAAGCGTCATGAGTCCGCAAAGAAAGGAGGAAAATCAAAATGAAGGGCCAATAGTGTATTCCCCAAACTTGTAGGACAATGAAACTAAAATGAGTCATCAAAGAGAAAGCCAAGAAAGGAGAATAAGATCATTCGAGCAGTTAGGTAGCTTAATTTCATGGAAAGATTATAAGCCCTCTAGAAAGGGTTATCATGATATTGAAGCATACCTGAAAGACATAGCCAATAATATAGTGAAGGACATACTTGATCTTAAAGGGAAGATAACCGTCGACCCAAAGGTAAATAATAATCCTTGTGAAGATCCTTTTTGCAGAGAAAATAATGTCTATTAGGATTCCGTCACACATCAAAATCACATTATTAAATTCTAACGGAACCACTGACCTTAATAACCATCTGCACAATGTTTTAAGAGCCAAATGGATTTGCACAATGCTTGTGGTGCAGTACGTTGTAGATTCTTTCTTACAACTTTTCAAGAAGAAGCTACAAAATGGTACAGACACCATGAGAAAACTGTTTACTCTTGGAAACAATCTGCTTATGAGTTTTCAGCAAAATTCTGTATATGCAAAGATCCTACTATTGACTCTAATGTGCTGGAACATGTCAAACAAAGACCAGGGGGATTGCTCGGTGAATGTCTGAAGAGATTCAACATTGAGGCGCTAAAGGCAGAAAACATGGCCGATAGAGAAAAATTAATGGTAGTGAGCTAAGGGTCAATTGAACAAACCCTCTTTGGAAGGAACTCTATGTCTATGGTTGTAGGGATCTGCTGGATTTTCATTTCTAGGCCAATAAGTTTATCCGTATAGTTGAAAAGTTCCACACTAAGAAGAAATCCCAGCCAAAGAAGGAAGGAGGAAAATTCAGCAATGATCACAACAACAAAAAGCTGAGGTGGGATGAAAATAGGAAAGCAAGATGGGAGGAGATCCAAAAATAAAACTATGTGGCTTTGAATAAACTTATTTCCTATATTTTTGCCATGATCAAAGATGGAGGAAACTTTCCTACTTCTTATAAGGAAAGGAACAATCTAGAACCGAAGAATAGGGAGATTATTGTTCTTACTATAAGGAGAATGGACATAAAACCAACTAATGTCGTATTTTGGCCGGAATAATCTAGAATATGATTAGATCTGGTCTTTGAAGGTGTCTATCAAGGAGGATCAAAACTCATCCAATCTTGAATGGACAACTAGAGACCCTTAAGCAATACTGCAAATTTCATAGAGAATGATTCTCAACCTAATTTCATTCCTCCAATCCACCGCATAGGTATCATTCATGGAGGTACCCATCTCACTAGAAGCAGCAAAGGAGTTAAGAGCACATATGTGAAGGAGGCAAGAGATGGAGTCTTTTCTATTCCGAAAGAGCTACCACTCAAAATTTTTAAATATCAACTTCAAATGCCCCACTTAACAATAACCCTATAGGAGCTGGCGAGGGGTCTGTCACCTGCATAATGATCCGTTGACGATAACTTCACAAATTGGGCCCTTGTGGTGACAAAGATCTTAGTGGATACCAAAAGTGCAGTACATGTCATTTTCAAGCATGCTCTGGGTCAAATGGGTATACCAAAGGAGAAGCTAGAGCCATGCTTTGAGCCAATCTTCCAATTCGAAAATAAAGGGTCTTCTCCAATAGAATATATCAAGATCCTAGTGCAGAGAATAATTCTACCACATTCTACGACTTTAAAACTTTATTCTTAATAATGGACCAACCTTCTTATTACAATGCTTTCTTTAGGAGGCTGGCCTTGGATGAAGTGGATGCGTTCATATCACCAAATTATCTAATGCTAAAGTTTCTAAGCAAGAATAGTTGGGGGACATTAAGAAGGAAGCAGTTTAGCTCTCGAGAACAGTACGACGCTACACTTGAGCAACTCAAAAGAGATGATGTTTCTTGTTATGATTCGAAGAAAAGTGAATTAAGTAAAAGTGAAATTGAGAAGCCTTGGATGATAGTCCTTTAAGCTTACTATCCATGGAAAAATAAGAAGACAAGAATAGCTGAAAAGCCCAAGAATTTATTGAGAAGATTCAACTTTTTCAAGAGGAAAAGAAAATGAAAAGAGGAAAACTAAGTAGACAACAAAATAGATGGTGATGAGATTATTACCAAATTTGATTGTAGAAATGAGCAAGAAAGAATAAAGTCTGTCGAAGACCTAGAAGTGGTAACCTTAGACTCACTTGATCCTGTAAAAACGATGAAGATCAAAAAAAAGTTGGGCAACCAGCTCAGAGGAGAACTTTTCTAATTTCTCCAATCAAGCAAGGATATTTTTTTATGGACCCACTCGGGCATGGGTAGAATAGACACAATGGTCATGAGCCACAGTCTAAACATTGATCAAAATATTGTCTCCGTTCGAATAAAGGAAAGGAAATTTGATAAAGTTTGCACTAATGCATTGAAGAAGAAATCAAAAGATTACTTTATAATGGATTTATTAGGGAAGTGTTTTACCCAAATGGCTATCCAATTCTGCATTATTTAAAAATTCCAATAAAAAATGGAGAACATGTGTCGATTACACCGATCTAAACTAAGCATGCGTTGATTGTTTTTCTTTACCCCGAATATACGATTTGGTTGATGCTACGAGTGGACATAAGCTATTATTCTTTATGGACGCATATTCCGATTATAATCAAATTCCTATGTTCAAACTAGATGAAGAGCACACAAGTTTTATAACAAAGAATTTACTATTACAAAGTTATACCTTTCGAAATAAAGAATGAAGGGGATACATATCAAAGGTTAGTGAACAGAATGTTCAAAGAATCAAAATATGGAAATATATGCAGATGATATGCTAGAGAAATCTCAAGAGGAAACCAACCACTTAAAAGATCTTGAAGAAATGTTTATAGTATTACAAAAGTACCAAATGAAGCTCAATTCATAGAAATGTTCTTCTGGAATATAATTTAGGAAATTTCTAGAATACATTATTATCGCTCGAGAAATTCAGGCCAATCCTAACCAAATTTAGGCAACTAAGGACATAACAGAGCCAAAAAAAGAAAAGGTGTGATGAGCATAAAGGAACAGTGACAACTCTAAACATATTTATCTCTAAAGCCACCAATAGTTGCATCCCTTTCTTTGATGTGACAAGGAAAAAGAGAAACTTTATTGGGGAGGGGATTGCCAAAGGGCCTTCAAAAAATTGAAGGATCGTCTTGAAAAACCTGTGATCCTATCTAGTCCTATAGAAGGCGGAAATTTGTACCTCTACATGGTGGGCTTCGAACATGTAGTAAGTTCTATTTTAGTAAGAGAGGAGAACAACTCAACTTCCGATATATTATACTAGTAAAAGGCTTAAAGATGCGAGGTTAGATATTCAGCTATAGAGAAGTTGGAATACTGCTTAATTCTCACCAAATAGAAGCTAAGAGCCTACTTTTAAGCATACCCAATCAAGGTCTTAACAAAATTTCCACTTAAATAAGTTTTCAGTAAACCTAAAGCGTCAGGAAGACTAGTAAAATGTGGGATAAAGCTAAGCCAATATGATGTTGAGTTCCCAACCCGAATGGTGATTAAAAGGCAGGCCCTGACCAATTTTGTTAATAGGTGCACAGGGTTCATTAAAGAACAATCAGAAAAGGAGAAGGATTTAAAGTCTGAATGACAATTTTTTATCGATGGGGCCTTGAAAGAATAAGGAGCTGGCACAAGTTACTAATCATTAACCTGATAGACATCGATTGCATTATGCAATGAAGTTAGGTTTTCCCACTACCAATAATGTAGCCGAGTAATAATCAATTGTGGCAGGACTTACCTTAGCCTTTCAGTTGAAGATCTCAAGGATCGAAATTTTTAGTGATTCAATTTTGATTATTAATCATCCGAATCAGATATCAAACAATAGAAGCTAAAGTGATCCTTTAAGTCAAAAAGGTGCTCAGGATGTTGACTCCACTTAAAGATTTTTCAATATATGTATTACCTAGAGGGAAAAATTACCAAGCTGATTTGTTGGCCAAATTGTCCAGTTAAAGGGGAGCACCAAACACCCAAAATATGCCAGTAGGCTTCCAACAAAGTTCAAGTATTGAAGAAAAAGCCACTGAGCCAAAAAATAAGGTAATAGTATTTTCTAGTTCCCAAGCTCTCACGCGCATGGAAAGATGAAACGAAATGAGAGGTGGAAGTGATGCCGTCTAGAAAGGAACCATTCATTATGAGAATAATTGGATGACACCTCTTGTCAAGTACCTATAGAAGAAAAACTACTAGAGGATAAAAGGGAAGCTAGATGGATAAAACACCAAGCTCCAACTTTTGTTATGATGGAGGAGTACTCTACAAAAAGGAACTACAAGGCATATTTTCCTACAATGGATGAATAAAGAAATAAGGCAAGTATATATATGGGTTCGACAATAAAATGGAAAAAAGGAACTATAAGGAAATCAAAGCCAAAATCATTACCTATAAGGTAATAAGGGGCAAAGAAAAAGCCTTTGATCCCACCAAAATGGTCTGGTCAAAGCATCTCCTAGAGGAAGTTCAGAGTAAGATTTGGTTGTGCCTAAGTAGGCCTAGCCAAAGCATTGCAAGCCTTCAGTCCCGCCTACGTGGCCTAGTCAGAGCACCTCTTATAGGGAGGACGGAGTAGGCCTTTGGCCTGTGTAAGATGGTTTGGTCAAAGCACTATCCCAGCCTTCAGTTCCACATATAAAGCCTAACTGTAGCGCATCCAAGAGAAAGGATGGGTAAGACATTGGTGCTGCTTTAGATGGCTAACAAAACAACTGACCAACCTAAATCATTGGCTATAAGATAATAAAAGGCTCAATCAAAGCTTAAATCATTACATAAAGAGTGAAAGTGGTGAAAAAATCAAAGCCTATATTATCACATAAAGAATGATAAGGGGCGAAAAGAATCAAATCTTAAATCATCGCCGAAAGAGTGATAAGGAGGAAAAGAAATCAATTAAGCAAGTTTAAATTTATCCTAAAGATAGGTCAAAGCAATCTTCTAAAGAAACAACAATCAAACACATTTAGTTCTACGCTAGGGCAAAGTTAAAATAACCTTCAAAAGGAAGGATCAAGAGATATTTATTATCCAGAGTCAAAAATTTTAATGTCAGAAATGGACATTTAAGAAATCCTAACTTATTACTTGGGCTTAAGGCTCCATTCTCCGAAATAATGATTTAGCTCTCAATCCTTGATTTCTAGATTGGAATTCAAATTATCTAACGGGAATCTCCATTAATAATCAGATTTCTAATCCTCTCACCAGATGGAATCTTGGTCTTAGTATCAGAAGAACTCACAACTTCTTACTAGATGAAATTATAGTTTTATTATCAAAAGGGTTTCCGATGTTCCTATTGAATGGATTTATGGTCCCTTGTTTAAATGAAATTATGATATTCATAGCAGATGAATTTATGATCTTCTTAACTAATGAATTCATTCTTATCAATTGAATTTCTAGACTTCTATCAACTAAACCTATGGTACTTCTTACCAAATGGATTTCTGGTATTCTTGTTGATTGGATCTATGGCCTTCTTATTGAGCAAATTTTTGGTCTTCTTAATTAAATTTAGCTTTACGTTGAAATGCAGAAAGCTTCTTTATATAAGGAAGGAGAAAAAGTAATCCCTTTTTTTACCAAAACCCAAAAGAGTTTGTCTAAATTTCAATTTAATGAAAAGAATGAAAGTCATCATCCTTTAGTATATGTTTTCCGGGAAAGCAGGATTGAAGAACTGACGAAAAGTTAAAAAGGTGAGTAGAAACTTGGTTTCACATTAAAGTGTAAAAAGATTATTTTATACAAAGCGGGTTAAATGTTATCCATATATGTTCTAACTACTATGCTAAGAGAATAAGTAGGAGGATATGGAAATAATGGAAGATAGTGTTACTACAATACGTATATCGAGCATCTAAAGAAAGCATATCGAGCTTATAAATGCTTGTAAAACTAATAAGTCCATGATTATATATTGAGCTCCTATGTCAATAGCTTAGCAAGCATCTGACATGAATATATCGTGTCACAAGGAATGTCAAATTCAAAGGCGTGAAGGATGTCGAGGCGTTATAGCCATAAAGAATGGTATTGAGCATAAAAGTGATCTCAGAGTTATGAAAGTGGTGGTATTGAGTTTATAAAATGATGAGGTTGCTGAACCTGTAAATATGAAACGCCACGAACTTATAAAATGTGAGGTTAGCAAGCTTCTTCAATGGAAGAAGGGATGTCAAGCGACAACATCAAGGAACATTGCCAAACATGCACTATAAAGGGGATGCCGAGCATATAAAGCAAGAAGGATATCAAGCCTCGGCACCTAAGGAGAGCATCGAGTGTCTAAGACAAAAGATGAAGACATACCAAACCTTAAATGAGCATCGAACCATAATAGTAGTTAATATTGCCAAAGTGCTCACAAGTAAAATACGATGCTAAACATTAGCGATAAAGCAAAGTATCAAACACCAAATAACGAAAAGGTGTCGAATTTATAAAGGGCAATGAAGATGACGAGGCGCTACAAAATAAAGTGTTATAGTATATAGAATAATGAAGGTTACCATATCACTAAAAGATATCGAACACCTAGTTACAAAGAGGGTATATCGAGTTACTATGAAAAAAAAGTCGTAGATGCATCTATTGTTATCGAGCCTTTACAGCATTAGCTGCTATAAAGCAACAAAAGATATCAAGCTTCAACAAGAACGATAGGCTTCAACATTAGTAAAGAGCTATAATTTTTTGCAAGCAACGAAGGATATTGAATATCAAATTGTGAAGAGGATATCGAGTATTAGCAATGCAAAGAAGATGTCGAGTATCTAAAGATTAATAGGACGGTGAGTGTTAAAAATACAAAGGTATAGCTAGTATTTAGTTGATGGACACATGGCAAGCATCTCGCCCATCGCTACCACTATGAATAGAACCCTATGGCCTCTTGGATGAGTGCGATTAATGCTCCTCCCTTTTCTCAAATTTTGAAGTTTGTAAGCCCTAAATTGATTTGTGGATTTTTTAGAGCCGATCATATAATTGTAACTTTTTACATATAAGGGCTTAGATAATAAACATTGCATAGCATAATGCCTTCGATATATATATATATATATATATATATATATATATTTGACTAGATGTGCATATGATCTATGTTTGGACTTGGATTTAAATTTGGACTTGCATATTGATAACTTAAACAAGGCCATTGAAGCCCATGCCTAAATCAATGTTTACACTACATATGACAACCATGCCGAATGGAATATAAACAAATGATGGTGATATAAGTGGATTACCTGTTTTGCCCATTAAACAATGGACTATTGCACATTTATGCGACTTGCCTATTTTATCCATGGAGATATTACTTGAACTTTTGAACAACTTCATAACTACATAAAAGCTCGTGGGTAATATTGGATCCATTTCAAAAAATACTATCTAATGAACCATTTTGAGTATTGAGCTCTTTTTTTGTTTAACATACCCGTTTTCCTAAAAGGATTTGAACCTTAGGCAGTAGAGGTGGACGGAGTTTATAGCATTATATATGACTATGAAATTCAGTATACCCCTAAAAAAGGGAATGTTTTTATCGATGCCCTTAGCCGATGGCATGTTATTATTAATTTTGTATATGAGTGGATGCAGTTGGAATTCCTTTTGAATTTCAATTTCCACCCGCCATCAGAATTTACTTTAGGTTATCTAGCTTCAATGGATGTAAGGCCACATTAACAGACCGCATCGGTCTAGAATAGAAGAAGTATATGGCAATAGTCGATATTTTGGTCAAGTTAGGTAGGGAGAGCATTTTCCCTACATCAGTTGGTATTCAATCAACAAAAGAGGATGACTAAGGAGAGATGGACGCCTATGTATTCCAATGGTGGAGGATGTTTTAGGGGAAGTACTGGCTGAGTGCCACCATTATGGGATGACTATTCACCTTGATGGAAAAATATATATAAGAACATGAAGCAGAGTTTCTATTTATTAGGGATGAAAAGGCGAGTAGTGGAATATGTCACTAAATGTTTTATGTGCTAAAGGATAAAAGTGGAACAAGAGAAGACCGAAGGTTTATTATTTCCATTAGAGGTACCGACATGGAAATGGGAGCATATACCTACGGAATTTATAGATGAGTAGCCTAGATGTTTAAGAGGCAAGAATCTATTTGGGTTATAATGGATAAACTCACTAAATGTGCCCATATTATTCTAGTAAGGAGTAATAGGACAGTAGCATCTCTAGCGCAAATTTATATCAAAGAAGTGGTACGATTGCATGCAGTTTTGGTCAGCATTGTAGCTATAGGGACCCCTCACTCACTAGTGAACTTTTGAGGAGTTTGCAATCAGCTTTAAGAATGATGTTTAATCTTAGCACGCTTACCACCTGCAGACCAATGGACAAATAGAAAACATGAATATGATTCTAGAGGATTTATTGAGAGCTTTCATCTTGGATTTTGGAAGACATTGGGAGAGTTCACATATAATAATAGTTACTAGGTAACGATCGGGATGGCACACTTTGAGGCCTTATACTGGGGGCCATGCAAGTCATCTAATTGTTGGTGGGAATCTACTGACAAAATTCTAATTAGGTCAGATTTGATCCATGAGACCATGAAAAATGTTGAGGTGATTAGGCAATGAATGAAAGCCATTTAGGACCGATACAAGTCTTATGAAACAAGCAAAAGAAAGAGTTAGAGCTTTCAGTTGGAGACATGGTATTTTTTAAGGTTTCACTTTTTAAGAAGGTTATGAGATTTGCAACATTGGGGAAGTTAGCATCAAGATTTGTTGAGCCTTTCCCGAATTTGGAGGGGATAGGGAAACTTGCGTATCGAGTAGAGATTATGGCTAAGTTGGCGGGAGTCTACAATGTTTTCCATGTATAGCATTTGAGGAAATGTCAACAAAATACAACCACAGCAGTAGAGCCCGATCAGTTAGCAGATATAGAGATAGAGCTGATAGCACTCCATGCCACTGCACGTATAGCAAAGAACAGAGTTAGGAAGCTTCGTAATAAAGAGATTACGCCAGTCTAAGTGCAATGGGGAGATGATTCAGCGGAGAGCACATAAGAAATAGTAGAAAAGATGACGACATCTCATCTTGAGCTTTTCTTTGGTAAATTTTCTTTCTTCAAAATTTAGTATTGTATAGGTTTTGGTTGCATCGAGGTTACTAGATTGGATGGTAGGGGATGGATGCCCATACGTCATAATTTTCCATTCAAGCTGGAGTTGAGCTTACCTATAGTATGTTGCATACATAATTATATTGCATATTTGGTTGTGTAGACAAAATGGTTATAGAGTGCACACTACACTGGCCGTCCCTTTGGAATTTCGGGGATGAAATTCTTTTAATGGAGGGGAAAGGGGAGGAATGTAACAATCTTTAAAGTTTACAGGAAGATAATTAATTAATAACGATGCTAAAAATGGGAATTTTTCAAACATCATAATTTGGGAATAAAAGTTACACCATTCTGTTCATGGTAATTTTCCAAGCAACTTTCATATATAGAGCTTCACTATCGGAGTTCAAACGGAGAAGTTATTGATGTTTGGAGTTTTTAGATTTAAAATAATTCATACAAATTTAAATTAATAATTAAATAACGCTAACGTTAGAAATTAAAATGGTAAAAAGTATTATAACATTATGAATAAGCATAACATTTAAGTAAACATTGGTTAGCGATTTAATAAATAAAATAATGTATATATATTAACGTTATGGATAAATATAAGGAGGCTAGAACCACCAATTGACACCCTAACTAAGCTCAGTCGACTGCCCAAAGGGTGCGGTCGATTGGTCAATGATAAATGGCAGCGAGGGTTTTGTGGCCTTAACATCCTGGATTTTACTATTTCGAACAGACTTTGATCGTACGGTCCAGGCGCGTGTAACTGACAGAGTTAGAGGTATGCTCTTTGGGCAATTATGTAATTTTTTACATATATTATTTACACAGAAATGGCACCCCAAAGCTGATTGAAAGCACCTATTCTAGTAAAATGAAATAAAAGTAGTAAAGGAGGCACAATTTTCATAGTGGTTCGGCGTAATCTTCGGCCCACGTCCACTTTAATCATTATTGTTAGTTGTTTTCTCCCTATATTACAACTTGTTATATCAGTTCTGAGTACAATGTAGTGGATCTTAGATTTACAATAGATTTTCTAGAGTATCTAAGTTAGAAGATAGGAGTGAAGAAGAAGTAGAGTCTGGACTCCAGAGTTAGATAGAAGAAGAAGATGAAGAAGACACCTCTTTAGTTGTAGTGGTTATAGAGAAACTTGCCAGTAGTCTCGAAAGTCCATGAAGTAGTAGTCCAGATGTAAGCCCTAAGGCCCAAAAGAGAGCACGCTGGCTCTAACATCAAAGAAGACCTCTCGGTACCATGTGCGTTTTTCTCATGAAAACTTAACTTTCTTTCTTTTCCTTTCTATCTTTAATTCGATGCACTTCAAACTCTTTTTTGTAAAGGCCAAGATCTTTCTGATAATTCACTTGGTATCGCTTGTTCTATTTTTCTTTCTTTGCTTTCTTCTCTGAAATCCTTAGTGTTACTTGTCTATCTTTTAGAAAAAGAACTTTTCCACGAGTGATTGGAGTTGTGTATGAAGGATATGGAGTTGTTGAAGATCAAACCTTAAGATAATACCTCTCAGTACCAAGAGGTTTCTCTTGGTACCGAGTGGTCTACTTAGCCTATTTGTCACATCAAACCTTTTGACTTCATTCTATTATCCTTTTAATCATGATTCCAAGTTCGTGATTCATCTCATCTTCGGCATGACCTTCTAATTCTAGTTAAAATTTCTTAGTTAAAAAGCGGGTTAACACTTGCCCTCCAAGGTATGCCTTTCGAATGTAATGTATATTTTGCTCAAGAACAAGTTTCAATAGTAGTCAATCTTCAGTATTCGAGTCTCTAATAGTTGAGCTCTATGGCTATCCATTAATATCGAACTTGGTGAATCGTCCAATTTCTTTGGATTCTTCTATGAACCAAGGTTCATTCTGGACATGTTATAGCTTTGGACTCTAGTCTCTACTTAAGTGTCAGCCAGGAATCATGATTAGTTTGTCTGTTATTTGGAGGTATCATTTTGTATATTAAAATAATCCCATGCTCACCTAGGATTTATCCATCTCGTTCTGATTACAAGACATTCAACTCCTTTTATCAAAACCACATCTGTTCTAGGGCTCAATCTTTCCGAATCATTTAGCATCTAATCTAGAATTTGATCTCTGTAGATTATTTATCTTCTACTCTAACATCTGATCTCTATAGATCATTCATCGTCCAGTCTAGGGCTCGATCTCTCCGGACCATTTACCATCCAATCTAGGGTTTGATCTTTTCGGAATTTTGCTGAGTCCAAACCGCTCGCTCTCCAGCAAGGTAACCCAACGACCAAGCAAGCCCATCCACTCAGTCTTCGGTGAGGGGACTTACTTTTGAACTCTTTAGATCCTTGCCAAACTAATCCGCTTACTCTCTGACGTAGGGATCCAACAACCAAGTAGGTCCATCCGTTCACTCTTCAGCGAGGGGACTTACTTTTTGTTCAAGTCCATTAACTTGATGTCCGGTAAGGGAACTTGCACCTTGCGATCACTGCCCCATCTCTTTGGATGGGGTTACCATGATCAATATCTGTCATCATGTTCAGGTGGATTTTCAATAAATCAAATATCAAAATCAAAGAAATTAGAAAAAAAATCATAATTTTTCATCTCAAACATCCAACTTAGAGCGTGCCTAGAGACCGACCGAGATCTCATACACGTGTAAGCGGCCTAAGGTTTTTATTAACTTATTTATTCTTCTCGGACATCCAACTCAAAGCATGCCTGGAGCCTGATCAAGATCTTGTATATGTGTAAGCTATCTGAGATTATTATTATCTCAAACCGGGGAGAAAGTGCAAGAAACGAACCTGACTCCTATCCATCCCAATCATGGGACTGCTATTCTCGACCCAGATCCCTGGTCGTTCCTTGATGCATTTGCTACAGATGGTGGCTGCTCCGGCTGCGCTATCGCAACTTAGTTCACTACGAACTATTATATCTAGTTTCTCCAAGCCAGTTCTTCTATTAGATTACAAAGGCGTCGTCACTCATTTGTTTTATGTCCATCCAGCTTATGGAAGATGTAAAAATTATGAGACCTTCTCTCTCAATTAGTGGGTTCGCTCTTACCTGGCTTTCAGTAAGGGATCTACCCCCTAATATCTAGGTATACCCTCTCCAGGGTCTCGGTTAGATCAGTATAGGAAGAGAACTTTGATTCCCTACTTTTCCGTTCGGTTCTCCGAAGTTATTATCATATTTTTGTTTTCTATTCTCTTTTCCATATCCTGCTCTAGGCAGTCCTTCGTCATCCACAACATTAATATTCGCATCGTCATCCTTGGCATCCTCTTGACATAGAATCTCTCAGGTACATGATGAAACTTCACAGAATCCACCGATGGATCCCTTTCCAGTGCAACTTTGAAGTCAGTCTTGTTTACGACTTAGATAATGTCGCCATCAAGATTATCGATGGATTTGACTTATCGACTGTGGTGGCTGCCATGTTAAACCTCATCGAATGGCTTTTCAAGGTCTCCTAGGGCCTTTGCTTTATGCTTGATTGACATTCTTTGGTCTAGAGATATAAACTCTAAATTTTCATAAGAAACCATTCACCAAATTTGTTCACATGCTTATTGACCCATTCTCTAGTTTTCTAAACCATATCGCTGCTAAATCGGTCAGATATAATGGGAAGCACCACCCCATCACCTCCTCAGAAGCACCCAACAGCTCCATATTTCGGGTGTATCTCATTAAATGAATTGTTGGATCAGTTTTCTCTTCGTAATTTTCTGCATCAAAAGCTTGAAATCTAGAGGATTACTCGCATTCCGGATGTTAGTGGTAAATGGATTCCTACTTACATCCTCTAAACTTTGGGCTGGGGGTCCACCTCTAACTATAATTTTGATCATCTCAACCATCCGTCTATTGTACTCTAACGAAAATCTTTGACCACTAGCTGCATTCTGCCCTTTGCTCCTATGGGGGGACCCCGACACGTATTCTGGCACATGCTCCTCTAGTAGCACGTCTGTATTTGATCCGCACCTCCAGTTTCATTCTATCCTCCGTTCCTGCGGGGAAGCTTAGCACATATTCCTCCCGTTGCTGTGCACTTATGTCCTATCTTGCATATCTGGCTCCAACATCATCCGTTTTTGGCATCCTAGCTTGTCCTAAGCCAAATCCAACCTTTCCCCCAAGTAAAATCCTCTCGGTATCAAGAGGATTCTGGTCAGTGTCGAGTTGTCCTGGTCGTGGAGGCACCGTTCTAGTTTGTTCCGCTCTAACTCTAGGTGTTCTTGCATTAGTTTCTGCATTAGTTCCTGCTCCTTGGTTCTGAATTCCAGCAACTCTATTTATTCCTTAATGCCCCATTCATTAGAAAAATCCTTCTAGCATTTTCAGCTTAAGGTTATTAGTCCATCTTGCATCTCTTTCATCATTCCCTCTATCTCCTTTTAGGAAATGTGGATGGAATGATTAGAATTTGAAGACACCTCCTCGTTGCCCTATGCTTTGTTTAACTTCTTTCAATCTTAGATCTAGGTTAGGCCTCTTTATCTTTTTCAAGCTTCAAATCCAAGCTTTAGGTTGTGAAATCTTGCTCTTTCGTAGTGAAAGCATTGAAATGTTTACACAAAAAATAACAAAAACATCCAAATTTTGATTGAAAGCACCAATTCTACTAAAATAAAATTAAAAGCAGTAAAGAAGACATAATTTTTATAGCGATTCTGCATAATCTTCACCTTATGTCCAATTTAATCTTCGCTATTAGTTATTTTCTCAATAGATTACAACTAGTTGTATCAAATCTGACCAAAGTATAGTTGATTTTAGATTTACAATAGAGATTTTAGAGTATTTGAGGGAGAAGGTAGGAGTGGAGAAGAAGCATAGTTTGGATCCCAAATTCAAAGAGAAGAAGAAGATAAAGAAGATTCCCCTTTCAATTGCAGTAGGGCTTGCATTTATAGAGAAACTTGCCAGTAATCTCGAAAATCCATGAAGTATGGAGTCTAGATGTAAGCCCTAAGGCCATAGGGGAGCATGCCAGCTCTAATATCAAAGATGGTATCTCGGTACCGAGAGCTTTTTGCTCAAGAAAACTTAACCTTCTTTCTTGCTTTTCTGTTCTATCATTAATTCGATGCACTTCAAATCTTTTCCTTGAAGGTCAAGCTCTTTTTGATGATTCACTTAATATCACTTTTCCTATTATGCTTTCTTTGCTTTCTTCTCCAATACCTTAGTGTTACTTTTTTATCTTATGAAAAAAGACTTATCCATTAGTGGTTAGAGTAGTGTATGAAGTATATGGAGTTATTGAAGGTCAAAACCCCAAGAAAATACCTCTCGATACCGAGAGGTTTCTCTCGGTACCGAGCGGTCTGCATAGCCTACTTGTCACTTTAGACTTTTAATCATGATTCCAAGTTCACGATTCATTTCATCTTCATTTTGGCCTTCTAATTTTGGTTGTAATCTGTTTCGTTAAAAACAGGTTAATATATATATCTAACTTTATAACTAATCTCATTCGAAATAAAAGGTGTTTTCATTATATTATATCATTGATATAATTTGTTATGTTAATTATTAATTAATTAATTAATAGTATATTTAATATAAAATCAATAAAGGTATGTTTTGTGATAGTAATTACAATGTGTTATCATCATAGGTGGTTAATCACAATAAAATAAGCATACTGCTTTAAATATTCCCAGTTGAGTGTATCAGAACCAGATATATGTACATCCATTGATTGGAGTGCGTAATGCTCTCTAAATGTTTGATAGTGTATTACTCATGACTACTGGGGGGCATGAAGGGGCTACGTACTAAAGTTACTCGAGAACTATAGAATGAATGACTAGATAGTTTTCTATCAGTTAATATAACTTAGGTCATAAGATATGAAAGTGACTATTTTACGTAGTTTGGTTGACTTGATTATACCATCGATCTTCAATATGAAATCTCCATGTTGATTACAGTTAAATCATGACATAATGTCTAGTTGGATTGATTCGAAGTATTAGAAGTGAAACACTATTCAAGAGAGAATTCGTTTCCTTGGTTATATGGGGTTTTGTATCATGGTCAGCTGAAGTCAACTAAAAATCAAAATATCTGGCTATAGTACTTTGGTTAATGTAACACCCTGTAAAATTAAAAGTAATTAATAAATAAGTATTAAGGCTCAAAATGGAAATTAAGCAAACATCGGAATTTGGCTATGAAATTTGCACCATTATGTTCGTGGCGATTTTCTGAGCAACTGTCATATTTTGAGTTTCGCGATTGGAGTTCAGACGAAGAAGTTATTTGCGTTTGAAGTTTTTGGAATGTAAATAATTGAAAATAATAGATTAATAAGTCTTCGCAATCATGCTCGACACTTACAAGGGGACTAGATATCCATGGAATAATATTGATTATGAGGTGTTAGCCTTAGTCGGTATTTATGTTCTATCATATTTTTCTACTCCCTTGTGAGTTTATAGAGAAGCTCTTTGATATATTTTATTTATTTATTACAGGTTACCAAAACCAACAATCCGTACCATAGTGGACTTGGACTTCGATTTTGTTAAAATTCAGGGCCATTAAGGATGGGTTATTACAGTTAATAATAACTGTTATTATTGATCCAATGACGTTGTATTTCGATTATAATGTTGAATACGGAAGATATTGCAATTCTGACCATTACCAAATTCCATAAGTCCAAAGTGATGCAATTCTGACGAAGAGAATTATTTAAATAATCGTTACTATGGGTACAGCTTATAATAGTGAAAGTGGATTATACCGAGAAGAAGTGTAAGTGATAAATTCGGCCAAAACGTCATACTACTAGCCAAGGTGATCTGTGAACATTAATACTCGAATTATTTGCTATTAATTGCGGACTGAATATACGCCTTTGGGTCATTCAACCGTAATGATGAATGCTTCGAAAAACCACTGATTCAAGTAATTTATAATCATTGTAAATTAACGAAATTAATTGATATTAATTATCAATTTTTTATTTTGATTTGTTTGAATGCCATTAGTTTTTGATAAAGTGATATAAAGTTATATATGTATATATTGATAATGATATTGAAAATACATTTAAATTGAATTTAAAAAGATTAACTACTAAATAGGTTTGGGAATATTTTGAAGCCCCTCTAGACTCATTATAACGACCCATAATTTTCGAAAATTAAATTTATTAATTAAATAAGTTTTTGAATTTAACGTTGTGAAAAATTAAAAATTTAAGATTAAGTACCAAGAGAAATAACTGGAATGTAACGTAAGAAATGTTAACTTAAGGCTATTGAAAACTATTTTAATGCAATTTCAATTAATTGAAATGATTATAAACATAAAATTTGGTTATATATTGTAAATAAGAAAATAAACCAAATTTGTATTAATTGGTGAAATAATATGTAACTGATTGTAATTGGATAAAATCAATGTTATGTAAGTAGTTATAGCATTTGTTTGTAGATAGCAAACTTGTAAATGTGATTAAATTAAGAAAAAGGTGACAATTGTTATTGTTACCTATTTATTTAATCAGTTGAATTAAACTTGAAACTAATTGTAATTAAATATTGCGTTAATATGGATTAAGATGATAACTGTAGAATATTAGTGTAATAAGATATAAACCAATATTAATTATATCCATAAGATGACTGTTGACTGAATAATAAGATGAAAAACCAAATAAATCAATTTATTGGAATTTAAATTATAATTGTTGGGTTTATTGCAATTGAAATTAAATACTGTATGTGATGGCCCATTTTTCCATATCCTTTGAATTGACAATAAACCACACACGTCCAACTCAAATTGCACGAAATGATGGAACATGAAGGGTAATAAAGAAAAATAGACAGAACAAAATCTCACATGAATGGAATAATATATAATATTGAAAAATCTCTTTACAACGGAAAACTTTTAAAATACATATATCAGAGTCTAACCTGAATTCAGCTTGGATAGTTATAAACATCCGTCCTTACAATTGCTGATAAACAATAAACAAAACAAACAAACCACAGAGGATAATAGAATACGTCCATAAGTAGATGAATATCTCTAGCTTTTCTCAGGAAACATCAACTGTTTTCGACTAAACCTGAAACTACTCGGATCTGACCCGAGCAATGAAAATACTTGGATCAGGCTTGATAAACCATCGTGAGAAAAAATCAATAATAAACGTCAGTGTCATATATCAGCCTTGGAAATAAAATCCTTTGAAAAGAAAGAGTATCCCATAAGACCACACCCACACATAAACACAGACGGGGTTTTTACCTTATAATAACCAAAACACTTTTATATCAAATTCTTTCATATTATTTTTAATGACATCTCTTTGAAAACGTTTGCAATTAAACTTATTAATATCAGCCGAAATGGTTACCCATATAGCATTTCAAGGCTATTCATTACGTCAATACAAACAAAACCGCAGGTTCTTATTGGAGAATGGATTTCCATAAAACGACCAAGTGAAGGGACAACCTTCCGATGGATACACCTCTAGATGGATGTCCTGAGGAACCATCGCAAAGCTCCTCTACCAACACAAGACCGACCTACCTCTATAACTAGATAGTACCGAATATGTCATCCTCCGGTCATTTCCGACCTTTAACCGAGCGTGCCCTAGCATACAAACCACATTAATTTACATCTCAAACTTCATAAAGGGAAGAAATATATCTAGAAGGCGATGATTATACCCCAATTGGGAATGACCCACTTAGCCTTGCTGAATCTAACCCTGTTTCGGTCCGGTTGATGAAGCTTGAGGCAACGATTACCTTTTTACATAGCACATCTTCTTTCACTTTGAATGCCATATTGCTATTCCACATTCACACGACTGATTTCTATAAACGTATAACTTCATGAGCTCGAAAGTCTCGAGATAGGGTGTTAAGCTAAGAGAAGGTGTCTTCTCTGCCACCCACTGATGTACATTTATAGAGACCGCTCATCGTGATTTAGAATGCAAGGTCAGACAGTCATCCATACAAGTTTAATCTGGGACTGAACGAAACCGAAAGAACTTTCCTCGGCCATTACTAGGCAAGAAACCCTTATGGTTTTGAGGTTTTTTATAACAAAGAGACCACTGCTACAATATAGTAAATAAAGAGTTTATCCCCAATTAATCAACAAGTAGTCCCTCATTATTATTTGCCTCAATTTCTCCATCTTCAAACATCTTCATTCTTCGAACATGTAAATTGGTTCGAAGTGGTTTTCAGATAGGAATCACCCAAATCCGATCCTGACTCCTTCGAAATCAAATTATTGATAAAAAGTGAATATGAGTATATAGGATTTATTAAGTCTCTTTTCCCTTTAATTCTATTTGGATGATTTCGAAATGTCTTTCTTTTATCTTAGAGTAATTCTAAGCAATTCATTCTTTTGCTTTGGATAATATTTCAATTTCCCTCACTTAACTCTCGATCCAAATTTCTTAACTTTTTTAGCGGGTCAAAAACAATGTTATTTAAGACATCGTTTATGATAAACCCTAAATCATTCTTAGCGAACATTTTTGAGTAAATAGGATCATAGAAATCATTTATTTTGGAGATTGCTTAAATTTTGGATAATACCAATCTTCTTTTATTTTAGAAACTTAATACGATCTTTTTAGAGCATTTGAGTTTTCCTTCCAATCTTTTCCACCCCTCGACTAAAAAAGAAAATATAGGTCAGGTAAGTTCGGGGCACTGATTTCTCCATCCCAAACCTTAGTTGAACACCATGTTTTATCTTCCCAAATCTCACAAGCGAGACAAATGTACAAGTCGGTTTTGCATTCTCAATTATTAGCATTATTTTGGAATTGATTATAAAGATTTCAAATTATCTTTTAAATACTTAGTTTTTCTTTCTAAAACATTCACGATTGATTTTAGGAAAAATCGTCACGTTTAAACTTATATTCAAAAAGTTATAGAATTAGCAGCATAAAAGTGCTGCGGAAAGTGCTATATAAGCTTATCTGATTTAAACAACTTTTTAATATTTGAAAATTCATATTTTCCAATTCAAACCTCTTCTAAACTATTTAAATGGATTTATCAAATTTATCCCATATTTTTCCAAAATTAAAAACATTCATTTAAACAGATTTCCCATTATGGTCACTTAATTACACTAGCGTGGTCTTTTTAGAAAATTGATTTGGACATATTTCAAAATCTATTCAATGAAATTTTAATTTTCTTTCTTCATTTAGAAGATATGGATATAATAGTCTAGATTTTTCTTGTCTCGAAGATTTCCAAGCTATATTCCACTCTATATGTTCAATTGAACTTTTCGACGTGAAATCGCGAACTACCGTTTCACGATACGTCTAGTTTTAACTTATTTTCTAGTACTTGAAATAATATATTCAAATCGAATTTTATCACTTATAAAATCATTAGAAATAATTCTTAATCAATATTTTCGCCTTTTAAAGCTTCTAAAATGTATTTTCGCTATTAGCATATTATAATATTATTTTACTCATATTATTTTAATATTAAATTTTAAAATTTCAATTCAATTTCAATTTTAACTTCAAATAAAACTTAGATTTCAATTCCAATTTCAATTCTAACTTAAATTTCAAACTTAATTTCAAATTTAATTTTCAAAATCGATTTCAATTTTACTATTCATCTCAATTTCAATTTTAATTTCACTATCCTTTTTAATCCCGTATCACTTCAAATTTCAAATTCTCTTTTATTTCCACTTTAATTTCAATTGCACTTAAAAAGTGACTTATTTTTTCAAAGTATATAATATCACAAGAATTGGCCTTATTTAATAAAGGGAATACTTAATCAAAATGAGCATAACCAAGTTTAACATTTATCACTAACATAATTATGGTCCATACACAACTAATAGGATAAATAATTATAACCATAAACACTTGCAACTATTCAAACATAATACAAACATATCCAAACATCCATAACAACATTTAAAGGGGTGTATACTTGCATGTAATAAGATGATTATTATGGAAAAAATCAAAATATGATCTTCTAAAAGCGGCGAGAATTTTCTCACCTTTATTTCCACTCGTTAATATTTAGGTGAATTGGCGTGTCTACGGCTAACGAACTAACGTGCTATTTTCCGAACATCTCGAATTTTGTCGTTTTCCTTTCCTTCTCTTTTTTCTCTTTCCTTTCCTTTCCTTTCCTTTCTTTCTTTCTCTTCCTTTTTTTTATTTTTTATATAAAGGGTGTGTGACCTATATGGGGAGGGGGTATGTGCATGTATTGCTTGGGTAGTGGGTGTGTGGGGGTAGGCGTGTGTTCTGAGGTGGGTATGTGGGGTTTTCGGCTCGGCCATGGGATTTTGAGGTGGGCAGGTGGGTTTAGTACTCAAGCGTGGTGTGTAGGTAGGAGGCGTGTGGTATGAGAGTGTGTGTGGGCTTGGGTAGGTAGGAAGGAGGGGATGCGTGCGGTATTAAGGTAGGTATGGGTTGTTGGAGGCGTGTAGGGTGGTTTTGGCTGAGAGTGGAGGGAGTTTTGGTATTTTGGAGGAGGAGTACAGGTGGTAGTAGGTGAAAGACTTGGAGGTAGAAGGAAAATGGAGGAAGAGAGGGAATTTAGGAACTTTGTAGAATGGAAATGTAGTGAAAAATGAAGGGAGTTTGGCTTGTATTTATAGGTGGAGAAATGAGTGACAAATGACCTTACTACCCTCTTCATATTTTCATTTAAATATACATTTCTCTTATGCGTGAAAGGAGAGATCTGATATGCATTAATGGAGATGTTAAAGATAAGAATGATTACTAACTTTTTCTTTCTTAAATTTTGAACATAAAAGAAGACTTTTGTCTTTGATTTGATTTGCATTAAATGGATTAGTAAGTGTGCATTAATGGCAAGCATATGTGTCACTAATCCCTTTAGCTAATTTTATTTTCATACTTTGTTTTGCTTGAATTCTATGTGTATAAGTCCCATCTTGCATAAGATAAAAAAAAGATATTTAATGATGTTCTTTTATTTGTTTACTTATATACACTTTTGTCAGATCATGCTTTTACACTTTCCTTTATCATTTTTCTTTTATTTACTTTATTTTGATTTTTAAGATGTAAATGAAAGTGTTGTATAGTTTGTAAAGTGGTAATATATAAGTTACAAAGTGCATATGATCATTTAGTGTTGCGACCACTTGTTACAGCTTAAAACAACGTTGTTATTGACAAATTTTACAGCCAAAATTTGACTTTTTGTTAAGCTATATATTCAAGTAAACAAAACTTAGAAATGAACTTTTTTACTTTTTTAAATAAATTAAAACATGTCTATTCATATTATAATATTATATTTAAATAATATCAAAATCTCTAATTTTACGTTTTATGTAATACTAACAAAATGCGACAAAATTTGGTCATTTTTGTAAAACGATTATTAATATACTTTTATTATATTTATTAGGTGTTTTTAATAATATTTAACCTTTTGGACAAATATTTAAATCCATTTATTTAAGCCTTTATATTATTTTTGACCAAAACTTAGCTTTTGCTGATTTGTTCTAAAATCCAAATTTATACTTTTTTAATTATTAACTATCAGAATATTTAATTTCTCCATTATTATTTACTATATATAACTTATATATTTAAGTTTTAAATTCTTTTAAATTTAAAATCTTCCATTTTCGAAGTATAACAAAATTATGGGTCGTTACACTATAATTAGTGAAATAATTAACATTGAATTCAACATGGGAAATGGGTTTTGAAATGAATGCTAATTTTTTTGTAATTAAAAATGATAAAAATGTTAGTTGTTAAGTTTGAATTTAAAAAATGATTTAACCAATTAATAGTAATTTATTTAATTAACGTGAAAATAGCCATTTTGGCCACTATCTTGGATTTTGACGGAACCAGTTTCATCGGATCCATAACGGTGAATTATTGTAGGATTTCAAGTTTCGTAACAATCGGAATTGTCATTTGATCGTACATGCTTGAAATGCGTAGAAACCAATTTAATTGAATTCAATTGAAATAAGTTGATTTTAAAAGCTAACTTCTTCATATGATGGAATTAGGACTTGAAACCTGTTCTATTGAGTTTAAAAAATATCGAAAAGGTCCATTTTGATATATAGGATGACCTACTTTCGTTTTGGGTCAGAACTAGCGTTTTGGATTGCCTAGTCGTTTCGATCAATCCAATATTGTCCATTCATTTCTAATTCAGATCTGCCTATATATAAGCTGTAATAAAGCCTAATTGTTTCTCATTTCTTATTTCTATACGTACTATTACTTCTACCCATTCCTCCTCAAGCAATAGAATATGAAACCCTAAATCCCAATCCAATTTCAAAGTTCAAATCGATTTTAAAATTCAAACTCCTCCAAACCATGACATATTAACTACCGATTCAATGCTCTTGTCAAGCGCATTCTATATCTGTTATTTTTTTTCAATTGGGGTCACTATGTGTCTAGAATTGAAGGTTAAATCTCGGTCGTTCATTGTGGTTTGATCATCGTCGACGAATTGTCGAAAAGAAGATAATATCGCATGGAGGAGGACACACATAGTTCATTGGTGCAGTTCGTATGGGAAACATTGGTTGGATTAGAGGCAAAAATTCGATTAGGGTTTGTGGATTTTTGGCGGCGGCTGGATTGTCTGAGGTCGACAAAGGGTCATGAGGGCAGGACATGGTCGGCAAGGGGGCGGCGAAGTTTGGGCAGCGGTGTTGAGGCATACGGCAGCGAGTAGGCAGATGTGGCGAGATCAATCGAGGCAGCTGTAGTTGGTTTCGAATGCAATATTTATGCGTAGTATTTGAACGAGAATCTCATGCTTAGGGAAAGTGATGACGTGGGTTAGTTTCTATTTTATTTTATTTTTATTTAATTTGGAATTCATATGTTCTAATACCCATATCGTTTTCATACGAAGTCGAATTTGCATGCGGTTTGTTCCACTATGATCGTATCGAAATTTTGGACATTTTGAATCGAGTTTGGACGAATTCTAAGACAGTTCAAATTTGGGCCTTATTTTGGATTTCAAATCGATTTGAAATTAAAAGTGAGTGTTTAATCCACTCACAACTACAAAATTGTCTTATGTTAGTTAAATTGAATTTATGACATGATTAGAAATTGATTGGTTTATGTTTGGTATATTTAAATTGTCATCCCAGTTAAATATGACCTTTATTGAATTTAATCGCTATAAATTTAATATTGAATATCAATTGTCAATTAAATACTTGTTATTGATAATAAGTTAATTGTCATTATTGATTGGTTGATTTGACATTATTGGTTGGTTGATTTGAATGACGATTGTGATGGATGTTTAATTGTTGATATTGTATGACTAGATGTTATATATTATATTGTCATAACACTGCAAGCCATATGGATTGAAATGATACATACCCGAAATATCTGATAGATTATGGAGAAATCGTTATGGGTTTAAATGATAGACTTCAGCGATTTCATGGATTTGAAATTTAATTTGGGGTTGTTGGTTGAAATGAAATATACCCATAAATGTAAAAATGTTTGCATACTAAATGATAAATATCCGTATCACTTAACCATAGGGTAGGAAATTATTTACGGACACTGGATTGGCTAAATTAAAAGATTTTAAATCCTTAAACTTTGAATTCGGTAAAATGATATTTTGAAATAATTGGATTTATATAAACTGAATTATTTTTGGAAATACAAGCTTTAAATGTTGAATTGGAATTGGTTTAAAGGAAAAGTTTAGAGAAACTAAATTAAAATTTTAAGATTGAGTTTGAAATATAAATGAAATTTATCGAAGTTGAGTTATTGAGAACGTTTGAAAATGTAACTTTGAAATCTACCATATTTAAAATAGTTTGGTTTTATTGTCGAACTGGGATTTGAAATCGATATTGATTAAATGGACTAATGAGAATTTGTTGTTGATTCGAAAACTGGACATGGTCCAGTGAAAGAAATAGTTTGATTTGATATTATTTTCAAATTTACCATTTTAATACAAGTGATTTAAAAATATATTATTTTAAATCTTGTTTATTAAAATTTTCAAACTATTAGACTAATTTAATCTATTTTAATCAATTTAAACTATTTTAATTTATTTTAATTTATTTTAATCTATTTAGTCCAATTTAATCTATTTTAAACTAATTTATCCATTTTAATCTATTTTAAATTTATTTGATGTATTTTAAATCTATTTAATTTATTTAAAATTTATTTAATATATTTTAAATCTATTTAAACTATCTTAAACCCATTTAAACTATTTTAATGTTTTTTAAATTATTTTAGAGTATGTTAACTATTTAAAAATTTATTTTAACTATGTTAAACTATTTAAAATATTTATAACTATCTAAACTATTTTCTAAATTTTAGACTAAGTAAAGTGGAAGTGTTTATATTCAAATCCTTGATTTGAAAGCAAATGTGGTTAAATGATGTTATAACCTAAGTTGGAATTTAAATGACATATTTGATTGAATATGATGATTTTACAATAAGGGTTTAAACTATTATGGAATTATGATTTTGAAAGAAATATGATTTCAAAAACGATATGATTTTAGACGTGATATGATTTCGAAGGTGAATATGATTTCGTAAGTGAATATGATTTTGAAAAGTGATATGTTTTGAATTGAATATGAGATTTTGATATCAAGTATGAATTGATTTTTAAAATGTAAAGGAACCATCAGATGTGAAATAAGCGTTTGAATGTTAAAGAGACCGGGATTGGATATTATCATACTCCCTGCCTATGCCGAAAACCACTTTTACAACTGTGTACATGGTAGAGATTCCAGAATGAATTAGGATGGTTTGGCGAACAATTCTGTATGGGGTATTAACGTAACCCTGACTCTCACGAGTTAGCTTGATGGCTAAAATAGGAGTTATACCTGAGCCAAGTGAGGTCGCACCTCCGATCGGACATGCTTCTTCGATACCATATTATGACTTTGTTGATTTGGTGACCACCCATAGACTTGATTATGGGAGTGTGTTTTGAGGTGAGCGGTAGTAGTTGTTATGCTTTACGACTGACCCAGTTCTATAAACGGTAGAATTCTACCCTGGCATTGCCTTGCGTGCCTTGTCACATGCCTTATCGCGTCCATTACGAGTGTGGTTTGTATCGTGCCTATAGAGTGCTCTCTGAGTATCCCATCAGTTTGGTGGGGTTTACAGTATCCGTATAGACTACGAGAATGTATAAAAAAGTGTTAAGGGGGATATGGCTAACGCCTTAACGCTATTTTAATACTTTTCTTCACTGTAGACACTATTATAATAGCGTATTGTACTATGTATGTAGATAGTTTGATGGATTGTTTGGAGATGGAATCCCGAACATCTCTTAAGTTATCGCACTCACGTTAGACACTGGATAGGAGACCTCAAAACCCGTAAACATCTCTGACGCCATTACACTCATATTTATTTACTGTTGATTTAACTTAAATAAGATCTTTTATTTCCAACTCAAATGTTTTGTCTTTTCAATTCATTCGGGTCAGTCTAAGCTTTTAAGCGTACCGATGATTGCTTTTTGGAGGATGAAAATAGAGATTTGAATACTATTATTATTTATTATATTCATCGCACTACATCATGTGTTTCCACTACATTATTTATGTAACGATCTGTAATTTTTGATAATTAAATTTATTAATTTAATAAGTTTAATAATTTAGTGTTGTGAAAAATTAAAACTTGAAGACTTATTAATGAGAAAAATAATTAGAATGAAATTTAATGATGTTAATTTAAGGTAATTGATAACTATCTTAATGCAATTTTACTTTATTGAAATAATTGTAAATATAAAATTTGGTTATGGATTATAAATAAGTAAATAAACCAAATGTTGTAATAAACGGTGAAATCATAAGTAATTAATTGAAATTGGTTAATATAGAACAATTGATCAGCATGTGAATTTATTAGTTTTGTTTGTTAACAATAAACATGGAATTATGCTTGAAATGGTAAGTTATAACAATGGTTTAATTATAAATGCACTATTTAATTCATTGAAATCAATTGGAAATCAATTATAATTAACCTATTTAAATGTTGCAGTCAATGTGAATTAAGATGAATTGAAGAATATTAGTGTAATAAGATATAAACCAATGTTAACTATGTTCTTAGAGTAATGATTGATTGAATAAAAAGATTGAAATCAAATTAAATCAATTTATTGGAATTAAAATATAACTAATTGGATTCTATTTACAGTTGAACTGAACACTGTAATTAGTGTAATATTTAAACATTGAATTGATATGTAAGTTTGTTTTAGATTACTTTAAATGTCTAAGTAATCAAAAATGACGAAAATTGTTAGTTAAGTGATTTAATCAATTTAATAATAATTTAATCATTTAATGTGAAAATAACCATTTTGGCCATTGTCTCGGATTTCGACGAAACCAATTTCATTAGATCCGTAATGGTGAATTATTGTAGGATTTTAAGTTTTGTAGCAATCGAATTCATAGAAATCAATTTAATGAATTCAATTTGAGATAAGCTGATTTTAAACGCGTGGAAATCAATTTAGTGAATTCAATTTGAAATAAGCTGATTTTAAAAAGCTAACTTCTTTATACAGTGGAATAAGGGCTTGAAACATGTTCTATTAAGTTTAAAAATATCGAAAACATCTATTTTGATGGGATGGCCCACTTCCGTTTCGGAAGAGAAATGGGCTTTTCGGGTCGTTATTGTCAATTCAAATCAATTTGGGTGCTATTCATTCTTATCGGATTTTGTTCGTATATATAGACTTTGTTTCTCAAACCCTAGTTGTCTTTTAGTCTATTTTGTATGTACATCAACTTTTGTCTTTTCCTTTCTTCAATGGTAGAAACCAATTTCAAATTACAAACCCTAAATCCAATTTCAAAACCAATTCCAAAATTCTAACTCTCCAAACCCTATCATATTATATATCGTTGAAAAGCTCTCGACGAGCGCAATCTACTGCAAAAATTCATTTTTCAATTTGGGGCATCGTTTGGCTAGAAATATGCAAAGAACTCCCAACCGTTCATTTCTAGGGTTTCCAATTGGATGGTAGATCTTCAACTTGACGATGATCGTAGGGCACCGGTAGAAAGAGTGGGTCGAGCAACATGTATTTATGGTCTTCGCCTTGTCAATGTGATGACCGAGAGTTTTGAAAAATTTAAATTGGAATATTTAATTGATTTTAAATATTTAAAAATTAACTTTTAACTTGAATTCAAGTATTATTATTATTTAGCAATTAAATTATTGGAATTAATTACTGGAAATTGGGTCAAATGTTGAATATGGAGTTTTAAGCCTGTTAAAAGTAATTTAAGAGTTTGTAAAATTTATATTGATAGTATTGAAGATAATAAAAGTGTTAAAATTGAATTTGGAAGTGTTTTGTTCAGTTTTGAAATTTTACCGTTTAAACCGATATTTAAAAATAGCCTTCCGAGGCACAGTCTCGGAATTCAACGAAACCAGTTCCATTGGATCCGTAATAGTTAATTATTATCGGATTTCGATTTTCGTAGCAGTCGGAGTTGTCGTTGGACCATGGCAGCACAAAACTCATAGAAACTATTTTAATCGATTTAATTTAAAAATTGGTCGTTTATTTCCGTAACTTGAGCATATGACCGAATTAGGTTCCGAATGTTCCATCATGTTCGGTATATGGGTAAAGCCTTATAAACACCTGGCGGCATGTCTGATTCGGAGTTCGAGATTTCGAGTTATGCTAAACGAGATATTTTGAAATTTTAATAATAATAAAAAAATTTAAAAGGTCAACCCAGCCACCCTATAATTGTACTCGAGCCGCCCTAGAACTAAATTGCGTCGACCTATATATCTCCTCTTCTCGTTTAAAGGCAAGTATCTTCCTTCATAAATTATCTTCCTTCACAAATCAGTTCGTTCCTAAAAAAAAGAAATCGTTCAAAATCGTGGGTTCTCTTTCCCCTTCCTCCCTCAAATTCGTGATGAACGAAGCCGATCCCTGCCCTAAATTCCCAAATCAATTCGTGTTCAGCTAAATAAAAAAAGGGGAAAGCTGAGTGGAAATCGCGAGCTTGATTTCGAGGCGCCTGGAATTGCGGCTCTTCTTTTCAACCCCTGACTCGGTCGAATGTCGGCATCCACCATTGGCACGACTGGGAAGAGAGCGTCGCGAGTGATGGTGAGGCTGTGGGTTGTCGTGCTAGGGTTTTGCACGCATGTGGGTTTCGTGCGAGCGACGATCTCGAAGTGAGCAAGGTTGGCATCACGGTCGATGAGCGCGACTTCATCAGCAAAGAAGAAAGGGGGAGAGGCCGCAATGTCATTCGATTTGGATGAAGGGTTCGGGTTCTCGACTTTGAGAGGATTCGTGCTTTCGAATCGCATGCATGAGAAGGCAGTGAGGTTTATATTTACAGATTTTATTTTATTCAATTTAATATATGCATAAATATTTATAAAAAAATTAAAAAAAAATAACGGTAAGTTTTATAAGCCAGTATATTTTCTTCGAAGTTATTGGTTTATTTATGGACATGTATATATGCAGTAAAGTAATCTCTGTCGTTATTTACAGAAAAAAAGAGAAGAAAAAAAAACAAATTTTTATAATATATATATATATATTTATATATAATACACAAATGTTAAGTCTATGATTTATTTATATTTATATAATTTCAAGGGTAAGATAAAATAAGTATACAAATTTTAAATGTTATTTTAAATATGTGTATTAAAGAGATTGACTTATTTAATTATTTTTGTAACTTGAAATATAATTATTTTGTTCCTACGAATTATTTATTTATAGGAAGATTAGCTAAAATAAATTATTTGTTAATCAAATAAAATTTATCAAATGAAAATTAATTTTTCAAATTGTTCGAATATTAATAAAATCATTTAATGTTTATACAAGGTTATAACCCGGGAAACCAAGTCGAGATTGGATTTGGATTGCAAAATCAAAGGTGAGTAAATCTCACTCTTCTGGATTTTTATTTAAATTTAAAATGGTTAAATGGTTAAATTTAAATAATTTGTTGAATGATTGAATTGATTGGATGTGCACTAATGATATGGTGACTTTGGTTTTGATTGGTTCTCGGGTTAATTGTTGCTTGACTCGAAGTATTCGGGGTTTAAATTGTTTTAAACTTAAATCATAAATAAGAAAATGTTTTCATTTTAAAGTTAATAAGGGCTTAATGATTTGTGATTCATTAAATTAGTAAGGGTAAATAAAATGGATAATGAATTAATTCAATTAATTAATGATTTCGGTTAATTAATTTAGTAATTAGGGGTTTGAATTAATTAATTAAGTTTTAAGTTAATTAATTAAGTGTAAGTAATTCAGAATAATCATTGGGTGGTTTAACCATTTCTCTTCATTAAGAAAGCAAGAAGAAGAAGAAAAAGGTAATTCACAAAATGAATATCAAACAATAATGATTGATAAAACAAGGAATCACGAAAGAAAATAGGATAGGACGGTTCAAAGACCCGAATAAAATCCTAAGGCACGACTCCTGACAAGGACTTAGGACGATGATCCTTATTAAATTATTCTACATTGTTTCGAAGTTTCGCTTCGATACCAAGCTGTAACGCCCCACCTCTATACCCACTCTAGCCTAGGACACTACGGGTAATGCCGTCAACTAGCGTGGAGAATAAGGCTGTTGAGGAGCGACCATCCATGTAATTTCTTTGTGCGAGCATCGATATGTCAGATAGTACAACATGCATTTGGTTTCAGGAGAAATCCGACATACCGATACAAACTCAAATCTACTACACAGTGGCTATATATATTCTTCGGAAACAAATATAGAAATAAACATAACACAAATCAGTCACAGACATCCATATCACAAAGGTGGAAATAGATATGAATATATAACACATAAAAGTGTTCATCAGAGTAGTGGTCAGACAAGATCCACAATATCACAAAAGAATAGCTACAAGTGCTAGACAAAAGAATGTGGATACATCAATGAGTCTATATCTCAACTGTATACAACAAAAAACTACTAATCTATGTAGTTAGCCAAAAGTCAGGGTGATAACCCCAGACGTGAAGTCAAGCAGAGACACCTGTAACATCTCGGTCTGACCCGAGTATTATTTAACAAGAAAATAATAAATGGATCAGTCTAGCTATAAATATCAGATAAAATGGTATAGATTAAGAGATATGACTAAACAAATAATAATCACAATGCCAAGCTGTGATAAGTAAGTAATTGAAAATCAACAAGAGATTAATCAATATCACAAGAATCTTCTCAAAGATCAAAAGGAATGTCATACTCTATATTTTCATTCACCAAAACCATGAATATTGACAATAATATCAATGCCAATCACAAAAGTTAATGACACACAAATTCACCAATGCACAAATATTGATAACACATATTAATGTAAATCACGAAAATCAGTGAAACACAAATTCTAGAAATCATCAATGAAAATCCAGAAATCACAAAAAGGGGAAGGCCTATCACAAAACGGGAGCATGAAAACTCACCAACACGTGTATCACAAAATGGAACGCTATTCCATGGTTGCTAACCATTAATTTTGAGCCGAACTCCAGAAAACGGCCCGAAGACCATGGGTCGCTACCCCACCAAATTGAGCCGAAGCTCCACAGAAACGAGGTTCAGTCTCCCTCGCAGAAAAAGAGACATCGCACATTGCTAGTCTAAATCACAAAATGATCATCATCGATCATCAAGAAGAGTCAATTACACTAATTTTAGAAGTAATGGCTTCTTGAGACTTTTATTCAAGCCATAGAAAAATCTTTGGTTCTTCTTCAATGTGATGTTTATGTATTTGACCCCGTATTTAGAAAGTGACTCGAATGATGCAACATAATCTGCCACAGAAGATTCACCTTGAACAAGGTCAATGAAGCGACGGGCCAATGTCACTTTCTCAGCTTCTGGCACAAATTTTAATTCAAATCGTTCCTGGAATTTCTCCCAAGTAAGATCCGCTTCAATAATTTCAGAAATAAGAAGCTCATACCAATCTAATGCTCTTTCTTGGAGCATACTAGAGGTCACCTGAACTCGGTGAAGATCAATAAGATTCATGCGAGAAAAGATTCGATCGCATGATCTTAACCAAGCCTGGACTTCAATAATGGTTTCAGAAGCTTTGAATGGCTTCCCACCCAAATTGGTATAATCGTTGCACAAACGTGCAAATCCAGACTTAGGGTGAGTAGACTCCGGATTAGAACCGGCTGCTTGAGCATTCTTTACTAAATCAAGAAGCTGCTGGGCAGACATAAATACTCCATCTTGGGGAGTAGCACTAGATTGACCGGCGCTGGGACGACCAAGTCTAACCATTTCTCTTCATTAAGAAAGAAAGAAGAAGAAGAAAAAAGTAATTCACAAAATGAATATCAAACAATAATGATTGATAAAACAAGGAATCACGAAAGAAAATAGGATAGGACGGTTCAAAGACCCGAATAAAATCCTAAGGCACGACTCCTTAGATGGACTTAGGACGATGATCCTTATTAAATTATTCTACATTGTTTCGAAGTTTCGCTCCGATACCAAGCTGTAACGCCCCACCTCTTTAACGACCCGCTATTTTGGACTATTCGCATCCGCACATGTCGGACTTGAATAATACAAAATACCGAATTGTTAATTTAAATTTTGACAAAACTCAGATATACAGTAAATAAATAATCACAGAATCGCAGACACAGAGTAATAATATGCAGCGGAAGTAAAAGAGATAGTAGTTCATGAAGCTACAGTATAAATATATAAGATACATCAGAGTTTACAATAGAAGAGAAATACGATACATCAAGTACAAATCATACTACATCACTGGAATCATCGAATACTGAAAGTAGAATAAATGGCTGGATCTTCAAGCAAAGCTCCAACTCCAAAGGTGAGCCTCGAATACTGGTACACTCAGTCTGACCCGGGCATAAAGCTAAACACAAAACACTCGAGTCAGGATTAATATTCTTATATCAATAAATCCAACTCAAGTAAAATAGCAATCAAAATACAAGTAACTCAAAGGATGTTGGAATCACCATCCCATGAGGATCCGTTAAACTATCTACTATGTAGAAATATACGCTAAATAGATAATGTCTATCAGTAATATAAAGTATCAAAATAGTGTTAAGGCGTTACCATTATCCCCCTTAACACATTTTATATAAATGTCATAGTCTATACAGCACTGTAAACTCCACCGTAAACTAGTGGGCTATCAGGGAGTACTCCATAGGTATAACACAAAACAAATTCGTAGTGGTCGTGTATATCGGGATACAAGTATGACAAGACACATGAGGCAATACCCAAGGTAGTGAAACTACCGTTCGCCTGATCCGGACTGGTGAGAACGCATTGCCGCAACGATCGCAACACCGCGAAACAACACTCCTAAAATTCCGAGGGTGCACCAATCAATCACAAGTAATGAGTAGTAGTTACGAAGAAGTGTGTTCTCTCGAGTTGGCTAACCTCATTTGGCCCGGCACGGCTCCTGATTTTAGTCATTTCCAATTTGACACAAGTGTCAAAACTATCCATTATCATTCTCTTTATTCAGTCATCACGTACATCATTCCAACCACTTCATTCTGGATCACACTCCGCGTATAGTTATTAAAGTGGTTTTCGGTTTAGACAGAGAGTATGTCCATAACCGATTCCGGTCTCTTTAATAACTTCCGTAATTATTACATCGATTGGTCGTTTAGTAAATTTCAAACCAAATCAAATTCAATTTCAATTTCGATTCGTAAATCAACATTTCGTTTGTCTTTCTAAATCAATTTCCAAAGTTTACATTTCAAAACTTTCAAATTACCATTTCAAAATCTAATAATTCGATTTCAACTTTTATTTAAACAACTCAAATATTGATTCAAGTTCATATATAAATTTCATTCCGAAAACATTTAAAATGGTTTAATTTTCATTCAAATCAATCTAAATTCATTCATCGATTTCATTCCATATTCATTAAGTAAATTTGTCATTCAAAACAACTTCTATTTAAATTCCAATTCATTTAAATCAATTACTTACGTTCAACTTCATTATATCAAAACATCAAATTGAAATAAATTAAATTCGTCAAATCAATTCTTTAAATTACAAATCTTACGTTAATTTCAATAAATCCATTCATTTCAATAAATCACATTTTATTTCTTGTTAAAGAAATCCAATTTTCACTTATTTATTGACTTCGTTACAAATTTCAAACTCAATTAATAAAGTGTTAGCGCCAAAATTGGTCACTAACACCCAAATCCAAGTGAAAGTACCAAACAACAATCACAGTTCACGGGTAGGATGTGTGTAGAGGATATTTAATATGAAGAATAACAGAAATTAAAATGAAAGCGGTAAAGACACAGAATTTATAGTGGTTCGGCTAACTCTGGCGTACGTCCACTCCAGTAATTTCTTTTTTATTGCTGTAACAATCGATTACAGTTACAAAGTGATAGGCTAGCCTTAGCCTTAGGGGATAGAAAGTTAGAGAGCAGGAGAGAGAATCAGGATCTCTTTTCTGAACCCCCACATGCTGTATTTATAGGCAAATCCTGAGTTGTTGGGCCTTTGCGTGATTCAGGCCCACCGAGTTTATGGCCGGTCCACATATGCCGAGCCATGTAATGCCGAGCCATCAATGCCGACCCGTTCCATGCCGAACGAAGCGTTTGGAGGAAGAATGCCGAACGAAGTCTGGTAGAATAATGTCGGTCGAGGCATTTAAGTGATGCATGCCGATCGATGCTGGGGTGAGGTGTGCCGAGCGCACTTTAATGCTGAGTTCAAATGCCGAGTGGAAGATGCCGAGTGAAAGAATGCCGGACTTACTTCAATGCCGAGTACAAATGCGGAGTGGAGGATGCCGAGTGAAGGAATGCCGGACGCACTTCAATGCCGAGTACAAATGCCGAGTGGAGGAATGCCGGACGTACTTCAATGCCGAATGATTGCCAATGCCGAACCATATTTCCTAGACCCAAACCATAATTGATTCATCTTTATCCAATCATATTTCCATCTCCTAAGCACGTTGCGTCATCCATCCATCTAGTCGACTGGATCCATCGTACACCAGCCTTGGCGAACGTGCAACTGGTTATGTTAATCCCGCATGTCCATGGCCTAGTAAAAAGGCGGGTTAACACTTGCCTCCCAAAACATGCCTTGCTATTGGAAGGTGTGTTTTGAATAGCCTCAAATCTGATATCCAAAGTCCACACCCTTTTTGTAACCATATCATCAAATCCACGACCTCTCCGGGCTTAATCTTGAGTTTGTAGACCTCGCCGGGTCGTGTTATCCTGTTCCTGTGACAGCCCGCAAATCCGTACCCCTTGGAAGAGATAGAAGAAGAAGAAGAAACTAACAATAACAGAATCTCACAATCGCAGCAGAATAAACTATAATAGTAAATATAGAACTTTACACAAAAAGGAAAACTATTACTGTTTATACATATCACATCATCACAAATCAGAGTATCTCATACATCAAATTACCAATCAGACATATTATACAAACACAGCAGCGGAGAAATATATAGGTACATATAATACGTCTCGGACTCCAGCTCCTTTCCTGCTCCATAGCAACCTAACCTGAACAAATAATACTCGGTCTGACCCGAGCATTATAATGAAATAACACCCGAGTCAGTCTGGAATACCAGCTGATAATAATGCATCCAAATTGATTATTAAAGTTTCAAAAATCCTTTGAAAACAAAAGCGTCTCGTAAGACCACGCCACAAATAAACATGTCGGGTTTTTACCTTACGATAGCTAAAACTCTTTTTAGAGAAAATCCTCTGATATTATAATAGTGTCTATAGAAAGTAAATAGAATCTAGCTGAAATGCTTGCATCTCACGTTTCAGCAATAGTTGGGCACAATCAAAACCGTACGGGCGCGTAGGGAAAATGGATTTCCAACAATGACTAGGCACTGGGGTACCACCTGTCACAGTACGGGGCCTAGATCGCCGTATCGAGGACTACTCCCTTCATCCCCTGCAACACAAGGCCGGAACCATTCCTTACTGAACAGTCCCGAACAAGATAAACCCCGTGGTTGGCGCGACCAACCACCCACTAAGCCGAAATATAATAAGGGACATCTAGACAGGGGAAATATCTTGTCCTGCTTGGGCATGACCCACCTAACCTTGCTGCATATCCCCTGATTTTCAGTCATTCCCATTTGATGAGGCTTGAGGCTAAACGTTACCTTTAGAACGTTTTCACTTAGAATGCCCATCGTCCACCTGACGATGTTTTCGCAAGCATTCGTCCATACAAGTCCGTCCCGGGTTCAAACGGAACCGAAGGCACTACTCCTACTGCATCCATTTTGGAAATATCCTCAGGATTAGTAGCGACTAGCCCTTGCACTTTCACTGCTCCATCTTCGACGCCGAACACGTTTTTCGCACGAAACGTACAAATCGGATCGAAGTGGTTTTCGAGAAATAAATCTCGATCCCGGTCTCTTCGAAACAATCAACGCATTGTCCAATATTGATAGTCGGTGATTTAACTATCAATTAATATTTACAAACATCCATCAAACAATAAATAATATTCCATATTATTTATTTACCTCAAATATCTTTAAAAGATATGTTACCCAATTTTCAAATCTCATTTGAAACCATTTCCCAAAATTTCTCCTTTACAAGGTAAATCATTTACCATATATTCCCATTGGAAATATCCAAGTCCAAAACAGTTTAGATTTAAAAACAATTTAAAACATTTTAGTTTAAAATATATGCTTTAAAATAGGTAAATTTACTACTAATTATTTACTCAAAATATAATTTCAAAATATTTAAAACAAAACTATTATACAAAATATACTTGGTTTGAAATAAGGTTTAGTTATACTATAATTAAAAAGTAGAGTTTTTAAAGAAATTAATAAATTTCAACAACTTTATTCAAGAAACTAGCTTTAAGCGAAAGTCCATTTGTAAAGATAATTATTAAGGTATTTATAAAATTTACTATTGCTAATATACATATAATTACTTTAAAATAGTAATTTTCAAACCACTCTTTTTAAACAAGCTTAACTTTTAGAACTTTCTTCTTATAAAAACAGTTTAAACTCGAACTTGGGTTTTCCCAGGAAATCTCATTTCCACTTAAACGTCACAGAAATCCTTCTCTCGATTCCTGTCCAATTATTTCAATTTAGTTTTTTTTTTATTTTAAATAACATAAATTTATTTTCCCAAATTTTCAACTAATAACATTTATCTTTGATTACCATTCCAGATTTCACAAGTTCTCAATTTCCATTCTAAATAGATTTCGAATTTTAACCCTTTAAAATTCTTTATTAACATATCTTTTATTTCTCTAAAATTCAATTTATCCATTTATAATTAATTATGGATTTATAATTTACTCAACATTATTCCAATTAAATTTTAGTTCAGTTTTCCATCCAAAAGATTCTAATTTTATTTATTCTTTTAAATTTCCTATTTATTAATTTTCTTAGTTTCTTGAAAACCCAATTTAAATTTCTTTATAATTAAACTCCAAATTTCTTTATAATTAACATTCTGGATTTGTAATTTATACCACAATATCGCAGAACAATTTAATTCCACATTTATCAAATCACAATATATATACAGGTATCATCATCAATTATAAAAATATTACTACACTGTGAGGAATCCAGTTGGATCCCTCCAACCTGTTTTCCCTGCATCCACAATTATTAGCACAACTATATATATCAATTCAATTTGATAATAATCAACATAAACAGCTAAACATCCAAACATCAATCAATATTAACTGTCTAACTTTACTAGTATCCAGATGTGAGTGAGAAATAACTCACCTTGAGTTTTCGGCAAGCGTTCGAAATTCAAATTAAACCGAACGATGTCCGATTTATCTCAAATTCCTACTTGCCCGAAATGGCTCTGGATCTGCACCATCGCGTAATGCTCGACTCTGTGATTCCAACGCCACCAAAATCGCCGAAATCTGACATCGTATGTACAGGATATGAATTTTTGAAATTTGTATATAAAATTTTGAACAATTTCTTTTTTTTTTTTATATATATATATTTATACCAGAGCAATCAAGGCCGTTCGTCCCAGAAACGAAATCAAGGCCGCACGCCTTTTCTTTCCACGCGACACAGACCAGAAACCGAACCCAAAATAGCCGGCCTAGGGCATAAAATCGCAACCACTTTCGTCGCATCCAGCTCGATCGGAGCTCGCCACCGCAGTCGCCTCCACCGCCTCCACCTTCGCCTAGAACGCGGTTACACTCGGTCATCTCTAGCTCGAGCACGACGAACTCGAACGGCAGGCCTTCGAGCCAAAATTCTGGTCAATCTACTCCTCCATCAACGATCTTGACCGTTGGATCTCACGAGCTCACCGAGCTCTCCCCTTTTCATGTTGGAAGATGTTGCTATTATGCGATGGATTAGAAGAAAAATTGAAATGAATTTGGGAAGTTTTCGGCCATTAAACGCATATGAGCGGCGGGCCTGAGCGTATGCTAGGGTTTAGCGAAAAAATATATATATATAATATTGGTTTAATATTATTTTATTGATATTATTCTCAATTTAACATTGTATTGCAAACAAACTCCAATTCTCACGTTCCGCCAGGCGATTCTAAGGTTTTTCCACGTTCCGGACACAATGGAACAAGTTTCGTAAGCCAATTTTATCGTATGTGCGAGTTACAGAATTAAACGTTCAATTTAAAATTAAACCGATTAAAACGATTTCAATGCGTTTCGAGCCGCCGGGGTCAAACGACAACTCCGATCGCTACGAAAATTGGAATCCGGTAATAACTAACTATTACGGATCCAATGGAACTAGTTTCGTCGAATTCCGAGACTGTGCCCCGGAAGGCTATTTTAACTCGTCTATTAAATTAAGCGATTTTCGAAATTATCGAAATCACTCAAAATTTATGCTTTTAAAATTTTATTAACTTAACAATAATTCATATAAAATTTATAATCACATCAAATATCATTCTGACTCAATCCGGACTAAAATCTGATTATTTGCATTTTTATAATATTAAATCCCATTATTAAATTAATATAAAATTTCAAATATTAATTTATCGACTTTAAAATTCATCTAAAAATCCTACCACACTATCTAATGACCAAATAGTCTTAAAATAAATTTTAAACTCATTTCCATACCTATTTACGCTCCGAATTACCAATTAACCCAATCCCAGTATTAAATTATTATTATTATTCAATTTCAGTTTAATCCTCGTATTTGAAATTTGACCAATTTTATTATCTTAACCAAAGTCATTTATTTAAAAATTCAAATTATAATCTATATTAAACATTTAAAATGAATTAAATGTTCAAATCTGGCGACCCAAAATTCTGGGTCGTTACATTCCTCCCCCCTTATAAAAATTTCGTCCCCGAAATTTGTATAAGGTAGAACATACTTTCAAACCCATTTACTTACCCTATTTGCTTAGTTAAAAGCTTATATACACTTCACAAAATCTTTTTGTTCGATTCCCAAACCTATTTGCTTTATTAACTCTAAGGCTTAAATTTTTACTTATAACTTCCCAAGTTATCTAACTTTTCCCAAAACCCCAAAAATTTTCTAACTCTCAAAATTTACGGAAAATTTTGGCAGAGTCTCCCCTGCACAGAGGAGCTTCTGCGATATCGCAGGATACACAAATATATATACATCGGCCCACACGGCCGGAAACCAAAATATAACACAATATATATATCATTTTCCCAATTATATTTGCGTAGGCGTACCTTTTAGCAAATTTTTAAAAGCAAGTGGCTAAAATATCGCATATATGCGCTCCAACTCTCTCGAACGCCTCCCGCACCTGTGCTATACTCAACAAACACATTAGTTTCTAAAGATATGAGCATTTTTAACAACATTACCAATAAAATATAAACCAACATATCCATTTTTATTCCAAACAACACTTTGTATAATTTCATAAGTAAACTGTGTTTTATAACATGCACAAAGTTCATTTTCCAATGCTAACTCCAAGTTAACACAAATGATTTACATATAGATTCTGCTTTTTCAATTTATATCATTTCATAACCAAAACCAAGCAACTTCCATAATTATGCATGCTATCCACCTTTATAAACAATTTTACAATTTCAACATTGTTTAAACTCTCACTACAAACCCAAATTTCTTAGTTTAACAATGTTACCATACTTTATTTGCTTCACTAACATCTTTCTATATCATTTCAATATCAAGTTGATTCACACCAAATTCTTATTTCGAATTTTGGAGCATTTGCATTACTATGGTAATCCATTTTCATTCATATGTAAAGTCACTTGAGAAATTTCCAATCCCTTCATATCAATTCAAAACCAATTAAATTTTGATTACAATAAGACAACTCATTCATATTCACTTCAATATTATGAATATGTGCTTTAAGTCATTTATATGCAACACTATTTAATTTAATTTACAATCAAATTCTTTGAAATAAATTCCAATCCATATCAATTTATTCAAAAACCAACCCAGTTGCTATTTAAACAACTCAATTCTGTATACAAGAAATTTTTATGTCACCCAAGCAAAACAATTGCCACTTAAGCTTATAACCATTGAAATTAATTCCAACTTAAATTTATATTAGTTTTATTCCATCACAAGGTTCACAAACCAAACATTTCCTCTTTCCAATACAATTGTTAAATCACATTTTCTTACATCTTATTCCATTAACCAATCCAAGTTTATATTGATATCTTTCCACTTACAATTAAATTTTTAATAAACAGTGGAGAAGTTATTAATTTAAAATCCATTCACCATTATTTTGTTTTACCTTCAATTTGCTTAAATCCTTTCCCAATATTTCCATTATCTTTTTATCAATTTAATTTTATCTCCATTTGATTCTCATTCAAATCAAATTTCAATTCATATACAAATTTAATGCTCTTTGTTTAGTTATCCAATCCATGTTAAGTTTATTTTATTAACAAAGAGACCATTTAAATTATTTTTCTCATTCAAATTTACTTACAATTCAAAACCATCATTATGATAGCTAATTCTATTATACATCCATACTTCCAATATTTATTACCATAATTAAATCCCATGCTACAACTGGATTTTTATTTACTTTCCAAATTTCGATCAATTATCAAAATTCTATTCATTTCAATACAATTTCCATTTAATTGTAATTCAAGTTAGCCACTAACCTAATCCATATTAGGTTTCAATCCACTTTCTTAACTCACTCTGAATTCTTTATAATATCACCATTTTCCAATCATTTCATTTAGCAAATTTAGATTTCTACCTTTCCTTTTTACTTCTTTTCAATAGAATCTAAATTTCTTTCAATATTATTTATTACTCAACTGAAATTCAATTACAATTTCATTATCATAGCAAATTTCATTTTCCCATACATAAGTTCAAGACTTATTTGCTAACTTATGTACATCCACCTTCAATTCTTACTTACTTTATTACACTTTACATTTCATTTATGGTCAAATTTTAAATTTGCCACACCATTCAAATCTCTCCATTTATGGATTACAATTTCACTTTCATTCAAGAGTTTAGGTTTCTTATCTAAGTTCATTTCTATTTTACATTCACAAGTTTAAATTATAACACTTAATAACTTAAGTACGTGGATTTCCTTCTGCAATTATAAACAATTTATATTTCACCTTTATATCCATTTACTTTAATGCTAATTCTTTTAGATTTTATTAAATTCCAATTTCTCAATTTTAATTTCCCATTTCATCTAGATTTACTTCAATTTCAAGTTCAAAATTTTAATTCTCCAAATACAAGTTCAAAACTTGTTTACTAAGTGAAGGTCATTCACTTCTTTATATCCCACTTTACTTTATCTCAGTTCACATGTCATTTTAGATTAGATTTGAATTCACCGTACCATTCCACTATTCCCAGCTGTGATTATAATCTCACTTTCAATTTATAAGTTCTCCAACTTATTTATTTAAAAGCTTATATAGCTCTCCTTTAACCGATCTACATTTTATAATCACAATTCCAAATTCCATAGTTTCAACCTATAAGCATAACACCTGATAGCTCAGGAGTTCAATTCATTTCACAATGACCCATAATTCCAAGGTCATCTTACATTTTAATTTGATTCAAATCATTTTTATTTTAGGTTCAATTTATTTATCTTATCCAAGTTAAATTCAAATTTCTATTTACTTCACATATTTTATGTACTTCAATATATTTTATTCACTTTCAATTACTCAAATTAAATTTTAATCCCAAGATTTAAAATTTTCATTTCTTCCTTCTCATTAGCATCAGCTTTACTTTATAAATTCACTATTTAATCCAATTTAAATTTATACATTATATAATTAGAATTTTCTTCCCAGAATTCAATTTACCCGGTTTTATTTCAAAATCATTTTAAAATAATAATCAATATATATTCCTATTTGGTATATCAATCAAATTACCAGATTTCCAAAATAATTTGTTTATACCAAAACAAATTTCCTTCTTTGAGATTTCCCAAACAACTAGCAACTCAAAATCCAAACAATACCATAACCAAATACTAGGGAAGCAATCCATCACCTTAGAGACTCGAAAATGAATTCTAATGATGTGGCCAGCATCATCAGGATTATTTTCCAGCGACTGAAGTGAGTTCAATGCTTCTTACTTTCCCAAATTCATTTCAAATAGTTTCCCATTCAAACATATTACTCAAAATAATATTTCATCATTACCTTCAATACATTGGAAAACATTTCAAACCTTCCCAGGATTTTAAATTTCCCAAACCCTTGATTTCATTACATTTAAAATCTTTTCCAAAACTTCCGGAATATAAATCCTGGTTCAACTCAAATTTAGTTATTCTTCCTTTTATATAATTTATATTTGTTGAAATTTTATTTTCACTATAACTATTTCACATTTCAGATTAAATTTTATATTCTTATTTGATTTAGACATTAACAACCAATCATCCAAATATATATAATAATTTCAGAAAATTATTTCTTTTATATCAAAATATGATTTTGGGTAAAATTATTTCATTTACCCACCTTTAAAAACAATTCTATGTCGGTTTATCTTGTTCAAGAGTTTAGAAACCCCTATCGATACGGTTGTACTTCCCGCACCGACCAGAATTCATAAACACTCAACCGATAAATCAACACAGTATGAAAAACAATTTTATATGCACTAACAAGTACGCTCTCATATCTATTATTACTCTCAACTCATTATAGAGTACTATTGACTCAATTTAATGAGTAATTACCCCACCAAAGCCTAGGTTGTCGCCAACCTAAGCTCTGATACCAAGTGTGACAGCCCGCAAATCCGTACCCCTTGAATCAACCCTATTCTACCTCTATTAACTCAAGTGGCACAGAATTACGAACCATTAGGGTTAAAGAAGAAGAGATAGAAGAAGAAGAAGAAACTAACAATAACAGAATCTCACAATCGCAGCAGAATAAACTATAATAGTAAATATAGAACTTTACACAAAAAGGAAAACTATTACTGTTTATACATATCACATCATCACAAATCAGAGTATCTCATACATCAAATTACCAATCAGACATATTATACAAACACAGCAGCGGAGAAATATATAGGTACATATAATACGTCTCGGACTCCAGCTCCTTTCCTGCTCCATAGCAACCTAACCTGAACAAATAATACTCGGTCTGACCCGAGCATTATAATGAAATAACACCCGAGTCAGTCTGGAATACCAGCTGATAATAATGCATCCAAATTGATTATTAAAGTTTCAAAAATCCTTTGAAAACAAAAGCGTCTCGTAAGACCACGCCACAAATAAACATGTCGGGTTTTTACCTTACGATAGCTAAAACTCTTTTTAGAGAAAATCCTCTGATATTATAATAGTGTCTATAGAAAGTAAATAGAATCTAGCTGAAATGCTTGCATCTCACGTTTCAGCAATAGTTGGGCACAATCAAAACCGTACGGGCGCGTAGGGAAAATGGATTTCCAACAATGACTAGGCACTGGGGTACCACCTGTCACAGTACGGGGCCTAGATCGCCGTACCGAGGACTACTCCCTTCATCCCCTGCAACACAAGGCCGGAACCATTCCTTACTGAACAGTCCCGAACAAGATAAACCCCGTGGTTGGCGCGACCAACCACCCACTAAGCCGAAATATAATAAGGGACATCTAGACAGGGGAAATATCTTGTCCTGCTTGGGCATGACCCACCTAACCTTGCTGCATATCCCCTGATTTTCAGTCATTCCCATTTGATGAGGCTTGAGGCTAAACGTTACCTTTAGAACGTTTTCACTTAGAATGCCCATCGTCCACCTGACGATGTTTTCGCAAGCATTCGTCCATACAAGTCCGTCCCGGGTTCGAACGGAACCGAAGGCACTACTCCTACTGCATCCATTTTGGAAATATCCTCAGGATTAGTAGCGACTAGCCCTTGCACTTTCACTGCTCCATCTTCGACGCCGAACACGTTTTTCGCACGAAACGTACAAATCGGATCGAAGTGGTTTTCGAGAAATAAATCTCGATCCCGGTCTCTTCGAAACGATCAACGCATTGTCCAATATTGATAGTCGGTGATTTAACTATCAATTAATATTTACAAACATCCATCAAACAATAAATAATATTCCATATTATTTATTTACCTCAAATATCTTTAAAAGATATGTTACCCAATTTTCAAATCTCATTTGAAACCATTTCCCAAAATTTCTCCTTTACAAGGTAAATCATTTACCATATATTCCCATTGGAAATATCCAAGTCCAAAACAGTTTAGATTTAAAAACAATTTAAAACATTTTAGTTTAAAATATATGCTTTAAAATAGGTAAATTTACTACTAATTATTTACTCAAAATATAATTTCAAAATATTTAAAACAAAACTATTATACAAAATATACTTGGTTTGAAATAAGGTTTAGTTATACTATAATTAAAAAGTAGAGTTTTTAAAGAAATTAATAAATTTCAACAACTTTATTCAAGAAACTAGCTTTAAGCGAAAGTCCATTTGTAAAGATAATTATTAAGGTATTTATAAAATTTACTATTGCTAATATACATATAATTACTTTAAAATAGTAATTTTCAAACCACTCTTTTTAAACAAGCTTAACTTTTAGAACTTTCTTCTTATAAAAACAGTTTAAACTCGAACTTGGGTTTTCCCAGGAAATCTCATTTCCACTTAAACGTCACAGAAATCCTTCTCTCGATTCCTGTCCAATTATTTCAATTTAGTTTTTTTTTTATTTTAAATAACATAAATTTATTTTCCCAAATTTTCAACTAATAACATTTATCTTTGATTACCATTCCAGATTTCACAAGTTCTCAATTTCCATTCTAAATAGATTTCGAATTTTAACCCTTTAAAATTCTTTATTAACATATCTTTTATTTCTCTAAAATTCAATTTATCCATTTATAATTAATTATGGATTTATAATTTACTCAACATTATTCCAATTAAATTTTAGTTCAGTTTTCCATCCAAAAGATTCTAATTTTATTTATTCTTTTAAATTTCCTATTTATTAATTTTCTTAGTTTCTTGAAAACCCAATTTAAATTTCTTTATAATTAAACTCCAAATTTCTTTATAATTAACATTCTGGATTTGTAATTTATACCACAATATCGCAGAACAATTTAATTCCACATTTATCAAATCACAATATATATACAGGTATCATCATCAATTATAAAAATATTACTACACTGTGAGGAATCCAGTTGGATCCCTCCAACCTGTTTTCCCTGCATCCACAATTATTAGCACAACTATATATATCAATTCAATTTGATAATAATCAACATAAACAGCTAAACATCCAAACATCAATCAATATTAACTGTCTAACTTTACTAGTATCCAGATGTGAGTGAGAAATAACTCACCTTGAGTTTTCGGCAAGCGTTCGAAATTCAAATTAAACCGAACGATGTCCGATTTATCTCAAATTCCTACTTGCCCGAAATGGCTCTGGATCTGCACCATCGCGTAATGCTCGACTCTGTGATTCCAACGCCACCAAAATCGCCGAAATCTGACATCGTATGTACAGGATATGAATTTTTGAAATTTGTATATAAAATTTTGAACAATTTCTTTTTTTTTATATATATATATATATATATATTTATACCAGAGCAATCAAGGCCGTTCGTCCCAGAAACGAAATCAAGGCCGCACGCCTTTTCTTTCCACGCGACACAGACCAGAAACCGAACCCAAAATAGCCGGCCTAGGGCATAAAATCGCAACCACTTTCGTCGCATCCAGCTCGATCGGAGCTCGCCACCGCAGTCGCCTCCACCGCCTCCACCTTCGCCTAGAACGCGGTTACACTCGGTCATCTCTAGCTCGAGCACGACGAACTCGAACGGCAGGCCTTCGAGCCAAAATTCTGGTCAATCTACTCCTCCATCAACGATCTTGACCGTTGGATCTCACGAGCTCACCGAGCTCTCCCCTTTTCATGTTGGAAGATGTTGCTATTATGCGATGGATTAGAAGAAAAATTGAAATGAATTTGGGAAGTTTTCGGCCATTAAACGCATATGAGCGGCGGGCCTGAGCGTATGCTAGGGTTTAGCGAAAATATATATATATATATAATATTGGTTTAATATTATTTTATTGATATTATTCTCAATTTAACATTGTATTGCAAACAAACTCCAATTCTCACGTTCCGCCAGGCGATTCTAAGGTTTTTCCACGTTCCGGACACAATGGAACAAGTTTCGTATGCCAATTTTATCGTATGTGCGAGTTACAGAATTAAACGTTCAATTTAAAATTAAACCGATTAAAACGATTTCAATGCGTTTCGAGCCGCCGGGGTCAAACGACTACTCCGATCGCTACGAAAATTGGAATCCGGTAATAACTAACTATTACGGATCCAATGGAACTAGTTTCGTCGAATTCCGAGACTGTGCCCCGGAAGGCTATTTTAACTCGTCTATTAAATTAAGCGATTTTCGAAATTATCGAAATCACTCAAAATTTATGCTTTTAAAATTTTATTAACTTAACAATAATTCATATAAAATTTATAATCACATCAAATATCATTCTGACTCAATCCGGACTAAAATCTGATTATTTGCATTTTTATAATATTAAATCCCATTATTAAATTAATATAAAATTTCAAATATTAATTTATCGACTTTAAAATTCATCTAAAAATCCTACCACACTATCTAATGACCAAATAGTCTTAAAATAAATTTTAAACTCATTTCCATACCTATTTACGCTCCGAATTACCAATTAACCCAATCCCAGTATTAAATTATTATTATTATTCAATTTCAGTTTAATCCTCGTATTTGAAATTTGACCAATTTTATTATCTTAACCAAAGTCATTTATTTAAAAATTCAAATTATAATCTATATTAAACATTTAAAATGAATTAAATGTTCAAATCTGGCGACCCAAAATTCTGGGTCGTTACAGTTCCAGCCTTGACTTTTCCATCACGGGCTTGTATGTTCTCCGGCCTCAACTCTCCGGTCAAAGACTTTGATATTCACCGGCCTCAGCAAACCGGCTAAGGATTTTGATATTCTCCGGCCTCGACTCTCCGGTCAAGGACTTTTTATATTCTCCGGCCTCGACTCTCTGGTCAGGGACTTTTTATATTCTTCGGCCTCGACTCTCCGGTCAAGGACTTTTTATATTCTCTGGCCTCGACTCTCCGGTCAAGGACTTTGATATTCACCGGCCTCAGCAAACCGGCTAAGGATTTTGATATTCTCCGGCCTCGACTCTCCGGTCAAGGACTTTTTATATTCTCCGGCCTCGACTCTCTGGTCAAGGACTTTTTATATTCTCCGGCCTCGACTCTCCGGTCAAGGACTTTTTATATTCTCCGGCCTCGACTCTCCGGTCAAGGACTTTTTATATTCTGCCCGAGTCCATTTCTTCGCTCTCCCACGAAGGGACTCGTAACTTGTGACCATTTCCCCGTCTCTCCGGTCGGGGCAGTAATTATAAAACCTAAACTGTTTATTACATTGATCCAAAACCAAATATAAAACCATAAATCCGTATCAAAAATCAAACATCCAAACCAGAATGGGAAACCAAGAAAAAACCAACCAAATCGGGAGTTCAATCCAAACTCCAAAACCATACCAAAGAAAAGTAAATGTCCGAAATACGAAAGAGAGAACCAAAGTTTGCAGAAAACTAGAAAGAAAGCAGAATTTCATAGACTCAAATAGTACGGTTTTCAGTTATCTCAGAGGACGCCTAGGGACCGTCCTCAATCCCGTACGTGTGTAAGTGACCTATCCGTATTACTTTGAGTTCTATTACTTATTCAAAACCATGAACCTGTTTAGTTGATAGTAAACCGGCGTTGACCAGACCCAATGCCGCCATTGCTAGAGGTAGGTGGTGGCTGCTCTTGCTCCCCTGCCGTAGTTCGATTCCTGACATATTGCTGTAGGTGACCATTCCTTACATGCTCCTCAATGATATCCCTCAAATGCCTACAGTCGTTTGTGTTGTGCCCATCCAGCTCATGGAATAGGCAATGCTTTCCTGATGTCCGTTTGTATTCTGAAGTCTCTCTCTTTGCTGGCCTTGGGTATTGGAGCCGCCCTCGAGTGTCCAAGTAAATCCTTTCTAGAGTCTCAGTTAAATCTGTGTAAGAAGAAAACTTTGACTCCCTCCGAGGTTTCTTCGAAGTACCACCATTTCCATTCGTTTTCCTTTGTCATCTTTACTTAGATCCTCCCTGGATGGACCTCCATCCCTCACTGCATAAGCTTCAGCCTCTCTCCCTACTCTCTCAGCCTGCGCATCCTCCTGTCTCAAGAACCTTTCCGCCTCATGATAGAACTCCCCGAGATCCCTCGGTGGGTCCCGTTCCAATGATATTTTGAAATCCGAGTTATCCGCGATTCCCGAGACGGCTGCCATCAAAACCATTGACGGTTCGGGTCGATCCACTGAGGCTACCGCTGCGTTGAATCTGGTTAAGAAGTCCCTGAGCGATTCCCCTTTCCATTGTTTCATAGATGTCAGAGTCATCACGTTCTTGGGTCTAACTATGTGGACCCGAAACTGTCTCATAAACCTCTCAATTAGCTCTGTCCATGTGCCGATAGAACCATTCTCCAGCTGTCTAAACCACATAGCTGCGATATCTGTCAAATACAATGGGAAGCATCGAGCCATGACCTCATCCGATGCCCCCAGTACCTCCATATGCCTTATGTATTTCGTCAGATGAACCGTTGGATCCGCCTTCCCATTATACATTTCCAAATTTGGTAGCTTAAATTCGGGTGGGTTCCTAGCTTGCCTGATAGTAGGAGTAAAGGGACTCCTATTTACATCCTCCAAGTCTCTATTTACCAATCCACCTCTCATATCCCGTCTAACCATCTCCGCTAGTCTGTCGTTTCCCCCAAGATGTAGTCCTTGTCCATCGCCTCTGGTCTGCCCCCCGAGTTTATGAGGGAATTCTGGCACATACTCCTCATCTCGCACTCCTGCACTCCTGTTGGTGTCAGATTGCACAACATCGTCTGGTATCCCTTCATGGGTTGGTCCAACATTTCCTGGTGGTATGCCCCCAAGTCTAGATCCATCTGGATTGATAGCTGTTTGCTGATTGGGGGTTGCCCCCTGCCGAGCTATTCCCTCTGCTTGCTGGTTGAGTGCTTCTGATCCAGCTCCACGGATCTGAGCTCCTGCATTTTCTGTTTGTGCAAATTGTCTGAGAAGAGTCTGCATCATCTCCTCTTGTCTTTTCATCATCGCCTCCATTTCCTCTCTAGTGATGTAAATGGATGCTCCACCTGCTCCATCTCCAGAGGAAGCCTCTTGACTTCCCTTCTGATTGCTCCTTTCCATTACTTGTTTCCTTGCTGATGGTCTAGCCATTGCTCTTTTAAATCCAAGTTTCTAACTCAAAAATTCCTAAGTTCAACTCTCAATGAAAGCACCAAAATGTTAGCGCCAAAATTGGTCACTAACACCCAAATCCAAGTGAAAGTACCAAACAACAATCACAGTTCACGGGTAGGATGTATGTAGAGGATATTTAATATGAAGAATAACAGAAATTAAAATGAAAGCGGTAAAGACACGGAATTTATAGTGGTTCGGCTAACTCTGGCCTACGTCCACTCCAGTAATTTCTTTTTTATTGCTGTAACAATCGATTACAGTTACACAGTGATAGGCTAGCCTTAGCCCTAGGGGATAGAAAGTTAGAGAGCAGGAGAGAGAATCAGGATCCCTTTTCTGAACCCCCACATGCTGTATTTATAGGCAAATCCTGAGTTGTTGGGCCTTTGCGTGATTCAGGCCCACCGAGTTTATGGCCGGTCCACATATGCCGAGCCATGTAATGCTGAGCCATCAATGCCGACCCGTTCCATGCCGAACGAAGCGTCTAGAGGAAGAATGCCGAACGAAGTCTGGTAGAATAATGTCGGTCGAGGCATTTGAGTGATGCATGCCGATCGATGCTGGGGTGAGGTGTGCCGAGCGCACTTTAATGCTGAGTTCAAATGCCGAGTGGAAGATGCCGAGTGAAAGAATGCCGGACGTACTTCAATGCCGAGTACAAATGCCGAGTGGAAGATGCCGAGTGAAGGAATGCCGGACGCACTTCAATGCCGAGTACAAATGCCGAGTGGAGGAATGCCGGATGCACTTCAATGCCGAGTACAAATGCCGAGTGGAGGAATGCCGGACGTACTTCAATGCCGAATGATTGCCAATGCCGAACCATATTTCCTAGACCCAAACCATAGTTGATTCATCTTTATCCAATCATATTTCCATCTCCTAAGCACGTTGCGTCATCCATCCATCCAGTCGGCTGGATCCATCGTACACCAGCCTTGGCGAACGTGCAACTGGTTATGTTAATCCCGCATGTCCATGGCCTGGTAAAAAGGCGGGTTAACATAAAGAACTAAATTTCACATAATCGAGAAGTTTCGATTTCACTTATTAACTTACCTAAATATTTTTCCAAACTTCATAAATAAAGAAACCCCGTTTGATTTATTAACGAAGATCAAATTCACTTAATCAAAAGTTCGATTTTCTCTTATCAAAGAATTCAAATTTTATTCAATTATCAAATAATTCAATCTTATTCAATTATTTAATAATTTCAATCTTAATTATTAATAATTTCAAAACTTAATAATTACAAACTTGATTATCAATTCAAACTTAATTATTAAATCATTTCCACTTAATTATGAATTCAAACTAAATCATCAAATCATTTCAACTTAATCATAAATTCAACTTAATAATTTCAAACTTAATTATAATTTCAAACTTAATTATAATTTCAAATTTAATTATTAAATGATTTCAAACTTAATAATTTCAAAACTCAATTAACTAATTCCAAATTATTTATTAACAATTCCAAATTTTATTATTAAACATTTAAATTTCAAACAACGTTCTTTCATCATTACTACGTTAATATTTGTTTCAGATTTAAATCTTTACATTTTCCTTTCAAAAATTCAAATTCTAATTTCATTTCAAAACTTATTCTTTGCTCGAATAAAATCATTATTTTATTTTTAAATCAAATTATTGACTAATCGGATTTTATTTAGTTCTCTATCCTAGGTCAAATTCATTTGGGTATATATCATTTCAACCCGATTCCAATTCAATTCAAAAATTAAAACATAGCAAAGGGAACTTGCAGTGTGATAACTGGGAAGGTGTCAAAGTAAATAGACAAGCAATAACAACAATCAATAACAATCCAATAAATTAATTCAAATAATCCCGGAATAATCGTATTAATTCGCATTGTTATTTGTGCGAATTAATATAATTATTTCTAGAATCTACTCTATCATTTCATGTAGATTAAAGATTATTTCACTAATTATTCATACGGTTCTTCACTTGTCATTCGATTTCAATTTTACACTACAACAATTAATCCAACATACGTTCAATGGTTCAAAGTGTAATTATCACTATTCTACATGTCAATAAATTTAACAATTAAAAGGGGTCTTATTTATCTAATCAAATTCAACATATATGTTGATTCAAATTTTAATTATCCTACGTCAAATTCAATTGCATATTATTTATCACTTTATACATTACAATTTAACATCCAATAAAACAACAATCAATCAATCAATTATCAACCAAACGGGATTCATCGTATAACTAACAGATAATAGAACTGATACATAAATAACAGTGCAATAAATAGCAGCAGCATATTTCAATTTGTCGTTTCAATTGAAATCAAATTTAATAAATAAAAGAATATTAATCGTGAGTGATTGCTCACCTTTCGAGGCTAGAGAATGAACGAGATTGAGAAGAGTTCCGAATCCAAGCACGAATTTCCAAACGAAGTAAGATTGGCACGAATCCGACGAATAGATCTGATAAACAGGAATCGATGGAACAAATTACATCAGTTTGATATAAATTGAAACTAATATCTATATTATGTACATAATTTACAAAATAAATTTTAGAAACATATACTTATGAATAAAATTTCAAATCAACGCATATTTTTAAAATAACATATCATATCAAAAATCTTATATAAATTACATTTTCTTTCTTATATGGACATTATAAAGGTCGACTATATAACTAACTATATAGATCAATATATAACAAAAATCTGTAATATTCTTTTTCTAGAATTTTGAACCAAAGTCTAAATATAACACATGGGTTCAAACACCCCTAGCAAAACATTGTATACCTTTATATAACTAATATATGTTTACCATCATATACAGACACACACTTATATAAAATACATACATAAACTTAGTAGAGCATGTTTAAGCCTATATACTCTTAACAAAACAGAAAACACAACATAACATATTATACTTATAAACCATTATATAATAGCAAATGCTAGTATGCATGTGCACGTATGTAAATGAAATCACTTTCTAAATTACCTTCTTTTCTCTGACATGCAAATATACAACTAACCAATATATTATTTTATTCAAATATCTACCATTGTTACATATACTAACTCTACAGGAAGTTACCCTTCAACCAAGATACATAACTTATAAAAATATATAAAATTGTAATTATATGTTTACACTAACATAACTCAAACAAAGCTTTCATTAAAATTTATGTAATCTCATTTTGCAAACCGTACATGATCCACTTTATAACACATAGTAAATATATAATACAAACATTATAAATCTATATACTGACAAATGCCAACAACTTTTACATAAAGCTTATATTATATTATCAATCAACAGATTGCAAAAATAAATAATTCGCCTATTTATGTATACAGCAAGCATGTATATTTTAAAATATGCAACTGACAAAACTTTCATTTGTTTATGATGTAAGTATAACTCAACTGAATGTATATATATGACCATTATAATATATATATATATAATGCCTCATATAACTATATTTGTGTATTTATAGGCTAACGAATATGCAGGCAGGAATATAATAACATAGAAGCAATAAAACCATATGCATCCCTATATGCACTTCATAACAGACTAAACCACATACTGAATATATGAAGGTACCTATATAATATTGTAGCATATGTGTTACGTGCGACAGTGACAATGGCGGAAGGTCGTCAGAGCTAGGTGGGCAGTTGGTGAGATAGATGTTGCCGTTGATGGGTGCTATGCGGTGGCGCTTGGGACACGACGAAGGAATGGGAAGCTTGTGCGAGAGTCGGGTAGGAGGAAGCAAGGGTTGTGGCAAATGAGAAGGGCAAGCAGGAGAGGCGGTGGTTCACGGTGGTGTGGGTGCGTGGGTAGGAGGGGAGGAGGAGAGAGAGCGGCTGACGGAGTTTCTCGAGGCCGAGCCGGGTGCGGTGCTTGCGGGGAAGGAGGGTCGGGGTTGCGTGGTAAGTGAAGGCATTGGTAACAGAGGGTGGTTTGGTGCTTGAAAAACACGGAGGCGGAGGGTGGTGGCACTGGTCATGGTGGACGACTTGAGGAGGAGAAGAAGGGTGGAGGGGTTGTGTTCGACCATGATGGATGGGGTAAGGTTGCTTAGTTGTGGGTGGTGGAAACCGGAGGTGGGTGGTTGCAGGCGAATGTGGAGATTTGCGTGCGGCTTGTTGCTGTCATCAGGTGGCGGTGGGTATTTGGTGACAAAGTGGAGCATGCGCAGACATCAAGAAACCTAAATATAAGTGAACATAAGAACAGAGGAGGGAGAGTGGAAATATAGGAGAATAAGTAACGTGTATTCTCAGAGAAATTGAATAGGCTCTTTTCATTTGTGAAATGGTGCAAAGATTTCACGCATGTAAACGGGAAAAAAAATTACATTGGAAAAAGGAACGCCTGCATTCACGCATGAATTCAAGGCCAGTAATCATAAAAGCTGATGACCGTTCAATTTCAATCAGCGGAAAATTTTAATGGTCACAGAACTCAAACGGACTCGAGCGGATACTGGTACGACTGAACGTTTCACGGTTTCCGCGACGTACTAGACTTCAAAACACCGAATTGAATATACCGTAAGGATCAGCACGACGAGACGATCAAAACGGTATATAGATATCAGTAGTATTATTGAATTATAAAAATTCAAATTTTCCAATAGCGGAAAAATGCGTAAAAATCGCAGAAAAATAAGATCGACGGAGCCAAAGATGTCCGAATTTGGAAAAATGACAAACTGACATCTTGCTCAGAAGATGTTTTAGAATTTTTCTATATAAAAATATTTTGGTTTTGAAAACGTTTTATTTTCATCGCTTTTTAACCGATTAGATTGAAATTTACGCGCGAAATAAACTTCCTTATTTTTGGACGAAAATTTACCAGTTGCTATGTTTAACAAGACACATTCCAAATATCAAATTTATATTTCAAAATTTTATCGTTTAAATTCCCACAAAATTTCAATTAATAACGTTATTAAAACCGTTAAAATTTACGGGTCGTTACAACCTCTATACCCACTCTAGCCAAGGACACTACGGGGTAATACCGTCAACTAGCGTGGAGAATAAGGCTGTTGAGGAGCGACCATCTGTGTAATTGCTTTGTGCGAGCATCGATATGTCAGATAGTACAACATGCATTTGGTTTCAGGAGGAAATCCGACATACCGATACAAACTCAAAGCTACTACACAGTGGCTATATATATTCTTCGGAAACAAATATAGAAATAAATATAACGCAAATCAGTCACAGACATCCATATCACAAAGGCGGAAATAGATATGAATATATAACATATAAAAGTGTTCATCAGAGTAGTGGTCAGACAAGATCCACAATATCACAAAAGAATAGCTACAAGTGCTAGACTAAAGAATATGGATACATCAATGAGTCTATATCTCAACTGTATACAACAAAAAACTACTAATCTTTGTAGTTAGCCAAAAGTCAGGGTAATAACCCCAAACGTGAAGTCAAGTAGAGGCACCTGTAACATCTCGGTCTGACCCGAGTATTATTTAATAAGAAAATAATAAACGGGTCAGTCTAGCTATAAATATCAGATAAAATGATATAGAATAAGAGATATGACTAAACAGATAATAATCACAGTGCCAAGCTTTGATAAGTAAGTAATTGAAAATCAACAAGAGATTAATCAGTATAACAAGAATCTTCTCAAAGATCAAAAGGAATGTCATACTCTATATTTTCATTCACCAAAACCATGAATATTGACAATAATATCAATGCCAATCACAAAAGTTAATGACACACAAATTCACTAATGCACAAATATTGATAACATATATTAATGTAAATCACGAAAATCGGCGAAACACAAATTCTAGAAATCATCAATGAAAATCCAGAAATCACAAAAAGGGGGAGGCCTATCACAAAACGGGAGCATGAAAACTCACCAACACGTGTATCACAAAATGGAACGCTATTCCATGGTTGCTAACCATTAATTTTGAGCCGAAGCTCCACAAAACGGCCCGAAGACCATGGGTCGCTACCCCACCAAATTGAGCTGAAGCTCCACAGAAATGGGGTTTAGTCTCCCTCGCAGACAAAGAGACATTGCACATTTCTAGTCTAAATCACAAAATGATCATCATCGATCATCAAGAAGTGTCAATTACACTAAGCTAGTAAATATATGTGCTTAGCTTCATATCCTATAACCACTAGCTTAACTTAAATATTTACGAACAAACTGTAAATCTGCACTCGAAAATTGTCACAAGAAATTCAATGGAACAAGTCCAAGAATTAACCGACGAAGTAAACGCAAGCGTTTCATACCACTTGTTTTACTATGCCGTTTAATTAGATTTCTCATACGAATGAGGTAAAGGTTTGTATATGCTAGTAGATTGGAAAACGGTTTAAGAAACGAGCTTTGTAATAAAATAGCGTTGAAATCATTTTGATGAAAGAATTTTGATATTTACTACTAGTATTGAAAACCTTTATATTTTTAAAAGTGACAAGTCACAAAAATGATTGTAGAAACAATCAATCACTAAAATTCACATTCGAAGACGTGAATAAAAATCCAAAGAAATCGATACCGAATCCATCAAAGTGGAAATACCAAAAAATTCCAAAAATAGAAGTTTACCAAATTCGACAGGTGATAACAACTAATTGAAGAAGAAGAATCGATTAACAATTGGAAAAGCAAAGCAAAATGAGCATAATAGGCAAAACAGAGAAATAGGATAATAGGAGCAGGTCGGTTGACCGGACTCCCTGACTCGGCCGACCGAACCAGAAACAGAAAGTTTCGGCTACAGCTTCGGTCGACCGGCCCAGGGGGTTCGGTCGGCCGAACCTGATGCCTTGCATTTTTCTGCCCTATTAATTGATGTGCAAACTGTCCCAATTCGCAAACGGTCGAGCACGGACGCTAAGGGATTACTCCCATCGGCTACCCGGTCCTATTGGCTCCTCGATGCATCACCAAAAACATGTTCAAACATCAAAGTTAGGATTTTAAAGATTTGAAAGCAAAACACTAAAAATTTGGATATTCACCAATTCAATCCAAACCAAAAGCAAATGCACATGAATAAGTGTTAGGAATTCATACCCAACATTCAAAGATCGATATAAGCATAGATGTGAGATAAAAATCTCACCTTTCCACAAAATCAATGAAGGAGAAGCTTGAAAGCAAAGGAAGAATCAACCACACTTCAACACAACCCAAATGAGCTTAAACCTAAGCTCAAAAGAAGAACATTCTCAAAGTTAGGTTTACGAATTTTTGAAAATTGAAAGGAGAATGAGTTGGAGAAGAAGAAGATGATGCTTACCAATAGCTTCTCTTTGGATTTGGAGTTAGATGTTGGATTTGCTAATGGAACTAGGATTTTGAAATTTTAATTTCCCATTCCACTCTCCATTTTCATTGAAGCTTGAATGGTAGGAATTAGAAATGAAGTAATGAAGAGGAGAGGGTTGGGACTGAGCTAATAAGTGGGGTAAATGGGCTCAACCCAAACCAAAGCCCTAAGTGAAAAAGTGGCAAAATTTCACTAACTCTAAACACATCAAAGTTTATACTCAAAAAGATCGCAAACGGCATTTTGAACTCAATGGAAGTGGTCTCGAGTCCTAATTCGACTGTATGCAAAAAGTAACTTTTCGGACTAAAATCCGATTAACGATATAATATTTAAATAAAATATTTAAATACTTAATCGTAAAATGTGCGGGTTGTTACGGTAATTCAATCAGGATTAATTAAATTAAATTTGTATGTGATTAAGCTTTTCTTATGAATGATTGAATGGTATTGGATGCCTTGAATGAGACTCGAAGAGATCGGGGTCGGGTATTAGAAAATACCCAAAACCACTTCGAATTTCTATAGATTAATATGGGAAATCAATAGCCTGGAATGAAATGATAAGTGAATTGGACTATTTAATCTAAATTTTGGTAATTAGAAGATTGATGGTGAAATAAGTGCTCTCTATAACAAATTGTGGATTTGTGAATTGAAACGAGTTACCCCGGGTTTTATATAAGTTGTATGCTTTGTATTCCATGTTAGATGGGTTTACTCACGCTAGTTTCCAGCCCGACCCGGGTGTTACTTCGATGTAATGCTTGGGTCAGACCAAGTATTACAGATTTTCAGGTAAGGACGTTCTGGAGCTCAAGAGGCGAGCTGGATGGCAAGAACGTATGGAGTGTTTCCACTGTGTTATATTGTTGTATATCTGTGACATGATAATTGTGTATATTCAGTGACTGTATATATGTGTAACTCTGATGTGTTATAAATGTAATTGACAGATACAGAATGCTTTGTAAACTGTTATTATTTATTATTATATTTTATTCGCTGCGAATGTGAGATGTTGATGTTTCTGATCTTCTTCTTCTTCTTCTATCTCTTTCTTCTTTTCATAACTATCTGGAATTTTCAGGATCGGAAATTCCGGGTCGTTACAGTTGGTATCAGAGCTAAAATGTTAAGCGAGAACCTTGGCTCTAGTGGGGATTACTCCTTAAATAGAGTTCGTAGTACTCTAGGATGAGTTGAGTGTGTATGTGTGTGTGTATATATATATGAGAGCGTACCTATTATTTTCTTATATAAAGGTTTTAAATGATTTTATATAGAAATATATTTTGATATTTATAAAGCAATATTTCCTTCTAATAAATATTAAGGTGATTGGTTGTTAAATTATTGGAATTAAATTAAGAAGTAATATAATACAACCAAATTGAAATCTTGAATTGGAATTAAATTAAGTGGTAATAGAAATACAATCAAATTAAAATTAAATGAAGATAAGTTTGAAATGGATTCAGAATTAAATGGTTTAAAGAGATAAGATGATTTGATTTAAAGAATTAAATCAACATTTAAAAATTTAACTCGAATTTATATAATTCGTGATGGTTTAAATTTGAAGATTTTGTTTCAAAGTAATGAAGAAATAATAAATAATGTTATGTAATATGATTTGAATGGTAATGCTTGATTCAACAAGAATCGTTCGAATTTTTTTAAAAGGAATTTGTTTGAATTTAAAACCAAAGGTGGTTTAAAATTTAAAAGTAACTTGGTGTGTAAAAGAAATAAATATGAGATAAACTCTAAGGTTGAGTTCTAAATTTTCCTTGGAATGTGATGTGAAACCCAAAGTGAAGTAAGTTTAAAATTTTAAATGGAAGTGGAAATTTAAAGTGAATTGATGGGGAAGTGAACAGTTTTGACTCTGAACTATTTTCAACATAAATTGTTTTAATATAAATCTATTTATCCAAGCTATTTACTATATATACGATCTTTTGTTTTAGAAACCAAATTAATTTATATTTGTTTTACAATTATCTTTGAAACTATTTAACAATTTTTCAACTGTTTTATAAACTAATTACTGTTTTTCAACTATTTTACAAATTAATTATATTTTACAACTACTTTGCAATTATCTAAAATTTTAGAACCCATTTAACTATTTTCCCACTACATTACAATTAGTTAACTATTTTACAGCTATTTTGCAAACTAATAAATTATATTTCAATGACCTATCTATTTTAAACTTTTCAAGTTATTTTCTGAATTCAAATTTGGACAGAGTTCAAACTGTTTATGATTGAATATCCATTTGGAATAAGGATTAAAGTGATAATCCAATGGAATTTTTCACTGAAGAGAATTTGATTTATTTTATAATCAATGAAGATAATTACGTAGGATGTACGTATATTATTCTATTCACATAGTGATTTGATCTAGATTCGAGCACAGAATTTCAAGATCGTTATATCGTTCCGAGATTGGGATTTTTCACTCGATTTTCGACGGCGAACCTGGATATGGATTGTTGATTAATTCTGGATATTCTCTATCATAGTTATGGCTATGCAAGGAGAATGACAGTTTCTGATCAAGAACCAGATCTGTGTCCGCGCTAGGAAGTTGGGTGGACGATACTAGTTCGGAAGTGAAATTGTGTGATCGAGTGAGCTATTAGATTGGTATGGCATACGGATGATATATGTACATCGTACGGGCTTAAATGAAATTGATATTGAAAGGTTGCGAATAAGAAATGTGAAATGATTTCTTTTAAAATAAAAGTATATGTTGTGAAATATACAATGGATAAAGGTGAAAATTGGATATTTTTATGATGATAAGCAAGATGGAAACAACTTTATAAAAAAAAGAGTAATCAAATTTGAATATTTGATTTTGAATAAACAAAATTATATATCTTTATTATATAAGATATATCCCCTCTTGTTGAATCTATAGCCAGAAGTAAATGGTTTTTGAAAGTATTTGAAGTATAAAACGGTTTTTTATACAAGTTTGAAATGATCCAAAGATTTTTAAAGTTATATATATATATATATATATATATATATATATATATATATATATATAAAGGAGCTTATGAGAATGATTTTGAGGAAAGGTTTTTGGAACCTATGGACTTTGGAAAGGCTTTTGATTTTTGGGTAAAATCAATATTGGAATTTGGAAAGCCTAGTTTGAGAATTATCGATTTTGAAATAATCGATTTTGTGTAAAGGAGCTTTGTATGAGATCATACTAGGTGTATGATTTGAAAGATACTATATGTGTATAGAATAAAGTGTTTTGATGATGGCTCTGGGGAAAAAGGCGCTCCCTTGAAATGAACTTCTCAGGAGTGCCACCGGGTGGTGCTGCCTTGAACCCTAAGGGGGGGGGGGTTCTAAAGTTGATCCTGTGAGGAGTCTGGACAAAACTAGTTCTTGAGGATTATGAGTAGTGTGTAGCGAAAGTCGAGGGGCGCTGATGCCTACATAGGAATTTGGGTTATACTGTGACGACAGTGTAACTCGATGTCACTGCGATCTACTGCAGACCATAGCGAAAGTCATGTGTGCCGCTGAGAGCCAACAGTCTGCGTTTGATTTTATATCGGTAGACTACGACCTATGGTAACATAGCGAAAGTCGTGTGTGTCGCTGAGAGCCAACAGTGTGCGTTTGATTTTCATCGGTAGACTATGACCTATGTAGGAGTGGAGAAGTTTCATTTTGACAGCGAAAATCGAGGGCGCTGATGCCTACAGTTACATGGACTTTTGCTGCGATGGCAACGTAACCTTGGAATGTAACTGCGATCTGTTGTGGGTTCCATGGCGTAATCGAGGGGCACGGAGTGCCTACAGTTACATGGACTTTTGCTGCAATGGCAACGTAACCCAGGATGTAACTGCGACCATGGATGGGGGTGATGATTTCCAGAGCATTCTCACCAATGATATTTCCTCTATTTTCAAAACTGTTTTCTATTTTTTCAATAAAATTATTTTCCAAGTATTTTCACTGGGTGTTGAAACGGGTTTACCAAATACTTATAGATTTTCAGTCCTACGCCTGATCAACGTATGACCGAATTTCTGTGAGAACAAGAATGGACTTGTTGAGACAACGAGTTATAAGAAGTATTTTTATAGAAGCTATTTTAATAGTATTATGTGAATTCAAAAGCATTTCTAAAATTTTAACTCGGTTAAATAAAATGGATTGTAAGTTAATAATGAAGTTCGAAAATAAATTCGAACTATAATAGAATTCGACTTGGATTTGATAACGAATTAAAATGAGTGGAGATGTAAAATAAAATAAAATGAAAGTGAATTATAATAGAAATGGTTTGAGTTGCGAACAAAACCTAGGTGATTAAAAATAAATTGAGAATGGCTTTGTATTAATAAAATAAATTCGAAAATGAATTAAGTAGGTGAATTTAAAATTTAAAATGGGGTAAATAAATGGGTTAGTTGAATTAAATAATAAATGGATGAAGTCTGATTGAATAGAAATTGAATCAAATTTTTAATTGGAATTGGGTTATCAGAATGGAAGACTATTAAATAAAATTTTGGGTTAAATTTATTTGAAAAATGGATATTAATATAAACGTCGAATGTCGTCAAGCTCAATGAAATAGTTTTAAAATGAATCCAATGCGGAGATGAAATGAAATGCAAATATATGGTTGGTGAATAAATTAGAAATGAAATGGCATTAAATACAGAATGAGTTGAAATTAATTTGAGCTAGTTATAAATTAAAATAGATACTCTATTAAGCGAATATCGTCGAATTTGCATAAAAATAGTTGTCGTTGATGTAAACAAAAGTAATTAAAATTCTATGAATTAATAGAAGCAAATAAATTGATTTTAAGATCAACTGAAGTGAATATGAGTTTGTTTTGCTTAAAAATGAATTGAATGTAAGCAATTGTGTTGTAAACCATTTAAAGTGAACGAAGTTGTTTGCGAATTGGTTGTAAACAATTAAAAATTTAAGTCGGAACCCTATAAGTTGCTTATAAATATTGTTTAACCTTCATTGCTTATAGAAACTTGTATGTTTGCTAGTTAAATATGTTAAATGTGTTAAATTACATGAGTTTGGTGCTTACATGTTTAAATTGAGTAAATACAGGTACCGGGAAGCCGTTTGGCTAGATTTGGGTGCGTTAATTTCTAAAATAATAAGCCGCTTGCTTAAAATGCTAAATAAAGGTACGCCAACGCAATAAAAATAGGAAATATGAACTATTTTTGTTTTTCTGAACAGGTGGGTCGATGTATATATATTTATATCTCTTGTCAAATTGCAAAAGCTCCTCCGTACAAAGGAGACTGTCAAAAAATTTCGAAAATTTTGGGAGTTAGAAACTTTTGAAAATTTTGAATAATTTTTGTTAGCGACAAAACGATTTCAAATTGGAAATTGAATAAATTAGTGGATGAAACTAATTTAAAATAATGATATGAATCAGTTATTAATGGAAGATAAAATTCAATATTCAGAATTGAAGACAAATTGAATTCATATGGAAATGGGAAAACTAATTTGAATAGAAATGGATATGAAACCTATGTAAGGAAATGTGTAAGATGATTTGAAAAGTTACGATTGGATATTATTGCTAAGTAAGATATGCAGGTATTATAAAGGGAAAGGAAAATTGGTTTTGATTTCAGAAGATAAATTTGAATTGCTCGACCAAAAGGTATGTGTTTAAATATCTGTATGGAATTTGATTGGGTTTTTGATCTAGCCACTTGGCCTTTTGTTTTCTTTAGGAATTTGGGAGCCCGTAGAGGCATTTTGTAGTTGTACCGAGCTAGCAGCGCAAAGGAGACGCAGCCAAAAAATTTCGAAAATTTAGAGAGTTAGAAAATTTTTGAGAAAATTTTGATAATTCAAAATTTGGTTTTAAATTGAAAATTTGAATGATTGAGCAAAAGGGTATTGTTTGAAACTATGAGAGAGTTTGGAAGTTAGTAAGAATGATAAAGGGTCTTTTATAAAAGATAGTTGGTAGGATGCTGAACTGTTGGTTTTGGGGGAAAAGTAAACGGGTATTGAACCATTCTTCCTAACTAGTAATTTCGGGGACGAAATTCTTTTAAGGGGGAAGGAATGTGTCGACTCAGAATTTTAGACAATTTAAATTGGAATATTTAATTGATTTTAAATATTTAAAAGTTAACTTTTAACTTGAATTCAATTATTATTATTATTTAGCAATTAAATTATTGGAATTAATTACTGGAAATTGGGTCAAATGTTGATTCTGGAGTTTTAAGCCTGTTAAAAATAATTTAAGGGTTTGTAAAATTTACATCGATAGTCCTGAAGATAGTAAAAGTGTTAGAATTGAATTTGGAAGTGTTTTGTTCAATTTAGAAATTTTATCGTTTAAATCGATATTTAAAAATAGCCTTCCAAGGCACAGTCTCGGAATTCAACGAACGAGTTCCATTGGATCCGTAATAGTTAGTTATTATCGGATTTCAATTTTCGTAGCAGCCGGAGTTGTCGTTGGACCCTGGCATCTCAAAACGCGTAGAAACTATTTTAATCGATTTAATTTAAAAATTGGTCGTTTATTTTCGTAACTTGTGCATATGAACGAATTAGGTTTTGAAATACGTTCCATCGTGTTCGGAATATGGGTAAAGCCTTATAAACGTCTGGCGGCATGTCTGATTCGGAGTTCGAGATTTCGAGTTATGCTAAACGAGATATTTTGGAAATTTAATAATAATAATAATAAAATTTAAAAGGTCAACCCAGCCACCCTATAATTGTACTTGAGCCACCCTAGACCTGAATTGCGTCGGCCTAGCTATCTCCTCTTCTCGTTTAAAGGCAAGTATCTTCCTTCATAAATTATCTTCCTTCACAAATCAGTTCGTTCCTTAAAAAAAAGAAATCATTCAAAATCATGGGTTTTCTTTCCCCTTCCTCCCTCAAATTCGTGATGAACGAAGCCGATCCCTGCCCTAAATTCCCAAATCAATTCGTCTTCATCTTAAAAAAAAGGAGAAAGCCGAGTGGAAATCGCGGGCTTGATTTCGAGGTGCCTGGAATCGCGGCTCTTCTTTTCAACCCCTGACTCGGTCGAATGTCAGCATCCACCATTGGCACGACTGGGAAGAGAGCGTCGCGAGTGATGGTGAGGCTGGGGGTTGTCGTGCTAGGGTTTTGCACGCACGTGGGTTTCGTGCGAGCGACGATCTCGAAGTGAGCAAGGTTGGCATCGCGGTCGATGAGCACGACTTCATCAGCGAAGACGAAAGGGGGGAGGCCGCAACATCGTTCGATTTGGATGAAGGGTTCGGCATCTCGACTTTGAGGGGACTCGTGCTTTCGAATCGCGTGCGCGAGTAGGCAGTGAGGTATATATTTACTGATTTTATTTTGTTAAATTTAATATATGCATAAATATTTATAAAAAAATAAAAAAATAAAAAGAATATAATAATAGTAAGTTTTATAAGCCAGTATATTTCCTTCGAAGTTATTGGTTTATTTATGAATATGTATATATGCAGTAAAGTAATCTCTGTTGTTATTTACAGAAGAAAAAAAAGAGAGAGAAATTTTTTTTTATAATATATATATATATATATATATATAATATACAAATGTTTATGTGAAGATAGATTTTTGAAGTCTATGATTTATTTATATTTATATAATTTCAAGGGTAAGATAAAATAAGTATACAAATTTTAAATAATATTTTAAATATGTGTATTAAAGAGATTGACTTATTTAATTATTTTTGTAACTTGAAATTTAATTATTTTGTTCCTAAGAATTATTTATTTATAGGAAGATTAGATAAAATAAATTATTTGTTAATCAAATTAAATTTATCAAATGAAAAATAATATTTCAAATTGTTCGAGTATTAATAAAATCATTTAATGTTTGTACAAGGTTATAACCCGGGAAACCAGGTCGAGATTGGATTTGGATTGCAAAATCAAAGGCTAGTAAATCTCACTCTTCTGGATTTTTATTTAAATTTAAAATGGTTAAATGGTTAAATTTAAATAATTGGTTGAATGATTGAATTGATTGGATGTGCGCTGATGTTATGGTGACTTTGGTTTTGGTTGGTTCTCGTGTTAATTATTGCTTGACTCGAAGTATTCGGGGTTTAAATTGTTTTAAACCTAAATCATAAATAAGAAAATGTTTTCATTTTAAAGTTAATAAGGGCTTAATGATTTGTGATTAATTAAATTAGTAAGGGTAAATAAAATGGATAATGAATTAATTCAATTAATTAATGATTTAGGTTAATTAATTTAGTAATTAGGGGTTTGAATTAATTAATTAAGTTTAAGTTAATTAATTAAGTGTAAGTAATTCAGAATAATCATTGGGTGGTTTAATAAGTAATTACTTAATGTAATTAATAAAATATAATTATTTTGTGTAATTAATCAAGAGATAAATTAAGATAATTAATTAAGGTGTAATTAATTTATTTAATGAAGTAAATAAAAAGATAGTTAATTACAGGTTGAGATTAATCGACAATGATTAATATTGTGGTTGAATTAAAGTAATTAATTTAGATTAGGATAAATTGAAATATAATTGGAAATAATTAATTATATAATTAATGATGTAATTAAGGGTTGATTAATTAATCAATAATAAGTGACTTATGAGAAATTAATTAATATAAGTAATTAAGGATTAATGTAATTAATATAGTTAATTAATTTATGAAGTAATTAAGATTACTTATTGATTTTGGTTAAGAATAATTAATATTGTGAAATGAATTAAAGTTAATTACTTGAATGTAATTGAAGGATAATTAATCCAGGGTAATTAATTAAGATGAATAATAAAGGGATGATTGATTAATTGATTTGAAATTAATTAATGTTAGATGAAGAAATCTAAGTGTTTGAGGTTAGTAATTCAGTCAGGATTAATTAAATTAAATTTGTATGTGATTAAGCTTTTCTTATGAATGATTGAATGGTATTGGATGCCTTGAATAAGACTCGAAGAGATCGGGGTCGGGTATTAGAAAATACCCAAAACCACTTCGAATTTCTATAGATTGATATGGGAAATCAATAGGATGGAATGAAATGATAAGTGAATTGGACTACTTAATCTAAATTTTGGTAATTAGAAAATTGATGGTGAAATAAGTGATGTCTATAACAAGTTGTGGGTTTGTGAATTGAAACGAGTTACCCCGGTTTTATATAAGTTGTATGCTTTGTATTCCATGTTAGATGGATTTACTCACGCTGGTTTCCAGCCTAAACCGGGTGTTACTTCGATGTAATGCTCGGGTCAGACCGAGTATTACAGATTTTCAGGTAAGGACGTTCTGGAGCTCAGGAGGCGAGCTGGATGGCAACAACGTATGGAGTGTTTCCTCCTTGTGTTATATTGCTGTATATCTGTGACATGATAATTGTGTATATTCAGTGACTGTATATATGTGTAACTCTGATGTATTATAAATGTAATTGACAGATACAGAATGCTTCGTAAACTGTTATTATTTATTATTATATTTTATCCGCTGTGAATGTGAGATGTTGATGTTTCTGATCTTCTTCTTCTTCTATCTCTTTCTTCTTTTCATAACTATCTGGAATTTTCGGGATCGGAAATTCCGGGTCGTTACAGTCAATGACGCCATGATCTTCTTGGAATTACTTTTGAAAGGCGGCAGCGGCGGTAGATGGGGTGATCGGAAAACTTGGCAAGGGGAGCGTGGGGTTGGCCAGAGGTCTGGAGTTCGAGGGCTTAGGCTGATCTGGTTGTAGTCGACCGTGGCGGTGGGGAATGATGATTGTGATGGATGTTTGATTATTGATATTGGATGACTGGATATTACATTTATATTGTTATAACACCATAAGTTCCCTTAGTTGTTGTTAGAAAATACCTATGGGTTGAAATGATACATATCCAAACGATCTGATAGAGTAAGGAGAAATCATTATGGGTTGAAATGGTAGACTCGAACGATTTCACGGATTTGAAATTAAATTCGAGATTGCTGGTTGAAATGATATATACCCGTAAATTTAGTTTTTTGCGGATTGAAATGATATATTTCCTTGTCACTTGACCATAAGGTAGAAAATTATATATGGACACCGGATTAGTTAAATTAAGTGATTTTTAAATCATTAAATTTTTAATTCGGTTAAACGATATTTTGAAATAGAATTTGATTTATGTAAACTAAATTATTTTTGAAAACCCAAGCTTTAAGTGTTGAAATTGGAGTTTGATTTGATGAATTGATTAAAATGGAAATTCAAAGTTGAATTTTTGAAGCATAAATGAAAGTTATCGAAAATTAAGTTGTTGAAATGTTTGAATATAATTTTGAAACCTATTTAATTTGAAGTGGTTTAAATTGTTAATTCAAACATGGATTTCAAATCGATATTGATTAAATGTTTTAAATGGAAATCTGAATTGAAGGACCAATTTTAGTTAGTTGATTTGAAAGCTGGACATGGTCCAGATGTGTTGAAATTAAAGAAATGGATTGATTTTGATATTAATTTCAAATTAATTATTCTAATATAAACTGTTTAAAGATTTATTATTTTAAAAATCCTAATTTCTAAGCTTTTCAAACAATTGAACAATTTTAAACTCTTTTAACCTATTTTAAAACAATTAAGCTATTTTAATCTATTGTAAATTATTTCAATCAATTTCAATCGATTTTTAAATTATTTAAACCATATTAAACTATTTTAGTCTAATTCAAACTATTAAAACCATTTAAAACTATATTTTGAGTATTTTAACTATTTTAAATTTTTTAAAACTATGTTAAACTATTTAATCTATATTTAAACCATTTCAACTATTTTAAGCTATTTTAAACTAATTTATATATTTTTAAACTATTTTAAATTATTTTAAACTATTGTAATCTATTTTAAACTATAAAAAACATTTAAAACTATATATAAAGTATTCTAACCATTTAAAGCTATTTTAGAACTATTTAAACTATTTTAAATTATCTAAACTATTTCTAACTTTCAGACTATGTAAAGTTGAAGAGTTTATATTTAACATTTTGATTTAAAGCGGATATGGTAAATAATGTTATAACCTAAATTGAGAATTTGAAATGATATTTTCTTGTGAAATGACATATTTGAGTGAATATGATTTCGAAAGTGATATGGTTTGAATTGAATATGATATTTTGATATCAATTATGAAATGGTTTTAGAAATTTAAAAGAACCATTCGGTGTGAAATAATCGTTTGGTTGTTAAAGAGACCAAGATCGGATATTGTCGTACTCTCTGCGAATACCAAAAACCACTTTTACAACTTTATATGTGGTGGAGATTCCAGAATGAAGTAGGTTGGTTTGGCGAACGATTCTGTATGAGGTATTTACGTAGACCTGACTCCCGTGAGTCAGCTTGATGTGGCTTAGATAGGAGATATACCTGGGCCAAGTGAGGTTGCACCTCCGATCGTACATCCTTCTTCGATACCATATTATGACTTTGTGATTAATTTGGTGGCCACCCCTCGATTTGATTTTGGAAGTCTGTTCTGAGGTAGGGCGGTAGTAGCTGCTATGCGTTACCACCAACCCAGTTCTGCAAACGGTAGAATCCTACCATAGCATTGCCTCGCGTGCCTTGTCACATGTCTTATCGTGCCCACCACGAGATTGTTTTGTACCATACCTATGGAGTGCTCCCTGAGTATGCCATCAGTTTGGTGGGGCTTACAGTATCTATATACACTACGGGAATATATAAAAATATGTTAAGAGGAATATGCTTAACGCCTTAATGCTATTTTAATACTTTACTTTACTATAGACACCATTATAATAGCGTATTGTACTACATAATAGACAGTTTAACGGATCCTTCGGAGATGTAATCTGGAATGTCTCTTATGTTATTACACTCACGTTAGACACTGGATATGAGATGTCAAACCCCGTAACATCTATGACGCCGTCACACTCATATTTATCTACTGTTGATTTAACTTACATAAGATCTTTTAGTTCTAACTCGAGAGTTTTGTCTTTTCATTACACTTGGGTCTGTCTGAGCTTTTCAGTATATCAAAGACTGCTTTTCTAGAGGACGAAGACTTGTATACTATTATTATTTATTATATTTATTCCACTACATCATGTTGTTCTGCTGCACTTATTTATTTTTTCCTATTGTATGTAACTCTGATCTGTATTGTAAAGGTGTAATCAAATATTATTTGTAAAACAGCTTCATAGACTGTTTATTTGATTATTTTATTTGCCATTTCATTGTGAAATTCTGTGTTCGTTTTTCTTTCTTTCTCTGCTTTTTCTTATTTACTCCGTAAAAATCCTTCCTTTTGAATGGTTTAAGTCTGACGTGTGTGGTTTAACATCAATTTAAACCGTCCAAAAGGTGGGTTATTACAATTTATTTATTACTACTGTATGTGCTCTGATTTGTGTTGAAATATGTAATCAAATGTTACTTGTAAAATAGCTTCATGAACTGTTTATTTGATTATTATATTTTGTCATTCCGCCGTGAAATTCTGTGTTTTATTTTCTTACTTTTCTCTTTGTTTTCTTATTTATCCCATAACAATCCTCCCTTTTAAATGGTTTAGGTTTGACATGTGTGGTTTATTATCGATTAAAACCAACCCTCCAAAAAGGTGGATCATTACATTTGGTATCAGAGCCAGGTTTAGCGATAACTTTGGCTTTATGGGGTCTGACTCATTAAAGATAACTTTAGAAATACCCTAGAACGAGTCACTGAGTGTATATATATGAGATATCATATTTTTTATTATTATGAAAGGTTTTGTATTGTGTTCATTGCTCTGTTTAGTATTTATAAATTCCGATCAGTACATAGGACGATATGACATCGATAGGAATTTCTGAACACTTAATAGGACAGACCGGTACAATATTGTTTCGAAATATAGGTAAATGAAATAATTTTTCCTAGTATTATATTTTATACATAAAAGAATAATCTTTACAAATGTATATAATCATATGTGATATGTTTGATTGTTTGTTAGGAAGTGAAATTTATGAATATTAGTTACAACATGGGATTGTAAATAAAATGAATACAAACTGGAAATTTGGAAAGTTCTAGGATTATGAAATTGTTTTCAAAGGATTTTGGAATATAACATTAGTATTATTTGAAAGTATTTTCTGATATAAATATTTCATGTGATTTTAAAGTAATGTTTAAAGAAATTTTAAAGGAAATAAGTTCTGTACTCCCCTCTCTATCGCTGGAAAATAGTTTGGTGATGAGTGCATGCATCTTCGACGTTCATTTTCGAGTTTCAAAATGGGAAGGCTACTGTAGTAGTTTTACTACACGTTTTTTTTGATAAAAAATCTTAATTTTTCTAAATATGATTTGGATATATAAAAAATGGGATTATATATATTATTTTAAATGATTTGAAAATGGAAACCCGGTATTTAGTTCTCAAGTTCTATAAATTAGAGATTTCAATTATTGTAATGAAATGAAACCTCAAGTATTTTAATAATTGAAAACTTTTAAAATGAGCGAAATAAGAAATTAGAAGCCAAATAATTATGATATATATAAGAAAATGAGAATTCGTAAGCTGTAAATCAAAGATATGTAAATATAGAAGATGTAGTTATTGAACAATTTTGTTAACTAAATGAATAGGATAAACTTGTGTAACATTCAGTTACATTCTAATATATATATATATATATATATATATATATATATATATATATATATATATATATATATTTATAACTTACCAAAATGTTAAAAGTTGTAATGATAAGTAGAAATATGTAATGGAATATTGTACAAGTAAAACTTAAAGTAATGAAAGTATTCAATGGAATTATGTCTAAATATGAATTAAGATGTATAAGAATGTTATAAACTTAAGTTAATAATCTAAAATGCTAGCAATTATAATTAATAATGGCCGAATACTATAAGTATATGATTATAAACTTAAGTTAATGACTGAAGCCATTTATAAAGTAAAAGTGAATTGTAAAAGTGAATACTATATATGAGAGAAATAAATGTGAAAAGAGAAAGAGTTCAAATATAAATATGAATTAATTAACAAATGAATAAATGATATGAAAGGAAATCAAACTAAATAATAACCGTGAATAAAATTTTGCAAGGAGACCAACTTAATACTTTAAGAATTTATTTTGGATCATCCAATAATAGAATGGAATAACTTATGAAAGTAAATGAACGTAAATTAATGGAGAAATTGTATTGTATGAATGAATGAGAAATGAAGTTTGTTGGCAACGAACATAAATTTATGAAAATAAGCATAGTATGAATAAATGAAACTAAAGAATAGTAAATAATATGAAAGGAGATTAATAAGAAGAAACCTACATGACATTTCAATTTATTGGTTGTTTGGCTTATGGGATGTTTAGGAAGGGATATTTTAAATTGTTTAGGATGTACAAATAATTTTTAAAGTTTTATCTAAGGCCGTTGAGTTTGTGAGATATTTAGTTAGTTCATTTATCATTTTATACGATTAAAGGTTTCTGAACCCGAACAAACCGTTTGTTTTGGTTGCTATGGATGGATGGTTGATTTCTTTGATTTATATGTGATGATTTTATGGTTTTGCTTGCAAGTGTTGTTGTTATGTTGCGTTGATTTGATTATTACTGATTGGGGCAACTTAAATTTCTCTTTTACATAATTATTAACTTTTTTGGATTATATAAGTGAAATACAAGCTATGGAAGCAATAGCTACTGCTTTTGGTTTCATAAATAAGCGTTGTTTGTCCGACAAATAGGTACGTTTTCGGATTATGATTTTATAGCGATATTATATTATTTTCTCATGGTTTGGGAAATATTATTTTGAAATATGTGATATATCTTGTTATTATTGATATTATTATTTCATCCAGACCTCTTCATACAAAGGAGTCTCTATCGAAATTTTCCATGAATTTTGGACTTAGAAAATTTTGTGAAAATGTAATGACCCATATTTCCGCACAGTTCGAACGGACACTTTACCACACTTGTCTAGTCCAATTTGAATGGAAAGACGGATAGTAAGAAAAAGAAAGTGGGAAGAAGATAGAACAAAAATAGAACAACACAGAATCTCACAGTAGAAACGAATAATCTATAATATAGAACAAATCTTTACATAAAACAAAACTATAATATTCACACAACAGATAACAATCAGAGTACACCACCCTATACAACATGGACAATTATAACATCCTATCCTTACAATTACAGAAAAACACAACTAAAATGCAATGGAATATGATCATCTGTACGAATACGTCTTTGGGCCTCCAGCTCCTCTCTTGAACCTCAAATCCTTCCAGCTAAACTTGGAAATATGCTCAGTCTGACCCGAGCATATAGAAAAAACCACGCCTGGGTTAGCTTGCTAAAACCAGCAAGAGAATTTAAATCACAAGGAATTTTATTCATTTTAACTTTCAAAATCCTTTTAAAATCAAAGGTATCCCATAAGACCACGCCAGACATAAAACACGATGGATTTTTCCCTTACGTTAACCAAAACCTTTTATAGAAAATCCAGTGATATTATAATACAGTTTAGAGGTCAAAGTAAAATATAGAAATAGCTGAAATGCATGCATCTCACATTCCAAAATAGTTGGGCACAATCAAAACCGAGGACCTCGTCGAGATCCCCTGCACCACAAGACTAGTTCTACTCCTAACCTAGATAGTACCAAATATGCTATCACTTCGGATGTTCCCACCCTTTCCGAGTTCTGCCGTGCACCGTAGTAATAATATCCGAGGGTGTCTAGAAAGGTGATAAACATACCCTAATTGGGTTCGACCCACTTCGCCTTGCTGCATCTCCCCTGATTTTTAGTCATTCCCGATTGATGAGGCTTGAGGCTACAATTACCTTTTTAAGAAACTTACATTTGGAATTCTCATTGTCCTCCAATGACAATGTACTGATAGCATTCATCCATGCAAGTTCGTACTGAGTCAGAACGAAACCGAAGGCACTATTCCTACTACATCCATTTTGGAATCTTCCTCAGGATTAGTAGTGACTAGCCCTTGCACTTTAGTGCTCCAACTTCAATTCCATGCTCTTGCCTTATTTTTCAAAAACATATTCATTGGATTGAAATGACGTTTGGATAACTTATCCGATCCTGGTCTCTTCAAAATAACGTTCGATATTTATGGTAAACTCAACCCCGGTTCTTTCAGAAATAAAAAGACGAAAATAAGATCAGAGATCATCTCCTAACTAGTAGTGGATGGATTTACTTATAATCGTCCTACGAGAACGAAACGAGTTTATACGTACAGTATAGCATCTCGAACGATAAGTGTACCATATAATTCCCATGTTCCTACTAGGTATTTCCAAAGTTACGTTTTGAATCTAGATTTGATACTCAGTTATTTAACTATGAAATAAAAAAATCATTCAATCAAAGATTCATTTCCCACTAAAAATGCTAAGCCTTGTTTAATTTAAATTATAATAAATTAAATTCCTTAATCAAATATGTATATACTTATCTCACAGGAATAAATATATTCACAAACCATTTTCTTCAATGATATTTGAAAACCCTTTTCAATAAATATGGAAAGTATTCTGCGGTATCTACGATGGATTCTTAGCTTAATGATTACGTCTCCATTTCAGAGAAATTCAGACTTAACTGTAGGCACTCTCTGCCTTCGACTACGCCATAAAAGTATATCATTACTTCTCGAAAACTTTATTTAATAATTATCTCAAAATAATACTTTAAAGTTTCTATATAAATTTTCCAAGTTTAATTTAGGAAAAATACTCTTTTATAATAGTATACTATATAATATATTACTTTTAAAAAATAATTAATATTTAAACAATTTATCTTGAAATAAAATACTTTAATGCTAATCAATCCTTAAGTAATAATTTACTTTAAACAAATCACTATAAAATAACTTTAATTTTCAATTAAATATACTTTAAACAACTTAAATAATTAAATATATTTGAAATAATAAATAAATACTTTTAAAACAATTTTTAAGAATAATAATAAAATAATTAACTTTAAAATTATTAAAACATTTATGAATTAACTTTGAAATATCATTAATAAATAATAATCATCCTTAAAACAATCTTGGTTCAAAAGTCAACTTCCAAATCCGAAAAAGACTATCAATTCCAATGCTATTTAATCAAAACTTTATTCGTTCCATAACAGTCCAGAATAACAGATATAGATATTCATGACAATCTATTTTTAACAACCAATTCAACATCATATTGCCCAATATAATTATCAGGATAATAAATAGACGTCCAAGCAAATATGACAGCAAAACAAGTTTCTATTTCTGCTAGTCGATGTCCCAAACATATATATATTCAGTAATAATGGCAGAACGGTGATTTATTCTTCCAACAATGATCCATTTTAATATAATTGGCGAAATGGTATTTTATCCTACCAAACAGATGTCAAAACATCGTAATTGACTTAAATTAACTTATCGTTATTTTTATTTGGGGAAATAAATTGAACGAAAAGCCCTATAAATTTAAATGACATCATTTGTTTAAAATAGGGTGATTAATTTCAATCCGTTTAAATATACCATAATTTTCACTTGTCCAAATTTGACAACAATTCATATGATGACGTAGTTCTCGTCGGTACGAACCCATCGCAATGAATTTCGCTTCAATCGAATTCATATGCATTAGTTATGATATTTTAAACTCTACAATATATATATATATATATATATATATATATATATATATATAATATTATATTTAAAACTTTACCATTTTAAAATGCCGTAAATTATCACTAAGTCAAATCTAACAACAAACTCCATGGCATGGAAATACTCGATGATACGAACCCGTCGCAGAAAGAACCGCGATAATCGGGTTTCGTATGGACGAGTTATATCATTTTGAAATATATATATATATATATATATATATATATATATATATATAATTTAATATTTTAAATTAAAAGAACCTCTCCTTCATTCCTATCTGGGCCGAGCCCATCCCTACGTTTCATTTTATTTTTTATCTTATATAATACGGGTCGAAGCCCAAAATCTTCCTTCCCAAAAAAACACTTCCACCTTTTCTTCTTCCTCCCTTCTTTTCCTCCAATCCCAGTTCAAAATTTAAATATTAAAAATCATGAATCGAAACCAAACTTACATTCTTCAATCGAACCTATGCTAAGGATACACCACTCCTTCGACTCGTGGTCGAACCTAACCCCACATGCGATCATGCCAATGTCCTCCTCATCTTCCCTAGAATCCGAGAAGAACATCGCCGCGAACTCGTATATGTGCACATGCACATCACCATCAGGCCGCCGTTCACCACATTGAGCATGCCACTAAGTCCGGCTATTGCCTTGCATTCGACTTCATGCCTTCGCCAAAACTCCGACCACCTCCACCAGTTTTTCTTCCGCAACCCCAAAATGGCTACCTCCAGTTTTGGCCCACCCAACCAAAAATTTACCTCGCCTCGCTTTCTCCCTCCACCATAATAAATTCCACCACCATTTGAAGCGTAGCCTACGACACCTTCTCCCTGCCCAGACCCACGTCCTCTGATCCCCTCCTCATTCCCCATTTTGACCGCGTCCAGAGCCCATAACAAACTAGCCCAGAAGCCTAAAATCACTCAACTACCTCAAACTAAGGCCTTAATCAAAAATTGGCCATGGTGAAACCCTCAACTACAACGCAACTCTCATCCTAGGGCAGGTCGTACCTCCCCTCGATGACGACATCGCCAGAAAATAACTTTTTTGTGAAAATCAATCATTTCAAAAATTCTCAAAACCTAAGCTATAAAAAAATGTAATTTCTTCACTAAAAATCCAATTTCCACATGACAATCATGAATATATACATGAACCAATGTCTTAAACATGTTGAAAATTATCAAAAACAGGGTTGTTTACTATCATTTATCATTTTCTCACAATATATGAACTGAACAAACTACAAACCATTTTTGGTATGTTCTACACACAGTAACAAACAATTTCTTAGTTAACATCATTGGAAATCTCTAAGTGGATTGAGAGATAAAATTTTGTAAAAGGTAGAATATATGAGAAATTACATCTCTGATAATAAGACAGTGTACTACTAGGAAGATTACAGGCATTAAATTTCAAATCCTCACCTTAAGCTTTGCCTGAGTCTTTGAAAACATTCCAGCTGCACTTAATTTATCATCCGAAGCTTGAATCTTTTCCCGGATTTGATTTAAGAAGAGAATGCTTCTTTTCTTCCTTCTTTACTAACATAGCTTTTTATGTTCTTGTTTTTCGGTCTTTAAAACTGAAGCTAACACACATACCCCTCTATACATACATATACACATTTTTTCCAAGGAGAGCGATAACGCATACATATAGATTTTTGGCTTAAGTAGGATTTGATATGCTGCACATGTTTGTACAATGATGGATTGAAATGATTTTGGAGTGATATGTTGTTTTGGTTTGAAAAGAAGTTAAAACAAATGCTTTGGTCTTTGTTGTTTTTTGTCAGGCAACGCTTTATGTATTTAATTTTTTTTCCATTTGTACTTGTTTACCCTTTTACTTTGTTATTTACTTTTATTTGTTATTTGCATGTTTTCACTGTTTATTTACTTTTCATTCTCAATTGGTTTTAAACATGTTTTTCTTATATTTTGAAAAGAAGATGCAAAGTGGTTTTGAATAAACCATTTAAGTCTTCCCATATATAAGTATATATATATATATATATATATACACACACACTTATATATATATATATATATATATACTTATATATATATATATATATATATATAATCGAGGAATTAAAAGTTTTTTATATTCCATTTTATAAATAAAATAACATTTATGTTTTACATTTCTTAAAAAAATGTGAAAGTGACTACCGTGGCTAGCTATCACTTAGGATCGTGTAATATGGAATATAATTAAATATAAATGCGGAAATAGATGATAATGGCAAATAAATAAAAATGAGCACACCAGTAATTTTTATACTGCTTCGAACCTTCCGTTCTACGTCCACTCCCAGACTTCCCTCTAAATTTCTCACAATAACTCACTCTTAACCCGGAGGAATAGGTATACAACACCCAAACAACCGAACATGAATTTTTCACCTCTAACAACCGAAAGAGGACTTTACCCGCCTGAACAACCGAACAGGACTTTAACAGTTTCAATAGAATTGCTTTGACACTATGTGTTCTTAATAACACTGATATGTCTTTGTTGTACAACCTTCCTATAATCTTTCCTCAAGTATATATGTGTGTATAAGATTTAGAAAGGAAAATATTGCTTTGAATCAAAGAATAAGTTAATTGATTCAGAGATTCAAGCAATATATGAAAGTTGTGATTGCTTTTTAGAATACAGAGATAGTAGAAAGTAAGATCAGAAAGTAATCATAAAATTGATGATTTGTGAAGGGGATTTTGTGTGTTTATATAATAGTTAAAGAGATGCAACCGTTCATGAAGAGTTCTAACCAATAGAAGCATCCATACCTCTTCATATTAGAACGTGACTCTTGGCAAAAGGAAGTGTCCATTCAGAAAAAATAGCCGCTGAAAGAATTCGTCGACTGACCCAAAGCGACCAGTCAACTGAATATTCAAAGTTGGTGCAAAACAGAGTGTTTCTGTGCAACTGAGCAGGTTCAGTCGACTGGTCATATTTGGTCAGTCGACTGAATATTTAAAGATAGTAAAAAAAACAGTGCACAAGTTCAATAGGCTATTTTATGGTTATTCAATCGACTGGTCGAATTTCTTCTGTCGACTGAATTCTGTTGATAATCAAAAATCACCATATCTCATTTGGTTAGAGCACTTCTCTTTTAAACTAGTGACCTGGGTTCGAGCCCCGCTCGATGCATTTTTTGAAAACTTGATTTTGATTAAAATATGCATGCAAGTTTATTTGAATGTGAATGGTGATTCTTGAGGAAAGATTTTAACTAAGCACTAAACTAGACTCTATATACATATTTGATGACTCTTGTTAAAAATATATAACTATATGAACCATACTTTGAGTCGTTGAGTCCGGATGTTGTCGTAGTCGTAGATTCGTGAATTATTGTGTCTTGTCAGCAATTAAAACCTATGATTCAACATTCTCCCCCTTTTTGACGATGACAACTTCATTTCCTATGAACGAATCTTTGACAAGCTTTGTTGATCTTATCTCTCTCACTAAATATGTTCATATAATTGTGTTATAGATTACTCCTCTTGAATCTATGCTATATATTCCTGTAAATAATTAATCTTTTCTCCTCCTTAATCTGTGCGTGCATGGTTTATTCCTACAAATAGTGTTAGAGCAATATCTTTCTCCCCCTTTGTCATCGACAAAAAGGAGAGTTTATATGAAGATATAAATTATATTTCACATAAGTGTGGCCGTAGAACAATATATACCAAAGTCACTACTACTTATAATGTAAGGTATCAGAAAAAATTAACATTTAAAGCATGCGATACCCAAGGTTCTTATAATTTCCTAATTTTTAGGAAACCATACCCATTTGGGTGTGGTTGAACCTTTAAAAATATAATTTTTATTATTAACTACCATATCAAAATAATCATCAACGTATTTCTCTCTATTTTTCCAATAAACAGGAACCCGAATACTTAGATAATTTTTATTCATATTTCCCGTCAATGATTTTGTACTTCTAGAGAAATTATAAACATTACTGGTCATAACAGTATTTGAATTTCTATAAAAATTGGATTTAGACTTTACTCGAAATTTAGTACTAGCACTAACATTTTTACTATACATGAAAGCTATCTAGTGCTATATCTACGATCAGTTTTATTATATCCTAAACCACTTTTATCATGTAAAGGTCTAGAACTAGATAAAATCATGTTTAGATTGTTTTGACCTTTATTAAATTTTGTGACTTCGGTGTTAGTTTTATCAAATTTAGCTAAAGTCGCAATTATTGTTTTCAAAAGAAATATTACTATTTTTCGAAATATCAATTTGCTTGTTTAATTCAGATTTATCCCTTTTTAATGTACAATTCTCATTTGAGAAGAAAAATTCGAGATTCTGAATTATCTAAAGATAATTGTAATAAATCAATTTTTCTTTCCAAATCTACAATTTCTTTTGAAAATTTTTCTTTTTCTTTTTCAAACATAATATTTTGTTCCTCTAGAAAATCTTTAAGAGCCTCAAAATTATTTTTCAAAACACCCTGTTGATTTTCTAAATCTAATTTCTCATTTTTCAATTTCTCATTTTCAAGTTTGATTGATTTCATCTTTTCTAAAATAAGAAAATTAAGCTTTGAAATCTTCTCGCTTACACTAATTAATTCATTATTCTCATTTACTAAAATTTGTAAATCAGAAAGTACCTTTTTACAGTCCTCATTGGTCGTTGCTCTGATAATTTCAGGCTTTTTATTTGTTGTATCTCGACCGGATTTTTTTCTGGCCATTATTCTATGATGTTGTGACGATCGATAGAATACCAGGCTCTCATACCAATTGAAAGTGGCTACTGTGTGGCAAGCTATCACTTAGGATCATGTAATATAATTAAATATAAATGAGGAAATAGATGATAATAGCAAAATAAAAATGAGCACACCAGGAATTTTTATACTGGTTCGAACTTCCCGTTCTACGTCCAGTCCCAGACTTCCCTCTGGAATTTCTCACAATAACCCTCTCTTAACGCGGAGGAATAGGTATACAACACCTGAACAACCGAACAAGATTCTTCCGCGTCTAACAACCGAAAGAGGACTTTACCTGCCTGAACAACCGAACAGGGCTTTAACAGTTTCAATAGAATTGCTTTGACACTATGTGTTCTTAATAACACTGATATGTCTTTGATGTACAACCTTTCTATAATCTTTCCTCAAGTATATATGTGTGTATAAGATTTAGAAAGGAATATATTGCTTTGAATCAAAGAATAAGTTAATTGATTCAAAGATTCAAGCAATATATGAAAGTTGTGATTGCTTTTTAGAATACAGAAATAGTAGAAAGTAAGATCAGAAAATAATCAGAAAATTGGTGATTTGTGAAAGGGATTTTATGTGTTTATATAATAGTTAAAGAGATGCAACTGTTCATGAAGAGTTCTGATCAACAGAAGCATCCATACCTCTTCATATTAGAACGTGACTCTGGGCAAAAGGAAGTGTCGATTCAGAAAAAATAGCCGGTGAAAGAATTCAGTCGACTGACCCAAAGCGACCAGTCAACTGAAAATTCAAAGTTGGCGCAAAACCGAGTGTTTCTGTGCAACTGAGCAGGTTCAGTCGACTGGTCATATTTCGTCAGTCGACTGAATATTTAAAGATAGTAAAAAAAAAAGTGCACAAGTTCAATAGGCTATTTTATGGTTATTCAGTCTACTGGTCGAATTTCTTCAGTCGACTGAATTCTGTTGATAATCAAAAATCACCATAGCTCATTTGGTTAGAGCACTTTCCTTCTAAACTAGTGACCTGGATTCGAGCCCCGCTCTATGCATTTTTTGAAAACTTGATTTTGACTAAAATATGCATGCAAGTTTATTTGAATGTGAATAATGATTCTTGAGGAAAGATTTTGACTCTATATACATATTTGATGACTCTTGTTAGAAATATATAACTATATGAACCATACTTTGAGTCGTTGAGTCCGGATGTTGTCCTAGTCGTAGATTCGTGAATTATTGTGTCTTGTCAGCAATCAAAACCTATGATTCAACAAAATGCATATCTCAAAGCAAATGAAAATTTTGCTATACTACTTAATAAAAATAGCATTTTTACTAAAACATGATTTTGTAATAGATTTCTTATCAAAATGATTTACAAATGATTTTTATTTAATTTCCCTTTTATTCCCCATCATATTATACTTTCAAATATATTTCCTTTTAAAATGGTTTTAAATGATTTTATAGTTCTTCTCATATCTATCATCATATATTTTCATATGTGTGTATATATATATATATATATCCCTTCATCCATTTTTCAATATATATATATATATATTCTTTTCAATAACTAAATTTATTTAGTTCATATACATATATATCACTTACCATTACTTTTTTTTAACGTATCATTTATATTTAGTTTATGCATATTTTACATTGTTCTTAACTAATATGTCTGTGTATGTGTGTATAAGAAAATCCAATTTTAAACTTTCTCTATTTATGATACATTATATTTTTCATAAGTTATATCATTTCTATTTACAATATATTCTTATTATTCATCTACATTTGTTTGCTATGAACTTGTTTCTAAATTATATATGGATTTTGTTGTTTCGAATATATATATATATATATATATGTATATGTATATGTATATTTAAACCAATTTCCTATTTTATAAATAAAAATCTGAAAATTCAAAATATTCTCTTGGTTTTAAAACTATATAATATATTCAATTATTATTTATTGGGGATTTTATTTTGATTAAAATACCGTATTATTGAATATTAAAAATTAATTTTCAGAACATAAGATGACAAAAATTCTGGGTCGTTACGGAAAATAGAAATGTTTTTCAAGCTTTTATTAACTTGAATATGAAAGGATTTAATTGTTTATAAATTAATATATTTTATTTAAATTATTTAATTATATAAATTAACTTTTAATAAATATAATATTTTGAATAAGATGTACTAATTCTTTATTCTTTCTTTTCCTTTTTCGAGGACGAAAATTTTTGAGTGAGGGAGAGTGTAACGACCCGTAATTTTCGATAATTAATTTATTAATTAAATAAGTTTTGGAATTTAATGTTGTGAAAAATTAAAATTTTAAGATTTAATATTGAGAGAAATAACTAGAATGTAATGTTAGTAATGTTAATTTAAGGCAATTGACAACTATTTTAATGCAATTTCACTTTATTGAAATGATTGTAAACATAAAATTTGGTTATATATTGTAAATAAGAAAATAAACCAAATTTGTATTAATTGGTGAATTAATATGTAACTAATTGTAATTGGATAAAATCAGTGTTACGTAAGTAGTCATAACATTTGTTTGTAGATAATAAACTTATAAATATGACTAAATTAAGAAAAAGGTGACAATTATTATTTGTACCTATTTATTTAATCTGTTGAATTAAATTTGAAATCAATTGCAACTAATTGTAAGTAAATATTACGTTAATATGGATTAAGATGATAACTGTAGAATATTATTGTAATAAGATATAAACCAATGTTAATTATATCCATAAGATGATAATTGATTGAATTATAAGATGAAAAATCAAACAAATCAATTCATTGGAATTTTAATTATAATTAATGGGTTTATTGCAATCGAAATTAAGTACTGTAATTAGTGAAATAATTAACATTGAATATGACATGGGAAATGCATTTTGAAAAGATTGTTAATTTCTGTGTAATTAAAAAAGATAAAAATAAAGTGATTTAATCAATTTAATAGTAATTTATTTAATTAACGTGAAAGTAGCCATTTTGGCCACTATCTTGAATTTTGACGAAACCTGTTTCATAGGATCCAAAATGGTGAACTATTATAGGATTTCAAGTTTCGTACCGATCGCACTGGCCATTTGATCATATGGGCTTTAAACGCATAGAAATCAATTTAATTGAATTTAGTTGAAATAAGCTAATTTTAAAGGCTAACTTCTTCATGGCGGCAGCTGGATTGTCCGAGGTCGTCAAAGAGTCGCAAGGCCAGGACGTGGTCGGGAAGGGGCGGCGAACTCTGGGCGGTGGTGTTAAGTCATATGGCGGCGAGTAGGCGGAGGAGGCACGATCAATCGAGGCGGTTGGAGTTGCTTTCGAACACGATCTGTACGAATGAGAATCTTGTGCTTGGGGAAGGTGATGATGTGGCTTAGTTTATATTTTATTTTATTTTTGTTTAATTTGAAATTTATAAGTTCTAATACCCATGTCATTTTCATACGAGGTCGGATTTGCGCAGGTTGTTCTGCTGCAGTTGTATCGAAATTTCAGACACTATTAAACTAGTTTGGACGAACTCTAAGACTGTTCAAATTTGGGCCTTATTTTGGATTTTAAATCGATTTGAAATGAAATGTGGGTGTTTTAACCACTCACAACTATTAAATTGTCTTATGTTAGTTAAATTGAATTTATGATGTGATTAAAAATTGATTGGTTGATGTTTGGTATACTTAAATTGTCATCCCAGTAAAATGTGACCTTTATTGAATTTAATCGTTATTAAATTTAATATTGAATAATATTTGTCAATTAAATACTTTTTATTGATAATCAGTTAATTGTTGTTATTGGTTGGTTGATTTGAATGATGATTGTGATGAATGTTTAATTGTTGATATTGTATGAATGGATGTTATATTATATTTTGTTATAACATTACAAATTCCTCATGGGTTGAAATGATACATACCTGAACGATCTAATAGATTACAAAGATATTGTTATGGGTTGAAATGATAGACTCGAGCGATTTCATGGATTTGAAATTTAATTACGGATTGCAGGTTGAAATGATATATACCTGTAAACGTAAAAAATATTTGCGGATTTAAATTACAAATATCTGTATTACTTAACCATAGGATAGAAAATTATATACGGACATGATTGGTTAAATTAAATGATTTTAAATCCTTAAACTTTGAATACAGTTAAATGATATTTCAAAATAATTGAATTTTTATAGACTAAATTATTTTTGAAAATACAGGCTTTAAATGTTGGAAGTTGAATTAGTTTAAAGGAATAATCTAGAGAAATTAAATTGAAATTTTAAGGTTGAATTTGAAATATAAATGAAATTTATCGAAATTGAGTTATTGAAAACGTTTGAAAATGTAACTTTGAAATCTACTAAATTTGAAATAGTTTGGATTTATTGTCAAACTAGGATTAGGAATCAATGTTGATTAAATGGTTTAAATGAGAATATGAACGAAGGACAAAATTTAGTTGTTGATTCGAAAGTTGTACATGGTCCAGATGTGTTGAAATGAAAGAAATAGTTTGATTTGATATTAATTTCAAATTTATCATTTTAATATAAACTGTTTAAAAATATATTATTTTAAATCCTGACTATTGAAATTTTCAAACTATTAAACTAATTTAATCTATTTTAAACTATGTTAATCCATTTAAACTATTTTAATTTATTTTAATCTATTTAATCCAATTTAATCTATTTTAACCTATTTTAAACTAATTTACCCATTTTAATATATTTTAAATCTATTTAATTTATTTTAAATCTATTTAATTTATTTCAAATCTATTTAATTTATTTTAAACCTATTTAGACTATATCTAATCCATTTAAACTATTTTAATCTATTTTGAACTATTTAAGAGTATTTTAACTATTTAAATTTTTTAACTATGTTAAACTATTAATAACTATCTAAACTATTTTCTAAATTTCAGACTAAGTAAAGTGGAAGTGTTTATATTCAAATCGTTGATTTAAAAGCGAATACGGTCAAATGATGTTATTATCTATGTTGGTATTTAAATGACATATGTGATTGAATATGATGATTTTGAAATAAGGGTTTAACCTATTTTGGAAGTATGATTTTGAAAGAAATATGATTTCAGAAGTGATATGATTTCAAATGTGATATGATTTCGAAGGTGAATATGATTTGGGAAGTAAATATGATTTCAAAAAGTGATATGGTTTGAATTGAATATGAGATTTTGATATCAAGTATGAATTGATTTTTGAAGTGTAAAAGAACCATCCGGTGAGAAAAAAACATTTGGTTGTTAAAGAGACTAGGATCAGATATTTTCATACTTTCCACCAATACCGAAAACAACTTTAACAACTGTGTACGTGGTGGAGATTCCAAAATAAAGTAGGATGATTTGGCGGACGATTCTGTATGAGGTATTAACGTAACCCTGACTCCCGTGAGCCAGCTTGATGTGGCTCAAATAGGAGCTATATCTGGGCCAATTGAGGTCACATGTAACGACCCGTATATTTAGTGGATTAAAATTTAGTTAAAAATTATAAGCTTGTAATTTAATTTAGTAGAAACTTTAAATTATAAAAAAATATTGAAATAAACGCTAAATTTAATTATGTAAATGGTGACTTATGACCTATTAATAGAAATTGGAATAAAATCCAAATGAATTAAGTAGAAAAAGAATTTGATTAATATATATGTTATTTGTTCAAGGTATTGAATAAAAATTTGGAATCCAATTATAATAAATGATAATAACGTTGGTATTAGTTAATAAATAAATTTCAATGCAATACCCATAAATGAATGGAATGAAATGAATGTATGTAAATGTATACTAGGTTATTTATGAAATAGAAGGAAAGAAGAATAAATATCGAATTGATTTATGAATAAATATATATTGAATAGTAATGAAATGTAAAGTAAATGGCGATTGTATAAAATCAATACAAGTTGGTAACGTATAAACCTTAATGAACATTCAAATTTAATAAATTTATTCAAATGTAGGACTTAGTTATAAGCGTAGAATTATGGGTATGATAACAATTAGTATAAATTTCCTAATTAAGTGGCAGGTTGAAATGGGTGATTTAATTTAGAATTTACATTTAATTTTGATGAAACTATTTAAGGTTTACAATAACACAAATTTAAGTAGTAAGGTTTGAGCAAGCTGATAAGTAATAACCAAAATAAGGAAATAGCATTAATAAATAAAGTTGGAACAAATAGGATATAGAGAAATAAATGTAAAGATTTAATGTATTAATTTATGTTGGTTTATGATAACATTACTTGGTGATTAATTATAGAGTAGCGGAAGTGTGAACGTAATTAATGAAGCATAGATTTATGGTAGGACTAAATTCGTGGATTTGGGAATTTAAACCCAAAGATTTATTTCTTTTGAGAAATAATACGTAGTCAATGCAAATCTAGTAATTAAAAATAAATTGTAAGTCGGTGATTTAGGATTAATGTGAGATAATTGGAAAATTTAACCATTCATATAATTTATTTTGCTTTGTTAATATGATTTAGCTAATAAAGGGAAATTTGTATAAGATGAAGCATTCATGAGAAATGCATTTTAATTCAAATGTTATGTTTACCATTTAATGTATTTACTGAATAGCAAAATGTTAAAATCAATAAACGAAATTTATTGTGTTCAACTTTAATTTATAACAATTAATGAGGGATTGAGAGTCTTACAACAACTATTTTGAGTTATATACTTAGTTCCTTAAGTTAAATTTGAAATCATTGCAATAAATATAAATTTAATGTTACGTAAATAAATTTAGGCAATTAATGGAAAATATAGTCTATAAATATATCGGAATTTAATTGATGATAAAAGGTTAATTGCAATCAAATGATAAATTGAATAGAAAGAATGAATGGTGATTTCAGTGTAATTATTGAAAGTATAATTTTTAATTTGATGTATATAATAAAAATTGAATTTACGCTGAAACATATGATTGAATCAACATTTATTTGACATCTAACTTTGTGTAAAATCATTGTAAGTGTTTGAGTAATATAAAGATGATAAATTGTAAATATTTAGAATTTAAAAAATAAAATTTGATTTAATCAATTTATTTAATTAATATAAAAATAGCCATTTTGGTCACGGACTCGGATTTCGACGAAACCAGTTTCATCGGATCCGTATCGGTGAATTATTGCAGGGTTTCAAGTTTCATAGCGATCGGACTTGTCGTTTGATCGTACGAACGCGAAACGCCTTGGAATCGATTTAATTGAAATCAATTTGAAATCAATTTGAAAATATTGTTTTCATCATAACTTCTGCATACGATCGAATTTTGACGTGAAACCTTTTCCATCGCGTTCAGAATATTTTAAATTACCTATCTGGATATATGGGTTTAACAAATTTCGTTCCGGGGTTAGAACGGGCTTTTTGGGCCATAGTTTGTTCCGTACGTTCATTATCCGGTCTACCTACTCTAATCCAACCCTACTTATAAATAGACGATTATAAACCCTAGCCTCCATCTTCTATCATTTGTCTGTACGTTCTTTTCTTCAACTCCTTCTCCTCCTCAAATGGATGCAAACCTAGATCTATTTCTATTCAAATTTCAAATGAAAATTCAAACATCTCAGAAAAATCCCTAAAAATTATATGTTAAAGTTCTCGAGATACGTAATCTGCTGGTACAGCTCGTTTTTCATTTTGGTATGTGGTTTGACCAGAAGAAATCGATGAAGTTTCGGCCTTCGTCATCACCGCAACAAACTTCGTCGGATCGATAAAATATTTCTGGGTTTTATAGAGGTTCCCTAGCGTTGTTCATCGGTGCTATTATCTGGAAGTTTTGACGGCTTGATCTTCGTGAAATCGCGTATTAGGGTTTGGATAAGGGGGCGGCGGCCGGCTCTGGGGGCCACGATGGCAGGTCGCGTGGGTAGGGTTAGGAGCGGCTCGGCGACAGCTTCAGGATGGTGGTGGTGCCGTGTTCAACGGCGGCCTAGGATGGAGGCAAACCACGGTCAAACGTTGGTCAAAGGGGGCACGGATGGGTTCAGGTGCATATTAGTTGATCTGGGAAGAACGTCAAGATGGCACGCCTGTAGATGACGTGGCACGATTAATTTTGGTTAGCTTTGTTTTAGTTTAAATTTTGTCTTAAATCGAATTTTCGACATAACTTTTGCATACGAACTCCGTTTCACTCGAAATTTCTTTTGTTAGGATCGTAATTAAATTCCGGATCTGTTGATGCTGGTTTGGACAGATTTGGAGACCGTCGAATTTTTGGGTTTAAATTGGATTTGAATTCAATTTAAATCCCAAAGGTGAGTGTTTTGACCCACTCACAACTTCTAAAACTTCTTATGTCTGTTAAATAAAATTTAGATATGAGTAGAAATTTATTTATGATTGTTTGGCATGTTTTATTCAGCATTTCGGTTAATTCGCATTTATTTAATTTAACTGTCAGTTTAATTCATTTATTACATATTAATTGACAGTTAGAATTTATTTATTTGCATATAAACTACTAGTTAAACAGTTATAAATTTAATTGAATATAAAATTTTAGTTAATAACTGTCAATTATTTCTTGTTATATTGTATATATATTGATGGTTGTTAAACTGATGATGTTTGAAATAATTTTGATTGATGATGGGTGAATGGATGTTTTATTGTATATCATTAAACTACAAGTTATCATGCATTTTTCATTTCATTCGGGATTGTGGTTTGAAATGATATACAACCACAAATTTTATTTTTAAATTGCGGATTGAAATGATAAATATCCGTATCACTTGACCATAGGATAGAAAATTTTATACAGGCACCGTGGTCTATATATAAATTATTTTAAAGTGATTTCTATGGTTTGGATGGGGTAAAGTTTATAAAAATTTTTAATTTTGATATTTTATAAATGTTATTCTTCTATATATATACATATGAAGTTAAAATTTTTGAATTTAAGCTGTGTATAAATCTATTAAATAAAAATGGGAAAATTGAGAAATGGAATTTGATAATTCATATTATATGTTTAAGTTTGGAAAATTTTAAGGTATGATATTTATAACTGGATTTTTCCAAGATAAATTCAAAATGAATACTCTAGTATAATTTAATTGAAGAAAATATTTAATTGCTAGAAATTGGAGTTTTATTTATGGATTTTATGTAAATATTCAAGACTAAATAATAGAACATTTAATTTGGTTGAAGGAATAAATTCCAACTTTAGTTTTGAAATATTAATACTCCAAATGGATATATATATATAGAAATTAAAATGGTTTTGGAACTTGAAAGTGATATTTAAATTTTGGTTTAGACTTTAAATAAAGAAATATATTTGTAAAGCCATGGAAATTATTTTCTTTACAAAGTAACCTTAAAGTCAAACCATTTATTTTATATACCGTTAAATATCCAAACCATTCAAGTTTTAGAAGTTATGGTTTTAAAATATATGAATTTTGAAATATTATGCTTTGAAAGTATAAGTCAAATATTTGGTTTCCAGATATTTTAAATTTTAAAGCGGTATGATTTTGGAAAAGAAATATATTTGGATAAAATGATATCATATTGTTTTGGGTTTTAAGATGATATCGTATTCATAGTTTTGAAATGGAATTTTTATTCTGGTTTTAAAGTATAAACTATTTTAAATGACCACGGTGTTATAATAACGATTGGTTGGCAAAGAGACCGGGATCGGATATGGACATACTCTCTGTCGATACCAAAAACCACTTTGACTAACCGTGTACGCGGTGGAGATTCCAGAATGAAGTAGGTTGGTGGCGGCGTTTCCTGTAAGGTAAATACGTGGACCCGACTCCCGTGAGTTGGCATAAGGTGGCTAAAACAGGAGTGATTCTCGGGCCAATGAGGTCATTCCTCTGATCGGACACTCCTCTTCGATATTATACTTTGACTTCGGATTGATTCAGTGGCCACTTTTATTTTTGATTTTGGGGGAGTTTGTTCGAGGTGGGCGGCAGCTGCACGCTGCGCGTTTCCACCGGCCCGGATAGCAATTGGTATATCTACCCTGACATTGCCTAGTTGTGCCGTGTCACCTACCATACCGAGCCTTTACTACGAGTTTTGTTTTGTACCATACCTATGGAGTGCCCTCTGACGACGTCCATTACGGGGGAGATTACGGTACTGTATAGACTATGGGAATATATTCCGTGTTAAGGGCTATATGGGTAACCCCTTAACGCTATTAAAAAGTAAGTTTATTTTATAAATAGACATTATTATAATAGCGCAATATACTACCTAGTAAATAGTTTAACGGACCCTTAGGAGATGTAAATCCCGATCATCTCTTGAGTTACTGTACTCATATTTATTTCTGTTAATTTTACTCACATAAGATCTTTTAGTTCCGACTCGAGTGTTTTTGTCTTTTCAAATTCGCTCGGGTCAGTCCGAGCGTTTCAGGATTTGAAGTTTTAGCTCTGGAGGACGAAGACGAAGATTTGTATTACTATTATCTACTATTATTCCACTACACTCATATTTTTCCGCTGCATTGTTATTGGTATGTGTAACTCTGATATGTATTATATAAATGTTTGTAAACATTTTTATAAACTGTATATTTTATTATTATATTTTATCCTTCCGCTGTGAGATTCTATTTTGTTTTATTTCTTCTCTGTTTTTCTTATTTACCCCATAACAATCCGCCCTTCCGTATGGTTTGAATCGACATGTGTGTCGGTTTAAAGTGTGCGAAAAGGCGGGATGTTACAGTTGGTATCAGAGCTTTGGTTTAGCGATAAACCTTAGCTTTGTGTGGTCTGACTCTTTACTAATAGGGTAGTAATACCCTATGGGAGTCGCTGAGTGTACATATGAGAGAGCGTATTTGTTAGTCTTATAAAAAGGTTTAATATTGTGTTAATCTGTTCCGTTTTGTATTTATAAATTCTGGTTGATGCATGGGACGCTATGACATCAATAGGGATTTTCAAACACTAAATAGGACAGACCGACATAATATTTGTTTTTATATAGGTAAATGAAATAATTTTGCCTATTATATTTTCTATATATATAAAATAAAATTTTCAAATGATATCTATATTTGGTTGCAATATATTGGTTGTTAGGAATAAAATTTATAAATAATAGGTAAATAAGATTAAAAATAAATAAATGTAATTTGGGAATTTAGAATTTAAGTTCCGGGGTTTTTGAAAACTTCTTTCAAATGATTTGGAATATAATAATATTGTTATAAGTATTTTCTGATATAAATATTTAATATAATTTAAAAGAAATTGTTTTAAAAGGGATTTGAGAAAATAAGTTTTGTACTTTCCTCTCTGTCGCTGGAAAATAATTTCGGTGATGAGTGCACGCATCATCGACATTCATTTTCGAGTTTCGAAGTGGGAAGACCACTATAGTAATTTACTGCAAAATTGTTAAGAAAATTTTATCATTTTAATTATAATTAGATATATATGTTAAGTGTAGATATCTATCTATTATTTTAAATGATTTAAAATTAAACCCGGAATTTGGTTCTTAAGTTCCAGTTAATTAATAGTACAATTAAGTGTAGCCAATTTAAACCTTTAATTAAAGTAAAAATTTAATACAATAGGAAGATAAGCAATGTAAATAAATGATTGTAAACCTCAGTAAATGGATAAAGGAAGTTCTTTATTTATAAGAATTGATGTTATAAGGTTACAAATTTGGTGTAATTAAAATGTTGCTATTATTAAATATTAGCATTAAATAAATGAATGAAATTAAAAGTAAGTTGAAATTGTAAGTTATAAAACGAATATATAATTAACGAACCGTTAATAAATTGTTTCAAGTATTGTAGTGAATTGAAACATAGGTAATTAATAAATTAAAACCTCTAAAGGAAATAAGAGATTTAATGATAGGTTATAAATGGTATTAAATGAAATTGGAAATTTGTAACCTAGGAAATAAAGATTATTACTAGTGAACATTAAATTTAATTAAAGGATGAGATAAAACTTGTTTAACTTTCAAGTACATCTTTAAAAAAAACATATATAACTTACCAAATAATAAAAGTTGAAATGTTTAATAGGAAATGTAATAGAAATTTGTACAAGTAAGAGTAGGTAATGAAGTATTCAAATGAAATTGCTATTATAAATAAGAATTTAATGTTATAAACTTAGGTTATAATTGGGATTTTACTATAAGAGAATATAATTAATGGCAAGTATGACAAATGAATGATTATAAATTTAAGTAATTAAAGGGTGGATAAATAAGATCATGAAATAATAAACGAATGAATAATAGCAAGTAGTAAGTGAAAATAAATGAGTGTAATATGATAAAGAGAAACTGTAAATTTAAGAAAAGGGTTGAAGTATTTTCTGAATAATATAAAAAGAAAAAAAAATGAAAATAAATGAAGTAATCACTGAATAAATGAAAGAAAGGAAATCAAACAACTAAAGTATGAAATGAATTTATAGTAAGTTAATTTGGTTTGTTGGTTTAAATTGTAATTGTTTGATCTATGGTTGGTTGGGTAAGGAAATTTGAAGTTGTTGGATGAATAAATAATCTATTTTCGTTCCATCTAAGACTGTTGAGTAAGTGATGCACTTGATAATTATTTTTCATTCCGTACAATTTCAAGTTTTGAACCTGAACAACTGTTTGTTTGTTTGATTGAATGGTTGCTTTGTTTTGGGTGTGTATGCTGGTTGTGAAATGGATGGTTGTTGTATTGATTGGGTGTTAATGGTTGAAACCACTTAAATATTTCACTTTATAAAAAAAAAAAAGAATTCCGTAAAATTTTAGACTTAGAATATTTTAAAAAAATGTTTTCCGAGCTTTAGTAATTTAAGTAAAAAGATATAATGATTATAAAACGGGTGTATTTTATTTAAGGAAATAAATTTAATTAATTATTGGTTATAAGTTAAATATTTTGAATAAGATGTATTGTTATTTAATCCTTCTTTTTTTCCCTTCTTTCCCTTTTCGGGGACGAAAAGTTTTGAGTGCGGGAGAGTGTAACGACCTGTATATATAGTGGATTAAAATTTAGTTAAAATTTATAAGTTTGTAATTTAATTTAGTAGAAACTTTAAATTATAAACAAATATTGAAATAAATGCTAAATTTAATTATGTAAATGGTGACTTATGACCTATTAATAGAAATTGGAATAAAATCCAAATGAATTAAGTAGAAAAAGGATTTGATTAATATATATGTTATTTGTTCAAGGTATTGAATAAAAATTTGGAATCCAATTATAATAAATGATAATAACGTTGGTATTAGTTAATAAATAAATTTCAATGCAACACCCATAAATGAATGGAATGAAATGAATGTATGTAAATGTATACTAGGTTATTTATGAAATAGAAGGAAAGAAGAATAAATATCGAATTGATTTATGAATAAATATATATTGAATAGTAATGAAATGTAAAGTAAATGGCGATTGTATAAAATCAATACAAGTTGGTAATGTATAAACCTTAATGAACATTCAAATTTAATAAATTTATTCGAATGTAGGACTTAGTTATAAGCGTAGAATTATGGGTATGATAACAATTAGTATAAATTTCCTAATTAAGTGGCATGACGAAATGGGTGATTTAATTTAGAATTTACATTTAATTTTGATGAAACTATTTATGGTTTACAATAACACAAATTTAAGTAGTAAGGTTTGAGCAAGATGATAAGTAATAACTAAAATAAGGAAATAGCATTAATAAATAAAGTTGGAACAAATAGGATATAGAGAAATAAATGTAAAGATTTAATGTATTAATTTATGTTGGTTTATGATAACGTTACTTGGTGATTAATTATAGAGTAACGGAAGTGTGAACGTAATTAATGAAGCATAGATTTATGGTAGGACTAAATTCGTGGATTTGGGAATTTAAACCCAAAGATTTATTTCTTTTGAGAAATAATACGTAATCAATGCAAATCTAGTAATTAAAAATAAATTGTAAGTCGGTGATTTAGGATTAATGTGAGATAATTGGAAAATTTAACCATTCATATAATTTATTTTGTTTTGTTAATATGATTTAGCTAATAAAGGGAAATTTGTATAAGATGAAGCATGCATGAGAAATGCATTTTAATTCAAATGTTATGTTTACCATTTAATGTATTTACTGAATAGCAAAATGTTAAAATCAATAAACGAAATTTATTGCAATTAATGAGGGATTGAGAGTCTTACAACAACTATTTTGAGTTATATACTTGGTTCCTTTAGTTAAATTTGAAATCATTGCAATAAATATAAATTTAATGTTACGTAAATAAATTTAGGCAATTAATGGAAAATATAGTCTATAAATATATCGGAATTTAATTGATGATAAAAGGTTAATTACAATCAAATGATAAATTGAATAGAAAGAATGAATGGTGATTTCAGTGTAATTATTGAAAGTATAATTTTTAATTTGATGTATATAATAAAAATTGAATTTACGCTGAAACATATGATTGAATCAACATTTATTTGACATCTAACTTTGTGTAAAATCATTGTAAGTGTTTGAGTAATATAAAGATGATAAATTGTAAATTTTTGAATTTAAAAAATAAAATTTGATTTAATCAATTTATTTAATTAATATAAAAATAGCCATTTTGGTCACGGACTCGGATTTCGACGAAACCAGTTTCATCGGATCTGTATCGGTGAATTATTGCAGGGTTTCAAGTTTCATAGCGATCGGACTTGTCGTTTGATCGTACGAACGCGAAACGCCTTGGAATCGATTTAATTGAAATCAATTTGAAAATATTGTTTTCATCATAACTTCTACATACGATCGAATTTTGACGTGAAACCTTTTCCATCGCGTTTAGAATATTTTAAATTACCTATCTGGATATATGGGTTTAACAAATTTCGTTCCGGGGTTAGAACGGGCTTTTTGGGCCATAGTTTGTTCCGTACGTTCATTATCCGGTCTACCTACTCTAATCCAACCCTACTTATAAATAGACGATTATAAACCCTAGCCTCCATCTTCTATCATTTGTCTGTACGTTCTTTTCTTCAACTCCTTCTCCTCCTCAAATGGATGCAAACCTAGATCTATTTCTATTCAAATTTCAAATGAGAATTCAAACATCTCAGAAAAATCCCTAAAAATTATATGTTAAAGTTCTCGAGATACGTAATCTGCTGGTACAGCTCGTTTTTCGTTTTGGTATGTGGTTTGACCAGAAGAAATCGATAAAGTTTCGGCCGTTCGTCATCACCGCGACAAACTTCGTCGGATCGATAAAATATTTCTGGGTTTTATAGAGGTTCCCTAGCGTTGTTCATCGGTGCTATTATCTGGAAGTTTTGACGGCTTGATCTTTGTGAAATCGCGTATTAGGGTTTGGATAAGGGGGCGGCGGCCTGCTCTGGGGGCCACGATGGCAGGTCGCGTGGGTAGGGTTAGGAGCGGCTCGGCGACAGCTTCAGGATGGTGGTGGTGCCGTGTTCAACGGCGGCCTAGGATGGAGGCAAACCACGGTCAAACGTTGGTCAAAGGGGGCACGGATGGGTTCAGGTGCGTATTAGTTGATCTGGGAAGAACGTGAAGATGGCACGCCTGTAGATGACGTGGCACAATTAATTTTGGTTAGCTTTGTTTTAGTTTAAATTTTGTCTTAAATCAAATTTTCGACATAATTTTTGCATACGAACTCCGTTTCACACGAAATTTCTTTTGTTAGGATCGTAATTAAATTCCGGATCTGTTGACGCTGGTTTTGAAAGATTTGGAGACCGTCGAATTTTTGGGTTTAAATTGGATTTGAATTCAATTTAAATCCTAAAGGTTAGTGTTTTAACCCACTCACAACTTCTAAAACTTCTTATGTCTGTTAAATAAATTTTAGATATGAGTAGAAATTTATTTATGATTGTTTGGCATGTTTTATTCAGCATATCGGTTAATTCGCATTTATTTAATTTAACTGTCAATTTAATTCATTTATTGCATATTAATTGACAGTTAGAATTTATTTATTTGCATATAAACTACTAGTTAAACAGTTATAAATTTAATTGAATATAAAATGTTAGTTAATAACTGTCAATTATTTCTTGTTATATTGTATATATATTGATGCTTGTTAAACTTATGATGTTTGAAATAATTTTGATTGATGATGGGTGAATGGATATTTTATTGTATATCATTAAACTACAAGTTATCATGCATTTTTCATTTCATTCGGGATTGTGGTTTGAAATGACATACAACCGCAAAATTTATTTTTAAATTGCGGATTGAAATGATAAATATCTGTATCACTTGACCATAGGATAGAAAATTTTATAAAGGCACCGTGGTCTATATATAAATTATTTTAAAGTGATTTCTATGGTTTGGATGGGATACGGTTTATAAAAAATTTTAATTTTGATATTTTATAAATGTTATTCTTCTATATATATACATATGAAGTTAAAATTTTTGAATTTAAGCTGTGTATAAATCTATTAAATAAAAATGGGAAAATTGAGAAATGGAATTTGATAATTCATATTATATGTTTAAGTTTGGAAAATTTTAAGGTATGATATTTATAACTGGATTTTTCCAAGATAAATTCAAAATGAATACTCTAGTATAATTTAATTGAAGAAAATATTTAATTGCTAGAAATTGGAGTTTTATTTTTGGATTTTACGTAAATATTCAAGACTAAATAATAGAACATTTAATTTGGTTGAAGGAATAAATTCCAACTTTAGTTTTGAAATATTAATACTCCAAATGGATATATATATATATATATATATATATATATATATATATATATATAGAAATTGAAATGGTTTTGGAACTTGAAAGTGATATTTAAATTTTGGTTTAGACTTTAAATAAAGAAATATATTTGTAAAGCCATGGAAATTATTTTCTTTACAAAGTAACCTTAAAGTCAAACCATTTATTTTATATACCGTTGAATATCCAAACCATTCAAGTTTTAGAAGTTATGGTTTTAAAATATATGAATTTCGAAATATTATGCTTTGAAAGTATAAGTCAAATATTTGGTTTCCAGATATTTTAAATTTTAAAGCAGTATGATTTTGGAAAAGAAATATATTTGGATAAAATGATATCATATTGTTTTGGGTTTTAAGATGATATCGTATTCATAGTTTTGAAATGGAATTTTTATTCTGGTTTTAAAGTATAAACTATTTTAAATGACCGCGGTGTTATAATAACGATTGGTTGGCAAAGAGACCGGGATCGGATATGGACATACTCTCTGTCGATACCGAAAACCACTTTGACTAACCGTGTACGCGATGGAGATTCTAGAATGAAGTAGGTTGGTGGCGGCGTTTCCTGTAAGGTAAATACGTGGACCCGACTCCCGTGAGTTGGCATAAGGTGGCTAAAACAGGAGCGATTCTCGGGCCAATGAGGTCATTCCTCTGATCGGACACTCCTCTTCGATATTATACTTTGACTTTGGATTGATTCGATGGCCACTTTTATTTTTGATTTTGGGGGAGTTTGTTCGAGGTGGGCGGCAGCTGCGCGCTGCGCGTTTCCACCGGCCCGGATAGCAATTGGTATATCTACCCTGACATTGCCTAGTTGTGCCGTGTCACCTACCATACCGAGCCTTTACTACGAGTTTTGTTTTGTACCATACCTATGGAGTGCCCTCTGACGACGCCCATTACGGGGGAGATTACGGTACTGTATAGACTATGGGAATATATTCCGTGTTAAGGGCTATATGGGTAACCCCTTAACGCTATTAAAAAGTAAGTTTATTTTATAAATAGACATTATTATAATAGCGCAATATACTACCTAGTAAATAGTTTAACGGACCCTTAGGAGATGTAAATCCCGATCATCTCTTGAGTTACTGTACTCATATTTATTTCTGTTAATTTTACTCACATAAGATCTTTTAGTTCTGACTCGAGTGTTTTTGTCTTTTCAAATTCGCTTGGGTCAGTCCGAGCGTTTCAGGATTTGAAGTTTTAGCTCTGGAGGATGAAGACGAAGATTTGTATTACTATTATCTACTATTATTCCACTACACTCATATTTTTCCGCTGCATTGTTATTGGTATGTGTAACTCTGATATGTATTATATAAATGTTTGTAAACAGTTTTATAAACTGTATATTTTATTATTATATTTTATCCTTCCGCTGTGAGATTCTATTTTGTTTTATTTCTTCTCTGTTTTTCTTATTTACCCCATAACAATCCGCCTTTCCGTATGGTTTGAATCGACATGTGTGTCGGTTTAAAGTGTGCAAAAAGGCGGGATGTTACATCACACCTCCGATCGGACATGCTTCTTCTATATAATATTATGACTTTGTTATTGATTTGTTGGCCACCCCTCGATTTGATTATAGAAGTGTGTTCCGAGGTGGGCGGTAGTAGCTGCTATGCTTTACCATCAGCCCGGTTCTGCAAATGGTAGAATCCTACTCTAGCATTGCCTCACGTGCCTTGTCACATGCCTTATCGTGCCCATTACGAGTTTGGTTTATACTGTACCTATGGAGTACTCTATGATTATCTCATCAGTTTAGTGGGGCTTGAAGTATCTATATAGGCTATAAGAATATATAAAAATGTGTTAAGGGGAAAATGGGTAACGCTTTAACGCTAGTTTAGTACTTTATATTACTATAGGCACTATTGTAATAGTGTATTGTACTATGTATGTAGGTAGTTTAACGGATCCTTAGGAGATGGACTCCCGAACATCTATAAAGTTATTGCGCTTATGTTAGACATTGGATAAGAGATGTCAAAACTCGTAAACTTCTCTGATGCCGTTACACTCATATTTATTTACTGTTGATTTATCTTACATAATATCTTTTAGTTCCGACTCGAGTTTTTTGTCTTTTCAATTCGTTCGGTTCAGTCTGATCTTTTCATGTATCGATGACTGATTTTTGGTGGACGAAGACGGAGATTTGTATACTATTATTATTTATTATATTTATCCCACTCCTTCATGTTGTTCCGCTACATTATTTATTTATTACTACTATATGTACTCTAATCTATATTGAAAAATGTAATCAAATGTTATTTGAAAAACAGATTCATGAACTGTTTATCTGATTATTATATTTTGTCATTCCACTATGAGATTTTGTGTTCTATTTTCTTTTTTTTCTTATTTACCCTATAATAATCGTCCCTTTCGAATGGTTTGGGTTTGACATGTTTGGTTTATTGTCGGTTTAAATCATCCAAAATGGTGGGTCATTACATTTAGTATTAGAGCAAGGTTTAGATATAACCTTAGCTTTGTGGGGTCTGACTCATTAAAATTAGGCTAGTAATACCCTAGAATGGGTCCTTGAGTGTATATATATGAGAGAGCATATTTTTTGTGTTATAAAAGGTTTTGTATTGTTCTAATTTGTTTTGTTTAGTATTTATAAATTTTGGTCGGTATATAGGATGCTGTGGCATTGATGGAAACTTCTAAACACTTAATAGGACAAACCGACACAATATTGCTTTGAAATATTGCTAAATAAAATAATTTTGCCTAGTATTACATTTTGTAGATAAAAGAAAATCTTTATAAATGTATATAATTATATGCGATATGTTTGGTTGTTTTTTAGGAAGTGAAATTTATGAATATTAGTTACAAAATGGGATTGTAAATAAAACGAAAATAGATTGAAAATTTGGAACTTAAGTTCCGGGATTATGAATTTTTTTCAAAGGATTTTGGAATATAACATTAGTATTATTTGGAAGTATTTTCTGATATAAATATTTAAATGTTATTTGAAAGAAATTTTTAAAGAAATTTTTAAAGGAATTAAGTTAATCCTCTCTCTCGTTGGAAAATAATTTCGGTAAAGAGTGCACACATCATTGTCGTTCATTTTCGAGTTTCAAAAAGGGAAGGCCACTATGGTAGTTTTACTACACATTTGTTTTGATAACAGAACGTAATTTTCCAAATATGGTTTGATATATAAAAGATGAGATTATATATATTATTTTAAAATGATTTAAAAATTGATCCAATATTTAGTTCTCAAGTTCTATAAATTAGAGATTTCAATTATTTTAATGAAATGAAATCTCAACTAATCTAATAAATGGAAGCTTCTAAAATGAGTGAAATAAGAAATTAGAAGCCAAATAATTATGGTTTATATAAGAAAATGAGAATTTGTAACTTGTAAATCGAAGATATGAAAATTTAGAAGATGCAATTATTGAAATTTTTTGTTAACTAAATAAATAGATAAACTTGCGTAACATTCGATTACATTCTAAAATATTTATATATATATAACTTACCAAAATGTTAATTTTTTAATGATAAATAGAAATATGTAATGGAATATTGTAAAAGTAAAACTTAAAATAATGAAAGTGTTCAATGGAATTATGTCTAATTAAAAATTAAGATGTATAAGAATGTTATAAACTTAAGTTAATAATCTAAAATGCTAGTAATTATAATTAATAAAAGGGTGAATACTGTAAGCATATGATTACAAACTTAAGTTAATGATTGAAATCATTCATAAAGTAAAAGTGAATAGTAAAAGCAAATACTATATATGAGAGAAATAAATGTGAAAAGAGAAGGAGTTCAAATATAATAAATTAATTCACAAATGAATAATGATATGAAAGGAAATCAAAGTAAATAATAACCGTGAATAAAATTTTGCAAGGAGACCTACTTAATACTTTAAGAATTTATTTTGGATCATCCAATAATAATGGCAATAACTTATGAAAGCAAAGGAATGTAAGTTAACGAAAAAATTGCATTGCATGAATGAATGGGAAATGAATTTTGTTGGCAATGAATGTAAATTTATGGAAATAAGCATAGTATGAATAAATGAAACTGAAGAACTATAAATAATATGAAAGGAGATTAATAAGAATAAACCTACATGACATTTGAATTTATTGGTTGTCTGGCTTATAGGATGTTTGGAAAGTGATACTTTAAATTGTTTAGGATGTATAAATAATATTTTAAGTTTTATCTAAGAATTTTGAATGTATGGTATACTTAGTAATTTTATTTATCATTTTATACGATTAAAGGTTTCTAAACCCAAATAAACCATTTGTTTTGGTTTCTATGGATGGATGGTTGATTTCTTTGATTTGTATGTGATGATTTTATGGTTTTGTTTGTAAGTGCTTGTTGTTATGTTGCGTTGATTTGGTTATTATTGATAAAGGCAACTTAAATCTCTTTTGCATAATTATTAACTTCTTTGGATTATATAAGTGAAATACGGGCTATGGAAGCAATAACTAATGCTTTTGGTTTCGTAAATAAGCATTGTTTTCCCGACAAATAGGAACGTTTTCGAATTACGATTTTATTGCGATATTATATTGTTTTCCCATGGTTTACGATATATTATTTTGAAATATGTGATATATATTGTTATTATTATTTCTCCCAGACATCTCCATACAAATGAGACTCTGTCAAAATTTTCCGTGAATTTTGGATATAGGAAATTTTGTGAAAAATAGAAATGTTTTTCAAACTTTTATTGAATTGAATATGAAAGGATTTAGTTATTTATAACTTGACATATTTTATTTAAATTATTTAATTATGTAAATTAAATATTTATAAAGTTAATATTTTGAATAAGATATATTAGTTCCTTATTCTTTCTTTTCCATTTTCGAGGACGAAAAGTTTTGAGTGGAGGAGAGTGTAACGACCCGTAATTTTCGATAATTAAATTTATTAACTAAATAAGTTTTGGAATTTAATGTTGTGAAATTAAAAAATTTAATATTTAATATTGAGAGAAATAACTAGAGTGTAATGTTAGTAATGTTAATTTAAGGCAATTGACAACTATTGTAATGCAATTTCAATTGATTGAAATGATTGTAAACATAAATTTTTGCTATATATTGTAAATAAGAAAATAAACCAAATTTGTATTAATTGGTGAAATAATGTGTAACTAGTTTTAATTGGATAAAATCAGCATTACGTAAGTAGTCATAACAATTGTTTGTAACTAATAAACTTATAAATGTGATTAAATTAAGAAAAAGATGACAATTGTTATTTGTTACCTATTTATTTAATCTATCGAATTAAATTTGAAATCAATTGCATTTAAATGTAATTAAATATTACATTAATATGAATTAAGATGATAAACATATAACATTAGTGTAATAAGATATAAATCAATGTTAATTATATCCATAAGATGAAAATTTATTGAATAATAAGATGAAAAATCCAATAAATCAATTTATTGGAATTTAAATTATAATTAATGGGTATATTTCAATTGAATTAAATACTGTAAGGAGTGAAATAATTTACATTAAATTTGATTTGGGAAATGGGTTTTGAAAAGAATGTTAATTTCTCTGTAATTAAAAATGATAAAAATTGTCAGTTATTGAGTTTAAATTTAAAAAGTGATATAATCAATTTAATAGTAATTTATTTAATTAACGTGAAAATAGCCATTTTGGCCACTGTCCTTGACCTGAATTTCGATGAAACCAGTTTCATCTAATCCGTAACGGTGAATTATATTAGGATTTCAAGTTTCATAGCGGTCAGACTTGTTATTTGATCGTATGGGCTTGAAACATGTAGAATCAATTTAATTGAATTCAGTTGAAATAAGCCGATTTTAAAAGCTACATTCTTCATATGATGGAATTGGTACTTTAACCTATTCCATTGAGTTTAAAAATATTGAAAACATCCATTTTAATATATAGAATGACCTACTTCTGTTTCGGGGTCAGAACGGGCTTTTTGGATCGCGTAGTCATTTAAATCAACCCAATATTGTCCATTCATTTCTAATTTAGATCTGCCTATATATAAGCTGTTATAAGCCTTATTGTTTCTTATTTTTTATTTCTATACGTACTATTACTTCTACTCATTCCTTCTTCTCAAACGACAGAATATGAAACTCAAAATCCCAATTGTATTTCTCAAATTGATTTCATAATTCAAACTCCTCCAAACCATGACATATTATATATCGATTTGAAGCTCTTGTCGAGCGCATTCTAGATCTACTATTTGTTTTTCGATTTGGGTCTCTGTACCTAGAATTTGAAGGTTAAATCTCAGCCATTCATTGGGGTTTGATCATCATCGACGGATCGTCGAATCGAAGATACCATCGCGTAGAGGAGGACACACGTAGTTCATAGGTGCAGTTCATATGGCGAATCATTGGTTGGATCGGAGGCAAAATTTGTTTAGGCTTTTTGGATTTATGGCACTGGCTGGATTGTCTAAGGTCGACAAAGGGTCATGAGGCCGGGACATAGCCGGTAGGGGCGGCGAACTTTGGGCGGCAGTGTTGAGGCATATGGTGGCGAGTAAGCGGAGGAGGCGCGATCAATCGAGGCGGTTGGAGTTAGTTTGGAACGCAATCTGTACGTGTACGGTTTGAACGAGAATCTTGTGCTTGGGGAAGGTGATGACATGGCTCGGTTTCTATTTTATTTTATTTTTATTTAATTTGAAATTTATATGTTCTAATACCCATATCATTTTCATACGGGGTCAGATTTGCACGCGGTTTGTTCCCTACGATCGTATCGAAATTTCAGACATTTTGAAACTAGTTTGGATGAATTCTGAGACTGTTCAAATTTACGCCTTATTTTGGATTTCAAATTGATTTGAAATCAAAGATGCATGTTTTAATCCACTCACAACTACTAAATTGTCTTATGTTAGTTAAATTGAATTTACGTTGTGATTAAAATTTGATTGGTTGATGTTTGGTATATTTAAACTATCATCCTAGTTAAATATGACCTTTATTGAATTTAATTTCTATTAAATTTAATATTGAATATTAATTGTCAATTAAATACCTGTTATTAATAATATGTTAATTGTCATTATTGATTGGTTGATTTGAATGATGATTGTGATGGATGTTTGATTATTGATATTGTATGACCGGATATTATATTTTACATTGTTATAACAGTGCAAGTCCCCTATGGGTTGAAATGGCATATACCCAAACTATCTGATAGATTAGGGATAAATCATTATGGGTTGAAATGATAAACTCGAGCGATTTCATGGATTTGAAATTTAATTTGGGATTATAAGTTGAAATGATATATACCCGTAAATATAAAAAAAATGGCGGATTGAAATGATAAATATCTGTATCACTTAACCATGGGGTAGAAAATTATATACGGGCACTGGATTGGTTAAATTAAATGATTTTAAATCCTTAAACTTTGAATTTAGTTAAATGATGTTTTGAAATAATTGGATTTATATAAACTGAATTATTTTTGAAAATACAAGCTTTAAATTTTGAAATTAGAATTGGTCTAAGGAATAGTTTAAAGAAATTAAATTGAAATTTTAAAGTTGAATTTGAAATATAAATGAAATTTATCGAAATTGAGTTATTGAAAACGTTTACAAATGTAACTTTGAAATCTACTAAATTTGAAATAGTTTGGGTTTATTGTCGAATCGGGATTTGAAATCGATATTGATTAAATGGTTTAAATGGGAATTTGAATTAAAGGAAAAAAATTAGTTGTTGATTCGAAAGATGGACATGGCCCAGATGTGTTGAAATGAAAGAAATAGTTCAATTTCATAATAATTTCAAATTTTCCATTTTAATATAAACTGTTTAAAAATATATTATTTTAAATCCTGATTATTAAAATTTTCAAACTATTAAACTCGTTTCCACCGATTGCTGGCCGCAACGCGCCCCTCCTAACCACGAGTTCCCCTACCCCACGACGAACCACCGACCGCGTTGACCAAAACCGAGCTGCCACCACTGAAATTTCAGCCCCAAAATCACGATTTGTCGTAGATCCAACCGTTAACTCTCCGAATGAATCCCATGGATGCGAAGCACGCGTCAATCTCCACCAAACCCAGAAAGCAATTGATGATCCGTCGTAGTTGATTACGACGAGATGAAAGGCCGAGAATTCTTTGATTTTTACTGCTCAAACGCCAATCCAAAACTAGAAACGAACACCACCAGTGAATTACGTAAATCGAAAGCTTCAACATAAATTTATTCTGAATTTTTCTGAGGTGTTTGAATTTTTAGGCTTTGGATTTGATTTTTTTTGAAATTTGAATCTAGATCTAGGGTTTGCAGCCATTGGAAAGAGAATGAGTTGAGGAAATGAACGTACAACCAAATGAGAATAGATGGAGGCGTGGGTTTACAACTGAGTTTATATAGGTAGGTTAGAGATTTGAATAGATGGATCCGATAAACAAACGTGCTAACGCTAACGTGGCCCAAAAAGCACGTTCTGACCCCGGAACGAGATTGGGTAAACCCATATATCAAAATAGGTATTTTAAAATATTCTGAACGCAATGGAAAAAGTTTCACATCCAAATTCCATCGTATGAAGAAGTTATGCTGAAATCAATATTTTCAAATTGATTTCAAATTGATTTCAATTAAATCGATTTCAAGGCGTTTCGCATTCGTACGATCAAACTTACATGTCCGATTGCTACGAAACTTGAAACCCTACAATAATTCACTGTTACGGATCCGATGAAACTGGTTTGGTCGAAATCCGAGTCCGTGACAAAAATGGCTATTTTTATATAATTTAAATAAATTAAACAAATTGATTAAATCCAATTTTATATTTTAAATTCTAAAATTGAAAATCTTATCATCTTTATATTACTCAAACATTTACAATTATTTTAACAAATTTAAATGTCCATATAGAGAAGATAAATTTATCAATTCCAAATGTTAATCTCTGCAACAACCCACATATTTATCGATTTTATATTTAAATATTTTATTTAAATATTTTATCGTTAGTCGGATTTTAGTCCGAAAAGCTACTTTTTGCATACGGTCGAGTTAGGACTCGGGACCACTCCCATTGAGTTTAAAATGCCGTTTGCGACCTTTTTGAGTATAAGCTTCGATATGTTTGGAGAAAGTTGATTTTTGCTACTTTTCACTTTAGGTTTGGTTTTTGGGCTCAGCCCTATGTTAACTTATACTCCAAAACTGAACCACTCTCCCCATTCTCCCTCACTTCTTTCTCTTTTCAGTTTTCTTAGCTTTAATGGTGGGAGAGACTGGAAACTAAAACTCCAAAACCCTAGTTTCTCTTGCAAATCAAATTCCAAGCTCCAAACTCAAGAAGAACCCATTGGTAAGCTTCTCTTCTTCTTCTCCAACTCATTCTCTTACCAATTTCAGAAATTCCTAAACCTAATTTTGGGAATGTTCTTGTTTTTGAGCTTAGATTCAAGCTCAATTGGGTTGTGTTAAAGAGAGGGTAATTCTCCATTTGCTTTCAAGCTTCTTCTTGTTTGATTTTGTGAAAAGGTGAGATTTTTATCTCACATCTATGCTTATACTTATCTTCGGATGTTAGGTATGAATTCCTAACACTTATTCGTGTGTATTAGCTCTTGGTTTGGATTGATTTGGTGAAAATCCTAACTTTTGGTGTTTTGGGTTCAATTCCTTAAAAATTATAGCTTTGAGGATCAAATGTATTTTTGGTGATGCATCGAGGAGCCAATAGGGCCGGGTAGCCGTTAGGCATAATTCTCTTGCGTCCGTGCTCGTTCGGTTGCGAATTGATGGAGGTTTCATATCAATACATGGGCATAAATAGGCAGAGCATCAGGTTCGGCCGACCGACCCCCTGGTCCGGTCCACCGACCTGATGCCAAGTGCATAAGCACTTTCTGTTTTAGGGTCCGGTCGACCGACTACAGGGGTTCGGTCGACCGACCTGACGCCGAGGAGTTTTTCAATACAGGGTTCGGTCGACCGAACACTGTATGTCGGCCGACCGACCTGATGATTTTTGCCTACTTGGCCTTATTGCTTGAATTTCCAACTTAAATCGATTCGTGTTGTTTCCTATTGATTGTTATCAATTATTATGACTTTGATGACTCCTTTTTAGGGATTTTTGAATATCCATTTCGATGGATTCTTTATCGGTTTCGTTGGATATATATTCACATCTTCGTGTGTGAATTTTAGTGATTGATTGTTCCTACAATCTTCTTTGTGATTTGTCACTTTAAAAATATAAAGGTTTTCTATACTAGTAGTAAATATCAAAACTCTTTCCTCAAACGATTTCAACACTATTTTAATACCAAATTCGTTTATAAAACCGTTTTCCAATCTATAAGTATATATAAACCTTTACCTCACTCGTATGAGAAATCCAATTAAACGACTTAGTAAAACAAGTGGTATTAAACGCTTGCGTTCACTTTGTTGGTTAATTCTTGGACTTGTTCGATTGAATCTCTTGTGACAATTTTATAGTGGAGATCTACAGTTTGTTCGTAAATATTTAAGTTAAGCAAGTGGTTATGGGACATGAAGCTAAACTCATATATTTACTAGCTTAGTGTAATTGACACTTCTCGTTGATCATGACGATCATCTTTGTGATTTAGACTAGCAATGTGCGATGTCTCTTTGTCCGCGAGGGAGACTAAACCCCGTTTTGTGGAGTTTCGACTCAATTTGTGATGGGGTAGCGACCCATGGTCTTCGGGCCGTTTGTGGAGCTTCGGCTCAATTTGTGATGGTTAGCGACCATGGAATTAGCGTTCCGTTTGTGATACACGTGTTGGTGAGCTTTATGCTCCCGTTTGTGATAGGCCTCCCCCTTTTGTGATTTCTGGATTTCTTGTGTAGATTTCTAGAATTTGCGTTTCACCAATTTTTCGTGATTTCCATTGATAAGCCTTATCGATTTTTGTGCATTGGTGAATTTGTGTGTCATTGACTTTAGTGATTTCTGGATTTCTTATGTAGTCTTCTGGAATTTGTGCGTCATTGACTTTTGTGATTGACATTGATATTATCGTCAATATTTGTGGTTTGATGAACGAAATAAAGAGTATGACACTTCTTTGATTCTTGTGTAGATTTTGTGATATTGATTAATCTCTTGTTGATTATCAACTACTTATATATCACAGCTTGGCCTTGTGATTATTATGTGTTTAGTCATAGCTCTGATTCTATATCGTTTCATCTGATATTTATAGTTAGACTGATCCGTTTATTATTTTCTTATTAAATAATACTCGGGTCAGACCGAGATGTTACATGTGCTTCAGCTTGACTTCTCTCTTGGGATTGATTTCTCTGACTTTTGGTTGACTACTTAGATTAGTAGTTTTTGTTGTATACATTAGAGATATAGACTCCATAATGTATACTTATTCTTTTGTGTAGTTCGTGTAACTATTCTTTTGTGATGTTGTGGATCTTTTCAGACCACTACTCTGATGTACACTTTTATGTGTAGAATTCATATCTTATTCCGCCTTTGTGATATGAATTGTCTGTGACTGATTTATGTTATGTTTATTCCTATATTTGTTTTTCCGAAGATATTTATAGCCACTGTGTAGTAGCTTTGAGTTTGTGTCGGTATGTCGGATTTCCTCTGGATAAAGCATTGCATGTTATACTATCTGACATATCGGTGCTCGCGCAAAGAAATTACACGGATGGTCGCTCCTCAACAGCCTTATTCTCCGTGCTAGTTGACAGCATTCACCGTAATGTTCTTGGCTAGCGTGGGTATAGAGGTGGGGCGTCACAGCTTGGTATCAGAGCCAAACTTCGGAACAATTTGGAATATTATAACAAGGATCATCGTCCTAAGTCTTTCTTAGGAGTCATGCTTTAGGATTTAATTCTAGTCTTCGTACCGATTCGTCCTATTTTCCTTATGATTCCTTGTTTTGTCTATCAAGATTGCTTGATATTCAATTTGGTGAATAACCTTTTTCTTCTTCTTCATTCTTTCTAAAGGAAGAGAAATGTCTAGACCAGGCCGTCCTAGAGCCGTACCGTCTAGCACTCCACCCCAAGATGGAGTTTTTATGACTGCTCAACAGCTTCTTGATTTAGTGACCAATGCTCAAGCAGCCGGAGCTAACCCGGAACCTACTCACCCAAAGTCGGGATTTGCACGCTTGTGTAGCGATTACACTAATTTGGGTGGGGAGCCATTCAAAGGTTCCGAAACTGTTATTGAAGTACAGGCTTGGCTAAGGTCATGCGATCGAATCTTTTCTCGCATGAATCTTATTGACCTTCACCGAGTTCAGGTGGCCTCAAGTATGCTCCGAGAAAGAGCATTGGACTGGTACGAGCTTCTTATTTCTGAAACTAATGAAGCGGATCTCACTTGGGAGAAATTCCGAGAACGCTTCGAGTTGAAATTCGTATCGGAAGCTGAGAAAGTGACATTGGCTCGACGATTTATAGACCTTGTTCAAGGTGAGTCCTCCGTGACTGATTACGTCGCCTCCTTCGAGTCGCTTTCCAAATATGGGGTTGAATACATCAACACCCCTCTGAAGAAGAATCAGAGATTCGTTTATGGCTTAAACAAAGATCTCAAGAAGCCATTACTTCTAAAATTAGAAATTTCTTTCGACCAACTTGTTGATATCGCTCTTCGTCTTGAAGAGGTGGATAGGGAGAATGATGTTGAAGTGGTGGGTTCCAAACCAAACTTCAACAACAAGAAGAGGCCAAACAAATTCAAAGGCCCTTATCCCAATAAGAAAGGGAAGCAAGCAACCTCCGTGGCAAAGACTTCTTCCTTTGGTCGTGGGGAATGCTATAATTGTGGTTCGAAGGACCATTATGCGAACAAGTGCCCAAATTCTCTCTCTTGTCGCTACTGCAAAGTTCCCGGTCATGTTATATCTTCGTGCCCCAAACTTCAAGGCAAGAAAGAGGGAAAGCTTAATGTTGCTCAAGCCCCTGGCAACACATCTCGTGGCCAAGGTATTTCTCATTCTATTCTGGATGGAATTATTTTATTTCGTGATCATCCTATTCGAGTTCTTTTTGATACGGGTGCGTCCCATTCTTTTATATCAAAAGAGCTTGTTGATACTTTTTCCTTGGATGTTTTGTGTTTAATGACTTCTTTGAGAATTGCGAATCCGGTTGGTGGATCCGCAACAATCAGTTTATTGTGTAAAGATGTCGAGATTATTTTGTGTGATTTTTCTTTCCGAGCCGATTTGCATGTCATGCGTTATTTAGGCTTTGGAATGATTTTGGGAATGGATTGGCTTAACCGTTATGAAGCCCATATCCTATCTCCTGAGCGGACTATTCATCTTCGACATCCTCAATCTGTTAAGCAGATTTCTATTAATCTTAAAAAATTCAGATACCAGCTTGGTTGCATCTTTGTATTCTTTAAATCCTCGTGATGACGATGATGATGATGAGGGTGATATTATTTCTCTTATTCACGTCGTTCGTGAATTTTCCGACTTATTCGAGCAGTTTTAGGATTACCACCTAAGCGAGCAATTGAGTTCAGAATTAATCTTATTCCTGGAGCTCAACCTATCACTCGTCCTCCGTATCGTATGTCCAATAAAGAAAATGAGGAGATGCGTAAACAATTATCTGAATTGGAGACGAAGCAATTTATTCGCTCTAGTTCTTCGCCTTGGGGAGCTTCGGCTATTTTTGTGAAGAAATCCGATGGTACACTTAGGCTTTGCGTTGACTACCGCAAGCTTAATGATCTTACTATCAAAAATAAATATCCTCTACCTCGGATTGATGATCTATTCGATCAACTTAGTGGTGCTAGAGTCTTTTCACAATTGGACTTGGCTACCGGTTTTCATCAGCTTCGTATTGCAGAGGATAACATTCCTTTGACATCGTTCCGTACTCGGTATGGATCTTATGAATGGCTTGTTATGCCATTTGGGTTAATGAATGCCCCGGCTTATTTCGTTGACTTAATGAATCGAGTTTTTAAAGACTTTCTCGACCGGTTTGTTCTCATCTTTATCGATGATATTCTTGTGTATTCTAAAACCGAGGAGGAGCGTGAAAAACATCTTCGGACTGTGTTGAAAACTCTTAGGAGTAATCAATTAAAGGCAAAATTTTCTAAGTGCCACTTTTGGCAATCTCGTGTGAAGTTTCTCGGTCATATTATTTCCGAATCCGGAATTTCCGTGGATCCTTCAAAGATTGAAGCGATTCAAGATTGGAAGAGACCGGAGAGTGTGACAGAGATTCGTAGTTTTCTCGGCTTGGCGGGCTATTACCGTCGTTTTATCAAAGACTTTTCTAAGGTTGCCATGCCTCTCACTAGCTTAACGAAGAAAGGTGTTAAATACATTTGGTCGGACAAATGTGAAGCTTCTTTTCAGAAATTAAAAGAACTCCTTTCTGATGCTCCTATTCTCGTTATTCCCGAGGGGAATCAGGATTTCGTTGTTTATACCGATGCTAGTCGCGTTGGTTTGGGTGCCGTTCTTATGCAAAAAGAACGTGTTATTGCTTATGCTTCTAGGCAATTGAAGCCTGCCGAGTCTAGATATGCCACTCATGATTTAGAGCTCGCGGCTATTGTTTTTGCTCTCCGTATTTGGCGTCATTATCTTTTAGGAGAGAAATTTGTTCTTTATACCGATCATAAATCCTTGAAGTATTTATTCTCTCAAAAGGAACTTAATTTGCGTCAACAGCGTTGGCTCGAATTTCTTGCACCATATGATCTTGATATTCTTTATACTCCCGGTAAGGGTAATCGTGTCGCCGATGCTCTTAGCCGTAAACAACAAGCTGTTGTTTCTATGATGATATCCGAATGGAACGATCTCGAGATCTTATCCATTTGTGAGATTCGAGAGCGCATTTCCGATTTATGCTCATCATTTGTTTTATGTAGCCTTAAGGCTCATCCTTCTCTTTTAGACCGCATTCTTGAAGCTCAAGGGCTAGATCCCGACTTGGCTCTTCTTGGCCAAAATATTAGGGATAAAATTGATATTGAAGGTTTGAAAGACTTTGATATCGATTCTCGTGGCGGCATTCGGAAATTTGGTAGACTTGTCGTGCCAAATATTGGTGATCTTCGTAAAGATATTTTAGAAGATTCACATCGTTCTAAATTTACCATTCATCCCGGTAGTAGTAAAATATACGCGGATATGAAGCGACTTTATTATTGGGAGGGAATGAAACATGACATCGCTAACTTCGTTAAGCGTTGCATGACTTGCCAACTCGTTAAGGCCGAACATCAAAGGCCCGGTGGGTTATTGCAACCTTTGGAAATTCCAATTTGGAAGTGGGACAGTATTTCCATGGACTTTATAGATGGCCTTCCCCGTTCTCGTTCGGGTCATGATAGCTTATGGGTAATTGTTGATAGACTTACTAAATCCGCCCATTTTATTCCCGTTCGGTCTAACCGAACCGTTCCTCTTTTGGCCAAACTTTTTGTTAAAGAGATTGTTAAATTACATGGTGTTCCTACTTCAATTTTTAGCGATCGTGATCCATTGTTTACTAGTGGATTTTGGAAGAGTCTTCAAAAAGCTTTAGGAACGAAGCTTAATTTTAGCACCGCTTATCACCCCCGGTCCGATGGACAAACCGAGCGTGTGAATCAAACTCTTGAAGATCTTCTTCGTGCTTGTGTGCTTGATTTCGGTGGAAGTTGGGAAGATCATATTTCACTTGTTGAATTTTTCTATAATAATAGCTTCCAATCTAGTATTGGTATGGCACCTTTCGAGGCACTCTACGGAAGGCCATGCCGATCTCCTTCTTGTTGGCTTGAGGCCGGTGAGAAGCTGGCTTTAGGTCCAGATTTTATTCGTGATTCCACCGAGAAGATTGAACTTATTCGACATAGGATGAAAGAAGCCCAGAGTAGACAAAAATCCTATGCCGATAACCGGAGAAGGAAGTTAGAATTTTCTGAGGGAGATCTTGTGTTCATTCGTGTTTCACCTATGAAAGGTTTTGTACGTTTCAGTCAATCGGGAAAATTGGCGCCTCGATATATTGGGCCATTTCCTATCATTGAACGTATTGGTTCCATGGCTTATCTCCTTTTATTACCGGCTCAGTTTTCTGCTATGCATGACGTGTTTCACGTTTCTCAACTTCGGAAATGTCTTCGAGATTCCGATTCTGTTCTTGAGTCCAGTGTTGTGGAAGAGATTGAAGTTTCGCCTAATTTAACTTATGAGCAACATCCTATTCGTATTATTGCTTCGAAGGTCAAGCGACTTCGAAATAAAGATGTTCCGCTTGTTAAAGTTCAATGGTCTTCAAATCCTAAGGATTGTTCTTGGGAATCTAGAGAGTACATCGAGCGTACACATCCGGACTTACTTTCTCGTGCTCTTTGAGGTGAACTTCTTATTTCAAACTTCTTTTGTGTTGAATATGCTTTTATGGTTGTTACTATATATATATCTTCTTCTTAAATATTGCGAGGACGCAATTTCTTTAAGGAGGGGAGTCTGTAACAACACGCATATTTATCGATTTTATATTTAAATATTCTATTTAAATATTTTATCGTTAGTCGGATTTCAGTCCGAAAAGCCACTTTTTGCATACGGTCGAATTAGGACTCGGGACCACTCCCATTGCCGTTTGCGACCTTTTTGAGTATAAGCTTCGATATGTTTGGAGAAAGTTGATTTTTTCTACTTTTCACTTTAGGTTTGGTTTTTGGGCTCAGCCCTATGTTAACTTATACTCCAAAACTGAACCACTCTCCCCATTCTCCCTCACTTCTTTCTCTTTTCAGTTTTCTTATCTTTAATGGTGGGAGAGATTGGAAACTAAAACTCCAAAACCCTAGTTTCTCTTGCAAATCAAATTCCAAGCTCCAAACTCAAGAAGAACCCATTGGTAAGCTTCTCTTCTTCTTCTCCAACTTATTCTCTTACCAATTTCAGAAATTCCTAAACCTAATTTTGGGAATGTTCTTATTTTTGAGCTTAGATTCAAGCTCAATTGGGTTGTGTTGAAGAGAGGGTAATTCTCTTTCAAGCTTCTTCTTGTTTGATTTTGTGAAAAAGGTGAGATTTTAATCTCACATCTATGCTTATACTTATCTTCGGATGTTAGGTATGAATTCCTAACACTTATTCGTGTGTATTAGCTCTTGGTTTGGATTGATTTGGTGAAAATCCTAACTTTTGGTGTTTTGGGTTCAATTCCTTAAAAATTATAGCTTTGAGGATCAAATGTGTTTTTGGTGATGCATCGAGGAGCCAATAGGTCCGGGTAGCCGTTAGGCATAATTCCCTTGTGTCCGTGCTCGTTCGGTTGCGAATTGATGGAGGTTTCATATCAATACATGGGCATAAATAGGCAGAGCATCAGGTTCGGCCGACCGACCCCCTGGTCCGGTCGACCGACCTGATGCCAAGTGCATAAGCACTTTCTGTTTTAGGGTCCGGTCGACCGACTACAGGGGTTCGGTCGACCGACCTGATGCCGAGGAGTTTTTCAATACAGGGTTCGGTTGACCGAACACTGTATGTCGGCCGACCGACCTGATGATTTTTGCCTACTTGGCCTTATTGCTTGAATTTCCAACTTAAATCGATTCGTGTTGTTTCCTATTGATTGTTATCAATTATTATGACTTTGATGACTCCTTTTTAGGGATTTTTGAATATCCATTTCGATGGATTCTTTATCGGTTTCGTTGGATATTTATTCACATCTTCGTGTGTGAATTTTAGTGATTGATTGTTCCTACAATCTTCTTTGTGATTTGTCACTTTAAAAATATAAAGGTTTTCTATACTAGTAGTAAATATCAAAACTATTTCCTCAAACGATTTCAACACTATTTTAATACCAAATTCGTTTATAAAACCGTTTTCCAATCTATTAGTATATATAAACCTTTACCTCACTCGTATGAGAAATCCAATTAAACGACTTAGTAAAACAAGTGGTATTAAACGCTTGCGTTCACTTTGTTGGTTAATTCTTGGACTTGTTCAATTGAATCTCTTGTGACAATTTTATAGTGGAGATCTACAGTTTGTTCGTAAATATTTAAGTTAAGCAAGTGGTTATGGGACATGAAGCTAAACTCATATATTTACTAGCTTAGTGTAATTGACACTTCTCGTTGATCATGACGATCATCTTTGTGATTTAGACTAGCAATGTGCGATGTCTCTTTGTCTGCGAGGGAGACTAAACCCCGTTTTGTGGAGTTTCGACTCAATTTGTGATGGGGTAGCAACCCATGGTCTTCGGGCCGTTTGTGGAGCTTCGGCTCAATTTGTGATGGTTAGCGACCATGGAATTAGCGTTCCGTTTGTGATACACGTGTTGGTGAGCTTTATGCTCCCGTTTGTGATAGGCCTCCCCCCTTTTGTGATTTCTGGATTTCTTGTGTAGATTTCTAGAATTTGTGTTTCACCAATTTTTCGTGATTTCCATTGATAAGCCTTATCGATTTTTGTGCATTGGTGAATTTGTGTGTCATTGACTTCAGTGATTTCTGGATTTCTTGTGTAGTCTTCTGGAATTTGTGCGTCATTGACTTTTGTGATTGACATTGATATTATCGTCAATATTTGTGGTTTGATGAACGAAATAAAGAGTATGACACTTCTTTGATTCTTGTGTAGATTTTGTGATATTGATTAATCTCTTGCTGATTATAAACTACTTATATATCACAGCTTGGCCTTGTGATTATTATGTGTTTAGTCATAGCTCTGATTCTATATCGTTTCATCTGATATTTATAGTTAGACTGATCCGTTTATTGTTTTCTTATTAAATAATACTCGGGTCAGACCGAGATGTTACAGGTGCTTCAGCTTGACTTCTCTCTTGGGATTGATTTCTCTGACTTTTGGTTGACTACTTAGATTAGTAGTTTTTGTTGTATACATTAGAGATATAGACTCCATAATGTATACTTATTCTTTTGTGTAGTTCGTGTAACTATTCTTTTGTGATGTTGTGGATCTTTTCAGACCACTACTCTGATGTACACTTTTATGTGTAGTATTCATATCTTATTCCGCCTTTGTGATATGAATTGTCTATGACTGATTTATGTTATGTTTATTCCTATATTTGTTTTTCCGAAGATATTTATAGCCACTGTGTAGTAGCTTTGAGTTTGTGTCGGTATGTCGGATTTCCTCTGGATAAAGCATTGCATGTTATACTATCTGACATATCGGTGCCCGCGCAAAGAAATTACATGGATGGTCGCTCCTCAACAGCCTTATTCTCCATGCTAGTTGACAGCATTCACCGTAATGTTCTTGGCTAGCGTGGGTATAAAGGTGGGGCGTCACAATCTCACTCTTCATAATTACTTCATTTAATTTACAAAATTATAAATAAAATCCTAAAATTCCATTTAGTTATGTAAATTAATTATTATTTCGTTCGTAATTTCAAATAGAAGTGTCAACCATTGGCTTTAAGATTATCACATGAATATTTCACGTTTTCAACTTAATTTCCAATTAACGTAAAAAATTTATTATTAAAATTTAGATTAATTGCAATAAACCCAAATAAATACATAAAGCTTGATTCCTGTTTAAACATTTAACTCATTTGATTGCAATTAACCTCTTTATGGTAAATTAAATTCTGATATATTAATGAAACTTTATTTCCATTCTTTATTCACAAATCGTCATATTTATGAAGAACATTTACGTTATTCTCCATTTATTATCTTAATTTATTTAACGTAACATTTAATTTATATTTATTGCAATGATTTCCAAATCAACTGAATGAATTAAATATATAAGTATCCCTCATAATAACTTGTGGTCACAACTCTTGACCACCTTTAATAAGTTTATTATTTACAATTCAATAATCACCATTTACTATATATATACGGATTAATAAATTCAATATTTCCATTTTGTTTTCCTATACTAAATTTATTACTAAGTGTATTTACTCCATTCCAACAAGTTGGAATTTCATTCTTACTATAACAATCATTTCCCTATTCACCTTTATTAATAACCCACCATCATTGTATTTATTGTCTTTTATTGATTTAATCAAATTAACCCATTTTCCTTTAAATTCATACTAACGAAATATTCAATTTCATTTATTTCATAAACTCCATTTCATAAATCTACCTGCAATTTCTACCTAGAAATAAGGTTACGCTTCCATTGTAATTTACATTTACACCTTACGTTACTACATTAATTATCCTTAAAGTAACATTTTTATTAATGACAATATTAACTTACTTAACATTTTATATGGTTGCTATCCTTTATTTCATAAATTAATCTATTCCATCCAAATCCTTATCTATATAATATTTCAACATTTAATATCAACCCACGGTTATTGCAATTCATTATCTTATATTGATTTTATACAATTACCATTAACTTACATTCAATTACTATTCAATGCATATTTATTCATCAATCAATTCGATATTCACTTTTCTTTCTATTTGATAAATAACCTAGCATACATTTACAAACATTCATTTCATTCCATTCATTTATGGGTATTGCATTAAATCAAATTAATACTTTCATAAATTTCTCATATTAAATTTTATATCGAGGTAGGAATCTTTCCTACTTAATTCATTTGAATTTCATTCCAATTTCTATAAATAGGTCTTAAGTCACCATTTACATAATTTATTTTAGCCTTCATTTTAACATTTATTTATCCCTTTTATTGTTTCTACTAAAATAACTTACAAAAATCCTGTTACATAAATAAATTAAATTGTCGAAATTTACGGGTCGTTGCAGGGGGACATCGAAAGAAATGACAGCTTGATGCTTTCCACTGTACTTAATGGATTTAGCCGCGCTGTGGTTCAGGCAGTTGGAAAATGGATCGATAAGGACATGGAATGAGCTGGTAGACAGGTTAATGAAGCAGTTTTGGGTCCATGTTCCACGATCCAAGAACGTGCTGATGTTGTGCCCGATGAAATAGAGGACTAGATAATCCATAAGGAATTATCTGACATGGTTTAATGCGTCAACTGCTTCGGTGGATAGGCCGGATCCGTCGATGGTTTGATGGTGGCAGTTTCTAGAGTCACTAATAAAATGGATTTTAAAGTTGCATTGGAACAGGATCCAATGGATCTAATGGGATTTTACCACGAAGTTGAAAGGTTTATACGGTAGGAGGATGCTAAGACAAACAAGGAAGAGGTGAATGGATGTGCACGTAAATGTGCATATTTTTACCATCATATTTAATCTATTTAAATTAAATAAATGATCATATCAATTATTTTAACTTGTTTAAACCAAAATTCAAATTGTTTCAAAACGTCACATGCTCATCTTCATATAGGGGCAAAATGGTCATTTTTGTGCATATATTAATTTTCTAAAATAGGAAAATAGACACAGGGAAGAAGTTGCAAAAAAATTTAGTCTTAGAGACAAAAAGTTTGATTTTTAGTCTGAAGGGCATCTTTTTGTGTAAATAGAAAATGATAGTTACAACTATCATTCTGTAATTTACACTAGAAAGTGTCCTTCAGCCTAAAAAGCAAACTTCTTATCTCTAAAACTAAATATTTCTTCAACTTTTTTCTTGAGTCTAAAAACCCCTTTCTAAAATTTAGTTGAAAATTTCTATGTTGTTTTGTAGGAATTTAAATTCAAATACAAGTGTCTTCATGAAGATATGTATGTACAAAAGGAAACAAAGCAAACGAAGATGAAAATAGTTCAAACTCATGAACATGGAGGACCTCACCTACCCACTTATCTTGATTTTCAATTAGGAGCTAATGCACATGATAAAAGGCCATTAAAGCTTTATATATATTTAAGTGGGGGAATAAGACATGCTAATGATTACTTGGTGGCCACACTACCTCAAATGCATTTTGGGCATTCATCAGAAAAATAAATTAGGTCTTCTAACTTGTATAAATAACTCATATCTTCATGTAACCCTCCTCTTCCTCTTAGTTACTTTTAGGTTCAAAATAAAATACAAGCTCTCTTCTTTCTTTTCATGACTACTTAGCCATATTTCTTTTCGTGTAACTTTCCTTTTTTATGCAATGTTAAATTAATGTTCTCTCTTATTTACATGCTCTATTCATTTCCTGTTAGTAATTAGTTTATTTTTCATGCAAGTAGATTAATGGTTACTTCTTTATACAGCTTTTCTTTTCATTTCGCTCTCGTTTTCTTCTTCTTTTAGTTTCATGTTGCATGCTACTTGTGTTGATATGATAACACAAATGAGAGACTAATTTTTTTAATTTAGAGATAATGAAGTCTTTAATCATGTAGCTTCAACATTTTGATAATTATTGGTCTCTTTTATTCTTAAATGAATATTGATGTGATTTATTGTTTCATGTTGAATTTGATAGTATATGTTGTTCATAACAAATAGGTTATGCTTAAACAATCACAAACAATAATTACCTCTTTATTTACATATGATGAGGGTAATGAAGTGAATGTTGAAATTAAAATTTGACGGCCTATATTTCTAATTAATAGTTAATAGACCATACTTAAAATAGATTTCATTTTTCAACTTTGTTGTCATTTTCATGAGAGTTAGTAAGTGGTTTAAGGGTTGAGTTATAGTTTGATGGCTTAAGTTGAGCTAATTAATAGCATAAATAAGTCATACTTATGATAAACACATCATTTAAATTCACTAATGACCAAAAAAGAGAGATCATAATTTCTTTTGTGTTTAACTATGTTTTCTAGAGAGTGAATTTATCTCTAAATTGTCATTTATTCTCATAGTTTTCATGCACCTTTGTAGTTATAAGTTTTTGCAATTTTTAATAGTTAGCTTAAACATCTCAAATCTTGATTAGGTTGATTGAATAGAGATTTAAAATCAACAATTCCTTATGGATCGATCCGTACTCGCATACGTGCTACAATCGTACACCGTGCACTTGGGTTAAAATTTAATTTGAAATTTTTCAATGATTTTCCAATTCGATAGAATTCCGATGTTAAACAAGTTTTTGACCTAACCCTCACTGCTCACTGCTTCAATTTGTCTCAACATCAACCGCAAACTTACACCACAAACTGCTAACCAGAGCAACAACTTGCATATACTTTTCCCCCAACTTCCCTCTGCCGCTCTGTCACAACAGTGCTTTCAACCCCTCCACCTTACAACCACCTTGCTGCCAACTCACTTCCATAACTGCCTCATTACAATCATTTCCTACATCATTTACCGACAATCATTTTTACCAAAACTCCCACTGTTTTCAACAACATTCATCCCATACCATTCCCACCTCTACCATAGTTCAACTCAACCATTGCAATCTCCAACAACTCCACAAATCTACTAACATTACCGCTGTCAGGACAACGTCTCGCCATCTCCTTGTTTGAACATAAGCACTACCATTACCGCTTAACATCAACTCATCACTGCTCGACAACAGTTCAACCCTCTTCCCAAACCACAGTTCCATACTTCCCCTCACCACCACCTGACTGTGCAACAACAAACATACTTCCTTCATCAAACTAACTGAATTACAAACTGCCTGCCACTAAACATCAATTCTGACTACCTTGCCTCACGTCCTCCTTATCACCTGGTAACCACTGCACAGTTCAACTTCGCACTAACCATACAACTGCTTCCTCCACACTAGCCATAAGCTACTGGCTTCCATCACCTGTCAACCACTTCTTCAATCAAAACTCAACAAGCAACCCAGACATACCATCATGCACCATGTCAAACCATTCACCAATCCACCAGACATATAAGTAACTACCACTTCATTCACCACAGCCACACAAGACTGTCGATTGCCACACAGCTGCCGAACATGTTCTTCCACCACTGACCTGCTACGACAACTACTTCAGCAACCAGTTTTGCTACCCCCACAATACACCATTCAGTCAACCATACCAGCAGCATACAAAAAGGAAGAAGAACTATCAAACACTCACCGCAATACAGCCTCACCATAATTGATCACTGCTGTTGCTACCATCTTCTTCTACATCAACAACTCACATTCAAGGCACCGCAACGAAGCACCCGCTACAGGCAAGCGCTCCTCGACCTCCACCAATTGCCATAACCAAAACGAAACAGCCTCCACCTTCAACTACATCTTAACCAACAACAATATAATCCACGACAAATCCCGTCTCAACCAATCACTTCGCGAACTTCAAACAACCCAATTCGATGCCTCGTTACCTCTGAGAACGATCTTCGAAAAACGTGGGATTTTAGTTTCAATTCAAATGTCGGAATCCCTGAATTGATTTCGATTTTCGATTTTATTTTGGGATAATAAAAAAAGTACGTGTGTTGAAACGATAATTGAAAGGCAAATTCTATTCCAACGCACTAAATTGATTAGTAGCCCCCCCTTAATTTTAATAAAATTGACAAGCACCATCGTCCAAGTGGTTAATTGATTCGGCTTTGGTGCAACAGGTCACAAGTTTGAAACTTGTTTTTGAACATTTATTGACATAGGATATGTTGTCCCAATGATTTGTTGTATATAAAGTACCATTTCAAAAAAAATTAGTAAAATTAAGAAGACAAAAATACCCTTCATCAACTACGTACATTCTTCTCTTCTTTCTATCAGTCATTTTCGTCAGTGCAAACCAGTTAATTCAAAAACCCTAATTAACAAATCAATATAAAAAAATTACTCATATTTCTGTACTAGCGAATGGAGAATGAAGAAGATATTCAATCATTATCGCAACCACAGCAGGTAATTGGGGTTTTGGGGTTTTTTTGAAAAGTTAGCAAAGTTTTTTGAAAGCAAATCGTAAACACTCGATTTTGTGGAACGTAACAAATTCACGTAGAGACCACACTAGGATCCGCATATATCCACGAACAAGTCTTACGTGGTTTATCTGAAATCCACGTAATTGTTTACGTGATTTATTCTGTATCCACGAAGAAGTCATACGTTGTTTATCTGTAATCCACGTAACATATATACATGGTTTACCACATGTTAATGTTGCGTGGTAGTTTGTTTTTTTTTCCTTTCTGTTTTACCCTTTTCATCGTTCGACACTTGGTTTATGCAGATTATACCATATTCCAGCGATGAACAAATAAGCGAAGATATAGTGGTTGATTATTCTAACGAGTTTACGACTTATGACGTAAGTTTAATTTGCATTTCTTTCGAATAAATCTATATTACCTACATTTTATTTAACATTGTTAATGCAGATATTTCCTTCTCGACAAAAGTTGATTGATTGGGTTCGTGATACTGGAAAACGACTTGGTTTCGTTATCATAACATTGAAATAGGATACTGGTGCTTCAAGCAAAAAACCAATAATTATGTTTGCCTGTGAACGGAGTGGTGTGTATAAGAAGCGAAAAGAGATATGCCCGAAGAACCTCCGAATGACTGGTACAAAAAAATGCAATTGTCCGTTTAGACTTAAAGGTGAGAAACTCCATACTCTAGATGATTGGAGATTGCATGTTGTGAATGGTGTTCACAATCATTCAGAGTTAAAAAATGAGGAAGGCCATTCGTATATTGGTCGACTAAATAAAGATGAGACCAAATTAGTTGTTGAGATGCACAGAAACATGGTAAAAGCAAAAGAAATTTTACACACCATTAAAAGAAATGATCTTACAAATCGTACCACCATCAAAACAATTTATAATGTTATACGAGCACAAAATTCTATTGAGCAGGCAGGGCGTTCACAAGTTCAATATTTTCTTAGTAAATTGAAAGAGTTTCATTACTTTGAATGGCACCGTAAGACATTAGATGGAACAAATATTATTCAAGATATATTTTGGGCGCGTCCTACCAGTTTGGATTTTTTACGTACATTTCCTCGAGTTATCATACTAGACTGCACGTATAAAACCAATAGGTATAGAATGCCTTTGCTTGAGATTGTTGGTGTTACTTGTACAAATCTTACATTTTGTATTGCGATTGCGTATTTAGTTTCTGAAACCGAGGAAAATTGTACATGGGCCTTAGAACGGTTGAAATCTGTTTTGATTGATTGTGAAGTGGAATTGCCATCAGTCTTCATTTCTGATAGGGAAATAGCACTAGTTAATGCTATCGGTGTTGTTTTCCCAAATTCTGCACATATGTTATGCATATGGCACATTAAAAACAATGTTCTAACTTTTATGCAAAAAAGAGTGAAAGGAATGGAGCTTGAGGAGAAGAAGTCATTTTTGTTTGATTGGAATGAACTTGTGTGTTCAAAAAATTTAAGCGCTTACAATGAGAATCTACAAGTGTTGCATGAAAAGTATGAGAATCATACTTCACTGTTGAAGTATATTCACGAGACATGGTTGGATACATACAAAGACCGATTTGTTCAAGCATGGACATATGACTACAAGCATTTTGGAAATTATACTTTTAATCGGTAATTTTGTTTAATAATCATGTTAATATTTATTAAACAAAGTAATTACTGTTATATAACTCATATGCATGTGTCATATGCAGGGCCGAGTCCGCGCATTCAAAGTTAAAAAAACATTTAGCCAGTTGTCAATGTAATTTCGAACAAGCTTGGACGAAGATGCATTCACTCTTGGAACTCTCGTTTACTGAACTTAAAGCATCATTTGAGAAAAGTTTAACAAAAATGAAGCACATATTTCATATACGGGAGTTCAGAAATTTACGAGGCTTCGTTTCTATCGACCAATACAGCGTATGGAAATTGCAATAGCTTTCGTTAACCAAGATCATTTTGTTCAGGTAAACAACTTATAGATTAATAAAATTCAAAATAATTTCATTTCTTTTCATACCTCATGGCTCATGACTCATGTCTTGTAGGTAAAACTAGAGCCCAAACACCCGGTTCCTCCAATTTATTCAAAATAGTACATAGCTCGTGATACGGATGCCAGTAAATGGGAGTATATTTACAACGATAGAAGACAAGTTTGGGATGAAAGAAATGCATTTACAAATTGGAAATGAAGTGAATGTACTTTGTTTGAAAAGTTAGTGACTGTAGTTTGTAGTTTTTTTGCAAAACGTTGTCTGAAAATTTAGTGCATATACTTTGTTTGGAAAGTTATTGAATGTAGTTTGTTTAGAAAGTTAGCGAATGTTCGGTTGGTAATTTTTTTTGACTTTCTGTTACAATAACGCAGGAACAGTACGTGGTTTGAAGAAAAACTACGTAAAAGCTAAACGAGGTTTGAGATGTTTCCACGTATGAAGTTCACGTGGTTGATGAAAAGTCCACGTAATACCCTTGTGTTGTTTTTAACAAACCACGTCTTGTCAATGCGACAAGAAAAACAGAAAGTCAAAAAAATTACTTCAAATTAACTCTGAGTGGTTAAGCAACAAACCAAGTTTGCTTCAAACGTGGTTTGTGTTGTATCCACGTATAGTTCATATGATGTTGTTAAGTGATCCACGTTGGCGTTTTGCGTGGTTTGTTTTCAAACCACGTCTTGTCAGTGCGTTATGGTAACTGAAAACAAAAAAAAAATTGATCCATTATACAACAGCTTATAACAATTTAAACAACAAATACACATCATGAATATACCATAACCATTAGCAGTCAAATACACAGCGTAAATTAAGTCCAAAAACCAGCAAAATATACCATTAGCATTCGAATAATCCGTACATATCATAACCGTTCAACTACAAATAAGATAACATATTCATTTCACTACATACAACAACCAAAATACAAAACAATCTAAACTTGGGCACTAAACTTGATGTCGGATATAGCGTGCAACAGCAGCTCGGACACTATCAAGTCGAGGGTTAGCTTCATTCAAAAGACCATGCACATCATGAAGAGTCTGAAAAAAAATATAAAGTTAAATGAAGCATAATATAAACTGAAATGATATAGTGAAGCAAACTGAAACATACCGAGTACAGTTGGTTATAGGTAGGTTGAAAATGTGAAGCTCCAACCATTATATCAGCAGGTAAGTATACAGGATTGTGAACCCGTAAGACACTATGATCCCTATACCACTCCGTATAATCATCAGTGCAACTCAACATAGACTGATTGAGTGGTATTGATCTACGCCCTTCTGCAATCACATCGTTATACCAATTCTCCCATATACTTTCCAAAAATTGATAACGCACCCGAGTGTATGTAGTCAAAGTTGAACCTCGACGTGCAGTTGTTGCTACGGGAGGAATAGGAGCCGTAGGAATGTTCTGAACTCTACCAAACTGTCTAAGTACTCTATCAGGATGATATGGCTCCACAACATTTAGGCAGAGAATGCAACCACTATACCAAGATATAGCGTGAAATGGATGATAGTGTCGTGCACAGACGTAAGGATCAAAAATAACCTATTCAAATATGTAACAAATCAAAATTAGTTTTAGCAAATAAACTGTTACTCATGACATGCATCTAATCATAACTACTGTTATTATAATAGTACTGAATGAAGATAATAACCTGTTCAATTTGAATAGTATCAAGGAATATACGAAGATCGATTACTAATGCATCACAATCTGTAGATGGATTCCGTCGAGCAGCATGGGGTAAACTCTCGTAGTACAGATTGGTGGAAGGATGAAAGCATGGAAAGTGCTCAAATATCCATGACTCAAGTAAACAAAGAAATCCTGCAATCTGTTTCACACCCATACGAGTCGCTAATCCAAGCTGCCTGTAGAGAAAAGCAAGTGTTGCTGAACCCCAAGAGTAAGTGTTGACAATGTCCAATTTTTTTAGTGGATCCAGTAGCGATATATGCACATGAGACTTGCTTTTGTCAGCAAACAGTGTGTTGCCAACCAAAAATAAAACATAAGCACGAGCGGCACGTCTAATTGCCTGATTAGTCCACTCATCGCTTACATCTTCAAATATACCATATAACGTGGACAAACTTAGTTTATATCCAACCCTCTCATTCGTTTCCAACCTAGCTTATGCTTTAGAAAGACCAAGGTACTTAGAAACTATACTAACCGCTTGTTCCATTTCATATGAATTACTCTGTATAGGTTTACCTTCGACTGGTATGTGTAATAAAGAAGCTACGTCGTCAAAAGTAATAGTCATCTCACCGAATGGTAAATGGAAGGTATTAGTCTCAGGATACCATCGTTCTACGAAAGCTGATATCAGATTCCTGTTAACACTCTTATAGCAAGTGCTAACAATAGAAGATAAGCCAGACAAGTCAATGATGGCTTTGAATCTAGTAGCATTATCCGGAATCCTCCACTCCGATACCTTTTGTGCATGGTTGACACAGGTGAGCAGTGGTCGTTCCTACACAAATAAAATTTATATTTAATAAAAGAAGTAATAAATTGATCTTTAAAATAATAGTCACATACCTGCCCAGTCCATATCATATAAGCAACATGAGTATCAAACTCTCTAATCACATCAGTGCTTTTAGGACCACCTTTCTCGTTTACAGCTTCTTCATCTTCAGCTACTACCTCATCATCTTGACATGTCTCTGTCTCGGCCCCTGTGTCATCTTCATCTTCTCCCGATGAATCCAAACCATCTCCAACATCTTCTTCTTCTTGCTGCTCTTCACCTTGCCTTGTATCAATCTCATACTCGGTTGTGTCACCCTCATCCCTATTATCGTTCTTGTCTGCACTTGTACCTTCGGCTCCTTTCTCAGTCCTTCGTTTTCTTTCGGAAGCCGTCATCGGTACTCGACGCAACTGTAAATAAGCACGACAAAAAAAATTACTCGTTATGAATTAAAAAGCCAAGAAGCGAATGGTAAATGGAATGGTAAATGGTAATTCTAATTTTTTTAAAGCTCCAGGCTACCACGCACGGTCAATACGTGAAAAAAGAATAACCACGTAAAAAATTTGCGTGGAAAAAATAATAACCACGCAGGGACTATACGTGGAAAAAATAATAACCATGCATAACCCATACGTGGTTACTAATTTTTCCACGCTGTTCTGCTACGTGGTAACCTAAGCTCATCACTTCTAATTCAGTTCACCTCGCATAAGCGAGCATGGTAGGCTTTATTTCCACGTAAAGATCATGCGTGGAAACAATTTTTTCCACACAGTTTCCCTGCGTGGTTTGTAATTTTTCCCAAAAAAATATTGTTTTGCTGAAACCAATTAAATTCTCGATTTTGAAATCAATCGATTCAATGCTCTAATCAGTAATCAACTCAGTAGCAACTCGATTCTATCCATACAGGCTTGTTTTTGGACTTAATCAGTACATTCATTTCATAAATGTGTATACATGGTTTAAACAACAAATACACATCATACTTACTGATTCAATGCTCGATATACATGGTTTTTTTAATCACAAGTAAATCGATTAAACAGGCTGAAATACTTACATCAATATACGTGGTTTGTAGGAAGCGCACCGCTCGATCTGAAGATGCTGGAACCGGTGGATCGCTGGAAGAGGATGCCGCTCGTTCTGAAGTGGAAGATGCGGAGCCAAGAGGAAGAAGATACGGGTTTGGAGAAATGTTTTACGCGATAGCAGAAAGAAAGGGTAGTTTTGGAAGGTGTGGGGGGCTCCTAAGTCATTTTGTGGGTATACTGGCTTTAGTTAATTTCAGGGGGCTACTAAGTAAAAAATCGTGTTGCAATAGAATTTGCCTAATTGAAAAGTTCGTGGGCAATTTTTTTTAGTGGGTTTGTTTGTGTTAATGGGTCGAATATTGTGTTTTTTTTATTGATCTATTTATTTTAGTTTGGTATATTTTTTCTTCAATTTGTTTTGTTTTTCTGTTTAATCACCCACACAAACTGCCTTAACCCCTTCTAATTTAAAAAAAAATTGTTTACTTTGTTTTGTTTATCTTGTTTTAGTTTTTATTTTTTTTAATTTGATTTATCCTTAGATAAACTGTATATATATCTTTGTTTTAGTTTCAAGTTGCCATAGAGAATTGCAGAAGGAGTAGAAATGCTGGCTAAAATAAATTGCTTGCTTTGTGAGCTTGCCAACAAAATAACTGGTTGCTTATTTATAATTTTCTTTTTATTTGTCTTACATTGTATATATCTATTGTTTTTGTTTGTCTTGCATTGTTTTTATTTGCATTTGAAAAAATATATTAGAAATTCAAAAATAAAAACAAAAACAAATTTCATTCGTAGTTGCATTGTCAATACACGTTTAATTTCTGTTGTGCATTTCATCCTAGAATTATTATTAATAATTACGAGTTAGATAACACTTAATTCTATTTTGACAAATTTTCTTTTTTTGAACAATTTAATTTCTTGATGCCTAAGCTACGACAGAGCAATAACCATTTATAAATATTATGATGATTTGTAAATATTATAGTGGTTGTTCCTTTGAAGGTACTCAAACCTTTGGCTGCATTGCAATGGTGATTCGTGGAGCACCGATAAATCCTGCTTGCTACCTGGCTGAGAACTATCTTGTTGATTTAAGACAAAGTGTGATTATATAATTTTTTGTTAACTTAGGATAAATAATTTGTAATTAGACCCTTTCATTCATTTAGTTGCATTAGTTCATGCATATTTAAGAAAACAACATCGAAAATCCAAAACAATTGTAAATCTTCCTTTTCCTTTTTTTTCTGAAATTTTTCTCTATCCTTTGAAATAACAAAAAACCAAAAAAAAAATTAGAAAAACAAAAATCCAAATATATATATATATAATCCTTTCATAAAAAAATTAAAAAACCAACATACAAAAAAAATAATTTTCCATTTTGAAAAAATAAATTCTATTGGTAAATATTTTTCCTTTATAAAGAAAATCAAAAACATTCTTGAAAATGTCTGAATTTCCATTTTCACTTGAATTTTACAATAGTTGTGAAAATCAATATAATCCATATAATTTCACTCCAAATTCGTATGGATATTTTAACAACAGCTATTCTTCAAATGATTCGGATTTTGCACCACAAAGTTTTCAAAATAACGGCAACCCTCAAATCTTGAAAATAGCATCTCGTCTTTACTTGAAATCTCTACACAATAAAATCATATGATAAATGATTTGTGTAATTCATATTTGTGCAATAACTCGATTTTCAGTTTTCAAGGATTTTGAAATTTGAATTCAATGCAAAATTCAAAGATTTCAATGATAACCCATGCCAATTCAATTTCGAACTCCAAAATAAAAATGGAAACAACTTTTCAAACAATTTTGGAAATGGGAGTAATCTTAACCACGTTACGATCAAAAAATTTTGTTCTCAACAATTTCAAAGTGAAAATCCTCGTGTTAATAACTATACATTGGATTTTGTTGAGCAAATGGATGAAATTTACAATGATCACATGGATTTGTTGATTGAAACATATATGAAACAACGTGATAAACAAAATCAAATTTCAATGTGTGACGAGTCAAACGATAATCCATCTTTTACCCAAATTGTTAATTTTCAAATAACACTTTTGAATTAGAAAATGACAATCTTAATGAAGTTGTTGAAAATATGGTAATTGAGTTGGATTTCAATACTTTTGAGGGTGTGAAGCCAAATTTAAAATTCGATCTTCCTTTTCGCTATTTCAAAAATTTAAATACAACAACTTTGGATTTGACCTTGAGATACACAATGAAGTTGTTGATAATCCAACAAAGGAAGACGAATTTAGTGAACACAAATTAGTTGGACTTTTCGAAAATGAGTTGTTAAATTCTGAACGGGAAAATGTCGATCACCTCTTTGATATTGAAATTGATAATTCAAAAGAAGTTTTCAACTATAAGCTTCGAAATCAATTTGATGAAAATAAATTTGAACTTCAACAAATCGTTCTATCTACCGTAAAAATCATTGAAAATAAAACAATTCGTATGATTTTAAATAAAACGATATTCGTTTTTCCAAATCAACAATCATTTATTTTCGAGCTTAAACTATGTCTCGCATACTTGATGAGACAAATGAATCGGTCTTTGAAAGACCGTTTCATTTATTTTTTTGCTATATACTTTTAAACTTTTGTAAATAATAATCTTTTCGTTTTCATGTAAATATAGGTCATTTTTTATTTTTATTTAATTTTTCTCTTTTAACTTGGGTTAACTATGAAGACAAAATCAAAATCAAGTGGGGGGAGTCTCATCATTTTGATTTTCAATTTTTCATGGTTTATTTTTGCATTTCTCTTTCCAAAACTCAAGAAAAAAAACTCAAAAAATTAAAAAAATTCTAAATTTTTTTAAGCATTTGATTTATTTTTAAAGAAACATTGTCGGATAAATATATGGCGTTGGTTTATTAGATTGAAATTTTTAAAAAATTATTCGTCTTAACAAAAATAAAAATGAAGTTTGATTACAAATAACAATGGTTTAGCTAGTATATAGAAAGGTTCATTGTGTTAATTACGAAGTATCCTAATTGAAAATCTTTGTTTTAAAAAAGTGTTGAATTTAAAGTAAAGGAAAGAACATTTTTTTGTCTTCTAAGTTACATTGTGCTAAGATGATTTTGGCAAACTCTCTCTTTGAAAAAAACAAAAAATATTTCTTGCATATATGTATAGTTTTTAACGAACACCTAGAGTCATGTGTTCACGCTCGTATGTTCACTTGCCATGCTATGTACCCTTCTTACGTAAGTCCGAAAGGCAGTGCACGATCGGTATATCTGGCCTCAGTTTATCTGAGTTAGGTGTATGTATATAAAAATTCTTTTTAATAACGCCTGCAGTCGATAAGTGTTCACACTTGTGTGTTTATTCGCCACGCTCTGTATTCCCCTCACATCAGTCCGAAAGGCAGTGCATGGGTAATATATTTGGCCTCAGCTTATTTGAGTTAGGCACATGTAAATATTGTAAATATCAACAAAATTTTCAAAAAAAAAAATTAGAGAGAGAGTAAGCAATTGAAATCCAAGCACAACTTTAACTGGTTTGATTTGAGTTGTTATTGGAAAGAAATGAAAATACCACTTTGATAAACTTTGATAATCAACTAAGGATCTATTTCATAGTTATATCATATTATCGACCGAAACATCGAGTTAAGCTATAGCCCATTTATTTCGATAGCTTCATTTTTAATTAAAATTTTGACGAGTAAATGACTTAAATTTTCAAGATAATGACAAAACCTATATTTAACTTATTCGTGTTAATTTAGAAATAAATTCTTCATTTGTATATATTTTCAAAAATTCGCATTCATCTCTTTGTAAATAAATCGTGCATTTTATAAATATTTTCATCCTGCATTTGGATTTGTGGATAGTATCTGCTGAAAACCCTCAAGAGACAACACCCATCCTACTGGGGACATCCAGAGGTTTAACGGCTTATTGCATATGCCCAATGTAATCGTGCTCCCTACGAAAACAGATTTATCTTAGTTTTTCGTTATTCGAGGACGACTAAAAAGATAAGTGTGGGGGAATTTGATGTATACATAAATGTGCATATTTTTACCTTTATATTTAATCTATTTAAATTAAATAAATAATCATAGTGGGTTTTTCAACTTGTTTAAACCAAAATTCAAATTATTTTCAAAACGTCGCATATTCATCTTTATATAGGGGGAAAATGGTCATTTTTGTGCATATATTAATTTTCTAAAATTTAATTGAAAATTTCTATGTTGTTTTATAGGAATTTAATTTCAAATACAAGTGGCTTCATGAAGATATGCATGCATAAAAGGAAACAAAGCAAATGAAGATGAAAATAATTCAAACTCATGAATACGGAGGACCCCACCTATGCACTTACCTTGATTTTCAATAGGAGCTAATGCACATGCTAAAAGGCCATTAAAGCTTCATGTACATTTAAGTAGGGGATTAAGACATGCTAATTATTATGTAGTGGCCAGACTACCTCAAGGGCATTTTGGGCATTCCCTCAAAAAAATGAATTAGGGTTTCTGACTTGTATAAATACCCCATATCTTCTTGTAACCCTCCTCTTCCTCTTAGTTAGTTTTAGGTTCAAAATAAAACATAAGCTCTCTTCTTTCTTTTCATGGCTACATAGCCATATTTCTTTTCATGTAACTTTCATTTTTTTATGCAATGTTAAATTAATGTTCTCTCTTATTTACATGCTCTATTCCTTTCTTGTTAGTAGTTAGTTTGTTTTTCATGCAAGTATATTAATGTTTACTTCTTTTTACTTATCCTTTCTTTTCATTTTGTTCTCTTTTTCATCTTCTTTTAATTTCATGTTACATACTACTTGTGTTGATATGATAACACAAATGAGGGTTAACCCCTTCAATCTAAGGGTAATGAAGCCTTTAATTATGAAGCTTCAACATTTTGATAATTATTGCTCTCTTTTGTGCTTAAATGAATATTGATATGATTTATTGTTTCATGGTGAATTTGATAGTTTATGTTGTTCATAATAAATAGTCTATGCATAAACAATCAATAATTACCTCTTCATTTTACAAATGATGATGTTAATGAAGTGAATGTTAAAATTAAAATTTGATGGTCCATATTTCTAATTAATAGTTAGCAGGCCATACTTAAAATAGATTTCATATTCGACTTTGTTGTCATTTTCATGAGAATTAGTAAGTGGTTTAAGGGATGAGTTATAGTTTGATGGCTTAAGTTGAGCTAATTAAAAGCACAAATAAGCCATACTTATAATAAAGACATCATTTAAATTCACTAATGATGAACAAAGAGAGATCATAATTTCATTTTTGTTGAACTATGTGATCTAGAGAGTGAATTTATCTCTAAATTGTCATTTATTCTCATAGTTTTAATTCACCTTTGTAGTCATAGTTTTTGCAATTTTTAGTAGTTAGCTTAGATCACAAATCTTGGTTAATTTGATTGAATAGAGATTTAAAATCAACAATTCCTTGTGGATCGACAAGTAATCGCATACATGCTACAATCGTACACCGTGCGCTTGCAGTAAATTTTAGTTTGAAAATTTTCAATGGTTTTCTAATTCTACACAAATTCTGTCGTTAAACAAGAATGATATGAAAGGTAAAAGGCCTCTTGGAGTAGGGTCCAGGAGGGATAAAGGAAAAGGAAAGGTAAATGATAGATATGATGGTTCGAAAAGGCAAAGGAGAGAACCGAAGTTCTCTTCTTACACGGATCTGAATGAAACACTAGAAAGGATTTATCTCGACACTAGGGGGCAACTCCCCTATCAGAAACAGGCTAGAATGGAGCCTACGGAGCGGGAAAGGAGATCTAGAAAATATTATCTATTTCATGAGCTAGATAAGCACACTATGAATGATTGTAGGCACCTACGGGATCTGATAGAGGAACATTTCAGAGATAACTGATTACATTAATATCTTAAAATTGAACAACGGTGATGGAATGAGAGCAGCTATCATCCGTAGTGAATGGAAATAGCCTTGGATCAAGGCCGAGGAAGGTCATCTCTTCATCATAATGGTAGGAAATCAGGTCTTGTTCTCAAACCTCATTTTCCCTTTTTAATAAACCACGCAATAATACAGTCTAGTCACTTACTTTTGTATGAAATCTCAAAGAGTCCCTAGGCACGCTCTAAGTAGATACTAGACGAGTTCCCTATGAGGCAACTAAAATAACTTTAGACTTGGTAGTTTTTTATTGTATTTAAATTTCAATCTAATAAATGGATCCATATTTATTTACAAAACACATGTTCGCTTGTCAGAGAGTGAGTGAATGGACTTGCACGGCTTGGATTAAGTCCTCGATTGAAGAGTTAGGGTCGAAGAAAGGAAGTCGGTACTATACTGATTGCCTTAAGTCTTTGATCGGAGAGTTAGAGCCGAAGAGCAAGAAGTAAGTTATTTCGTCGGAGACTGATAGGATCAGCTTAGTTGTCATTATTCGCCCTTAACCGCAGAGTGATTTGATGGGTCCAGCTAGGGTCAGGTGTGACCACGATCGGTTTAGTTAAAGAATGACATGGCGTAATATTCCGTTCAGAGAGATGGGACCTGAATGCAGGAAGTATGCCGCTTCACCGGAGAGCGATAGGATCGACTTACTTGTCCTTATCCCCCTTCACTGGAGGGTGATTAGATAGGGTCTAGCTAGGGTTCATGTGACCATGATCGGTATAAGTAGACCATGACATTATGTGTTCCTTCCAGAGAGACAGGTCCGGAGTGTAGGAAGTATGCCGCTTCATCGGAAGGCGACAATATCAGGTTACTTGTCGTTTTCCCCTTCATCGAGAAGTGATTGGAAGTATGCCAAAGTGTCGAGACTGGAGTGTAGGGAGATTTTCGCTTCGCCGAAGAGCACAGGATCGACTCACTCGTCATTTAGTCCCATCGTCGGAGAGCAAGCGGATCAGGCTTAGTAAAGGTCTAGAGAGACCGTTGATCGGTTCGAAGAGACAATGAACCTGGTTAATGATATGGAGAGATCGCGGATTGACTTACTAACTTTGAATGGTTATGAATTTGGAAAACGATCCGGTGAGATCGTGGATTTGGTTACCAGCTTTGGATGGTTATGGATTTTGTTAAGGATTCAGAATGATCATGAATTTGGCTATCTACTCAGAACAGTCGCAGATTTCACTAACAATCCAGAAAGATTGGGGTTTTGGCATGCAATTGTTAACTCCCGGGTGAACACGTGATGGCTTACAACAATCCAATTGAAAAAAGATTGGAAAATTCGACTATCCATGGATTATTGACTTTGGTATTTACTTCGAAAACAAAATACACCTTCCTACCATGAGGCATGTTTTGGGGGACAAGAGTTAACCTGCCTTTGAATCAGGCATTGTACGGGCAGATTTAACTAAATAGATTTAACAGTTATCACAGCAGGAAGCCTAGATATATGACAGCCAGGCTCATAAATCAAATATAAACAATGCTATAAGGCAATGGTCGAATGGAGTTAGGCGAATAACATACTTATAACGACCCTGCCTCGACCTTCGAAAATCGGCACCCGTACTTCACTTGTAGTCGAATGCCGCAGATTCAAATGCCGAATCTGGTTCGTCGAAGCTTATAACACATTAAGTACAACAACACAGCGGAAGAAATGAATAATATCATTAGTACAACAATGAATACAATATCTAATACAATATGAATCCCAACAACATCAGAGATAATAATACAATAGCGAAAAGATAAGCATCAATAAAGAAACTCCAAAAGAGAACTCCAACATCAAGCTGCAACTGCAACTCCATAGCTAAAGCTCCAAAAACTCCAAAAGCTAGATCCACAAACATGCTTTCCAAACACGAAGCGAGAAACCATCAATCGCATTGTTTAACTAAGGTCGGCTAGAATGCTAAAAAGAAGAAAATGCGATCGCCAAATCCCAAGGCTGGATGCTATTGAATTCTACACTTATTATTTGATTATCTGAAAAATCCAACTCTAGACTGCCTATGTGGAAAATTGTGGGCACCCAGAGTTTAGGAAAGGAACAATAAACTCCGGGTTAGTCATGGGACTGGTATAAGAAAACAAAAATAGTTTTCTTTCAAGCAAACAACAAAAGAATTTAAAACATTGAAATCCGCAATGCTTTTTGAAAACTGAAACTACCATAAGGCCTCCCGGCACACACACCATGCAATCGCACACTTGGGGGAGATTTCTTCTTATGATAGTCAAACATGCTTACTACGCAAAATCGTTTTTTTGATATTATTATTAGTGCATAGTGGAAAGCATTTCAAAAGTATAATATTAATCTTAACCAGCATAGGTACCATTATATTATGCCAGCTATAGCTACCACCTGAGGTGGCAAGTTATACAATTGCAATCGTAAAGGGCTCATATTGTTTGATTGGTTTTCCAATAAATGTTCAGGGTAAGGAACTTCCTATTTCCACATGGGAACGCCTCTGGAGGAACTCCTCGAGAACCTACCCGGATCTCTGCCAACACAAGGCCGGTTTACTACCTTCCCGAGAGTAACACCTAAGATATGCCATCCCCGGTCATTTGCGACCTTTATCCGAGGATCCTCAACCACAAATCAACATCACACAGTAATAAATTTACAATGTCCACATGAGTTAAGTATCTGGGCTCCATACCATGATACCACCCTTTTTCAGAAGGAATGGACATACCCTAGGGGAGTGACCCCTGCAAACTTGCCGCATCTTTCTTATTTCGACCATTTCCCGGGTGTGAGGTCCTGATGCAGTCTCGTCCACAAAGCTACGCTTTTTCACAAAGCCATGCTTCGATCAAAAAATCTTCAGTAGCACTTTGTATTCCACATTACCAAATTGGGAAGGTATCATTAGTAACCATCAACTACATAACCTCTGAGTTCGTACGTCTCAGAGAAGGGTGTTAAGCTAAGAGAATAAATCTCCGCCACCAAACAGAAATGTATTTGATAGAAACCAGCTTTACATCTCAAAGTGTAACGTCAGACACACATCCAAAAAAGTCTGTTCCGGGTTCGAACAGAACCGAAGGCACTTTTAAAAAAGCCCTAGCAATCCGGGTATGCACAATCCCGATCGGACTCCCCATCACATATGGAGATCACTATACCGGTGCGAGACATTCGACGGGTTATCCTAACATTCTCGAAAATACAAAGTCTTCACCACCGGTCTTCAAATGCTATCCATATCGTCATATCATTATTCGGATTGGGTTATATGACACAAGGTTCTCTCCCGGCTAAACCAAATAATGAGCGCAATATTTAAAAACATATGGATATGGGATTTCAGTTAAGTCACAACTTATTACCCAAAACAAATGGTTTAAACAAATTACCATTTTAAATCTTTTTAAACAAAAAATTCACTTCAGAAAGTTCACCCATCATTCACAAAGATTATTTCATAGCTTTCCAAAGCAATTTTCCGTTCAAATTGGATTAACTCATCCAATCTTTAAATCAAAGATTTAACTCATAGCTTTCAAACCATTTCCAAAGATTCATTCATAACCTGGAAAACCATTTTCATTTCAAACTTGAAATCCTTTCAACACAAATTGGAAATTCCTTCCTTATATGAAAGCTTTTATTATTTTAAAACAAATAGTTTTCATTTCGAAAAAAATCCGATTTTCATTTATACAAGCTAAAGTCCTTGAGTTAAATTCAAATTCCAAAACAATACTTTTAAAATGGTTTAAAACTCATATAAACACATTTATAACTCATATAATCTTTTAAACTATAATTTCCAACCATGGAGTTAAATATCAAATCTTGAATGTAAATTCAAATAAAATTATTTAAATTTTAAAACTTAACCAAGTTATTCAAAATAACTTTTTTTGAAACTCCTTTTCAAAAGCTTTTCATATTTAACCCAATTCCATTTCCAAAATTATTTTGGATTCAAAAATTCAATCTTTAAAATTATTAAAAATTTGTGACTTAACCAATTTCCTCGTGCAATCCATATTTGTGTATGTATGGTGTAGTCCAGGGGTTTTACACAATAGTGCAACTACATCAATCATCACATATTCAATCATATCAATATCGACAAGCGGTATATTCCTATAACGTTTACCTTTATTCACAGATTCGCAGATAAATGTATCACAGATAAAATGAATAAATAAATAAATTACACACAGCTCAATTCACTAAACAGAATATTACAATCCAAAGATAACAATCAATTCAAGGCATTTCATACAATACAAACATTCATAAGCAATCTAATCATTTATAAACATGATTAATTAATTATTCAATCCTAAATAAATTCAATTTAATATTTTTTATTTAATTACTCATGAATTAGTTACTCAATCCTGATTTATTAGTTACAAATCATTTAGTATTAATTAATTAAAAATTAATCCTTTATTATCCATCTTGATTAATTACCCCTAATTAATTAATTAGTCCTTAATTAATCACATTAATTAAAAATTTCTTTTAGGTTAATTACACAAATCAACCCTTATTAATTAATTATTTAATTAAATATCCTTAATTGATTAAATTAATTAACCCTTAATTAATTAATTATCCCTTAATCATTTTTATTAATCAATTAACTTTTGATTAATCAATTATCCCCAAATTAATTATCTTAATTAATCACATAAATTAATTATCTTTTTAATATAATTATTCTTTGATCACTTGGTTATCAACCTTTATTAGTAATCAAATCTTCTTAATTACTATCATTAAATAATTATCTTCAAGTAATTAACCCTTTAATTACTTATCATTAATTAATCTTTTAATTAATCAACAGATTTTAAAAACAATTAACTTTTAAAATTTAACCTTTAAAATAAAATTTATTATTAGCTTCAGATTAACTTAAATCCTTAAGTTAATTAAAACTGAAAAACATTTCTTAATTACACCATTTAATTTATTTTAATAAACTTGGAAATTAATTTAATTTATTAAAGTTAAAAATAAATTATTAAACTCTTATTTATCCAAACCTTTTAAATCAACATAATTTTTTTTAAAGTAATTTTTTTAAACGTTCAACTTAAAAATTTAAGACTCTGATACTTGTTTGAAAGTTTGATAAGTACTTATACTTAGAAAACTTGTTCATTTTTTCAAACCCGAGCTCAACCCAAAGGAAACTCAGGACAAAACTCGAGTAATCTCCTCTCCTCCACTACTTCGAGCCTAACACGAGATTATCCCTTGACCCAACCCGAGGCAGAAGCTTCTTCCCAATCACATAATCATCATGATACTCATTCCATCTTCCTGCACATCGGAGTACGCTATGCATGTGCACACGACGGCGACACGCCACCGTCCACCGATGGTCAACCCCACACGTCAACCTCGACCCTCTAGACCCACTGGCCTTCCAATTTCCCTAAAACCGACCCGATTCGAAATTCGAACTCAAGCTCACGACAGCGACGAACTTGACCTCTTCATCCCGCCTTGTCCAGCCTCCTCTGACCACCATAGCTCCTCCAAATTCGCCAGCATCATCGCTTCCACCCCCTCTAGTTATTCCCCCTGGACTGCAGCCATGATTCTTCTTCCACTTCTTCGTCTTTTACCTGGAAGTCGAGACACCCAAAACCCTCTGATAGACCTAGTTTGCCAGAGACCAGTCAACCCAAACACAAATAAATCACCCCGCTATTTTTTTCCAGGCCGCCTCCTCCTTGGCCACCTCCCTTCAAAATTCGACACCCCGAAATCGGCCCTGCCACTGTGAATCGATCAAAAACCAATTCTTGATCAATTTCCTTTATACCATAAAATACACCACTAAAAATTCCAGAACAAAGCTTAAAATTCAAGTTTCAAATTAACTAATAAGGCCATATATTTAAGTCAGAAAATTTTGATGCTCAAGTTTTTTCCACCAGACTTGAGTTATTTAATGATACGTAAATTTCTTTTTCTATACTTCATATTATTCAACACAATAAATTTTAAATTAATCCAAACTCATAAACGTACCAATTTTATTTTGATTTCAAATTCTAAAACTGACTAGATGTCTATATATATATATATTTAGTTGATATTAACAGTTTTATTCAATAAAACAAGAACAGAGTAGATAAACTGGAACGTAGACATGTACTGATATCCATACAAACATATTTCATACCATAATTTCAATCACCAGCATCACACAATCAAAACAGGTTTGAAATTTTGAGAGGGTAGTTTGCTCACCTTGTTGATGAAGACAGAGAACAAGAGTCTGGGAAAAAACTAGAAAATGATTTTTCTTTTATTTGTTTTGATCTGGAATTCTTGCTTGCCCTGGAATTTGATGCTTGTTAAAGTTGATCTGATGGCTTCATTTCCAGGCTTTTGAGTTTTTTGCTTTGATTGCATTGCATTGCACTTTGATTTTTTCCAGTATTTTGAAAACTTTGAATAGGTTGTTATTTGATTTTCCTGGCTTTTGAACCTTTGTTTTAAATACTTCAGTTTGATTCTTCTTTGCTTTAAAACTGATTTGTTACTTGATGTTTGAATTAGTTGCTTCAGGTTGATGTTTGAATCTATTTGAAAGAGTGGTTCAGGTTGTAGCTTCCAGATTGATTGCTTCATATTTTTCAAACTGAAACTGTTTGGTTTGAATTGCATTTTTGAATCAAGTTTTATGGATTTTAGGCTTTGAAGTTGTTAAATTTATTTTTGAGTTGTTTATTTTACTGGTTTATATCCTTCTCAAGTTTGTAATTTCCTTTACTTTTGTTTTGACAAAATTTTTTTCTCTGTTTAAAATTATGAAGGAAAGTGCAAGAGAAAGGGAAGTAGATGTATATATAAAACTTGTCTTCATTTTTATTTAAATAAAAAACAAGTGACACTTGTCTAATTTCCTTATTACATTGTTAACACTTGTTAATGTATGCTTTTAAAATAACACCACTTGTTAAAATAATTAATTTTGTGTTTAAGCCCTTATTTTAATTAATTCATAACTTTGTTTTTAAATCCTACTTTAATTTAATTTATGAAACATGGTTTCTTATTTTATTTTTATTTTTACATTATTTTTTCCAAAAGAAAACATCCTTGCCACTTGTAATTATAAACAAAATTGAGCTTACACTTGTCTTATCTCTTTATTGCTTACAAATGTTAATTTGTATAAAAAATGTTTACACATGTATCTTGCATGTGTTTAAATGTTTTTAAATTTTTTTTCAGTTCATTTGTATATATTTTCCCTTATAAATATTTATATAACTTTTTTGAAGAAAATAAATTTAAAAATCAAATTATACCTAGATAAACAACACATGTATATTATATTAATTCAAAATTTTAACTTTAGATATCTTTTGGAAATTATTACATTAAATTCAAATCATAACTTCCAAAATACATATTACATATATTAAAATTAGAAAACAAATTCTTATTAACTTTAAAATATAGTTTAAGCCAAATTTATTTTCTAAGATATTTATTTAAATTTCTAACCCATAATTCAATTTACAATCTATTTATATAATTAAGCAGGCATAATATTTATTTAATTTGAAAAATTCAAATTAATTCATAATTTAATCCAAAAATTAAATTAATTACCAATTTAAATTTGTTTTAAAAAATGGGGATGTTACAATACTGGAATATTCTAAGTATGGATTAGCACTCCCTTAGGCAGGGGATCGACATGGATCACTATGGCTATGGAGGACTTAGATCGACAGCTCAACTCATCAACAATTAGTCAATATCTCCAAAAAAAACACCTAGGCAACTTCATAGAACAACTATGGGAACACAACATACTATCAAGAGGATCAACCACCAGGGATCGCAGAGGCCCACTCCTTAACTCTTGGGGTTCAGTACCGATCCCCCTGTAGGGTTCAATACCAACCCATCTATAGGGTTCAGTGTCATTCCCAAATGCTTAGTCATTTGGGGTCGGGATTTTTTAGGGTATCGGGTCTTAGTCTTGAGGTTCTGTATGCGGATTTTCAGCTGGATATTTGCGTGTCTTCCCCCATAACTACATAGGCCATAGGACACTCTAGGGATCTTTTTTCTGGCTCTTATTTTTTATTGCTTTATTTTCTTGGCTTTCATATCAACTATACTTGTAATCCTATAATATAATAAACGATTATTTGGAGTGGACGTATGCTAGAGTTTGTCGAACCTCTATAATTCCTATTTGTTTGTTTTTTGTTGTTTTTAATTCGTTTTCTTCATATTTTATTCTCTATAATATTTATTTGGGCGTTTGTGCCTTTTTTTGGTTCAAACATAGATACATAGATATTATATATATAAACAAATAGCTACTCAATTAATTATAATATATATTTATGCTTAAATATATATATTTGCTACTGCTCACGACCTGGAAAACTTATTTAATCTTATTTTTGATTTAAATAATTTTTAATTATAAAAAAATAAAATCCATGTAGATTTAATAAATAAAGATGTTTAAAAATTGTATTTGAAGTCAAAATGCATATTTTATAACAAATATAATTTTTTCCAGAAAGCTATACTATTTATAAATGTATTGTAAATACATTTTGTTTGTTTAACAAACTTTTAGTCAAATAAATAATTTAAAATGCTTTTATATAAAAAAATATTTATTTATTTACTACCGAATGGTTTAGGTATGTATAAAAAATTTAAATACATATATCATATGAATTAATATTTTATAATTAAGTTCAATTGATAAAATCATTCAATAATAATATTTTAATAGAAAAAATATTTTATTTATCATTAGTTCATGAGCCACATAATGACTTTTATAAAAAATTTCAATTTATGCACATGTATAATAATCACCGGCATGTGACAATATAGTAATATTCTGATTTGTGATAAGATCTATCTAGCTGACATATGAATGATTGATTAACTAAGCAATTAAAAACAGTAATAAAAATGCATAACTTTCACCAAGGCCTAGATACCACACTTTGAAATGATAAAGTGGCTCCTTGAATCGAATTCAATGTTTTGTAGTTGCTGCCTTCCGAACTGCTTTACCATCGATGATCGAATCGAAGAATTTTGATATGACTTGAGCTTGGATTTCTTTTGGATATAAATGGGGGTTTATTGGTCAAAATTTGCAGGAAGAAGGAGAGCAGAAAGTCTCAAAATAAATTTTGTAGAGAGTGGCATCAAATAGAAAGTCAAATGGAGAGAAAAGGGATCACATCCTTATCTCTCTCTTACCAATTCTACTCTTTAAACCATTTCAAAGCCATCCTCTTTCGCTAACATTTGGTTGGCTTATCCAAGCTATTTTGGTTGAAATTTGCATGCAATATAAAGGCCTCAAAACCAATTCCAGCCAGAACAATGTCCATTACATTTAAATCTAAATTTAAACGCATTCGATATCGTATATCAATTAATATATTTAACTTTTATAAATACAATGTTAACATTGTTCAACACATTAAATACAAAATTTTGTAATTACTACTTCATAAATACTAGTTAATTTATAACAATAACATATTAATTAAATCAGGTGATAAAAGGAGTATTCATCATTTTGGTTATGTGACTCTTTAGTGTAAATTTGACCAATAATTAATACCGAACAATTCAAATATTGACGTTCATATGTCACTTAGTAGGTAGTGTGGCGTTATGACCAAATTTATTTCTTATTTGGTTTCGGTAAAGTTGAATTTTTCTTTATTAAGCATTATCAGATTGTGGCAATTATTCAGACCAATTCTCTTTGTTAAAACAATATCACATTGGACTTATGTAATTTGGTAATGGTCAAAATTCCAATATCATCCATATTCAACTCTGTAGTCCAAATATAAAGTTCTTGGTCCAATAATAACAATTATGATTAACTGAGCCGCGTTAGCCATAGATTTGACTTTGGGTTGACTTCAGTTGATCATTATACTAACCTCATATAACCGAGGAGATGAATCCTCTCTTGAATAATGTTTCCCTTCCAATGCTTATACTCGATCTAATAATAGTCGTTTGATGGATGTCGTGCCATGATTTGACTATAAACAAAACGAAGTTTCCATATTGAAGCTCGATGGTATTCTCAAGTAGAGAAAATTATGTAATATTATCACGTCGATATTTTCTTCTTGACGTTAGTTATATTAACCAATAGAGAACTATTAGTAAATCATTCAACAGTTTTCCAATAACAATCAGTTTGTAACTGTTGGGTGGATTCTCACCCAGGAGATCTCGAGACCAAGAAGCATCAGTTCCATCTGGGTTTGCCCACTCCATTCGTTCCATTCCATCCGGTACCTAAGCTCATCCGGTACACAGGCCACTGTTGAACCACCTACCCGCCGAACCAAAATAACACCGGTCCAAAACCATCTCCCTGCCGGACCTACCTACATCACCGGACCAACCTCCATCACCGAACCAACATCTACCGGTCCAACACCTCTCCCTGCAGAGCCGAACCAAGCTCCACCCACTCACCACCGGACCATGCCCCACCGAGCCATGCTCCACCGAACCAACCTACCTCCATCCACTGCCGGACCAGAAATAAGGGAGGACACGACCGGACCAATTCTGTCAGGCCAGATTGCTTCAGCCCAGGCCCACCAGCAGCTATATACGTCCAAGACCCCTGCCTCCAGCCTCACTCTATAAATAGAAGGGCAAGGGTACAACAATGGCAGACAAGTTTGAGAGCTCAAGCACGGAAGGAACTTTCAAACAACTTTCATATACTTGTATACCAAGCTTTGTACTTGTAATCTGAAAGAAGAAGGAGAATAACATATAAAGTGGACGTAGGCACGTTCTGGCCGAACCACTATAAATATGTGTGTCTTTTACAGTTTAGTCCCTGCTTTTCATATATTTGTGTAAATCCCCCAAATCACTAGAAACAACATAAAATCAACTAATTTATACGACTTGGAGGTGTTTGCCCATTTCTTGTGCAAACATTTTTGGTGCTTTCATTGAGAGCCGAGCTAGAAGCTACAACTTCTCCTACTCAACCTTCTTCCTCACAGCATCGTTCCTCGCTCCGACAACATGACTTCCAGGCATAGGAGAGATGTTAACAAAGGAAAGAACGTCGCAACTAGCAGTATCCTAGATCCAGTGGCCCCGAATCAAGAGAATCATCCCATTTTAACAGCAATACCAGATGAAAATCAGGCAATTCCATCAGCCTCTGCCGCGGAACAACCAAGTAATAGGGCAGATCTAGACAGGTTTATGGCTGAAGTAACTAACCGCTTCGCATCTCAACAAAAAGCCCTGGTGGACCAACTCATGTCACGCCTAAGGGATGCTGAAGAATCCAACCGCAACACTGAATCATGGGGTGAGTCCCAATCTGGAGGATCTGGGAGGCAACAAAGACTTTTCTTCTTCGAAGAAGTTAACAACAGAAATAGCTATGGTAGGAGCCGAGCCCGGACTCAGCCCGAATTCCGACCCGAGGAAACACTTGGAACCGAACCCGACGAGGGAGGAACCGGGCAGGGGTCGGATGTAGTTGAGCCTGTCATGCTACCTAACCATGAAAACACCAGTAGACGGGGCCGAGCTGGAGTCCATCGCGAAGTTGGACCCGAGGAAGCGCTGAGAACAGAACCCAGCAGGGGAAGATCAAGGCAAGGGCCAAATATGGCTGACCCCAGCATACCCCCAGAAGAACAGAGGCAGCCTTTGGAGAATGTTAGGAGTGATAGACGATACCATCCCTACAAGTTGTCTGGACGGACTCAATCCCGCAGAGAAGAACCAAACTCATTACTATCCGCTCCAAGTTCTGATGAGAGGATGGCGCGATTGTTCAGAGAGTGCGTCCAACGGGAGCAAAGGGATCGGGGAATAGGCGCTAGGGTAACCAGCCCCTTCACCCGCAATATCGAAACTGCCATCACCCCCCCGGAAATGGAAAATGCCAACGATGGAACCTTACAAGGGAACCTCTGACCCCATCGTACACTTACAGAGATACACCCAGCATATGCTCATGAGCGGAGCAACAGAGGGAGTGTTATGTAAATGCTTCCCACTATTCTTGGCAGATCTAGCTACCTCCTGGTTCTGCCACCTACCCCAAGGGTCCATCAGCTCATGGGAAATGTTGAAAGAAAAGTTCATCAGTCAGTTCCGCATTCATGTGGAGCAACCCAAGGACCCTTATTCCTTATCTAATATCAAACAGAAACCCAGAGAGACATTGCAACAATATCTAACCCGATTCAACGCCGCGGCAACCGCAGTCCAAGATACGGACGAGAAACTTATCCTAATGGCCCTCTGCAGTGGTGTGCATCTAGATACTAAATTTGCTAGAAGACTAACCAAAGAAAAACCAGCTACGTTACCTGATTTCTTCCATGAAGCTGGAAAGTATATGAGACTTGAGGATGCTGCCACTGAGAGGCAATCAGGGCAACAGGCTAAGACGGCTACAGACAGGTTTCCCGCTGCAGCAAAGGATGTTCGAAGAAATGACTCTAGAGACAATGCTGGGGGCAAAAAGGGAGAAAAGCGCTTATATCGACCAGGACCAAGATTTGACTCTTACACTCCTTTGAATGAAACGATCGAAAACATCTTCCTAGCCACTCAAGACGAAGTTAGATACAAGCGCCCCCCGCACAAGAAGGAGTCAGATAGTGCACTCAAATCTGGGAAGTTCTGCCGCTTCCACGAATCCCACAGACATGATACCAATGAATGCCACCATCTCCGGGACTTGATTAAAGAACACATTAGAAGGAGGAGACTGGAGCGCTATGTAAAAGGCCAGAACATGACTTCGACTCCTGCCAATGAGAATCCTGGATTACCCCCCCTAGAAGCAGGCGGGGGAAATTGCAACACCAGCGGCTCTAGTCAAGAGAAGATAGTGGTCCACACCATATCAGGAGGACCGCACATCGCCGACGGAAGTTGGGCAGAGATGGAAAGATACGGTAAGCCATTGAGGAACGCTGAAGGCTGCGTTAATTCTGTTATGGAAGAACGCCACCAGAAACGGAAAGAGAATGACGACATCACATTCAGTAGGCGTGATCTAGAGGGAAGACAGTACCCGCACATGGATCCTATGGTCATCTCTGCCTGGTTCGGACCAGCCAAAGTTTTCCGAATTTTAATAGACACTGGAAGCTCGATGAATATCTTATTCAAGCATGCTTTCGACAAAATGAAGCTATCAATGAAGGATGTGTCTCCCTGCAACAAACCACTACATGGTTTCACTGGAGATGCGTAGATGCCCCTCGGGCAACTGGACCTTTTTGTTGAAATAGAAAGTCATCGTCGCTCTGCTATGCGAAAACAAACGTTTGTGCTAATAGAAAGCCATTCGGCCTACAACGCCTTTTTGGGAAGACCAGCCTTGTCCGACTTCCAAATTGTCCTAGCCCCGTGGTGCCTGAAGGTGAAATTTCCAACCGATAACGGAATAGGAGAAATAGAGGGAGATCAAGACGCTGCTCGAGACTGCTATGTAACTGAACTTCGCAATAACCGCAGAAAAGATAAAGGGAAAAATGCAGAGACTACTCTCTGCATGAAAAGCTTAGAAGCATAGCAACTAAAGAAAGCCCCTCCTCTTCGATATACCAGTGATCCTTTCAACGAATTAGACCCCAGGGACAAAGAGGAGGAGGCCACCGCCGAGCCTGCAGAGGCTATGGAATTCGTATCTGTAGACAAACACGACCCAAGTAGACTGCTGAGAGTCGGGTCTCGATTAAAAAGAGAATTAAAGAATCAACTCATTAATTTTCTTCGCCGCAACATGGATGTATTTGCATGGACGCACGCTGACATGACGGGAATCTCCCCAGACGTAGCATGCCACATGCTGAACATAGATCCCACCAAGGTGCCAGTGAAGCAGAAAAAGAGGAGCATGGGGGCAGAACGATCAGCAACCCTCGAGAAAGAAGTAAAGAACTTACTTGCCAATGACTTCATACGTGAAGCCATCTACCCAGAATGGATCGCCAACCCAGTCCTGGTAAAGAAAGCTAATGGGAAGTGGCGAACATGCATCGATTTCTCCAACTTAAATGATGCTCGCCTGAAAGACTACTTCCCGCTCCCCCGAATCGACCAACTCGTGGACAGCACAGCCGGACACGAACTCTTATCCTTTATGGACGCATGCTCAGGATATAACCAGATCCCTATGCACGCCCCCGATCAAGAGCACACTAGCTTCATCACTGACCGAGGATTGTACTGTTACAGGGTAATGCCATTTGGACTTAAAAACGCCGGAGCTACTTATCAGCGCCTCGTCAACAAGATGTTTGCAGAACTGATAGGGCGATCTATGGAAGTTTATGTGGATGACATGCTGGTAAAATCGAGGAAAGCCAACGAACATATAAACCATCTGGACGAAATATTTCAAGTACTTCGCCAATATGGAATGAAACTGAACCCTCTAAAGTGCTCCTCCGGAGTATCATCGGGAAAGTTCTTGGGATTCATCGTTCATGCCAGGGGGATTGAAGCAAACCCTGAACAAGTTCGAGCTTTGCAAGATATCAAGATACCATCCACTCGAAGAGAGGTGCAAAGCCTAAACGGAAAAGTGGCCGCCCTAAGTAGGTTCATCTCTAAAGCAACCGGCAAATGCATCCCTTTCTTCGAAGCTCTAAAGAAAGACAAAGGAAAGTTCGAATGGACTGACGAATGCTCGACAGCCTTCCTTAACTTAATCGGTCACCTCCAGAGACCACCGGTACTCTCAACTCCGAATGAAGGCGAGGAACTATACCTATACCTTGCTGTATCGTCCCACGCTTTGACCGCCGCTTTGGTGAGAGAAGACAACCGCGCGCAGCGACCCGTATACTTTGTAAGCAAGAGATTCACAGGGGCAGAAGCCAGATACCCTAAACTTGAAAAGCTAGCATACTGTTTACTTATCACGTCACGGAAACTGTGACACTATTTCCAGTCTCATTCCATCAAAGTTTTAACCGATCAACCGCTAAGGCAAGTGCTCCATCGCCCCGACACTTTTGGGCGATTACTTAAGTGGTGCATCGAACTAAGTCAATATGATATCACTTACCATCCTCGCACCGCTATCAAGGGGCAAGCCATAGCTGATTTCATTGTCGAATTCACTACTAATGAAGGTAAGGACCAATCTGAAATAGCAGAAGATATCAAATGGAATCTCTTCGTAGATGGAGCGTCAAACGAACAAGGCTCGGGGGCAGATGTTGTGATAATCACCCCCAGGGGAAAGAAGCTGCACTACGCCCTAAGATTGGAATTCGCTGCCACCAACAATGACGTAGAATACGAAGCAGTGATAGCCGGATTAGAACTTGCACTGGAAATTGGAGTCAGTTCTCTATGTCTCCATAGTGATTCTCAACTTATTGTAAATCAAATACTGGGAGAATTCCAGACTCGAGGAGAACGACTCACAGCGTATCTAAAGAAGACCATACTACTGCTTAATCAATTAGATCACTATTTAATCAAACACATTCCCCGAGAAGAGAATCAAGAGGCCGACGAACTAGCAAAACAAGCTAGTATGAAGAAAATCACTATTTTCGGAGCATTAACCATCTCAAAACAGCTGGCACCAAGTTTCGAGCAAGTGAATCTGATAACTGCGATCGACGAAGAAACCTGGATGACCCCTATCCAGAAATATTTACAAGATGGCACACTACCCGACAAGCGTAGCGAAGTCAAGAAAATCTTGAGGAAAGCTTCCCGCTACACATTACAGGAAGGCATCCTCTATCGACGCGGCTTCTCTGATCCGTTATTAAGGTGTATCGCTGGAAGGGAAGTCAAGGAAGTCTTATCCAACATCCATAAAGGAAGTTGCGGAGATCACACTGGAGGGCAGATTTTGGCCAAGAAGATACTCCGATATGGATATTACTGGCCCACTTTAAACAAAGATGCCTTGGACTTCGTCAAGAGATGCGACAGATGTCAGAAATTTGCCAAGATTCCTCGAATACCCACAAATGAGATTGCTCAAATGACCAGCCCTTGGCCCTTTGCAGTATGGGGAATTGACTTGATTGGCGAACTACCAGCGGGCCGAGGCGGAGCCAAATATGCTATAGTGGCGGTTGACTATTTCACCAAATGGGTGGAGGCGGAACCTCTAAATAAAATATCTTCGGCAAAAGTTATCAACTTCTTGATCAAAAATATTCTTTGCAGGTACGGAGTCCCACTCAAGATCATATCAGACAACGGACTTCAATTTGACAGCGAAGAATTCGCCGATTGGTGCCAAGAGTACGGAATTCACAAAAGCTTCTCATCTGTAGCTTATCCTCAAGCAAACGGACAAGTCGAAGTTGTCAACAAGATTCTCAAAACCTTAATCAAGAAGAAACTTGAAAGGTCGAAAGGCGCTTGGGTGGACGAACTTCCTACGACACTTTGGGCCTATCGCACATCTTACAGAACTTCAATAGGGCATACCCCTTTCTCTTTGGCATACGGATCGGAGGCCATGCTCCCAGTTGAAACTATAGTGCCCTCTCACCGTAGGATCCACTATAATCCGAAAGAGAACGAAGAACTCCTCCTCATGTCTTTGGATCTAATTGAGGAGAGAAGAAACGATGCAGCACTCAAAGCAGCAGCTCATAAGCAAAAAGTCGCAGCACAATACAACTCCAAAGTCAAGCACCACAGCTTACAGGAAGGAGATCTCGTCCTCAAGCGGATCTTCCCGCGCCCCGGAGCGCTAGATCCAATCTGGGACGGACCCTATGTAATCCATAAAGATCTCCACAACGGAGCTTATATTTTGTCAACAGTGGACGGAGAGGTGTTCCAGAGGGCATGAAACATCCAACACCTCCGTTGATACTTTTCTTAACTTGTACTGCCCATATGAAGTGAATTAACAAAGAGAATCAGTGGACGTAGGCATTTTCGTGCCGAACCACTTTAAAAAATCTTGTCTCTTTTTAACTTGTTCCTTTATAACTTGGCTACTTGTTGACTGTATCCTTTTCTGTTGAACAAAATTCTGTGTAATGGCACCTCCATTCAAGCCACATCAAGGCACGGCCTCATCTGGACAAGGCCTAACAGGTAATATGCGATTCTATGCACTCGCCAATGGGACACTTTTGCTCCAGCATCCCTCTGCTGCGGGTTAACTCGTTGCTCGCGACTGCCCTTAAAGGCAACTGTAATGAGCCGATTATAAGCCATTACGAAGGCCGACTATAGCCGATGGCAGCTCATTACGGCGTTCGGCTCGCCGGCAACTGTGAACCTACTTTAAGCCCCAACATAAGGTGTGGCCAGCCAGGGGTAGTTCACGGTTGACGATCGGCACCCACGCTAGCCGGCCACAGTAAATCGAATAATACTCACGATTACTGGCCATAATGGCTCGGGTAGTTACTGTGAGCGATCTCGGCTCCGATGTGTCTTGAGTGCAGCTGTGGTAAAAAAAAAACTCCCCGCGGAGGCGTAAGATGGGTGACAAATGTCTCCAAGACCCACAGCTAGGGAAAGTGACTACAAAACCCGTTTGCCACGAACTTAAGCACATCGACGGCCTTCCGTGACTGGAAGTTTTACTTTTCCTATATTTCCATTCCATTTAAATACTTTTCTTCTATCCTGTGTAATGGTCCCTAAAGTACAGGACACCGACTAGGAGACATTCGCTCATAAGGATCGAAGCCCGCAAACTGGATAACAAGGCACTCAGTTTTATCCATGACCAGTTACACAAGACGCTCAACGCTACCCCCTGCAACTAAAACATGAAGGGCGGTACTCTCTTCTCTTGTACATAAACATGTAACTATAACTTATTCATACATCACACCAACATTGCAAAACATGAAATTATATTTCAAGCAAGAGCTTAGCATCAAACACAACTAAATCACAGGCACATGCATAGTTATACTTCTCATGCAACACATCAAAATAGTAACATCATTCAAAATATAACAGAATCAGCTTGTGTTATAAACTTACACAAAGTCGTTCAATGACATAATTACAGCTCGAAAGTACATTAATGTTTTGAACTAGCATATACAGGAATGTCAAGCAAACCAAATAAAATAACCAGCTGCATAAGTGCTAACCACTACGCCTCAGAAGCAGCTCTCCGAATCTACTTGGTTGCTGGATCGGAACTCCCAACATGTTGACCAGAGGTCCCATCTGTCCAATTCAGGAGAAGAATCCATCAGATAAACAGCGAACGATCAAGTTATGAAAAGCTAAAAAGGGAAAACTCACCAGCACCCGCTTCTTGGTCCTCATCCCCCAACTGCACACAGGCTTCCTCCGCAGCAAGTAGCCGCATCCCCTCCTTCACCGCTACCTTCTCCTCCTTTGAGAACTGGGCGGTAACCATATCCATCCTGAATGCCGCTCCGCCTTCCTTATCCGCATTAGCCTTGGCCTCCTCCAAAGCCCGGAGATATATCCTAGCCATGATCCGGGGATAGTCATCCATCCAGGATAGATTACCCTGCTTCTAGGTACGGAAGTACATATCCTGCAACATCTCATCCATCATCCCCTCATTCTCCTCAAGCTCCCTCACCCAGGCCTCGGAGGACAGCAACTTAGCAACGGCAACATCCCTCTCCGATCAATATCTCAAGCGGTCAGCCTGGAGAGACCTCCTCATTTCCTCCATCTCTTCCTTTAGCTTGGCCTGAGCAAGCTCTGCGGCCTCAAGCCTCCCAGAAAACTCCTCTACTTGCTCGAGATCCGCCCTCCGAACCTCGTCCACCGTAGCAATGGCTATGTCAATCCGCTCCTTGCAGGCGGCCTCCATCTTTCGCAACTCAGCCTTGCTAGCCTCCTCCATGGTTTTCTTTAGTCGTCGGGAGGCCGCCTCATGCTGAGATATCTGGATAGCCTGATCGGCAAGCTGTTTGGCCTGATCAGAAACCTGTAGCCGCAACCGGATGTTAGCACTTCCGATTTCCTCCCCAGCCCTGGCCAGTCGAGCGTGATGCTCCATTAGCCTCTTGGTTTCCTCAGCCACCCGATCGATGCTTGCCTTGGCCTCGTTCCCCATGGTCACAATCCGAGTAGTAAGCAAATCGAGGTCTAACGACTTAGCCTCATCAAGCACCCGTACCATGGGATTGCGGGGAAGAAGATGCTCACCCGTGACCTCATCAAAAGAGATATCTTGAAAACTCGGGTCCAGATCCGGGTGGCCGGCAAATGGGTTGCGATCCAAACCTGGGCGGACTATCGGAGTGACGGTTGGATTTTCGGACAGATGGGGGGAAGGCATAAACCCATTATCCTCCTCATTAATATCATGGATAGGCTGGACTGGAGGCTGAGGGCCAAGTGAAGGTTCAAACAAAGATCGGCCCCTCTTCCTCTTTTACATATCTTCTTCAATAACTCCAAGAAGAAGGCGATATCTAACTTCATCCCCAGGACGGCTAGTTGGCGGCTTTGGTTTGGCAGAAGCTTTAAGTAGCTTATACTGTTCGAGGCGGTGCCGAATATTTGATGTCTTGGCCGCCTTACCTGCTCCTGGAATAGAAACCAAGTGTTACGAACATACAATGATCCATAATTCAAGAAATATGTTAAGTTAAGAAGAGTGAGAAGGCACATCTGTTATACAAACCCTATGGAGGAGTGGGATACTGCAATAAGTCCTGAATCTCATTCCAGGACGGAAGCGAACCATAAAATATTCCTAAGTCCCTATCGTAAATGGAGTCTGCAGAAGTCAAAAGTTCACCTTGGATCGCTGGAGCCGCCTTAGCTGGAGAACTCTCAGACAATGGATCGGCGCCAGCCCCAGTCTTGTCAACCCCCTTAGCCTTCTCAACCAAAGCCTACCCTTCCTCCGACTCCCCAAAAGCTTGACGGAAAGCATCATCCGTCCACTCATGAATCTCTCCCGCTTGCCCGGAGGTTAAGGCACCAACGCCACTACCGCTCTGTCCATCTCCTCCTTCACCCTCACCTCTATCTTCCTCCACATCTTCCTCTCCCGGAGCAACTGGGCAAGTGCTAGGAGAGGGACCATCAGACTTCTTAAGCTTCTTCCCTCCGACAACGGAAGGCTTTGTAAAAGGTTCCCTCTTGCCACTCTTCACCGTGGCCCCTTCCTTGGCTTTGGCAGCCTTCTCCTCAGCCGCATCTCTCTGCTTAACCACGGACTGGTGTGGCATGATCAAGTTGTGCTCCAAGAGAGTAGCATTCCTGATCAGGAAAGAAGCCGACCCGTCCCGTCCCGAAATGGCCTTTATTTCCGCAGCCATCTGGACCAGGGAATCACTTTCTATGACTGCAAAACCACCTGTCGCTAGCAAGAAATAGAAGCATATCAGAAGAAGCACTGCAGTCGGAACAAGGAAACTGTAAATAAAATTCAACTTCCAGCCAGAAGTGAAGAGGCGGAAGGAGACAGAATCTTCCTTGATAAAAAACCATTCTTTCTTAAACATGGTGAACTTTGAGTATAAGTCCAAGACCGGTTTGAAGGGCACGGCCGCTTCCAAACTAACATACGGAGACCCCTTCTTGTAGCCTCTCATATTATACAAGTATCGAATTTCCCGGTTAGAAGGAGGGCGCCCATACCTCCTCTGGAAGATAACGAATAAGCACACCAGAATAGAGTAGGAATTGGGCTGGAGCTGGAGAGGGGCCACCTTCAGATAGGTAAGGAAGCTGACTATCCATGCGTTGATCGGAGGAATGGCCCCACGCATACAATGGTATCTGCTGTAAGCAAAATATCCTTCAGGAGGGTCATATGGCATAACCCCCTCTCCCGGCAACAGCATGCGAGCCCTGTCAATCCCGAAGGAATGAGAGATGACATCAAGCTGCTCCTCCCTGAGGGAGCTAGGAAAACAATCGGGCGGAGAATTCAGAAGCTCCTGGGGGCCATACCCATCTACTAGCGACCTCGAGGCAGGTCCATGATGTTCCGGTCTTGGCTGGGCTGGAGGCACAGAGGAGGACTCTCCTTCGCCCCTAGACTTCCGTTTATCTCATCGAGTTTCTGCTTTGCGAGACATTATCTGCAAACACCAGAAGAACAAATTAGAACAAGGAGTATGGAAACATGAGCAAATAGGTACATGCAGCCCGAAGACTCGCTCACAAATTCAAAATTCATTTGCAAAAATAAAAGTTTTCAAGCTCATTCGGTTTTCGCACTCATTCGGTTTTCAAGCTTATTCGGTACTCAAGGACCGCGTGCACATTCGTTAAAACAAAGAAACCACATTCGACGAAAACAAAGCACCTGATTCGGCTCCATGTTGATTCGGCGCTAAAATGATTCGGCACTAGGACGATTCGGCACTAAGTTGATTCGGCACTTATGTGGTTCGGCTGTCTCATATGATGGAGGTTGAACGAAGGCCCTAGGCCCCTACTTATAGGCGAGCACAGATACGACCGGACCAACAGGTTCGACACTTGGGGCCGAATGAAAGTGCCTAAGCTGAATAAACTAAAAACAAAGCACGATATATGCAGGCATATGCCCCACTTTGGGGGGCAAATGTTGGGTGGATTCTCACCCAGGAGATCTCGAGACCAAGAAGCATCAGTTCCATCTGGGTTTGCCCACTCCATTCGTTCTATTCCATCCGGTACCTAAGCTCATCCGGTACACAGGCCACTGCCGAACCACCTACCCGCCGAACCAAAATAACACCGGTCCAAAACCATCTCCCTGCCGGACCAACCTACATCACCGGACCAACCTCCATCACCGAACCAACATCTACCGGTCCAACACCTCTCCCTGCAGAGCCGAACCAAGATCCACCCACTCACCACCGGACCATGCCCCACCGAGCTATGCTCCACCGAACCAACCTACCTCCATCCACTGCCGGACCAGAAATGAGGGAGGACATGACCGGACCAATTCTGTCAGGCCAGATTGCTTCAGCCCAGGCCCACCAGCAGCTATATACGTCCAAGACCCCTGCCTCCAGCCTCACTCTATAAATAGAAGGGCAAGGGTACAACAATGGCAGACAAGTTTGAGAGCTCAAGCACGGAAGGAACTTTCAAACAACTTTCATATACTTGTATACCAAGCTTTGTATTTGTAATCTGAAAGAAAAAGGAGAATAACATATAAAGTGGACGTAGGCACGTTCTGGCCGAACCACTATAATTCTGTGTGTCTTTTACAGTTTAGTCCCTGCTTTTCATATATTTGTGTAAATCCCCCAAATCACTAGAAACAACATAAAATCAACTAATTTATACGACTTGGAGGTGTTTGCCCATTTCTTGTGCAAACAGTAACCCTTTGGTCTCCCTAGCAATCATGAGTAATTCACTGCTCAATATTTGGAGAGCATTATGTACTCTAGACTCAATAGGTGCATCAATGTCCAATCTTGACACATCTTGACTAGAAATAATTAAATTGCTATGTTTATTTTATTGTGATAAATGTAGAGCTGCTTGTAGATCTCATTTGTTCACTTTGATGTAATATGATATTCATTGGGTATTTCTACACTTCATTATTGGGCAGTGGCCTTGATGGAGTTCGATACTGAGGTGTAAGGGGCTATGGCCTTGTTGGAGCTCATTTTAGAAGTTACTTGTTGTTGGTTTCTTAGTTTTTTCTATGTTATGATTTGTCACCTGCCAAGCATATTGGTATTTCCTTTACTATTGGTGGGGTGTGTGTGTGTGTGTGTATATGTATGTATGTATGTATGTATGCATGTATGCATGTATATTTGTGCTCTCCTCTACTTTAGAGAATCACGCATTTTTGTCAAATTTTTTTTATTGTGATAAATCACTCATGGTAACAACGCATTGTAACTACTATTACAAAACATAGCATTTATGAGTTTTCTATTAAATATACTTTTAAGTAAATTAATTGTTTAATATTATGTGTTATATCAAGTATATAATATTGTTTATTTCAAACAAGATCGGTAATCGAGTTAGATAATATAACTAATTACATAATTGCCACTAGGGCATACCCTTAACCCTATCAATCTCATACTTGCAATTGGTATTAATTATGGAATCTCTATCCTATCCCTTTAATCAGTTTGATGACAACCGATCAAGTTAGTCCTTTCGTGAATGGATCTGCTATGTTGGTTTAATTATCCACTCCTTCAGTCAACTCTCTCTGATGTTGATAAACTAACTTTATCATGCAGAACTATTTAGACTATGTTTCTTGATTTCTAGTGAGCTCTTATTGTTTCTATATAACAATGACATAGTATTCTTTATACTTGGAATAACTCCTAGCTTAGTTATAAATTTTTGCATTTATATTTATATACATTGGTTTCATTACAATGCTATTTAAGGCAATATACTTAGCCTTTCATTGAATCAGCCACAACATGTTTGAAATATTTTCAACTTAAAGCTTCTTAATTAACGTTTGAACATGAAGTGAATATCGACGTATTGTAGTCGATAACACTTATGAATTTCGATTCTTGACACTCTTTCATAAAGATTCCATTATTTCTGTAAATAATTCTCTAGCATTTTGTAAATACTCAAGAACATTCTAAACTACCATTTAATAATTTTAATTTAGATTTGATATTTGCTTAATGTATCAAATACATAAGAAAATTATGATATCTTAAACAGTTCAACATGTATAATTATTTCTATTTCCAATACATAAGGAATCCGTCTTACATGTTCCATATTAAACATTTTAATATGGAGCCTTTACATATCGTTTGGGACGTTTCTGACATCCTTTTATACTTATTATAAAATATATAATTTACAAACTCAATATTGAGTATTAAACAACCAAACTATTACTAATTTTAACATAAGTACATCATTAACAATTAACAGTATATTGTTCGTTTATACTCTATAAGCATCAGTGCAGCTTTTAATGGGTCTTTCTTACAGACACAAGCTTCCTCTACATTTTGATTGAAATCAAACTATTTGGTATTTCTATCAAAATGTTTATTCGATTTCGATGCTTATAAAATGATAATTTCATATCATTTCTTGGATAATATCCAAAGTCCCACAAACTCAATATCGCTTCTATTGACTTCGAGACACTTTAGTTGTTGTGTGCAAATAGTTTATTCTAAATCATTATTTAGAAATTTTCATTTTAGCACATATGTACCAAAACACAAAGTGATATTAAGTGATAATTTTATAAGTAAATTCGAACTAACTTAAGCACGCTCAATGATGAATCTATTACGCAAATTTCAATAATTGAAATTTATAATATTATTATTATCAACATTGCTCCTTATTTGCCAACTGCATTATTCTTACTCTTGAAGACACATTCACGATCGATGGATCAAACCCCTTCGGTATAACTATCAAAATCATATTTTGATAATGTAATTGGATTCCTTTTTGGATTTGTGCATCACACCATACGATATAGTCAATGCTCTTAGTAGCTCAATTGATAACTAAGGATTATCTATTCTCTATATTGATAAGAAACTCATAGTTTCTCTACAATATATGAGAACACTTATTAGACATTGTAATGCGTTGCGTTCATTTAGGTTTGATTAATTTCATTTCATCCTTCATAGTTAGTTTTATCCTTCGATCGTAACCATTTCCATTTCACTGCTCATAATTTCTAAATGAAATTCCTTTACGATGAAATTGATATTACTTGAAATGACAATTGTTTCTCAGTTTAATGAAGCGAGTATTCACAAACATTTTATGAATTCCCTTACTTATAAAACCGATCTAGTTTTATATTACAATATTTATGTTCAAAACATAATTGGCCTTTTAGTGATAATTGTTCCCAAACTTCTTTTGGGGCGATTCATGCAAGATTCCTCATGAACAACTATTACCTGCAATCTTTTGACTCGTGCAACCTGCTTACTCTTTTGTCTAGGATATGTTGAGATTTCTTATAAACCCTTATTTTGTATGATTTATGAACCATACTTTAGATGAAGTTAATTTTTGACCTTATGTACTACTCTTGACTACATGACCATATAGAAAGAAGTTAACTCAAATTCACTCATAATTAATCGGACTTTGTTTAACAAAGTTCGGTTACTTCTTATCATTACAACATTATGTATCATAAGGAGGAGTGACTTTTGAGATTAAATCTTTATTCATTTTTTGTCTAGTAGAAACTCTTTTCCAATATACTTACATATTCAATCAAATTGAATCAATTTTATTTTCTTTTGCATGTTATTTTATTTAATACTATTTTATATTCTATAAACTCATCATTAACATACCACATGTGTACCATATACACATGTTCATGTTTGTGGTAATTCATTGATAAATATAACTAAGTACATGGAACTGGTTTGGAATTAATAGACTTTCAATTGTATACATCTATATGCACCAATCCGTAGAGTTTGTTAACTCTTATGATGCTTCCACTGAATGGGTGCTTTGCTCCTTGATTGTTCGAGATATAGTTTACTAGTACTATATCATATAATAAAAATTATTTCTCAAAACTGTGGCTTAGTCTATAATTCAAAAATAATTGCAAATAAATTTTGATACTTATGTGTCTTCTAATACATCACAAATCCTAGTACTATAGCTTTTTTATAATGAATATTCATAATATTTATATTGAAATGAAACTATGTCTATTTTTCAGTCAATACTAAAAAATAATTATAAACAATGTATGGTACATTATACGAAAAGAATTTTCATAATTTGATGCGATCAATAGTGTTATATGGCATATGCTCCCACATTGTCACTATTACTACAATAGCCTATGAAATATGAAGCTCAATTCAATCTCTTAATATATACAATTTATTTCATTTACTGTAACTGGTTTATACTCGAAAATTTTAGATTAAATATCTTAAATTCAAACAAAGATATCTCATATAAAACAATTTTCTATTTGAAAATATTTTTAGGAATAGAAATCACATTTCTCATTCAAACTTTAAGTGTCAACTATTATTTTACAATTCTCATTTCCAACATTCCTTAATGAAGTAGAAGTGACCATTCACTCTCTTCATCCCAACTACGCCTTAGGTTACATCTACTCTCGTACATTCACTTTGCTTTCTAAATAATTAAACCATTTGAAGGAAACCCTTAGTACAATATTATAACATAAGTGGTTTGGTCATCCTTAACTCTTAAGGATATCAAATGAATTGCCCTTTACGTAAATTGATCAAACTGACATTTCGATGCTCGAATTCTTAGATCTATGTTTTGACCTTTGGTCCACTACTACATTTAACATGACAAGATCATTATTGTAATCAATCATATTGAATATATGATCTCACACTATAGTTTACATGCTTATTTCAATGGACTAATTTCATTGAGGTTTCATACATTATGAATTGTGACGTTCACTATATAATATATATATGACCTTATATGGATCAGATACCTATATTCTTGTATTGCTTTTTAGAGTTCGAAACTCATTGAAGATAATGCACAGTCTCGGGTAAGTAAACTCGTAAGTGACAAAGTTACGAACATATTTAGTGGTTTTGTGATTAGGAACTTCCATGGGTCAACATGCAAATATTTATTAGTAAGTATATTTAATATTTTTTTGTCAATATTTTATTCATTTAAATTGTATATTTTAATGTATAAACATTTTGCATAAATTTATGCTTGTAGATTATTGTAACTTAATAATAAATGTTCTTACAATATTAGAAAGGTTAAATGCAAACATTACATTTTCAAATAAGGCACCTACTAGCATTTTTATGTTTCTCCAAACCCTAAGATTAAACATATAAGTCTTTTGACTTCACTAGTGGGTGTTAGGACTCGTATATCTAGGGATTCTAGCCTTGTTAATAATAGAGTTAGGGGTATGCATAGGGAAAATTATGTAAATGTTACATAAATCTAATTTGATTACCAACCTTATTCAAAATAAAAAGGTATTTCTTTTTATTATATATATAATATGATGTGTTGTATTAATTTATTTGTTTAAATTAAGTATATCTAATAGAAAATCCATAAATCGTATGTTTTATGGTGGTAGTTATAGAGTGTTGTAACCGTGAGTAAATCATAATGAAAATAAATATACTATTTTAGATATTTCTAATCAAGTTGTAACGAGATTGGATATCGATATATCCTTTAAGACTAGAGTATGTAATGCTCTCCAAATATTAGACAGTGTATTACTCATGGTCTTTGGGGTACCAAGGGTTAAGTGTTGATAGTTATTGCATAACTACAAAATGACTCACTCCATAGTTTTCTATTGGTTAGTATAACTATGGTCAAACAGAAAATATCGATGCAACAATTTTAACATATTTCTCGACTTAAGAATACCGTTGATCTTCAATATGGAAGCACCACTATGATTATAGTTAAATCATGACACGACGTCCATCGAACGACAATAGTTTGGTCGAGTGGAAGCATTGGAAGTGAAATACTATTAAAGAGAGGATTCTTGTCCTCAGTTATATAAGGTTAGTATGACCGTGAACTTAAGTCAACTCAAAATCAAAGTTTCTGGCTTGAGAATATTGGTTAATAAAAATTGTTATTACTAAACCAAGGACTTTGTGTTTGAACCATAGAGTTGAATATGGATGATATTGGAATTTTGATCATTACTAAATTTCATAAGTCTAAGTGATATAGTTTTGATGTAGAGAATTGACATAAATAAAAGTCACAGTAAGGTAATGCTTAGCAAAGTAAAATTGTATTTTACTGAAATCAAGAAAGCAAAATTTGACCACAATGTCACACCACCTACTACGTGATGTGTGAACGTTAATATGTGAATAGTTCGATATTATTCGCTGACTAAATTTATACCTAAGGAGTCATACAACCGAAAAAATAAATACTCCATTGACCAAAATAGTTTAATTAACTTGTAATAATATTAAATTAATTAAATTAGTTAATATTTATGAAATATTAATTAATAATTTTTTTTATTTGATGAAATGGTATTGTTAAATATATTTATAAAAGTTATAAATATATTAATCCATATGCGATATCGATAAGCATTTAAATTGGGTTTAAATGTAAAATACTTTGTTCGAGCTTTAAATGGGTTTGAAGCCCATATAGGTGTTGGTTATATTTAGCTATGATAGGGTTATATGCGGCCATATAATGGCTTGTTAGAGGGCTTTGATTTGGATTGCAATGATGGAAGAAATTACTAAGAGATGAAGAAGAATTTAGATCCTAGTTTGCCTCTGAATTCTCCTCTGTATAAGCATGTCTACCTTCACTTTTTGAAAAAGTTTAAAGCCTTCAAACACAACTACATCAGGTTGAACCCTAACTTCTCTATTATCCATCAATTTAAGTTCAAATCAAATCAAATCCATCTCTATTTTATAGCCAGTGGTCACCAATTCAGAGACTAGCAATCTATTCAATTGGAAATTAGTTCAAGTAGAAAATCTCATCATTTCAAAGCGTACTTTCGAACATTGTGTGTAAGGTAAATTTCCAACCTATATATGATTATTAGTGTTCAAATATAATGTAAAATTATATACATATATCATAATTTTAGTTAGGTGATGATTCCGATATACAAACATATTATCATAATTAGATTGGTTGTATGTCTTGAGATATTTGTATATTAATTTTTTTTCCATGCATATATCTATAATGATATGTCTTAATAATAAAAAAGCACATTTTTCAATTTTAGTAATAATATATTATATATATAGTTTATAATTCAAATATTGCATCTTAATTTATGTGAATATGGTTATATATATTATATATATATAAAGTATTATTGGTATACTATATTTGACGGTAATGAAATATAGTATTTATTTATACATATATATATTATTTAAATATTTAATTACATAAATTAATTATATTAAGATATATAAATTATGTTTTTTATTTTATAAAATTAGATTAACACAAACACCATGCTCGATAAAAAACTAATTTTTTTATTTAAAAATATTATAAATAAAAGCCGAATATTAATAATTAGTTTTTAAAATATAAAATTATATAATAAATATTGAAAGTATAAAATATCTTTTAAAATTTTACTAGAAACTTAAATTTCAACATTAAGTTTACAAAACATTTTTTAATATTTTCAAATTAGTCCGCATGAAAATTAATAAAATGTAGTTTTAAAATTAAAAATATTCTAAGCCACGCGCATGGCTAGGTTAACACATTTTTATTAAATTTATTTTTGTGTACTTTATACGTATCAATCTATATTTATATTGTTATACATTTATATTTAACTATTTAATATATATATATAATTATGTATGTAAATATTATTTTTAAATTAATTTTTTTAATTATAATAAATATATTTTATAAGTGATTTAAACATATTCATATATAGTGTGTATATATAATGATGATATATCATAACTATGTTTATAAATATATTCATATACATACATATGTATATATACATATACATACAATGTTATTTAAATAAAATACAGTTTAAACATTTATACATACATACACATACACGCAGATATATACACACACACACATATATATTCGTAATAATATATGTATATATATAAGTAAAGTATACACACATAAATATTTAGAAAATATATTTGTATATTAGATGAGCTAACGTTTCCGTTGCGGCGTAAATCACAAGACCTACCCATGGTAATGTTATGCCTTGCTCGAATTGATATGTTATACATGCACACACACAAAGATGTATACATATACACATACATACACACACACAGATATATATATATATATATATATATATATATATATATATATATATATGATAAATGTATATATATATAAAATGAAATAAAAATCGCATTATACAAAATCAATAAATTTCGATAAAATAAATATTTCACTCAAAAGAAATTTAGAAATGTTCTAAATAAATTAGAGTTCATAAGCCCAACAAAGATCCAATATGGTAAATAAATTTGAAAATTCACCCATTACTTCCGCTACGGGCTGGCCCGGTTACAATAGAGGAAGGCTTAACAAATCATACTCTAATATGATGGATAACTCCTTATCAGTTGTATCATATAAAGCTTCTGACCCAAGGTTCCTTGCCCTAATCTCATTTTTACCTTGAGGACGACACACCAAGTTAAAAGTGATTATTCACTCGTACCTACCATTTCGTGAGGCCTAAGTATAGTACATGTAATAACCAAAATTTCATATATAACTTAAATAATGATTATAGTTAATAATAAATAATTTTTGAGTCTAATTGGAGGGTAATTTGAATTTTTTTAATACAGGGGTAAAATGGTATTTTTTTTACAAATGGTTGAGTTAGCTGATGGGAGTCGCACCATTGGGTAGCTCTCATTTTTTATAGTGAATGGAATATTCATTTTATTGAATTGGATAACATATGAATGAGATATCAAGGTTTTAAGTTAGCGGTTTGGATTCATGTGCAGATAGCAGATTTGGGCTTGGGCTGAGTTGGGCTAGTTCTATAATTTGAATTTAAAATTAACCACCATTTAAGGTTTTCTCTCATAGAGCCTAAATAAATGTATGTATATTCACTTTCTCAATTGTCTAACATCTCATGTTCAAAAACTTACCAATTCCATCTTCTTCCTTTTTTATCATTTCAATCCCAAAATCACAAATCTCAATGGAATTCAATAAGAGAAATTGTAGTTGAATCATGGTAGAGTTCTCTATCATTTGGAATAAATATCGAGGGCTAATTTGAAGGTTGGAATTTCTGGATTTTTCGGATAGTGGAGGAGACTGGTTTTCTTTGGCTTGGAATTAATGAGCATGGCTTTTTTGATTCTCATATAATCTATAATATTGATATGAGATACTTTATGATTGATTTAGGATTAAAATATGTATATTGAACATAACGATGTAATCCGAAATAGGTATGAAAAATATGTATATTGAACTTAAGAAATTACCAAAACCCTATTTACCATAGTCTTGAATCAAAATCATGTAGAAACCTAATTTAAATGAATATGAATATAGTAAGGCACTAGAAACATGTTAAATAATGTGTGTGTATGTGTATAATATATAGGTTAACTAGAAATATAGAACGAAAGATGAAATCAAAATATGGAACAAGAAATCAAATCATAAAGGAAAATTTCTCGCATCTGGCTTATGCATCAGTGGTTCACACATTGGTTGACAAGTCAGATTGGGCATTTTGATGCACTTAATTGCCTGAATTGACATACTATGGCTTGAGTTTTTCTGTTATGACCTCTAAGGACTTTAGGAACATATTTGCTTTTGGTTGGTTGCTGTTTGGATATATATATCGATGTATGGAGGCGAATATGTATGCTTTGAAATGGTAACAAATTCCTCTAGACAAGTAGGTGAGTAGTTTGATGATGGAAAGGCTTGACTTTTTAATATCCAGTTTGGAAATTAGTCAAAAACGTAAGACCTGTATGAGTGTATTGAAATGATGAAATATGAAATGGTTTATATGGCTTGGATATTGGAGTTTTTAATAAAATACAAATGTATGGTTAGTGGTACGAATACTTGAATCTTGTAGCGGATGCAACGGGTCCTTGATTCATGGTATTGACATGACATTCTCCTGTATAGTAATATGGCTAGTCCAGGAGTGTTTTGAACTAGAGAACAGTCGACTTGTAATGCATGCAGCGGGACCATGTGTGAGTCCAATGCATGACTATCCTTTACTGCAAGTGTCGAGACCAGATAGTTGTTGATGTGTAATCCTTTGCCTCAAGGGACGAGACCAGATTACGTTTGGGATCATTTGATAGTATAATATTGTTCTATAGCTCGACGTAGACAGGTCCAGACAGTATTATGCTTAGACTTAAATCATGTTATATCACTGTCATAGTAGTATACTTATATTAGATTTGCCTCACTCACATAGACAAACATCTGACCCATGCCTATATTTTTTTATCTAAGGTTGACGAAGTCTAAAGATGTGATGAAATCGAAGACATAATTTGTATATACTATATATATTGTAAATTATGTTTGTATTAAAGAGTTGATGTGACATTGTGTGGTTGTAACAGCCCGCTTTTCTCTCCATAAAAAGACGCATCATTATTAAGAAAGAAAGGGATATAGAAGAGAAAATATATAGAAGAAAGAAAGAAACACATCAGAATCTCAACAGCGGAACGAACAAATTATATTAATCACACAAGTATTACATAGTATCATATACATCAGAGATACACAGCTTCATATCACAATACATTAGACATTTATAAACACCTGTCTATCATACAACTCAAGTACAACTCAGATAATAACACCGAGATCAACACAACGGAACCACTATATATAGACGTTGAAGCCTCCTGCTCCATATCTCCTCCAGAATTCGTCAAAGCTAACCTGAATCGCTTGGCTACTCGTAAAAATTTGAGTATCCACGAGTTTAAGAAAACAGAAGATAAACTCCGGGTCAGACATGGGTCTAGTGTGAGTAAACGGTTAAAGTTGTTTAACTTTGAAAATCGTTTGGAAACAAAAGGTATCACGTAAGACTTTCCACACATAAACATGGGTAAGTTTTTACCTTACACTAACAAAACATTTGATAGGAAATCCAATGATATTATAATAGGGTCTAGGGTTTTCAAATAAATAAGAAATAGCCGAAATTTTTACATTCATTAAATTCCAGCTACTAGCCACAAAGTGGGTAATACAATCAAAACCGTAAGGGTACGTAGGAGGAATGGGTTTCCATCAATGGCAGGGCTACTAGGGTACCGCACGTCACAGTACGAGGTCAAGATCACCGTACCGAGGATTACATCCAATCCTCTACAACACAAAGCCAAAACCATCCCTTACTGGACAGTCTCGAATAAGATAACCCCGCGGTTGTAGCTAGCAACTGCACACACAACCGAATAAAAAGGGACTAGACAGAGGTGAATCTCATCCTACTTGGGTGCTACCTACTTAGCCTTGCTGCACCTCTCCTGTTTTAGCCATTCCCGCTTGACGAGGCTTGAGACTACGATTACCTTTATAGAACACATCTGTCTTAGAATGCTCATCGTCCACCTGACGGTGTGCTGAAAGCATTCAATCCATACAAGTTCGTTCCTGGTTTGAACGAAACCGAAGGCATTATTTCGTTACACTCGTTTTGGAATCACCCTTAGAGTTAACAACAATAACCCGTGCACTCTGAATCTTCACCTTCACTTGAGATTCACGACCTATTGTTAATTTGGATCGATGTGGTTTTCAAATATCCAAATCTGGAAGTCCGATCCCAGTCTCATCTAAATCTAAAACATCATCTTTTAGGTCCAAGTTGTTTTAAAGTTCAAACAATTCAATTCAAATCATTACCTATATTCACACAGATAGATAATTCACATATCCACAAATAGATCATCCATATCATCACAATTCAATCAAATCATCTCATATCACACAACAACACATATCCTATTGATGTGTACGTAAATGTGCATATTTTTACCACCATATTGAATGTATTTAAATTAAATAAATGATCATATTGGGTATTTTAACTTGTTTTAACCAAAATCCATTTTAATTCCAAATTGTCACATACCCATCTTCATATAGGGGCAAAACGGTCATTTGTGTGCATATATTTCTTTGAGAAAAAGTAATTGAGTTTTTTTTTTATATTTTTGTAGGAATTTGATCTTAAATAGGAGTGGTTTCATAAAGGAATATGCATGTACAAGAAGATACAAAAGAATAAAGATGGAAATAATTCAAAGTGAAGATCATGGAGGACCCTACCTGCCCACCTACCTTAATGAACAAATTAGAGGCTAATGCACATGCTTATGGAGTTTATGGCTTCATGTACACTTAAATGATGATTAGTAGAAGCTAATGATTACTTGGCATCCATACTTTCTCAATGGTAGTTTGGTCATTTCCCAATTTATGGATTAGGGTTTCATGCTTGTATAAATAATCCCTTATGTTTCATGTAACATCTCTCTTACTTAGTCTCTCTTTAGTTAGTTTTAGGCACAAAATAAAACCAAGTTCTCTTCTTTCTTTTCATGGCTACTTAGCTATTTCTCTTTTATGTAATTTTTTTATGCAACTTCAATACATATTTTTTTTCCTTTTCATGCTTATTTACTTTCATGTTGTAGTGTAGATTTATTTTTCATGCAAGTAGAATAGTTCTCTTTTCCATTAGCTTTCATTTTCTTTCCTTTTTACTTTCATGTTGCTAGCTACATTTGTTAATCAAATGAAAAATATGAGAGGCTAAACTCCTTCAATCTAGGGGTAATGAAGCTCTCTAATTGTGTAGCTTCAACTATTTGTTAATTCATGCTCTCTTTTTGTGCTTAATGATGATGATGGAAATGGTTTAATTGTTGTTTTTGCTTTGAATTTGATAGCCTACATTGTTGACACCATATAGGCTATGCTTAAACAATCACTAACACAAAAGCCACTTCATCAAAATATGATTACAGCATAAGAAAGTGATTTGAAATTTAAATTTGATGGTCTATATTTCTAATCAAAAGTTAATAGGCCATACTTAAAATAGGTTTCATTTTCATTTTCTTTGCAAAGTTTCATGAAAGTTAGTAAGTGGTTTAAGGGATGTTTATAGTTCGATGGCTTATGTTGGCTAATTAATAGCACAAATATGCCATACTTATGATTGATACATCAATTAAAGTACTAATGACCATAAAAGAGAGATCATGATTTCATATGTGTTGAACTACACGATCTAGAGAGTGGATTTATTTCCTAAATTGTCACTTAACTCTTATATTTGCATTTCTTTTCTTTTAGTTAGTTAGCTAATTTTCTAATTCTCTAGCTTAACTTTCACTCGACTTTGGTATAATTTAATTGAATAGAATTTTTAAAATCATCAATTCCCTACGGATCGACCCGTATTCGTCACGTACTACGATAGTACGCCGTGCGCTTGCAGTTATTTTCATTTCTAAATTTTTTCGATGGTTTTCTAATCCGATAGAAACTCCACCGTTAAACAAGTTTTTGGCGCCGTTGCTGGGGAATTGTCTTGATTTTAATTTTATATTCTTCGAATTATTTTTATTTGATTTTTGCGTATTTTATTTTGCATGTTTGATTGCATTATATATAATATATATATATATATATATATATATATATATATATATATATTTGTGTTGTGTGATTATTGTTTACATTGTGTTTATGTGTTTTTTTCTAGTTCTAGTTGCATTTTGCATTTGATAAAAAAAACTCCACAAACAATTCTCCAAATTTACATTGCATTTCATTTTTTGTTGTACAAACTTGAATTTCATTTACATTGCATTACTACAGTCCACAGACCTCTATTGCATTGCCTCTGTGCCACAGTGTTTCCTTTCTGTCACAAAACTGTTTCAAACCATTCTCTTCTCTGTTTCAAACCAAACTCTTCTCTTTCAAACCAAACTGCAGTTCCACCATCAACTTGCCTGCCTGTCTCTGTTGCACACTCCAACCACATTGTCATCAAAAACTGCCAACCATCCTCTCCAGTCGACTACCACAAATACCCTCCACTAATCTGCCATTACAACAGTCTTCAACATTCCCCTACCCCTCACCAAAATTCCAGCCACTCAACCACACCTCACCCAAATACTGCTCCTTCATCCCACTTCTTCTGTTCTGCACCATTCCTATACACCTTATCTAAAATCATCAACCAACATCGGCGTGCCACTACCTTAACAACCAAAACCAGCAAGCCCACCCCCTCTCAAAACAACGACCACCACAACATTCAAAATACTCCACCACTACTCCAACCATACCATCATCTGCTACTCTCATCTCTGCCTCAAGATAACACAACTACCTTGCTACTTCCTCCTCACATCACTCATTTCAACCTGCATTTCATCTGAAATAGCAACTTCAATGAAAAAAAGAAGAAGTTTTAACTCCAGTTCAAAGCAAAAGGCACAGTCACAATCACCGTGAAACCCAATAGCATCAAAACCACTGTCATTCACATTACATACTTCCAAGTTGACACTTCACTGTTTGCATCCTCAACCACTTCCATTTACCTGCACAAAGATTTCCATCAACCATTGATTTGACCATCTTCAACAACCAAACCAATCTTCATCTTTCCACTGCCCAACCACTTTCCCGTCAGGCCAAACCACTGTGCTGCGGTCAAATGCAACATCATTTTGCAGAACAACTGAAACCACTTACGAATTTCCAACCAACCCCAATCAATTCTAGCCGCGGCCTGACTGTAACTCAAACCATTAGTAGAAATTGTCATCACCGTCACCTCTTATCATCATAATTTCGACTGCGGCATCAATCCAGTCGAACCCCATAAATCACGACGCAATCAAGCCAATTCAAAAAATTAGTCATTGCTTCCAACAGCACGCGAATCACTACTGCTCGCAGGCGAGCTCCAACGTTCATTGCGACTCCGCCTCACGAAATCGAACAAACTTCGACCGCCACCTAATTCACAGCAGAATTAAACAATTGGTTTTCGATTTGGTTTGAAGTTAAAAATTGTTTCGAGGATTTTGATTTGGGAAGAAGTGCTAATTTGGTTTGAAGTTTCATAGTTGAATTTTGTTTGAAGTCTTTTAATCGAACGAATAAAAAAAAAGAGCTGCCTTGTTTGTTCCATAATGGGCTCGGGTTGGAGATAATTTTCTTTCGTTTACCATTTTTTTAATTTTTTTAAAGATCTTTAGCTTGTTCTTCTTAAAAAATTCAAAAAAAAATCAATAATAAAAAAACTTTCAATTTGTTTTATTTTCAGTTGTTCTGTTTGGTTTCATGTGATTTCAATTGATTTGTTTTATTTACCTGGTTTTTAAAAAAAAACCTTTTAATTTTTTTACTTTGTTAAAAAAACAAAAACAAAAAATATTGTATATATCTTGGTTTTATTTCAGGTTGCAAAAGCAAATTTTTAGAGTTGGTTGCTATAACTGCTGCGCTACTGCCACAAATAAATTGCTTGATTTGTCGATCTTGCCAAAAAAATAACTGCTTGCTAATTTATAGTTTTTTTATTTTCCTTGCATTTTATATATCTATTGTCTTTGTTTGCTTTGCATTGTTGGTTGCTTGCATTTTATTATCAAAATAAATTCAAAAACCAAAAACCAAAAATCAAAACAAAAATCCATTGTAGTTGCATTGTTAATACATGTTTAATTTCTTCTTTGCATTTCATCTTAGAATTTGAATAGTAATAAGGGTTAGAAATCAATAACAGTTAATTGTATATTGAAAATTTGTCTTCTTTGAACAATTTGATTTCTTGGTTTCTAGGCTACGGCAGAGCAATAATCAGTTATAAATAATACGGTGATTTGTAAATATTATACTGAATTATTTCTCTGAAGGTGCTTAAACCTTCGGCTGCATTACTACGGTGATTCACGGTGCACCGATAACTCCTGCCCGTTACCTGGCTGAAAACTATTTTGTTTATCTAAGTCAATAATGTGATTATACAATTTTGGGTTAACTTAGGATAAATAATTTGTAGTTAACCTCTGTATTCATTTAGTTGCATTAGTTCTTACATATTTAAGAAAAAAACAAAAAAAACAAAATAAAAAAATTCAAAATCCAAAACTAAGAAATTGTAATTATTTATTAACTCAATTTTTTTCCTTTTCCTTTGAAAATTTTCAAATCAAAATTCCAAAAACCCAAAAAAATTTACTTAGTTTTTTTTTAGGAAATCCAAAATCGAAAAAAAATTATAAAACATTTTCAATTTTTTTTTTGAAAAATCGAAAACAAAACAAAAATCAATTTTCCGTTTTGAAAAATAATTTCTATCTGTAAATATTTTTCCTTTATAAAAAAACAAAAACATTCTTGAAAATGTGCGAGTTTCCCCACACACTTGAATTTTACAATAATTATGAAATTCAATATAATCCATATGATTTCACTCCAAATTCGTATGGATATTTTAATGACAACTATTCTTTAAACCATTTGAATTTTGATCAACAAAGTTTTCAAAATGATAACCAACCCTCGAATCTTGAAAATAACATTTCGTCTTTACTTGAACTCCTACACAACAAATCAAAGTATAAACAATTTGTGTAACCCATATTTGTGCAATAGTTCAAGTAAAATAATCAAAATTTGAATTCACTTCAAAATTCAAATAATTTCGAGTATAACCCATGCCAATTCAAATTCAATCTTCAAAATGAATTTCAAAATCAAGACAAAAATGTGAACCAATTTTCAAATAATTTTGGCAATGGGAATAATTTCAATAACGATACGATTGAAAACTTTGGTTATCAACAAATTCAAAATGAAAATTTTCAAATTAATAATCATGAATTTGATTTTGTGGACCAAATGGAAACAGATAATGGGGGTTTATTACTTAAAAACTTTTCTTGAAAATCATAATCAAATTCCAACTTGCGAAGAATCAAATAATAATCTACCGTTTATCGAAATTGGCAATTCTTGTACTCAAAAAGTCGAAATCGAAAATTTTCAGGTTAATAATTACAAATTTGACTTTGTTGAGCAAACAAATGAAATTTACGATGATCACATGAACTTGTTGATTAAAACATTGGAAAATTTTCATGAGAAACAAAATCAAATTTCAACGTGTGACGAGTCAGGTGATAATCCACCTTTTACCCAAATCGATGATGTTCAAACAACAAATTTTGAAATTGAAAATGACAATCTTAACGAAGTTGTTGAAAAGACGGTAATTGAGTTCAATTTCAATTCTTTTGAGGGAGTGGAACCAAATTTAAAATTCGATCTTCCTTTTCTCGATTTTGAAAATTTGAACACAACCACTTTCAATTTTGAACTTGACATATGCAATGATGTTGTCGATAATTCAATAAAGGAAGACGAATTTAACGAACACGAATTTTTTGGACTTTTGGATGACGAGTTGTTAAATTCCAATGGGGAAGATTTAAATCACCACTTTGATTTTGAAATCGATAATTTTAAAGAAGTTTCAATGATAATTTTGAACTTCAACTTGGTGAAAATAAACATGAATTTCAATCACTTGTTTTATCAACCCTAAAATTCATCGAAATAAAACAACCCATTCAATTTTCAATAAAACAACATTCGTTTTTCCAAATCAACATTCAACTTCGAAATCTTTTATGGTTTGGTTTTTCGAGCTTAAGCCGTGTCTCGCATACTTGATGAGACAAGTGAATTGGTCTTTGGAAGACCAGTTCATTTACTCTTTAACGACATACTTTTTGATGTCTTGTAAATAATCATCTTTTCATTTAAATAAAGGTTATGTTTTTATTTTTCTCCTTCCACTTGGGTTGACTGTGAGGACACGGTCAAAATCAAGTGTGGGGGGGTGAGACTCTTCATTTTTTTTTCATGGTTTATTTTTGCTTTAAAATCTCAAAAAAAAAAATCCCAAAAACATATTTTCTTTTGATTTATTTTTATAAAGAAACACTATATGATAAATATATAGTTTTGGTTTATTAAATTGAAAATTTTTAAAATTTATTTGTCTTAACTAAAATAAAAATGAAGTTTGATTACAAATAATAATGGTTGAACTAGTATATAGGAAGATTCATACGTGTTAATTATGAAGTACGTCCTAATTGAAAATCTTTGTTTTAAAAAGTGGTTGATTTAAAGTAAAGGGTATAATATATTTTTTGTCTTCTAAGTTAAATGGTGCTACGATGATTTTGCAAAACACTCTCTCTCTTAAAAAAATATAAAAAAAAAATAATAACATCCAAGTATTCACTCTCATTTAAAAGTCCTTGAAAGTCTACATGAGTGGATCATATATATATATATATATATATATGTGCAAGTATGAACAACTAACTATATAATATAACTTGATAGATAATAATAGCAAAGTAAATTAAAATAATCATACCAGGATTTTATACTGGTTTGGACCTCCCATCCTACGTCTAGTCCCGAAGCTCCTCTTTGGAATTTCCTTTCAACTAACCCTCACTTGACCCGGAGGAACAGGTTTACAATAGCAGAATTTCTTTGTCAAGAATGTGTTCTATAACACGGATGTTGACTATTGAGTACAAGTGCTTCCAATATATATATCTATCTAGAGAATATTGAATGAGGAGTTCTGAATATATGGAAGAGTTAAATACAAGTAGTTGATTGCTAGAAATAGGTATAAATCAGAGTATAGGAATTAAGAGCATAAGTAAGTAAAGGTGAAGATTCACTTTGCATTCCTGATGCTATTTATAATGATGAAGAGTTTTCTTGTATAGTTGCATCTGTTGTAATTTCTCTAAAGTCGCTTCTGATGGTGATGAAGAGATGCAGCAAAGAGAAGCGGATGTGTCCTTTCGAATGTGACAGTTGGTCTTTGAAATTACTCAGTCGAGTTCAAAATCAGACGTCTGGAGGAATGTTTCAGGCGTCTGGTTTTTTTTTCGTGTTTGGTTGCTATTCGACGTCTGAGCTTATTATCAAACGTCTGTTTCCTTCTGAGTTGTGAACCAGAGAGTTTAACCAGACGTCTGAGCATATTAACCAGACGTCTGATTCTATCTGATTTGCAAACCAGAGGAAACATTCAGACGTCTGGCTAGTGCACTCAGACATCTGAAAATGTGCATGTTGCTTTATTTGTGTCTGTGCCACTCCTTTTCAACTTCTACCGATTTGAAGTCTTTTGATACTTCTCTTGAGTCTTGTTTTTGTCTCTTTGGTGATGTTACTCTATCATCTACCTGTAAATATAGATATATATGTACATTCAATTTCCATTGTATAGTTGTTATCTTCGAAACCATAGAATTGATTTCCTAACAGTCCTTACGGTTATGCATGGGTGAATTATTTGGAATCTTTGATTATGTGCTTTCATATTCATTTAAAAATCCTCATGGTTATGCATGTATGGAACACATGTAAAAAAACAAACTTAATAAAAACCACCTACGGTCGATTGGTGTATACACGAAAGTGTGTACACTCGCCAAGCTCTGTACTCCCCTCACATAAGCCCGAATGGCAGTGTATGTGTGGTATATCTGGCCTTAGTTTACCCGAGCTAGGTGTGTAACTTTTCTTGCAAATAATGAGAGAGCAAGCAATTGAAATCCTAGCACTATTTTTACTTATTTAATTTGATTTGTTATTGAAAAAAAAAGAAAATACCACTTTGATAAACTTTGATAATCAACTAAGGATCCATTTCATACCTACACTGTGTTATTAACCAAAATAACGAGTTAAACTATCATCTATTTATTATGATAACTTTGAATTTATTGAAAATTTTGACGAGTAAATAACTAAAAATTTTCAATATAATAACCAAAACCTATATTTAACTTATTTGCGTAAATTTAAAATAAATCGTTCATTTGTAAATATTTTCAAAAACTCGCATTCATCTCTTTGTAAATAAATCTTGGATTTGGTAAATATTTTCATCCTGCATTTGGATTTTGTGGGTAGTATCCGCTGAAAACCCTCACGAGACAACACTTGTCCTATTGGGGACACCCAGAGGTTTAACTGCTTATTGCATATGCTCAATGCAATCGTGCTCCCTACGAAAACTAATTTATCTTAGTTTTTCTTTATTCGAGGACGAATAAAAAGATAAGTGTGGGGGTATTTGATGTGCACGTAAATGTACATATTTTTACCACCATATTGAATCTATTTAAATTAAATAAATGATCATACTGGGTGTTTTAACTTGTTTTACCCAAAATCCATATTAATTCCAAATTGTCACATACCCATCTTTATATTGGGGCAAAACGGTCATTTGTGTGCATATATTTCTTTGAGAAAAATTAATTGAATTTTTTTATATATTTTTGTAGGACTTTGATCTCAAATAGGAGTGCTTTCATAAATGAATATGCATGCACAAGAAGATACAAAAGAATGAAGATGGAAATAATTCAAAGTGAAGATCATGGAGGACCCCACTTATCCACCTACCTTAGCGAACAAATTAGAGGCTAATGCACATGATTATGGAGTTTATGGCTTCATGTACACTTAAATGATGATTAGTAGAAGCTAATGATTACTTGGCCTCCACACTTTCTCAAGGGTAGTTTGGTCATTTTTCAATTTATGGATTAGGGTTTCATGCTTGTATAAATAACCCCTTATGTTTCATTCAACCTCTCTCTTACTTAGTCTCTCTTTAGTTAGTTTTAGGCTCAAAATAAAACCAAGCTCTCTTCTTTCTTTTCATGGCTACTTAGCCATTTCTCTTTTATGTAATTTTTTTATGCAACTTCAATACATGTTTTTTTTCCCTTTTCATGCTTATTTACTTTCATATTGTAGAGTAGATTTATTTTTCATGCAAGTAGAATAGTTCTCTTTTCCATTAGCTTCCATTTTCTTTCCTTTTTTACTTTCATGTTGCTAGCTACATTTGTTAATCAAATGACAAATATAAGAGGCTAAACTCCTTCAATTTAGGGGAAATGGAGCTCTCTAATTGTGTAGCTTCAACTATTTGTTAATTCATGCTCTCTTTTTATGCTTAATGATGATGATGGAAATGGTTTAATTGTTGTTTTTGCTTTGAATTTTATAGCCTATATTGTTGACACAAAATAGGCTATGTTTAAACAATCACTAACACAAATGCCTCTTCATCAAAATATGATTACGACATAAGAAAGTGATTTGAAATTCAAATTTGATGGTCTATATTTCTAATCAATAGTTAATAGGCCATACTTAAAATAGATTTCATTTTCATTTTCTTTGTCAAGTTTCATGAAAGTTAGTAAGTGGTTTAAGGGATATCTTATAGTTTGATGGCTTATGTTGGCTAATTAATAGCACAAATATGCCATACTTATGATAGACACATCAATTAAAGCACTAATGACCATAAAAGCGAGATCATGATTTCATATGTGTTGAACTACACGATCTAGAGAGTGGATTTATTTCCTAAATTGTCACTTAACTCTTATATTTGCATTTCTTTTCTTTTAGTTAGTTAGCTAATTTTCTAATTCTCTAGCTTAACTTTCACTCGACGTTGGTATAATTTGATTGAATAAAAATTTTAAAATCATCAATTCCCAACGGATCGACCCGTATTCGCTATGTACTACGATAGTACGCCGTGCGATTGCGGTTATTTTCATTTCTAAATTTTTCGACGGTTTTATAATCTGATAGAAATTCCGCCGTTAAACACCCATATCAGAGATAAACAAATCAAGGCATTCAATAACATTCAGCCATCCATAAGCAAAGATTTATTAATCACATCTATAATTAATTTAAAATGAATTAAATTAATTACTTCATCTCTAATTAATTTAAAATAAATTAAATTAATTACTTTCATTATTATAAATCCTACTTACTTAACCATTAATCAATTACAAACCGATTAATTAATCATCTTAATTAATCACCCTTGATTAATTATCCTTTAATTACATGAAGTAATTAACCCTTAATTACTCTCATTAATTACATTAATTAATGATCCTTAATTAATTAACTATAATTAATTACATTGATCTTTAATTAGTTACATTATTAATCAAACTTTAATCGATCACTTCCATTAATCAACCTTAATTAATCATAAACAGTAATTACCATCCTGTAATTGCTTACCTTAATTAATTAACTCCTTAATTAATTATATTAATCCTTTAATTAATTACATCAAGTAATTAACCCTTTATTATTTCTGCTAAGTAATTATCCTTTAATTACTTCCCATTAAGTAATTTCCCTTTAAATTAATTACATCACAGTAATTAAACATTAATTACTTACCCTAAGTAATTACACTATTTATTCTTATTAAGTATTCATACTTAATCAATCATTAAGATTATCTTTAATTATTCAAACAATTAATTAATGACATTCATTTGATTAATTATAATTGGGTAATTCATCCCTTAATTAACCCTTTAAATAAATTAATTAATCTTTAATCACAGATTAATTATTCTTTAATTATTAATTAATAAAACTTAATTGTCAATCAATAAAACTTAATAAAAAATTAATTAATCCTTAATTAATCAGTTAATCGATCCTCAATTACAATTAATTAACCCTAAATAACAGTTAATTAGTCCTTAGTTAACTTTAATTATAGAAAATAATTTCTTAATTATTAATTAATAAAGCCTCATTATTAATTAATAAAATTTAATTATAAATTAAGTACTTTTTAATTACAAGTTAATTAATTTCTAATTACTAATTAATCAACCTTAATTACTTAATTAATAAATCTTTAATCATTAATTAATAATCTCTAATTATCTAATTAATTATACTTAATTATAAAATAATTAACTTCCAATAAATTAACTTATAACCCTTCATTATTAAATAAATAAATTAAATCAATTAATTACTCTTTATTAATTTCTTAATTAATTCTTAATCATTATTAATTAAATTAATTACTTATACTTAACTTCCTTTAATTAACTTACCCATTAAAACCATAATTATCTTAATTAATGACTTAATTATCATTAAAAACATTTTATCTTAATAATTAATTTTACTTAACTAAATCAATAATTAAGTTTCTAAAATAAATAATCATTTAACTTGATAAATTAAGGTTAACAAAGCTTCCTTAAAATATTTTCAAGCAATAGTTTTTTAAAAACTAGTTTCAAATTTGAATTTAAAACTTACTTTTACAAATACCTTTACAATTTCATTTCTAGCTCAACTTTTGAATTAACTTAAAACTTTACTTTATAAAATTTAAGCTAAACAAATTTTCAAACCTCTTAACAATTTGTTAAAGAAAACATTTACTTTATATAAAATAAATTTATATAAGAAGATTTAAACTAAATTGAAGTATAAATTTCAAAACATAGATTTTAAAACTTTTTTTAGAAAAACTACTCGACAATGCATCGGGTCAAACCCGAAATCCACTCAGGTCTAACCTGAGTTCTCTTTTCATTTCAAATTTAGTTTTTAGTTTTAATTTAAATTTAAATTTACATTTTAAAAACCTGGTACCAAATCCCTCTGGAACAACTCGAGTTCCCACTCGAGTCATTCCCTCCAAAACCCGATCTCTCCTTCAAGTCATAACCCAAACCAAAACCACAACCCAAAAACAACTGACACAACCTCCCCTGTTCACATGCACCGGCGTCAGAATTGCTCTTCACCTCCGATGAACCCTCCTGCATATCGAACATCAATGCAGCAACCATCCCCGATCATGAAATCCCAAAAACAAGCCTCAATCCAAAATCAAATAGTCCAGTTAAAACTAGAACCAAACCGCATGGCCAAAACCACCTCGAACTCGTGCCTCTGACCATCAGACGACATGAAACCCTGGCCACTCCATCTCCGATCATCCACGAACCCATCCCCAAAATCCCATTGAACTCGATTCCCCAGAGAAGTAGCAGTGATCCCATTTCCCAGTTTGACCAAATTAGGTTTAGAACCTAAATCAACTCGTCGCCGTCGCCACGACCATCAGACACCCTACCATCCATTTTTCCTGAGCACCCCTACACTCCGTTCTCCTCCAGTCGAAGCCACGATCACCAAACATGCTACGGCCACCTGAACTTGCCCAAAAATCGAATTCCAGACATTTCCAAACCGCACACTCATTCTAATACTAAAAATCTTGATTTTCATCATAAAAATCATATTTTCCCAGGCCGATTCAAGTTATATACTTGAATTAGAGAATTACAACAATTAATTTTCAACATATTTTTTTTTTTTACTGTAAATCTTGATTTCCAGATACTATATATATAAACATGTTTAAACTATATTTAGATCCAAGTTCAAGTATAAATAAACTTAATTTGATTAAAAACTATGGCCTAACAGAGATCAGAGAAGGAGAAATTGGAATTTGGACTAAATTTAACTCTGTAATATGAAACAGAGAAGAACATAAATTCAATCAGACATGCACACATGAATACATTCATATATACAGATTTTATACTTATTTATACACATGCAGGGCATCATCATCACAAAGATTTCACAAGCAACAACCATTAACTTATTTAAAATTTTAATAAAAATGTTTACTCACCGTTTGTAAATATAGAGAGTGGAAAAACTGGAAACCTGAAACTTTGCAACAGTTTTGGATTCCTGAAGCTTGTATTGCTTTTCTGGAAACTTTGATTACTTAGATCTTGTTGATATATAAAACTGAAAAGCTTGATGCTCTGAAGCCAGTTGTTTTTAAGAAGGTTTAAGTTTGAACAGAGCTGAAATCTTGGTTACAGGCTTGAAAAGATTACCGGTCTGGCCATTGATTCTTGAAAAATGATTTCAGGTTTTAGTTTGGTTTGAGGAAAGTTTTCTGGTTTGCATTTGTTTTTAATTTGAGAAGAGTTTTTACCTTTGGTTTTCATATTTTGAGTTTGAGAATTTTACAGGCTTTGAGAAAAATGATTACATGGTATTTGAACCTGAGTTTGAGTTTTTCAAAATAATTATAGGTCCTTGATTTTGTTTTGAGAATGGTTTCAGATTTGAAAATGTTTGCTTGGTGATATGAGTTTTGATAATTTGTTTAAGGCTACTCTTTGTTTTTGTAAAGGGAAAATGGAAAAATAAAATAAGGTAGAAGATAAGAGTTTAAATAGAGTTTATTTTGATTTATAAAAATTTGAAGAAAATGAAACAAATTATGACACTTGTCTATTACCATTGTTTACTTGTTAACACATGTTACTTAAGAGAGTTTATAACTTAACACTTGTAATAACTTATTTTTTTTAATTATTTTAAAATGATTTTTAAAGCTTTTATATTAATTTCTTAATTAATAAGTATGTTTCTTAATTTATAAATGCTTTTCTAATTTTAAATAAATAAATTTTTTAAAAGAAAATAAAATAAAAACCAATCATATTTTAAATAAAATTATATATAGTATTTCTATTCCATTTTTAAATATAAATGTAAAACTTTTGTATTTATTTACTATTAAATAAATGCTTTCTAAATTTATATAAATAAATTTCCTTTAAAGAAAATAATATAAAACCATCATATTTGAAATAAAAACCTTATATATATTCTTATATTCAAAATATTTTAAAAATAATTATCTTTAAAGATTCAAATTTTAAATCCAGATTCAAATTCAAATTTAAGATCCAATTTAAAATCAATTCAAATAAATATAGATATTAATTTTTAAACAAACACATTATTGATTGTAAGTAATTATCCTACTTAAAATCAATTTAAATATATATATATATATACACATATTTAAACAATGCTTATTAAATTTGAAAGGCTATTTAAAAATCAAATTTATAAAATAACACAAATTAAATTTGTAAATTATTATTCCATTTAAAAATCTATTTTTAACTATACTTAAAAACAAATCATTATTAAATTGTTTGAAAATAACATTTTCCAATTTTAATTAACTTATAAAAGAGATTATCACATTTTAAATTCCTTGAAATTCCGAGATATCACAGTGGTGTTGACTGGATTTGGATTGTACATACCTATGTATTGGTGTTATAATTTGCAATCCTATATTTATATTTATTTGTGTACTATACGGTATTGATTTGACCATTTGCTATGAAATTTTGAAATTTATTAGTAAGTTTAGCTTTTATCGTATGCTCTCTCTGTGTATCATATGTATTATTTTCCAACTACTCACCATTTTGGAACTTTATTACGTAGCTACGAGGTTCTGAAATAGCAGGTTGTCACAATTCATTTCAAAGCATATGCTATAGGATTAGGGACGTATTGAGAGAGTGTACTTGCATATTTTATAAAATATATAATATATAGGAGCTAAATTTAATATATATATATATGCACATATGTATATATATACACCGTAGCCTATTCTAGTCTTTGATTATTTAGTTATCTATTAAGGAGTTCCTAATGAATCTCACTTAAAAATAACTAAAGCATGAATAATTCAAAGGAAACTCGAACGGTGACCAATGCTTGTGTGGTAAATATCAGTGTGGGTGCTAATACCGGAGTGGATGTCCTTGAAATTCTAAGTATGAACATACCCATTTGGTACCGTAGATATCTCCAAGCAACTGCTTAAACTAGTACCATTACCACTTCCATCGAACCAATTGCTATAGCCGAAGCTATGTTTGCTATTCCACCAACCAATGTTGACTTCCCAATGCTTTGCAAAGATTTTTCTAACTTAGGTGGAAATTCATACAATGGGAGGAAATCATATGCAGCAACTAAGACATGGCTATCTAATTGTGAGAAGACATTCAGGTTATTGGGGATGAGTGACATGACTAAGAGGGGGTGGTAGTTTATCTACAGAAAGAGGTAGCAAATTGGTGGAAATTGTTATAGCCAAGATGGAGGTAAATACTATTACTTAAAGATATTCAAAAGGAAAATCGTGATAAAATTCTTTTCTAGAGCTGAGAAGGGAATGTTGTTGGAGGAATTTATTCAGCTCAACTAAGGAGACATGACTATAAAAGAGTATCTGAACAAATTTAACAAGTTAGCAAAATTCGAATTCAAAGTATTCGGTGCCCAAGAGAAAAAGGCTAAAACATTTGCTAAAGGATTGAATTCTTAGAGAAGGAGTCGGTGTTGTATCTAATACCATTGGGGTGACTTTTGAGAAATTGGTTGAAGGTGCCTTATGGAATGCTATAAGTGTAAATATGAATAAGGAGCAAGTATCTAGTGGAGATCTGTATAAGCATAAGAATAATGGATTGCATAGTGGACAAAACAAGAAGTAGGTTATTGTGAGTACGAGGTGTAACAAAATAGGTCATATGGCCAAGAACTGTAAGTTAGACCTTCAAAAAGGAACGATGTGTCATTACTATGGAAAGATGGGACTTTTGACAAAGGACAGTAGGTCGAAATCATCGGGACAACGAGGAAAGTCGAGACAATAGGAAAAGTTGGAAGGGGTTGAGTGATATAATTGTGACCAAATGGGGGCATTATAAGTGGGATTGTCTAGCATTGCAGAAGGAGGGCCACATTGATAAAGCTTTTGCATTGGAAGGTATACCTATTGCCAGTATTACACCAATAGCCCAGGAGAAGGGGAAGTCAGTTATGGAAGGTGTGTTATTACTTTTTGATTTATCTATAAGAGTTTTATTTGATACTAGTGCGTTGCATTCATTCACAGCCAATGCATTAGTGGAAAGACTAAGGATAGTCCCCAACATTGTACATGAAGTTGTTTCTACATCGAATCCTATTTGGAAGTTGATGTATGTGTCTGCTATTTTTCATGATCTTAAGTTGGTTATAAACAACATAGAACTAAATTGTGATGCATGTGTGCATAGCTTTGTAGGATACAGTTTGATTTTGGGAATGGAATAGATGACTCGATATGGAGTGGTTTTAGATTGTGATAGAAGGATTATTCGTTTGAGTAGTTGTGGAAAATGCAATTTGATATTTTTGTGTGAGCCAGACGTTTCCATGATGTAGTCACACTTATATTCGTTAGACCTATCACAAGATGAATTAGCGTTTATTTTCGTAGTTAATGACGTTCCAGACTTAATCATTATGGTTTTTAGACTTTCGCGCTATAGAAAAATCAAGTTTATATTTGACCTTGAGAAACACGCTAGGCTGATGATGGCGCCTTTAAGACTTATGGCTTCGAAAGAGAGGAGAGAATAATATAAATAAGTTTAAGAGTTATTACTAAAAGGATTCGTTAGGAGAAGTAATTCAGAATGGAGAGTGTTAACCCGCTATATAACCATGCAGATTTCAACCAGAATTAGAAGGCCAAAATGAATATGTAATGAATCGCAAACTTAGAATCATGATTAGAAGAACAAGAGAATGAACTTGAAAAGTTTGAAGTAACGAAATGGTAAAGTAGGCCACTCGGTGCTAAGAGAAACCTCTCGATACCAAGAGGTATTTTCTTGGGTTTTGACCTTCAACAACTCATATACTTCATACCCTACTCCAACCACTCATGGACAAGTGATTTATTCATAAGACAGATAACTAACACTAAGGTTTTCAGGGAAGAAAGAAAAAAAGGAAGAATATAACAAGGGACATTAAGTGAATCTGCATAAGAGCTTTACCTTTAAGGAAAAGAGCTCGAAGTGCATCAGATTAAAGATAGAAAGGAAAACCAAGAAATATAGTTAAGCTTTCACGAGCAAAAAATTTCACGTTACCAAGAGAAACCTCTCGATACCAATTGGTCTTCTTTGATGTTCGAGTGGGCATGCTCCCTTATGGGCCTAGGGATTTTGTTCTTTGTTGACTTTCGAGACCATTGAAAAGTTTCTCTATAAATGCTAGCATACTACAACTGAAGGGGGATCTTCTTCTTCTCTCTGACTCTAGGATCCAGACTTTACTTCTTCTTCACTCCTATCTTCTCCCTCACATACTCTAGAAACTTCACTGTAAATCTAAGACCCACTAGATTATGGTCAGATCCGATATAACTAGTTGTAATCCAAAGAAACTAATAACAAAGATTAAAGTGGACCTATGCCAGAGATTATGTCGAACCACTATAAAATTATGTCTTCTTTACCGCTTTTGTTTTTATTTACTAGAACTCATTCTTTCAATCAACTTTGGGGTGCTTGTGCAATTTTTGATGCAAAAATTTTAGTGCTTTCACTTAGAAAGAGTTAGGTATCACGACCTAAAGCTTGGATCTGAAGCTTGAAGAAGATGAAGAGGACTAACACCAAATCTAAGATTAGAGGAAGTCAAACAAAGAATGGAGGCAACCAGGCGGTTTCCTTAAATTCTAATCACTCCATCTATGTGACCATAGAGGAAATGGAGCGAATGATGAAAGAGATGCAAGGACCTGGTAGCATGAAATGCTAGAAGGACTTTTTCAAAGAATGGGACAACAAGGAATAGCTAGAGCTACTGCAATTCAGAACCAAGGTCTCAGAACTAATGCAAGAACATCTAGAGTTAGAGGGGAACAAACTAGGATGGTACCCTACGACCAAGACCAATCGGTACCAACCAAAATCCTTTTGGTGCCGGGAGGATTTGACTTGGGGGAAAGGTTGGTTTCCACATAGGACAAGCTGGGATTCCTAGATAGATGATGCTAGAGCCAGAAATGCAAGATAGAATGTAAATTGGAGGAATATGTGCCAATGATTTCCCATTGGATTGGAGGGTAGAATGAAAACAGAGGTATGGATCAAGACAAAGACGTGCAACAGGAGGAGTATGTGCTAGAATTTATGCCAAAGTTTGCCATAAGAGTAGGGCGTAGAATGTAGCTAGTGGTCCCGTTAGACGATAATAGCCAGATGACTGAGATGATCAAAAAGATAGTTAGAGGCAGAAATCTAGACCATAGTCTGGAGGACGTATGTAGAAATCCATTTACCGCTAACATTTGAAATGCAAGGAATCCTCCAAATTTCAAGCTTCCGACGCTAGAAATGTATGATGGCAAATAGATCCAACATTTCATCTTATGAGATAAATCCAGTATATGGAGGTGATCGGTGCTTCTGAAGAGGTAATGGGGCGTTGCTTCCTATTATATTTATTTGATTTTGTAGCGATTTGTTTCAAACAGCTGGAGAATGGATCCATAAGCACGTGGACCGACTTGGTGATTAGGTTCTCGAGATAGCTCAGAGTTTATATCTCTAGACCAAAAAATATGATGATGCTATCAATCAAAAAGCAAATGCTCAAAATGACCTTGAGAAGCTATCTAACGAGGTTTAACGCGGTGTTCATCGATGGAAATTCTATCGGTTTAGAAAACCGTCGAACGAATTTAGTAATAAAAATAACCGCCAGCGCACGGTGTACGAATGTAGCACGCGACGAATACGGGTCGATCCACAGGGAATTGATGATTTTTAAAATTCTATTCAATCAAATTATACCAAAGTCGAAGAGGATTTGTTAAGTAGAAATTATGAGGCTAACACTAGAAAACGTGATTCAAAAATTATTAGACTAAAGAACAATTTAGAGGCAAATCCACTCTCAAATTTTTGTAAATCAACAAACACATAATTTATGATCTCTAACTTTGATATTAAGTGAAATAATCATTGCATTTATCATACGTATGGTTTGTTTATGTTATTAGTTAACATAACTCAAACCATCAAACTACAATACAACAATTATACCACTTACAATTCTCATGAAAAAGAAGCCAAAGCAAAAATTATTTTAAGTATGATCTATTTACTATTGTAACTAGTAACATAAATCATCAAATTTCATTTTAACTTTCATTTCATAATCAAAAATTAATTAGCAAATGTTGATGTAAATTGTGTTTAGGTTGAGTAAGAATAGCTCATTTGCATAAGCAATATAAGCTATCAAACCCACTTGTATAAACTTACATCAAAATTCACATTCATGAAGCATAAACAAAGAGATCATACATCATAAAAATGTTGAAATTACATAAAGTTAGAGAGCTTCATCACCCCTAAATTGAAGGGGTTTAGCTACTCATTTGTGGCATTGAAGCAACACAAACAAATTTCAACATTAAAAAGAAAAGAGAATAGAAAATAAGCAAAGAAAGCAAAAGAGATTAGCTACTTACTACTTGCATAAATGTAAATCTAAGCTATGAACATAAAGGACAAGAGAGCATAGAAATAAAACATTAACAATAAAACAAAGAAAAGCATGTAGAAAAGAGAGAAGAAAGTGGCTTGGAAGCCATTTTTATTTCATAGAACATTGAGCTTACACTTTGATTTCTTAATTTCCAAAGTAAAATGAAAGAGTAGATGATAGTTTCATATACATAAGAGGGCTATATATACATGCATAAAACCCTAATTCTATTTTTAGGGGGATACCAAAAATGCCCTTTAGGAAGTGTGGCCAACAAGTAACCATTAACCACTAATTAATCCATCATTTTTTTTGCATGAAACTTTAACCTCCACTTAGTTGTCCATTAGCTCCAAATTGTACTTTTAGGTAAGTGGGTGGGGTCCTCCATGTTCATGGCTTGAATTATTTCCCTCTTCTTTCCTTTGTATTCATTTGTGCATGCATATATCTTCATATAAGCCTCTTCCATATGCATCCAAATTCCTATAAAAATTGTCAAAAAATGTCCAAGTAAAAATTCTTATATTGACACATGCACAAAATGACCGTTTTGCCCCTGAATGAAGAGGAAAATATGATGGTTGGAAATAATTAAATTTTGGTTTTAAACACATTAAAATGCCCAAATATGATGATTATTTAAATAAAAAGAGATAAAATATGGATGTAAATATATGCATAATTACGTGCATATCACGCGACAACCACCATAGTCGATAAGACGGGTCCATCGATAATCTCAGTGGCGGTAGTATCTGGAGTCATAAGAAAGTCCAACTTAAAAATTGCACCGGAAAGGGATCCACCGATGAGTTTTATGAATTTTTATCATGAAATTAGGAGATATTATGCCAAGAGGATGCTGATGCTGATGATGCCCATATTGATGTTGTAGATAGCGGGGGACTGCCTGGAGCAGGATATGGAAAAGACAAAGGGAAGCCAAAAGCTATTAATGATTTTGAAGAACCAAAATGGAAAAGGAGGGAATGTAAGTTCTCTTCCTATACCGATCTAACCGAGACCATAGAGAGGATATAACTAGATACTAGGTGGCAGTTCTGCTACCAAAAGCTAGCTAAGGGAGAACTCATTGAACGGGAGAGAAGGTCTTGAAAGTTTTGCATCTTCCGTGAGCTGGACGGCCATGAAATGAACTACTGCCGACACCTTCTTGATCTAATACGAGAATTGGTTTGGAGCAACTAGCTACAACAATACATAAGGAATTGAAATGTGATAGTTTAGTTTGAGCAGCCACCATCTAAAATGAATGCATCAAAGAACGACCAGGGATTTGGATCGAGGATGGTAATCCTATGATCGAGATGGATAGGTGTCAGGTTCGTTCTTTCACTTTCTGTCCATTTTGAGACAATAATAATCTCGAACCATTTACACGTATTCGAGATCTCAATCGGTCTTTAGTTATGCTTTGAGTTGAATGTTTGAGAAGAATAAATAAGATAATAATAACCTCAGACCTCTTACATGTGTACATGATCTCGATCGGTCTTTAGGCATGCTCTGAGTTGGATGTCTGAGATGAATAATTAGGATTTTTGTTTGCTTGTTTGCTTTGATTTGAATATTTTATTTCTTGAAAAATCCACTTGAACGTGATGATTGATATTAATCGTGGTAGTGCGGTCTGCAGAGACGAGGTAGTGACGGAAAGGTGAAAGTTCCCTTATCGAAGAGTGAATGGATGGACTTGTATGAAATGTAAGTCTTCTCATGGAAAATAGAGTGGATGGGCTTGGTTGGTCATTGGATCTCCTCATTGGAGAGTGAGTAGATTAGGATCAGCAAGGATCCGGAGAGATCAATAGTATGTCCCCTTACCGACGAGTGAGCGGATGGGCTTTCTTAGTCATTGGTTCCCCTTATCGAAGAGTGATAGGATTGGACTCATTAAGGATCTGGGGAGATCAAATCCAAGATCTGCTGATAAATAGTCTAGAGAGATCGAGTCCTAGATTGGAAGATGAACGATCCAGAGGGATCATGCTGTAGATAGGAAGACAAACGATATGGAGAGATCAAATCCTAGATTGGATGCTAAATGATTTGGAGAGATCAAGCCCTGGAATAGATATTGATTTGATAAAAGGAGATGGACATCATGTAATCAGAATGAGATGGATAACTCTCGGGAAAACAAGGATGATTTTGTTATATAAAATGATACCTCTGGATAAGAGACAGACCAATCATGATTCATGGCTGACACATAAGCAAGTACTGAACTCCAAAGATATAACTAGTTTAGAATCACCTTTGGCTCGGAGAAGAATCCAAAAGAATTGTACGATTCACCAAGATGAGATTAATGGATAGCCATAGAGCTCAGCTATCGGAGACTCAACTACCAAATATTGACTGCTAATGAAACTTGTTCTTGAGCAAAGCACACTTTACATTCGAAAGATATACTTTAAAGGGCAAGTGTTAACCAGCTTTTAACCAAGAAGATTTCAACCCGAAATAGAAGGCCAAAATGAAGATGAGATGAATTGCGAACTTGGAATCATGATTATAAGGACAATATATTGAACTTAGAAGGTTTGAAGTAACAAATAGGCTAAGTACGCCACTCGGTAATAAGAGGTATTTTCTTGGGTTTTGACCTTCAACAACTCCATATACTTCATATAGTACTCCACCCATTCGTGTAAAAATGCTTTTTCTAGAAGATAGACAAGTAATACTAAGAATTTTAAAGAAGAAAACAAAGAAAATTAAAAAAAGAGATGTCCGGTGAATCATTGGAAAGAGTTTGATTTCAAGGAAAAGAGTTTGAAGTGCATCAAATTAAAGATAGAAAGGCGAAGCAAGAAAGAAAGTTAAGTTTTCATGTAAAAGATCTTGCTACTGAGAGGTCTTCTTTGATGTTAGAGATGACACGCTCTCTTGTAGGCCTTAGGCTTGCATCTGGACTCCGTACCTTATGAGCTTTCAAGATTACTGACAAGTTTCTCTATAAATTCCATTCCTACCGCAACTGAAAAGGGATCTTCTTCATCTTTTCTTCTCTCTGACTCTGGGATCCAGACTTTGCTTCTTCTTCACTCCTATCTTCTCCCTTAAACAATCTAGAAACTCCATTGCAAATCCAAGATCTCCTAGATTGTGGTGAGATCTGATATAACTAGTTGTAATCTAGAGAGAAAACAACTAATAACAAAGATTAAAGTGGACATAGGCTGAAGATTATGCCAAACCACTATGAAAATTGTGTCTTCTTTGCTGCTATTATTTTTACTTTACTAGAACTCATGTTTTCAATCAATTTTGGGGTGTTTGTGCCATTTCTGGTGTAAACTGGGAGCACTTAACTTTTTGGCTACTAAGGTAGACGTTTTCCTAAGGCTTTGCATTGATTATAGAGAATTGAATAATCGATGAAGAAAAATCGTCATCTGTTATTAGGCTTTGATGACCTCTCCAACCAACTTGTTTAGGCATAGGTTTTCTCACAACTTGATCTTGCTATAGGATTTCATAGTTGAGAGTTGCAGAGGACAACATTGCGAAAATCTCTTTTCTTACTCTGAATGAATTGTTTGAGTAGGTTGTGATGCCACTTAGGCCGACTAATGCTCCAACTTACTTTGTTGATTTGATGAGTAGGATCTTTCAAAAGCAGTTGAATAAGTTTGTTGTCATATTTGTTGATGATAACCTAGTATTTTCTAGAGATGAGAAGGAACATGAGTTGCATTTGAGGGAAGTACCAGGTGTACTAAGGAGGAATCAACTAAAGGCTAAATTTTCAAAATGCCATTTTTGGAGTAGAGAAGTCCGATTCTGGGACATGTTATATTAGAGCATGGGTTGGCAGTAGACCTTGGAATAGTTACCGTTGTTAAAGATTGGAATAATGTTTCAGAAGTATGTTGTTTCTTAGGTTTAGCTAATTTTTATTAGAAGTTTATAAAGGATTGCAAAGATATCTACATCGTTGATGAAGCTTACAAAAATGAATCTTGTTTATGTTTGGAATACGGATCATAAAGAAGCATTTTTCGAGTTAAAGGAGATGTTGACATGCGCACCTGTCTTGGTTCCCCTTATGGTACGTAACCCTTTACCAGCTACACTGATACTTGTGGTATTGGTTTTGGTGATGTCTGGATGTAGGAATGTTTGGTTATGGCATAGGCGAGTCCGCAGTTGAACACACACAATAAGAATTACCTTACATGTGATTTGGAATTAGCTAAGATTTTATTTGCTTTGAAAGTTATAGAGACATTATTTACTTGGAGAAAGATTTGAATTGTATATGGACCATAAGTCATTGAAGTATTTGTTTTCACAAAAAGGATTTTAAATTGAGATAATAGAGGTGGATGGAATTCTTAGCATCTTATGATTCTAGTATTGCTTATACTCTTGGGAAGGGAAATGTTGTAGCAAATGCACTGAATAGGATGCATGCTATGATGATAGAAATGAGGTAGATGGCATATTTCTGGATTTGATTTTTGACCACCGACATATATTACACCTGGATTATTACCAATCTTGGAAGTTGGACTGACATGGGTGGATAGGATATGTATAAAACAAAAAGAGGATGCAGAGCTGGAAAAGATTTTAATCAACTTGAGAAAGGTGAGATATCAAGTCATTTGGAGCTATATGCAAAAGATGTGGAAGGATACTTGAGGCGAGAAGGAAGGTTTTGTGTGTGAAAGTTGGATGAATTGATAGATGAAGAGAGATGTGGCGAGATATGTAGTGAGATGTCTCATTGTTAGAGAGTTAAGACGAAGCAGAGAAAACTGAGTGGGTTGCTGATGCCCTTAAAAGTTCCGTAATGGAATTAAGGAAGTGTTTCGATGGATTTTTATAGATGGATTTTCAAAGTGTAGAAAGGATAATGAGAGTATTTGGTTGCAATGGATCAATTGACAAAGAACACGTATTTCATTCCTATAAAGAGCGTAGGGATTACAACATCATTACCTACACTATATTTTAAGGAAGTGGTGAGATTGCATGGTATTCCTGCAAATATTGTGAGTGACTGGAATCCACTTTTCACGAGTGAGTTCTAGAGAAGTCTTTGGGATAGCTTAGGTATGGAATTGAGTTTGAGTATGGCTTATCACCCGCAGATGGATGAGCAAACAGAGAGTGTGGATAGAGTGTTAGGAGATTTGTTGAGAGCCTGTATTCTAGATTTTGGAGATGCTTGCGAAGACTATTTTCTATTAGTAGAATTCACAGATAATAACAATTATAAAGCTAGTATTAGGATGGTACCACTCAAATCATTACATGGAAGGTCATGTAAATCACCTTCATGTTGGTGGGTGTCAATAGATAAGGTGATCTTTGACCATAGATGATAAAGGATACGTCGGAGAAATTTGAGTTGATAAGGAAAAGGACGAAGACAGCCAAGGATAGGCAGAAGTCGTAAGCTGATAAAGGCATAGGGAGTTGGAAATCGAAATTGGTGATCTTGTGTTTATAAAAGTACCGCCTCTTATACATGTGATGGGATTTGGAAGCTCAGGCAAGTTTGCACCAAAATTTATTAGACTGTTTAAAGTGTTGGAGTGCATTGGGGGATTAGCTTATAGAGTACATTTACCAAAGAAAATGGCTAGAGTTTATAATGTATTCCATGTGTCACATTTGCTAATATGTGTACATGACTCAACTACATTAGTGGAGCCTTGTCAATTAAAGAATGTAGAGTTAGAAATTGAGGCAAGTTCATCTAATGGTTCTGCGTAGATAGTAGAGAACGAGATTCAAAGGTTGAGAAATAAATTGTTCAAGCTAGTGAAGGTACAATAGGGAAATGATCCAGTAGGGAGTACATGAGAGCTTTAGGGGTAGATACAGGCTTCTCATCCCGAACTCTCTACTAGGTAAGTACTTTTAGTTCATGTGATTTTCTAGGAGTCAAATTTGGGTATTTAGATTGGACGTCATGAACTTTTTGCTGTAATTATTGGATGCTATATTATATGCTATTTCTTATATCACTAGAGTTATCCATTTAGGTCTTCTAGTTGATATACTTGGGCTGCTATGCATCATGCCTACAATGCCATATCTCTGGATTCGTATAGGATGCATATCACGTTTATTACATTACGCTAGCGTTATATTAGTTATCACGCTCATATTCATCCTATATCTTTTTTGAATATTATTGTATATATAGTTTGCTAGAATGAGATAGTTGCCTTGTTTGAATGATGGAGCATATGCACGAGCGACACAATTGATAGGGATGTATGAACAAAGAGAAAGCGTATATTACATTTTCCGTTCCTTTGGAATTTCAAGGACGAAATTCTTTTAAGGGGGAGAATGTAATACCCTAAAAATTTATATATAACTTAAATAATGATTATAATTAATAATAAATAAATTTTGAATCTAATTGGAGGGTAATTTAGAAAATTTAAATACTAGGGAAAAGTAGTAATTTTTTATGAATAGTTGAATTAGCTGACGGAAGTCAGACCATTGTGTAGCACTCAGTTTTCTAGTCTAGATGGAGTATTCATTTTCCCAAATCGGATACCGTATGAATGCGATTTCAAAGTTAAGTTAACGGTTTGGATTCGTACGTAGATAGCGGGTTTGGGCTTAGTCTGAGTTAGGCCAGGTCTATAATTTGAATTTGAAATTAACAACTATTTCAAATTTTCCTTGCTAAAGCCTAAAGAAATGTATGTAAATTCAGTTCTCATTTTTCCAACCTCTCATTTTCAAAACTTACCGATTCCATCTTCTTCCTCTTCAATCATTTAAATACCAAAATCACAAGTCTAAACGAAATTCAACGAGATAAATTGCAGTTGAATCATGATTGAGTTCTCTATCATCTGGAATAAAGATCAAGAGCTCACTTGCAAGTTGGAACTTTTGAAGTTTTTGGACAATGGAGGAGATCGGGTTTCTTTAGCTTGGGTTCAGTGAGTGTAGCTTCTTCAATTCTTGTATAATGCTATGATATTGATATGAGATGCTTTAAGACTGATTTAGTATTAAATTGTAATGTAAAATGGTCTAAAGAATATAATCTAAAATACCGATATGAAAAATATGTATCTTGAACTTAAAAATTACAAAAAACCCAATTACCACAAACTTGAATCAAAATCATATAGAAACCTAATCTAAATGAATATGGAGATGATAAGGTACTTGAAACATGTTGAATGGTGTATATATATAACATAGGATCACTAGAAACAAAGAATGAAGGATGGAATGAAAATCTTGAATAAGAACTCAAAACATAAAAATAAATCGTATTTTCCTTGTGCTCCAGTGCAATGGTGGTGGACATCAGGTCCACCGGTGTGCAAGTCAGATTGGACATTCTGATGCATTTGAATGCCTAAATCGATGTAGAATGACTTGAGTTTTTGCACAATGTTCTCTGAGGACTTTGGGAATATATTTGCTTTTAGTTGGTTATTGTTTGGATACGTAGTTTGATGTATGATGGTGGATATGCGTGCTTTGAAATAATAACTGATTCCTCTAGACAAGTATAGTTAGTTGTTTGATGATGGAAAGGCTTGACTTTTGGATATTTAGTTTGGAAATTGGGTGATAGCGTAAGACCCGTACGGAAATGACAAACTATTAATATCGTCTATATGGCTTGGATATTGGAGTTTTTAATAAAATACGAATGTACGGTTTGTGATGCAAATATCTGAATCTTATAGCGCATATGATGGGTCCTTCATTTATATTATTGACGTGACATTCTCCTGTACAGCATCGACGTTGGTCCAAGAGTGTTTTGATGTGGACAACATTCGACCTGTAGCATGCACAGCGGGACTAGGTGTGAGTCCAATGTGTGACTATCTTTTATTGCATGTGAGGAGATCAGATAGTTGTTGATGTGAAATCCTTTACTGCAAGGAGCGAGACCTGATTACATTTTGGATTATTTAGATAATATAATATTGTTTTGTAGCACGATGCATGTAGGTCCAGAAAGTATTATACTTATACTCAAATCATGTTATATCAATGTCATAATAGTATACTTGTATTAGATTTGCTTCACTCACGTAGACATATGTCTGACCCACCCTTATATTTTTTTCTATTTATATTCTTCAGGTTGATAGAGTCTGGAGACATGACGGAACTAAAGATGGAATTTGTATATATTGTAAATAAAGTGCGTATTGAAGATTGATGTGACACTATGTGGTGTTGATTGGATTTGGATTGTATAGACTTATGTATCGGTATCAGAATTTACAAACCCAATTAATATGTATTTGTGTGATATAAAGTATTGATTTGACCATCCCCTGCGAGATAATGAAAGTTATTGGTTTGTTTAACTTCTATCTTATGCTCTCTCTATGTATAACACCTTCTAATGACTCTCCGTTTTGGAACTTCGTTGTGTAGTTACAGGGTTCTAAAATAGCGGGTGGTTACACTATAAATACCTTAAGGAAAGCTCGAAAAACATGTATGTAGCACCCCGTAAAAAATAAAAGAAACAAATAAATTAGATAAATTAATTAAATAAGATAAGACAAAAAACAGAAATTTGGTAAAAGCCAAAATTTAACTACGGAAGTATGCTGTTGCGTTCGAGGCGAATTCTAATCAAAATTCCATATGTAATGTTTTGAAAATAGGAATCAAATCGAAAAGATATGGATGTTTGAAGTTTTCAAATTTAAATAATTTAAATAGAATTCAAATTCAAATTAATAATTAATTCCAAAAGTTAAAATTTGAAAATCAATAGTAATTTGACTTGGGGATTAAGTAAACATTAAAAATAACATTAACGTTAAAATAATAAATGAGAAATTAAATAAAACTCAATGGTACATAGTCCAAACCTTCTAAAATAGGACCTTCGTCGACCGTCAATATCGGTAGGTCGACCACTAGATATCGTCTAGTAGTGTAGGTAAGTTCGATCGGTCCTTGTATGGCGGCTAAGTTTTTATGCAAATGAATACACTAGATTTTATTATTTTTAACTGTTTAAAATCCAATGGTTCTGGTATGTTCCAACCACCTAAATAAGAGCCTTGCCCCCTTATTTTTATTCATAGTTTTTTTGGGAACCTAGCAAAACTCGGTCGGTCTCTCTCCTTGAAGATTCAGAAAAATACTTTTAGGGTTTGAAGTAAGAATCTTAGATCTTTCTTATTCAATTTCTAATCCTTTTCTCCTCCAATCCCTAAATTTCCGAATCTAACTCATATACTATTCCCTTATTGTACATTTCTAAAAGAAGAGTTCCGTAAGAGGTTAAAGCATGCGTATCAAATCCTAAAAGGGAAGAGATAATGGTTGATTATAAGTGGAAATCTTAATTTTTTTGTAATGAATCTGATATACGCATTTTCGAAATTTTGTTTACGCAAGAATCACAATAAACACCAAAATTCCCCTAAAATGAAAAGTTAATTCTTAAGTTTGAATCTCGATAGTTTATATTAAAACAGTGGAATTGTGTAAGTATTTCAATTTTATGTTTTACATCCTATTCCACTTCTTACCTCCTTCTTTGGATCTGATTAAGGATATTGGAAATAATAAATTAGAATATGGTGTGTAAAGTACAGACTCCTTTGTTCGTAGTTTGCACTACCTATTTCCGCAATTTAGATTGAAATTCCCTTTTTTAGTTTTATACAAAGAAGTTGAATAGAACGTAAAAGTATTTGAATTGTAAGTTTTTGTTAATGATTGATTCCATTCTTTTGGTATAAAATATGTTAGTTATGGATTCTATTTTTTACAAGTCTGATGATTGAATTGTGATATTGGATATGATATATGTGTTGATCTGGAACTAAACTTGTATAAATTTGAAGTTTTGACATTTAACATTAGTTTAAGGTGCAACCTTCACATGCTTATGTTTAGCACATAATTATATACACAGCCGTGTAAATAACAAACAATTCTAACATATTAGTTACGCAATTAATATAATATTTATTATCATTAAATCCTCCTTAGAAAAGTAATTAATTTTAATGGAAAAATTAGATTCTTTTCATATAAGCCTTGATATGAAATGCGGTTATGAAAGGTGTTTTTGAATGTTAGAACGGTGTTTTCTTATAATGGAAAAATTAAAAAATTTATTGCGTACAATTATGACTTTTGATGATTTAAAGTTATGAAAGGCGTTTTTTGAATTTTTTTTAATAATATGATGAATTAAATAATGATAATAAATGAGTTGGCATAATATTATGAATGTTATAAGCAAAAACATTTGTGTGAGGACGAGAGTTTTATATGTGTGTGTGTGTGTGTGTGTGTATGTATATATTTCTATTAGAATTTGTTTGAATAAGAATAAAATATTGTTGAATTTAAATTGGTAATAAAAGACAAAGAAATTAGGATTGATAAGAGAAGGATTGCGAAAGATTATAGGAGTTTAACAAAGTTATAAAAAGTATTTAGTTAAGTGACAGTACATTTTGAGCAATAAAGCAATTAATGTTGATCTAATTTTTTTGGAATAATATAACATCTTGAAATTAGAAATTTGGCATGCATTCTAAAAATTGCGGTTTGAAGTCTACTAAAATAATTGTCTTATAACTAGAAATATCTTTGAAATAATTAATGTCTTATAAAGGAAAATCTGTTATTTTGAAATAGTATTGAAGTTATACTTTGTAGTAGATTTTAAACGAATTAAATTTGGAAAATAGTAATAATAATGATAATGAAAATAATAATAATGACGACGATGACGACGATGATCATAATAATAATAATAATAATAATAATAATAATAATAAAATATTCTTTAAATGGTAGTCAATGAACTTTTCATAAGTATATTCCATAATCTCATAGAGTAATAAGTGTTGATTTCGAATTTAATGTAATAAGTTTATTTGTATGAAAACAATTTATTGAAAATTATTTTGTATGTTGTAGAAGGTTTTCAAGAAGATAAATTATATTGCATTTTTATGGAACTAACCAATTTTAGAATTTTTTATTTAATAATAGTTTGGTTTAATAATTGAGTTTTAAACCTTTTAAATTAAAAGTCCAACATTTAAAGAAATAAATCTCCATTGTAAAAAGTCCTTAAAAAGGAAAAGTTGGTTAGGAAAAGGAAAAATTTTCATAGCTCCTTTTGGTAACTAAGAAAATTTTGAAATTGACAAAAAGAGTTTCCATGTTTATATTTTTAAAGATAATGGTTTCAAGTAAGGTACTTTATAGTTGTGAAATTATAGATTTTATATGGTATGGACTAAACCAAAGTTTTTTACGGTGTGATAGAGATTACTACCTAGTTAAGACATGATAAAGATTTTAAGATATGAATAAAATTGGAATAGTATGTACAACCTGATCTAAAATTTTGAAATTTGTCCCTGATGTTTAATTGTAGAAGATTGATAAAGTTGTGAAGATATTTTAGATTTATAATTGGGTTATAAGTTAGGTTGCCCCGTTGACATGGATGTAAATTTCTATGATTTGATTTATTCGAAGCGGATTCTGTGTAAATTGCATAAATAATCCAACTCCTAAATAGGTAAAAAATAGTTTCATTTGAATTAAGAAGGGATATGGAAAAAAGGTAATGATATGTGTAAGATATGGATATTCTTTTCCACAGCTTACACTGTCTATTTCAATAAAAGAAAAAGAATTCCTTGGATTTCAAATGAAGCCAAGAACTCATTTTGGTTTATTTATGAAAGATTATAACGGTAATCCTTTTTAGAAGGATAGCTTTGATAAATTAAAATGTGGAAAGGAAATTTCTAGTTTAGAAATCAATGATTAGAAATAAGAAATACACACACACGTATAACCGCGCTTAACGTATAAAAGTAGAGCATAATTTCCAATTGGTATTTGTATTATTTATTATAGGGCTACAATTCATGGACATTAACAAATTTAGTGAGCAGTAAATTTTTAATTAATACAAAAATTGAAAGGAATTTAATATAGTAATTATGGAGGATTTGAATCATCGTAATAGATGGATTTTGAAACTGGTAAAAAGAGTAAAGAGATTTAAATGAGGTTTGATCAGGGACAGTCCAACTTTGACATTAATGATCAATTATTATGGATATATTAACCGAAGTAATACATAGATTACATTTATTAGGAATGAAGAACGAGAATTTAGGACGATGGAGAATTAAGTGGAATGACAAACAAGAAATGTTCATTTTAATTTAGTAAGGAGTATTAGGACCACAAGATCATTAACACGAGTTAATGATAAATAATAGCTTCCATCAAAATTTTCTTTTATAGTTTTTGGAATTGTTATCACTAGTTGTCTCCCTTATATTATTGGAAAAGTATATGATATGTTATAAGATATGTTCATGTCTTATCAATGGGTTGATTTTATGGATGAGACTAGACCACTAGATAAATATATACAACATAAATAAGGAAATTTCATAAGAACACTTAGTCAGCGTTAAACTATAAGTGATATTAAAAGTTAATGACAAAATTTGGCTAGTAACTAGCAATAAATGATGCTTTAATCCCAATTTTCTTTTAGGATTTTGGAAAAAATAAATTTTAGCTTACATCCAAGGTGACCAATCCCTGAGGAGATAGTATGAGTAAGGATATGAAGAGAATTTTCTATTGGACATGGATGAAGAAGAGGGTGGAAGAATTTGTCGCTAGGTGTTACCCACGCCAAAAACAGATATGATTGATTGGGCAACAAATGAAGATCGTACAAGATCGCCTGAAATCCTATACAGACAAGCAAAGAAAATAGTTATAGTCTGAAGTAGAGGATACGATGTTTATCAAAGTTTTCCCTCTTATAAAGGTCGTGAGATTTTGAAAGTTGGGAATGTTGGCATAAAAATTTGTTGGGCCTTTCCAAATTTTAGAAAGAATAAGAATGCTTTCTTATCATGTGGAGCTACCGGATAAATTAGCAGGAGTCCATGACATTTTTCATGTTTCGCCTTTGAGGAAATGTCTTCATAGCAGAGCTAGTATACCTGATCCTAATCAATTGGGGAACCTAAGATGGATCCAATAACATCCTGTGCCATCGCATGCATGGTGGAGCACGGAACTATGAAGATCCGCAATAAAGAAACTAGGCCCGTTCGAGTACGATGGGGGAGAAATCCAGTGGAAGGCAAGAGGACTTTTCCTCCTGAGCTTTTCACTGGCAAACTTTTCTCTTCAAAAGTAGGTTTGAGTTTTATCGTATTTGCTAGATTGGATGGTATGATATGGTTGCTACACTTTTCACTGTCGCTTTGCATTTATGTAGAAATTTTATGCATGTTTAGGATACTTGCATACATCCCTGTATATCACGATCATACATTCACTCTAGGATTGAGCTCATTTATAGCAAGTCTGCACACATAACACGTTATACTTTGATTGAGCAAATGGTTATGTAGGTAACTAGATCGTATAACATTGATGTTTATTGCATGTCACACTACTGGCCTCTTGGAAATAAATAAAATAAATAAATTATTTGAATAAGATAAGGATAAAAATGGAAATTTTGCAAAAGCTAGTTTGACCATGATGTTGTTGCATTAATAACAAAATTCTGATCAATTTCCATATATAATGTTTACGAAATGGAACTCAAATGAAAAAGTTATATACGTTTGAAGTTTTTGGATTTAAAACAATTTAAATAGAATTCAAATTCAAATTAATTCCAAAATTTGAAATTTGAAAATTAAAAATAATTAGACATGGGAATTATGTAAATGTTAAAAATAACATTAAATTTAAAAGATTAAATAAGGAATTAAATAAAAATAAATGGTACACAATCAAAACATTCCCAAAATAGAACAATCGGTTGACTGCCTACATAGGCCAATCGATCGTTAAAGTTCGACCGATGGTGTAGATGCGGTCGGACTAGTCGTTGTATATGGCGGTTGGGGTTTTGTGCAAACGAACATATCAGATTTTATTATTTTTAAGTGATTAAAATCTGACAGTTCTGGTGCGTGCCAACCACTATGAATAAGAGCCTAGCCGCTTTCACAAATTATTTTGGAAATCTAGCGTAGCTCCGTTTGGTCTCTTTCTTCGAAGATTCAAAAGAATATTAAAATTTTAGATCTTTCTTATTCAATTTCTAATCCTTTTCTCATCCCATCCTTAAAATTCTTAATGTGACTCGTATATAAGACTGTTGTATATTTCCAAAAGGAGAGATCCATAAGAGGTTAAAACAGGCGTATCAAATCCAAAAAAGGAACAGTTGTTTATTGATTATGAGTGGAAATCTTAATTTTTTTCTGTTTTAGTAATTGTATATTATAACTTGGATCTGATACATGCCTTCATAGAATTTTGTTTACGCTAACATCACACTAAAGCACTAAAATTCCCCTAAAACAAAATGTCAATTCTTAAGTTTATATTAAAATAATGGAATTGTGCAAGTACTGCAATTTAATGTTTTACATAAATTCCACTTCTTGTCTTTTCCTTTGGAACCGATTAAGGGTTTTGAAAAGAATAAATAAGGAAATGGTGTGTAAGATACAGACTCTTTTGTTTATAGTTTACATCATCTATTTCCGTAATTTAAATAGAAATTCCCTTTTCAATTTTATACAAAGATGTTAAATAGAGCATAATATATTTAAGTGGTAACTTTTTATTAACGATTGATTCCATTATTTTGGCATAAAATACGTTATTTATGGATTCTATTTTAAAAGACCGTTGATTGAATTGTGATATTGGATATATGATATATGTGTCAATATGGAATTGAACTTGTATAAATACGAAGTTTTGACCTTTAAATGCCAGTTTAAGGCACAATCTTCGCACTCTTATGTTAAGCATGTAATTACATATATATATATATGTATATATATATGTGCATAAATAATTTACAATTATAACATATTAATTACACTAATATAATATTAATTATCATTATATCTCCATTAGGAAAGTAATTAATTATAAAGGAAAAATAAGAACTTTTCTTATAATCCTTGATGTGAAATACGATGAGATGTGGGATAGTATATTAAGAGAGAATTTTAGATTATTACTAAGTTATAAGGATCCAAGATCAGTCAAAAGCATATAGAAGTCTGACCAGCTAATTTGGCTACCAGTAATGTGACTTTGTGGCTGATGTGAGACATCTTCCATAATAAGAAACCATGGAGGACACCAGGTTAGTTCCAATTCTATAGGATAAACCTTTCTAGCTAATATGGCTACCAAATGCTATGGATAGTTGGACTAATGTGAGATATCACGGTTGGGTTACGAGTCATAATACGAAGGATCTGTTTTGGGGATTGAAGATTGGTTCCTGCCTCATTCCTATATATGAAATATTAAATGGTCAGGATTAATTGTTGGGCATGATAGAGGATATCCCAAGGAGTGTGCACTTTAAGTTGAAGTAATTAGTGCCTAAATAGATTTCGTACAATGTTAGCTAGATAGAATTGGAGAGTCGGCCTCTGGATAGCTAGTAAATGAAGGTGACCTACCTTAAATAAGGTGTTAATTGGTCAGAGTGTAACGACCCAGCATTTCAGTCGTTTGAATTTCATGTATTTAATTAATTTTAAATTTGCACAAGTAAATTTTATAAGTCGAATAACTTATATTTCAAGTATTGAATAATTATGTTGTTAATTTAATATTTGAAATTGAGGAAATAACCAGAGTTTGGATTTAATATGGATAAAAATATTATATAAAGTTGAATTAAATCATATTTGAATTAGAATAATGTTAAAGAACTTTTAAAATTGAATTAAAAGTTAATTTGCAAAAATTGAATATTTTTATATTTAATTGACGAGTAAAAATAGTCAATTTTCAAACAGTCTTGGATTTTGACGAAACTAGTTTCATTGGATCCGTAATGTTAAATTATTGTAAGATTTCAAAATTTCGTGTCAATCGGATTTACGGTTTGTTCGTGGAAAGCTAAAACGCGTAGAAATCGGTTTAAGTGAAATTTTAAATTTAAATGGTCGATTTGAAAACCTATCTTCCAAATACGATCGAATTGGCTTCCGATATATAATCCATTACATTCGGAATGGAGGTAAAACATTATAAATGCCAGGAAGCACGCTTCATTCGGAGTTTGTAAATTCGGATGAATAGTACACGAGAATTTTCTATAAAAGGCCATATAAATTTCTATTTTACAAAAACCTAAGGAAAACTAGGGAAAGCCGCCATTAACTTTCTATGGCTAGAAACGCACGACGTTCTTCCCCCTTTTTCTTCCAATCCACCAACAATCATCAGAAAGTTTCAACTACAAACTTCCAGAGCTCAATGAGAGCTGTAAATCCATACGACTACGATCGTGTACGATGCAACGACAGAGGAGAAATCGACCGATGAATGTCATGTGTTCAATCGCGTTTTTCAATGTCATGAAGCGACCGAGCTTCGCATAGCTCTGGCCGATGGTGGCTCATTTGAGGGCCTTCGATGTGGTATTCTCTGATCAACATATCGACGTTTAAATTGGTCGCGAAAATTCGAAGAAAAGGGCGGCCAAAATGGGTTCGGTAGCATGGAAGACTTGATGAGGAAGAAGTTAGAAATCATGGCCCTGTTTGTAACAACCCGCATATTTATCGATTTTATATTTAAATATTTTATCGTTCGTCGGATTTTGGTCCGAAAAGCTACTTTTTGCATACGGTCGAATTAGGACTCGAAACCACCTCCATTGAGTTCAAAATGCCGTTTGCGACCTTTTTGAGTATAAGCTTCGATATGTTTGGAGAAAGTTGAATTTTGCTACTTTTTGCTTAGGGTTTTGGTTTGGGCTGAGCCAATTAACCACTTATGTATTCAGTCCCAATCCCCCTCTCCTCTTCATTACTTCATTCCAACTCCTCAAACTCAAGCTCCAACTGAAAATGGTGGAGAGGAAAAAGAATTAAAACTCCAAGCCCTAACTTCCTTAGCAAATCCATCTCCTTGCTCCAAACTCAAGAAGAACCCCTTGGTAAGCATCTCCTTCTTCTTCTCCAACTCTTTCTCCATTCAATTTCAGAAATTTCCTAAACCTAATTTAGGGAATGTTTCTCTTTTAAGCTTAGATTCAAGCTTCTAGTGTTGAGATTGAAGAGTGCTTGTTCTTGCCATTGCTTTCAAGCTTCATCTTCATAAATTTAGTTCAAAGGTGAGATTTTTATCTCACATCTATGACTATAATTATTTTTGGTTGTTGGGTATGAATTCGTAACACTTCTTCATGTGCATTTGCTCTTGTTTTGGATTGATTTTGTGAATACTACAATTTTTGTGTTTTTAAGTCAAATTTGTGTGAAATCCTTTTATGGATGTTTGATTCATGTTTTTGGTGATGCACCGAGGTGCATATAGGGCCGGGTTGCCGATTGGCATAAACCCTTAGAGCCAACGTCCGTCTGGTTGCATTTTGGAAGAGTTTGCTCTTCATTTGAATAAGGTTGAAAAACAGCCCAGGCATGATTCAGTCGACTGAAAAACTCTGTTCAGTCGACTGAACCTGAAACCCGAGAGTTTCCAGGCATGATTCAGTCGACTGAAAAACTCTGCACAGTCGACTGAAAGTGGAAACAGAAAGTTTCCTGAACCTGGAAAATTTCCATGTACAGGGTCAGTCGACTGAAAATCTCTGTTTAGTCGACTGAACCTGCTGTTTGAGTCCAATTTGCCTTTTTGGATTGAATTTCCAATTTAAATCGATTCGTGATGATCCTATTTATTGTCATCATTTATTATCATCTTTGATGACTTATTTTCTTTGGGAATTTTAGATATATCCACTTCGATGGATCCTTTATCGATTTCATTGGATTTTATTCACATCTTCGAATGTGATCTTTGTGATTGATTGTTTCTACAATCCCCCTCGTGCTTTGTCACTTTAAAAATATAAAGGTTTTCTATACTAGTAGTAAATATCAAAACTCTTTCCTCAAACGATTTCAATACTATTAATACCAAATTCGTTTATAAAACCGTTTTCCAATCCATTAGTATATATTAACCTTTACCTCACTCGTATGAGAAATCTAATTAAACGACTTAGTAAAACGAGTGGTATGAAACGCTTGCGTTTACTTCGTCGGTTAATTCTTGGACTTGTTCGATTGAACCTCTTGTGACAATTTTCTAGTGGAGATCTACAATTTGTTCGTAAATATTTAAGTTAAGCTAGTGGTTATGGGACATGAGGCTAAGCTCATATATTTACTAGCTTATTGTAATTGACACTTCTCTTTGATCATGACGATCATTTTAGGTTTTTGACTAGCATCGTGCTATGTCTTTGTGATTTGGTTCATCGGACGTCCCGCTGTACGACGTCGTTGTTCCCTTTGATTGTGATTTGGTTCATCGGATGTCCCGCTGTACGACGTCGTTGATCCTTTCCTTGTGATTTCTGGATCTCGTGTGTTGAATTCTGGAATTTATGTTTCACCAACTTTTACGATGGGCATTGATGTATGTGTCATATATTATGGCTTGGTGAATGAAATTAGGAGTATGACATTCCTTTTTATCTTGAGTAGATTATTGTGATATTGATTAATCTCTTGTTGATTTTCAATTACTATTTTATCACAGCTTGGCATTGTGATTATTATATGTTTATGTCATATCTCTTATTATATATCACTTCATCTGATATTTATAGCTAGACTGATCCGTTTATTATTTTCTTATTAAATAATACTCGGGTCAGACCGAGATGTTACAGGTGCGTCGGCTTGACTTCTCTCTTGGGATTGATCCCTCTGACTTTTGGCTAACTACTTAGATTAGTAGTTTTTGTTGTATACATTTGAGATTTAGACTCCTTGATGTATACTTATACTTTTGTCTAGCACTTGTATCTATTCCTTTGTATTATTGTGGATCTTTTTAGACCACTACTCTGATGTACACTTTCTAGTGTAATATTCATATCTTATTCCGCCTTTGTGATATGAATTGTCTGTGACTGATTTATGTTATGTTTATTTCTATATTTGTTTTCGAAGAAATTATAGCCACTGTGTAGTAGCTTTGAGTTTGTATCGGTATGTCGGATTTCCTCTTGAGATGAAAAGTTATATTTTTATCCGGTATATCGGTACTCGCCCAAAGCAATTATACAGATGGTCGCTCCTCAACAGCCTTATTCTCCGTGCTAGTTGACAGCATTCACAGTAATGTTCTTGGCTAGTGTGGGTATAGAGGTGGGGCGTCACAGCTTGGTATCAGAGCCAAACTTCGGAACAATGTAGAATAATTTAGCAAGGATCATGTCCTAAGTCTTTCTTAGGAGTTGTGCTTTAGGATTTTATTCGGGTCTTCGTACCGTTCTATCCTACTTTCTTTTATGATTCCTTGTTTTATCTATCAAGATTGCTTGATATTCATTTTGAGAATAACATTTTCCTCTTCTTTCTTTCTTTCTTAAAGAAGAGAAATGGTTAGACCAGGCCGTCCCAGCGCCGGTCAATCTAGTGCTACTACCCAGGATGGAGTATTTATGTCTGCTCAACAACTTTTGGATCTCGTAAAGAATCAAGAGTTTATCTATGCTTTGAGTAAGAACCCCGAAATGGTTCTACCTTTGAAACTTGAAGTTTCTTTCAATCAGCTTGTGGATGTTACTCTTCTTCATGGAGAGATTGGTAAAGGAAGTGTTTGTGATATTGGGACTTCCAAGAAGAGGCATATTAAGTTCAAGAGCCTTAATCCCAATAAGAGAGTGAAGCAAACTACTTTTGTAGCAGAGACTCCAATCCCTTATCGTGGAGGATGCTACAATTGTAATTCTAAGGAACACTATGCGAATATGTGTCCAAAACCCCATTCTTGTCGCTATTGCAAGAAACCGGGTCATCTTTTATCTGCATGTCCCAAACTTTTGAATAAGGACATGAGAAAGCTAAATATTGTGCAAGCCCCTAGCAACTCTTCTCCTAGTCAAGGTATTTTACATTTAATCCTTGATGACATTTGCTTTGTGATTATCTTGTTCATGCTCTTTTTGATATAGTTTCCATCTCACTATTTTATATCAAGAAGAACTTGTTGATTCTTTCTTTTTAAACATTTTTGGGCTTGATGACTTCTTTGAGGATTGTGAATCCGGATGGTAGATCCGCAACACTCAATTTGCTTTTGTTTAGATGTCGAGATTGTTTTATGTGACTTTTCTTTCTGAGCCGATATTTACTTTGGCTTCGGAATTGATTTTTTTTTGAAAGGATCGGCTTAATCATTGTGAAGTCCATATCCTATTTTTCGGGTGGACTATTCATCTTCGACATTTTCAATCTGTTAAGCAGATTTCTATTTTTCCTTTATGATTTTGATTCCATCTTGATGGCATCATTTTATTCCTTAAGCCCACTTATAAGGAAAGTGTTATTTCTCTCATTCATGTAGGTTGAGAAATTTTCCGGTATTTTTGAGTTTGTCTTAGGATTATCACCTAAGAAATCTTTTGTGTGGTGTTAAGGTCTTTTCAGTTTGACTTTACCACCGGTTTTCGTTTGCTACGAGTTGCGGAAATTAGCATTCCACTTACCGCATTCCGCACTCGTTATGATTCCTATGAATGAATTATTATGTCATTCAAATTGTCCAGCTTGTTTCATCCGTTTTATAAATCCAATATTCTATGAAAATTTCGATGAGACCATTCTTGTATTTATTGATTTTGGATGAAAATAGTAATTTAAAATTTTGCAAATCTTTTTCATAAGATTTATTTATCCTATAAAATATGATTTTGTGATTGTATTGCCCGTTGAGTGCTTTAAGAATTTTGGTCGATGCGCTTGATCAACGTTATCGATAGGAATTTCCTAAACGCTTTGATGAGACAATCAGACACAGTATATTAACTTGAAAATGTAAAATTTTTGTAGAAAGATTATTACATAAAAGTAAAAGTGTAATTTTGGAAGTTTTAACTTTTCGGGAAAGAGAATTATATTAAAAGAAGTTCTTTCTTTTCGATACTCTTATTCCTTCTTGTGATTCCTGAAGGGGAACCAAGACTTTGCTATTTGTACCTATTGGTTTGGGATGTCATTCTCTTGCAAAGGAGAACGTTCTATCACTTGTGCTTCTAAATCATTATAGCTTCTCGGGACTAGATATGCCACTTATGATCTAGTGCTCTCGGCTAATGTTTTGCTTTTGGAATTTGACATCATCATATTTGGATGAGAAATTTGTTCTCTATCTCGATCATAAAATTTTGGAATATTTATGTTCTCTTAAGGAACTTCATGTTGACTCGAGTTCCTAGCATCTTATGATCTTGATATTCTTTTATTCTCGAGAAGGGAACTCGTGTTGCCAATGCGCTTTGTCGTAGGCAACAAGTGGTTGATTCTTTGATGTTGTCTGAATGGAATTATTTTTCTATCAAGTTCATCGGACGTTTTGGTATACTTCGTTTTATTGAGCTTTATCTCATTTCTTTTAAGGACTAGCGTCCGATGTCCTTTTATTGTGTTTGATTCATCGGATGTACCGTTTGTACTACATCGATGTCTTTTCTTTTGATTCATCGGATGTACCGTTTGTACTACATCGATGACTTTGCTATTTGATTCATCGGATGTACCGTTGTACTACATCGATGTCTTTGCTATTTGATTCATCGGATGTACCGTTGTACTACATCGATGTCTTTTCTTTTGATTCATCGGATGTACCGTTTGTACTACATCGATGTCTTTGCTTTTGATTCATCGGATGTACCATTGTACTACATCGATGTCTTTGCGTTTGATTCATCGGATGTACCGTTTGTACTACATCGATGTCTTTTCTTTTGATTCATCGGATGTACCGTTGTACTACATCGATGTCTTTTCTTTTGATTCATTGGATGTACCATTTGTACTACATCGATGACTTTGCTATTTGATTCAATGGATGTACCATTGTACTACATCGATGTCTTTGCGTTTGATTCATCGGATGTACCGTTTGTACTACATCGATGTCTTTGCTATTTGATTCATCGGATGTACCGTTTGTACTACATCGATGTCTTTTCTTTTGATTCATCGGATGTACCGTTGTACTACATCGATGTCTTTGCTATTTGATTCATCGGATGTACCGTTGTACTACATCGATGTCTTTGCTATTTGATTCATCGGATGTACCGTTGTACTACATCGATGTCTTTGCTATTTGATTCATCGGGTGTACCGTTTGTACTACATCGATGTCTTTGTTTTGATTCATCTGATGTACCGTTTGTACTACATCGATGTCTTTGTATTTGATTCATCGGATGTACCGTTTGTACTACATCGATGTCTTTGCTTTGGTTCATTGGGCGTACCGTTTTTGTACTACGCTGATGTCCCAAATTATTTGAGTTTCTAGTTTCTTGGGCGTACCGTTTTTGTACTACGCCGTTGCACCGGCTCAATTTTCTGCTATTCTTGACGTTCCCCACGTCTTTTATCTACGGGAATGCCATAGGGATTCCGGTTTTCATTCTTGAGCCCGGTGTTATTGTGGAAATTGAAGTTTCACCAGGTTTCTTGCTAACTCTTTTGTGCACTTTATGGTGAACTTCCTATTTCAAAATTTTCTTTTGTGTTAATATGCTTCTATGGTTGTTACTTCATATATTTCCTTCTTACTTATTGCGAGGACGCAATTTCTTTAAGGAGGGGAGTCTGTAACAACCCGCATATTTATCGATTTTATATTTAAATATTTTATCGTTCGTCGGATTTTGGTCCGAAAAGCTACTTTTTGCATACGGTCGAATTAGGACTCGAAACCACCTCCATTGAGTTCAAAATGCCGTTTGCGACCTTTTTGAGTATAAGCTTCGATATGTTTGGAGAAAGTTGAATTTTGCTACTTTTTGCTTAGGGTTTTGGTTTGGGCTGAGCCAATTAACCACTTATGTATTCAGTCCCAATCCCCCTCTCCTCTTCATTACTTCATTCCAACTCCTCAAACTCAAGCTCCAACTGAAAATGGTGGAGAGGAAAAAGAATTAAAACTCCAAGCCCTAACTTCCTTAGCAAATCCATCTCCTTGCTCCAAACTCAAGAAGAACCCCTTGGTAAGCATCTCCTTCTTCTTCTCCAACTCTTTCTCCATTCAATTTCAGAAATTTCCTAAACCTAATTTAGGGAATGTTTCTCTTTTAAGCTTAGATTCAAGCTTCTAGTGTTGAGATTGAAGAGTGCTTGTTCTTGCCATTGCTTTCAAGCTTCATCTTCATAAATTTAGTTCAAAGGTGAGATTTTTATCTCACATCTATGACTATAATTATTTTTGGTTGTTGGGTATGAATTCGTAACACTTCTTCATGTGCATTTGCTCTTGTTTTGGATTGATTTTGTGAATACTACAATTTTTGTGTTTTTAAGTCAAATTTGTGTGAAATCCTTTTATGGATGTTTGATTCATGTTTTTGGTGATGCACCGAGGTGCATATAGGGCCGGGTTGCCGATTGGCGTAAACCCTTAGAGCCAACGTCCGTCTGGTTGCATTTTGGAAGAGTTTGCTCTTCATTTGAATAAGGTTGAAAAACAGCCCAGGCATGATTCAGTCGACTGAAAAACTCTGTTCAGTCGACTGAACCTGAAACCCGAGAGTTTCCAGGCATGATTAAGTCGACTGAAAAACTCTGCACAGTCGACTGAAACTGGAAACAGAAAGTTTCCTGAACCTGGAAAATTTCCATGTACAGGGTCAGTCGACTGAAAATCTCTGTTCAGTCGACTGAACCTGCTGTTTGAGTCCAATTTGCCTTTTTGGATTGAATTTCCAATTTAAATCGAGTCGTGATGATCCTATTTATTGTCATCATTTATTATCATCTTTGATGACTTATTTTCTTTGGGAATTTTAGATATATCCACTTCGATAGATCCTTTATCGATTTCATTGGATTTTATTCACATCTTCGAATGTGATCTTTGTGATTGATTGTTTCTACAATCCCCCTTGTGCTTTGTCACTTTAAAAATATAAAGGTTTTCTATACTAGTAGTAAATATCAAAACTCTTTCCTCAAACGATTTCAATACTATTAATACCAAATTCGTTTATAAAACCGTTTTCCAATCCATTAGTATATATAAACCTTTACCTCACTCGTATGAGAAATCTAATTAAACGACTTAGTAAAACGAGTGGTATGAAACGCTTGCGTTTACTTCGTCGGTTAATTCTTGGACTTGTTCGATTGAACCTCTTGTGACAATTTTCTAGTGGAGATCTACAATTTGTTCGTAAATATTTAAGTTAAGCTAGTGGTTATGGGACATGAGGCTAAGCTCATATATTTACTAGCTTATTGTAATTGACACTTCTCTTTGATCATGATGATCATTTTAGGTTTTTGACTAGCATCGTGCTATGTCTTTGTGATTTGGTTCATCGGACGTCCCGCTGTACGACGCCGTTGTTCCCTTTGATTGTGATTTGGTTCATCGGATGTCCCGCTGTACGACGTCGTTGATCCTTTCCTTGTGATTTCTGGATCTCGTGTGTTGAATTCTGGAATTTATGTTTTACCAACTTTTACGATGGGCATTGATGTATGTGTCATATATTGTGGCTTGGTGAATGAAATTAGGAGTATGACATTCCTTTTTATCTTGAGTAGATTATTGTGATATTGATTAATCTCTTGTTGATTTTCAATTACTATTTTATCACAGCTTGGCATTGTGATTATTATATGTTTATGTCATATCTCTTATTATATATCACTTCATCTGATATTTATAGCTAGACTGATCCGTTTATTATTTTCTTATTAAATAATACTCGGGTCAGACCGAGATGTTACAGGTGCGTCGGCTTGACTTCTCTCTTGGGATTGATCCCTCTGACTTTTGGCTAACTACTTAGATTAGTAGTTTTTGTTGTATACATTTGAGATTTAGACTCCTTGATGTATACTTATACTTTTGTCTAGCACTTGTATCTATTCCTTTGTATTATTGTGGATCTTTTTAGACCACTACTCTGATGTACACTTTCTAGTGTAATATTCATATCTTATTCCGCCTTTGTGATATGAATTGTCTGTGACTGATTTATGTTATGTTTATTTCTATATTTGTTTCCGAAGAAATTATAGCCACTGTGTAGTAGCTTTGAGTTTGTATCGGTATGTCGGATTTCCTCTTGAGATGAAAAGTTATATTTTTATCCGGTATATCGGTACTCGCCCAAAGCAATTATACAGATGGTCGCTCCTCAACAGCCTTATTCTCCGTGCTAGTTGACAGCATTCACAGTAATGTTCTTGGCTAGCGTGGGTATAGAGGTGGGGCGTCACACTGTTTGAAGAAAGGAAATCTAACGGCCCAGAAAAAATAAATGTTTAAAAATATTAAAGAGAAATGAAATTTAATTATATATTAATTCATTAATGTTTAAAACACTATAACTTTGTCATAGAGGTCCGTTTCGCATGAAACGAATTGTGTTGGGTTCGTATGGATGAACACTACGTGATGAGCTAGTTTGGAGATGATTGAAGCCAGTGAGAATTTTGGATAAAATTAAACGGTCGTTTAATTTTATTCGGAATAAAACACTGCAACTGCTATTGGAACCATTTTGAGTACAACTCACTCTTTCCGACTCACTGATATTTTTATATAAGTGAAAAATAATATTATTTATGATGATTGATGATTGATTGGATGATATATGATATATTGATTGGTATTTGGATATATATATCTGCCTATTGGAGTAGATGAGACCCTATACGTTCCCATGTATATGAGCGGATGACCTTTTGTACGTGCGTCTGCCTCGAAGCGGACATTGTACACATATTCTAATATGTATATTTGTTGTAGGTGACAGGTTGGAGGGATCCAACTGGATTCCTCACCCGTATTTATTTGTTTCTTTACAGATATTGCGATATATGCTGTTATCATATGATATATGATGTTTTGGATGCCATGATTGATGTATTTGGTGCTGTTGCAGCATTGGGCGTATTTTGGAGTTTTAAAAATGTTAAAGTGGTTATTTCAAAATTTAAAAAAGGGATTTTTAAAGTTATTTTGGAAATCGATGTTTTGTTAATTTTAAAGTGTTAAAGGAGTTGATTTATTTTAAATAAATAAACGTTATAATTTTATTGTTATAAAAATTATGATTTTTGTGAAATATAACCGAAATGGATATTTGAAATAAGTAGTTGATTATTTTGTGACATGGTTTAAACTGAGATTTTTGACTAATATAAATGGTTTATAAAGAAGATTTATAAAATTGAATTTTTATAAATCAGAATAATTGAGTTATAAAGGAGTTTCTATAATTGTTAAAACGATGTTATAAATGGATTTTACAAGTAAATAAGATGTATAGATTTATAATTCGTGAAGTTATAAAATGAATGATTTTGTAAAATAAATGATTTATAAGTAATTAACTTATAAATTGGATTTGGCATATGAATGAGATAAGTGGAATTGGTAAATAAAAAGAATTTTTAACTTGAAGTTTTTATAAAATATAAATGGAGTTTATAAACATTGTTTTATAAATCCAAAATCAATTGAATTTGATAAGTAAATTAGGAAGCTTATTAAAGGAGATATATCCACGATTTTGGACAGTGGATAGTCCTTTAATGAATATATAGAAGCAATGAATTTGGTAAACGATTTATATTCACGATTTTGGATGGTGAATAATCCTTTAATAAATGTTTTGGGAAGTGATATTTTAAAGAAAGTTAAATGATTAAAAATGTTTTAAATTGCGTTGTATCGAAACCATAGATTTCAATATTTATTGTTGAAATAGGCGTTTTCAAAAAGTATAAGGAAATGATAAACTATAACGCTGTTGTTATCGTAAAGGTTTTCGAAAGGGAATGCTTTTGTATAGTATTGGGATTTATATATTTATCTAATTTTCGAATTCCTACACTAGTGATTTTGAGTTGTCGTAACGATGTTTTACGCAACATTCGTTTTGACCCAAATAAATGTGTTTAAGAGAATGTTTTCCTTATATAATAAAATATATACTTAATCGTGTTTTAATTATATTGAATATTTTCTAAGTGTTGAAAATAAATAGAATTGTGAATTAATTATTATTAAGTAAGTATATGAAAATGTTTTCCAATATAGAAGTTGAAATGATTTTGAAGATATATGAGATGACCCGATTTCCTAACTCCAGGAAATCGCATCATCTTGAAGAAAGAAAGGGATAGAAGAAGAAAAGAAAGAGAAAGAAGAAACATAACAATAGAGAACCCACAGCAGAATGAATGAAATATAATAATATCACATAAAATATTACACAGTATCATAATACATCAGAGTACACAACTTATTCAACACATATTAGACAGTTATAAACATCTGTCTAGCTATACAACTCAAGAACAACAGATACAGATAACAAACAAACACAACGAAACCATAATATATATATCTACACGTGGAAACCTCCTGCTCCATAACTCCTCCATAAATCGTCAAGCTAACCTGAATCACTTGACTACTCATACGTAATACGAGTACCCAAGAGTTTAATAAAACAGAAAAATAACCACTCGGGTCAGACAGGGGTCTGGTGTGAGTAAACAGTTTAAAGTTTCTTAACTTTAGAAAATCCTTTGAAAAGAAAAGGTATCACGTAAGACTTCCCACACATAAACATGGAAAGTTTTTACCTTACGCTAACCAAAATATTTGATAGGAAATCCAGTGATATTATAATAGTATCTAGGGTTTCCAAGTAAATAAGAAATAGCCGAAATTGTTACATTATTAAATTCCAGCTACTAGCCACAAAAGTGGGTAATACAATCAAACCGTAGGGTCTCGTAGGAAGAATGGGTTTCCATCAATGGCTGGGCTACTGGGGTACCGCCCGTCACAGTACGTGGCCTAGATCAACGTACCGAGGAGCCACCCTAACTCCTCTACATCACAAGGCCGTGACCATTCCTTACCTAACAGTCCCGAACAAGACAACCCCGACAGTTGTCCGGAATTCAACCGCCGCATACAGCCGAAATAAAAAGGGACTTCCAGACAGGGGTAAATCTTGCTCTCCAGTGGGAGCCCACGAAGCCTTGCTGCACCTCCTCTGTTTTAGCCATTCCCGGTTGATGAGGGTTGATCTGCGATTACCTTTATAGAACACATCTATCTTAGAATGCTCATCGTCCACCTGAAGATGTTCTGAAAGCATTCAATCCATACAAGTTCGTTCCGGGTTCGAACAAAACCGAAGGCACTATCTCGTTGCACTCATTTTGGAATCACCTTCAGAGTCAACGACCATAGCCCTTGCACTCTGAATCACCACCTCGAACCTATAAGTACTATTCCGTCAAACTCATTAGGGAATCACCCACAGAGTTATACTGACGTATAACCCTTACACCTTGAGTCTTCACAAAGCTCCACATGGATTCACGACCTAACGTTTAATTGGAATCGATGTGGTTCTCGGATTCCAAATATGGCAACCCGTTCCCGGTCTCACCGAAACCAAACGCCATTTTAACGTCCAAGTTGTACTTAAGGGTTTAAATAATTAACTTATATACATGATGATATAAACAGATAGATGAATCACATTATCATATCAGATAATTCATAGCAAATATTCATCTCACAAAGCAATATATCACATATCAGATATATCCAAAACACCCAGTATCAACCAAACACCCAATATCAATTGATCGTCTAATATCAATCACCAAACATCAATTATTCAACATCAATAAATCAACCAAGCAGAATTGATTAACTCTTAATCAATTGGATTAATCCTAAATCCTTATTCATTTATTTATTCCAAATAAATAAATTAAAAATCTCTAATGATCTTCCTTAATTAATCTTCCTTGATTAATTATGCTTTAATTACATTCAAGTAATCATCCTTAACCATATTCAGTAATTAACCTTCAATTACTATCATTAATTATAATAATTAATGATCATACATTTGCTTCCAGTAATTAGTCAATTATAATTAATTACATTAAACCTTTTAATTACAATTAATTAATCACACTTTAATTAATTACTTTATTAATCAACCTTGATTAATAACATTAATTAACTAATGATCCTTATTGATTAATAATTCCTTAATTAATTAAATAATTAACTTGTAATTAACATCTCATTAACCATAAACAGTAGTTAACAATTCGTAATTACTTATCTTAATAAATTAACATCTTAATTAATTATATTAATCCTTGATTAATTAATCTAATTAATCTTTAATTACTTCATTTAGTAATTATTAATCAATTAACAATTAATCCTTAATTTATTATTTTATTAATTAATTACATTTTAATTAATTACCTTTAGTAATTAGTCTTAAATAAATCACCTTCATTAATTAATTCATCACATCAATTAACTAACTAAAATAATTAATTAATTGACTCTTAATTACTTAACAAGTAATTATCTCTAATTACTTCATTAATAAATCTTGATTGTTCTCTTAATTAATTACTTAACAAATAATTAATTCCATCATTAACTAATTCTTAATTCTTTAATTAATTAATTACTTCATAATTAATTACCTTCAAACAATTATATTAATCAATTCCTTAATTGATAACATTAAGTGATCATCCATTAATCACTTCCACTAATTACCCCATGAGTAATTATCATTAATTTACTTCCATAAGTAATTATCATTTAATTACATTAAATAATTCATCATTAATCACTTCATTACGTAATTATAATTAATTAATCCATAATTAAGTGATTGTTTAAAATTAAATAAACAATCAACTAATATTTAAATTAATTAAACAATTAATTAATTAACTAATCTTCTTATATTTCAAATTTTTAATAAATTAAACCTTACTTATTAACAAATCATATTAAATAAGAATTCTTAAGTTAATAACAAAGATAAATTAACCCTATTTACCGTCATAATTAAATTATTTGAAATTAAATCAAAATTTAAAAAAAGTATTTAAATTTGGTTTTCAAAATCATAACCATAACTTTATTTGAAAATAAGAAATTTAGAAACAAATTACAAATTTAAGAATACTTTAAAACATCTAAATTGATCTTATTTATTTCAAATAAATTTGAAATTTTAGTTTTAAATCATTACTTAAAATTTAAACTTAGACTTTGATTTAATATCTAAATTCAAAATATTCTTTTAAATTGAACTCCAAAATCTAAGTAAATTACTTTAAAAAAGAAATCATTTTAAGTAAATTTAAATTTTAAAATAAATTCAATTTAAAATTTTAAATTTTGATTAACATTCATTTTTAAAGGTTTGGTTAACATTATATTTTAAACAACAAGTTTAGCCTTGTATTTTGGTTTCTTTTATAACTTGTTTATAATGCAATGCTTACCTTCGTTAACTCAAACACAAGTTGCTTAGCACTACATTACACAACATCAACTAAACACAGCAGCCCTAAGACTCGAGACCAACATAGTGACAACATGAGATTTCCCTCGAGACACCCAACTTCTCTTCGTCTTCGAGTCCATCCCGTACACTACGCGAGAACACACCCGAGCAAAAAAACTCGTCTTCCCCAACATGACTTCCCAGTGCACACGCACTTGCACGGTGCACGTGCCCAACTTCTTCCTGCCACCCACAATCATCGCATCCATCCACGACGGTCATCCTTCCCTACACGAACACGAAAAAGCAACCAGAACCCACGATCGTTCTTCAAATCGAAATTCAAACTTTCGAACCCAAAAGTTCGAACATCTGCAGCTGCCACCATCCAAAAAATCCACCCACGTTCATCACCACGTCGCCGTTCCACCTTGCCGACCCCACCGCCGAGACACCACGACCAAGATCGTCAACCTCCCCAAACACAAACGAACTCGACCCATCCTTTACGACAAAATCCCCAAAACAGACAAGCCGAAACAAAGTACAAACTAAACCCTATTTCGACTGATTTTGATCAAATTTCTCATTGAAAAAAATTGAAAGTATTTTCCCCAAAATCTTTAACTTACGAACAAGCTACAACCTAAATTTCAACTCAAAATATTGAATATATCATCTATAGTTCACAAAAATCGCAAAATGTTCAAACTAAAAATTCTCTTGATTCCTTAGACTAAAAATCATAATTTTATACTTAAAATTCCTAATTTCCGAAGACAAATCAGATCATATAAGTGAATTCGAAAATCAACAAGCTTGAATTTTACCTATTTCCCAAATTTCACTGTAACTTTAAAGTTTACAGTATTTTTTTCAAATATAATCAATTATACTTATATCTAAAAACAAGAATACATTGTTAATTAACCTTTTCTTTCTATAATCAAGGTCCAATTTTTGATTTTTGCAGAGATGTAGTGATTAATTTAAAATTAAACTTGAAGCAGACATTTACAGAGAACTTAACAAACATGCACACATAATCATAAACATATATATGTTTCTACAATCATCCATCACAACAATTAAGCAAAATTTCCCATAAAAAACTGTTTTTAAGAACCATTTTACTCACCGTTTATAAAATATGCAGAGAAGAATTTTGTTCTAGGCTCTTGAACATGAATTTGGAAATTGCTTGATTTATCTTTGTTGATGAAATGAAATGCATGCATGCTTCAACCTAATGATCTAAAGGTTGAAACTTCAGTTGTTTAAAGGTCGAAACTTGCTGAGAATACTTGAAGTTACAGGTTTGTTGAATTGCAGTTTTTAATTCCAGATTTGCTTTTGCTTTTGGTTTCAATGTCAGATTTTGAAAAAGATTTCTGTTTTGATCTTTAATTCACGAAGAAGAAAAATAATTTGAGAAGAAAATGAAAGATTGGAAATTAGAAAGAAACAAATTCCCTTATGTTTAAATGAATTATGTTATGATAATAATTTTTTTAAAGAAAATAAAATTTAAAGGAAGACACTTATTAAACACTTGTCACTAACACTTACACTTGTCATTTTAATTAGTTTAATGGCTTTACATGTGTTATTAAAATGTGATAATATGATTATATATGTACATAAGTATTTAAATAAATTTTATTAAATCTAAATGTAATATAACTTACTTATTAAAGCTACTTAATTAATAAATACTTATGTATGCCTTAAAAAGAAAATTTGCTACAACTAATTTATTTTCAATATAAATTGAAAATTTGTTGTTAAGATATGTTAACATGTCTTTAAATATATTTTTTATACACTTATAACCATTTTTAAATTGAACATTTCAAAACAAAGCTTGTTTAAATTCCTTTTAACTATCATATTTTAAAAACAAACAATTGTCTTATACTTTTGAAAGCAATTAAATAAATCTTATATTTACTTTTGAAATCTATTAATTAAAATAAAGCTTTAAATTATAATATCAAACATATATAAATTATTAATAGATTAAGTTGAATTTTAAAACAACATCAAATTATAATATATACTTACATATATTACAATTTTGAAAATTAAATCTTTTATTTAAAGCAAAAGTTATTCTTTTCACAATATATATCAAATGTATATATTATAAATAAAATAAAATTTCATTAGCTTAGGAAAAATTAATTCTATCCAATTTTAAATTATTAAAAGATATTGATCACACTTACCAGATTAAATATTTATTTTCCTTTAAAAGATTAATTTCACCAATTTAAATTAAAGTTATAAAGAAAATTATCGAATCAATTAAATTATTATTGTAGATTATTAAATTGATATTGCGTCAAATTCCGAGTCGTTACAGTCCTCCCCCTTTAAAAGAATTTCGTCCCCAAAATTTAAAAGCAAAGATAATTTAATAACCCAGTACAGATTTCAATTTAATCAGCAAAGCATACTTATCAATCAGTTACTAACAACCAAAGCAATCAATCACACAAACAAACTTAACTAATTATCCTGACATACGTCAGAATAAAACTCTAATACTATCTCGAGTTTCCCAAGTAAAAATCACCGGGAGACTCGCTCTACAGAAGCTAATAAACTACACCACCCAAATCCAGAGCTTCTCTCATCTCTAGATCCATCAATCTGAACAGAACATCAGACTATACTCAAGTCTAACACAACTCCCAAATCCAATTGAACTGCAGATTCCACAACCAATGATGAATCATACACGTACTCACTCAGAGATACGTGATATACAATGAATTCCAGTTATCCAAACTGGCAATTCAATCTTATAGATAACAGATCTTATCTTATTAGAACACAGATAAGAAATCTCAAATGCCATAGCACTAACCAACCAATCTTACTTAATTACTGCTCTCTTAACCAGAGAAATCTTAATAAGTCTCCAACTTCGAATTCCAAACTCCTTATCTCATATCAGCATAACTCAACAGACAATCCTGGGCTGCCAATCTTCTTTCTGATCAGCTCAACCTATGATGGTACCTTCAGAAACAACTAGACCAAAGCAAACCAATTTTCGGATTCTATTCAACAGAAAAAATCTTCCAAAATCCGTCGAAATCTAGAATACCAACTTTACTTCTCAAACAATAACAACTGAACTTGCTTCCTTCCTTGTACAGCTGCTACTTCGCTTCCGCTGCATAACTCTGATTCTGAAATAAATGAGAATAATGTTGATGAACACGAGCAGAAACTTATCCACTAAATCCGGGAAACTTTGTTCATCAAATCCATATAATCTTAGTGACACATCTGATTGGTCACACAACCTTACTACAGAATCCAAACTCAAAACTAGATCTGACCAAATCAAACCTAAAAATATACCGAGCTGCTACTCCAACTCTTCTCTCTAGAGGCCATCCTACAACCGGGCTAGCTACCAAAATCACTTCTGGAACCAAAACAATATGGAACTCTACTCCAGATGCAGACGAACTTCTGATTACCTCAGTAGTTCCTACTACTACATGAGAATCCTCTGTCTCGAACAAAAGATTGCCCAGATAAATTTCCATACTAATCGCAAGTCACTTTTGCGATCCAACTAGTTTGGATTCCAAATAAACCTTTCTCCCTTTACCAATTAGAACAACTCTAAGCTTTTCCAAACAAGGTTAACCTTTCAAGAAAACATCTCCAACTGCCCGGGCTGCTGAAGAAGAACCACCAAGATTCCTGAATCACCGGAGAAACAACCAAAACTGCTGCTTCCAAACTCTACTTCGATGATACTACAGAGCTAAAAGATCCACTCGTCAGCACACCGATCACTTCGAGCTGAACTGCTACCACAGCTAATCAAAGACTTCTAATCAAAAGACTTCTCGAAAACCAAAACCATCAACAGACCACACAACGGACTTTCGAGATAGCAAACAATCTCTCAAGAAATTCGGGCTCCAAATCAAGCATCAACACCTCGCTCTCCTTAAAGGATGAAAAATGAGACCATGCCGAAGCGAAGCAACTCGTAGACCTTAGTCTCATATTCCAGAACAGCCAACTTCCATATCGAAGATCCAGATAACTTCTACACAGACGAGTCTTCCCTGAGGCAGGTAAAGACTGCTCCTCAACCACTCCTAAAACTGCTTCAGAGAAAACATCTTCAGAAAATATCTATGGATACTGCATCTCATCATGCAGTTACTAAGATATCATCACTTACTTCTGTACTTCCGACAGATCCAAACTCAAGAAAAATTCGCTCACCCGAGCGAAATCCAAAATTACACTGCAAAGATAAACTCCGAATCTTTAAAAAAATTCTTCGGATATCGGAGAAATCATTATTCCAAACTACAAATCTCACTCGAGACAGTATTAGGTCTATAGTCTCAACAAATACTTCCAACCTCAACATATGGACCTCTTCCATTAGTGGTAGTCGTGTTACACACACACACACACCACTACTCCATCTACCTCTAAACTAATGTTGGAAAATCCGAACAGATAACCCAAAAGACCAGGTATATATATATAGTTATATATAAAAATTACAAGTACGCTCTCTCAAGAAAGACACCACTCCAGAGCCTAGGTATTCGCCCAACCTAATGCTCTGATACCAACTGAGACGACCCGACTTCCTAACTCCAGCAAATCGCATCATCTTGAAGAAAGAAAGGGATAAAAGAAGAAAAGAAAGAGAAAGAAGAAACACAACAACGGAGAACTCACAGCGGAATGAATGAAATATAATAATATCACATAAAATATTACACAGTATCATAATACGTCAGAGTACACAACTTATTCAACACATATTAGGCAGTTATAAACATCTGTCTAACTATACAACACAAGTACAACAGATACAGATACCAAACAAACACAGCAGAACCATAATATATATATATATATATATATATATATATATATATATACAGACACATGGAAGCCTCCTGCTCCATAACTCCTCCAGAAATCATCAAGCTAACCTGAATCACTTGACTACTCATACGTAATATGAGTACCCAAGAGTTTAATAAAACAGAAAAATAAACACTCGGGTCAGACAGGGATCTGGTGTGAGTAAACGGTTTAAAGTTGCTTAACTTTAGAAAATCCTTTGAAAAGAAAAGGTATCACGTAAGACTTCCACACATAAACATGGAAAGCTTTTACCTTACGCTAACCAAAACATTTGATAGGAAATCCAGTGATATTATAGTAGTGTCTAGGGTTTCCAAGTAAATAAGAAATAGCCGAAATTGTTACATTATTAAATTCCAGCTAGCCACAAAAGTGGGTAATACAATCAAAACCGTTGGGTCTCGTAGAAAGAATGGGTTTCCATCAATGGCAAGGCTACCGGGGTACCGCCCGTCACAGTACGTGGCCCAGATCAACGTACCGAGGAGCCACCCTAACTCCCTACAACACAAGGCTGGGACCATTCCTTACTGAACAGTCCCGAACAAGACAACCCCGACGGTTGTCCGGAATTCAACCGTCCCATACAGCCGAAATAAAAAGGGACTTCTAGACAGGGGTAAATCTTGCTCTCCAGTGGGAGCTACCCACGAAGCCTTGCTGCACCTCCCCTGTTTTAGCCATTCCCGGTTGATCAGGCTTGAGACTGCGATTACCTTTATAGAACACATCTATCTTAGAATTCTCATCGTCCACCTGACGATGTTCTGAAAGCATTCAATCCATACAAGTTCGTTCCGGGTTTGAACGAAACCGAAGGCACTATCTCGTTGCACTTATTTTGGAATCACCCTCAGAGTCAACGACCATAGCCCTTGCACTCTGAATCACCATCTCGAACCTATAAGTACTATTTCGTCGAACTCTTTACGGAATCACGCACAGAGTTATACTGACGTATAGCCCTTACACCTCGAGTCTTCACAAAGCTCCACTTGGATTCCCGGCCTAACGTTTAATTGGAATCGATGTAGTTTTCGGATTCCAAATATGGAAACCCGATCCCGGTCTCACCGAAACCAAACGTCATTTTAATGTGCAAGTTGTACTTAAGGGTTTAAACAATTAACTTATATAGAGGATGATATAAACAACTAGATGAATCACATTGTCATATCAGATAATTCATAGCAAATATTCATCTCACAAAGCAACATATCACATATCAGATATATCCAAAACATCCAGTATCAACCAAACACCCAATATCAATCACCCAATATCAATTGATCGTCTAATATCAATCACCAAACATCAATTATTCAACATCAATAAATCAACCAAGCAGAATTGATTAACTCTTAATCAATTGGATTAATCCTAAATCCTTCTTTATTTATTTATTCCAAATAAATAAATTAAGCATCTCTAATGATCTTCCTTAATTAATCTTCCTTGATTAATCATGCTTTAATTGCATTCAAGTAATTATCCTTAACCATATTCAGTAATTAACCTTTAATTACTATCATTAATTATAATAATTAATGATCATACATTTGCTTCCATTAATTAATCAATTATAGTTAGTTACATTAAACCTTTATTAATTACAATTAATTAATCACACTTTAATTAATTACTTTATTAATCAACCTTGATTAATAACATTAATTAACTAATGATCCTTATTAATTAATAATTCCTTTAATTAATTAAATAATTAACTTTTAATTGACATCTCATTAATCATAAACAGTAGTTAACAATTCATAATTACTTATCTTAATAAATTAACATCTTAATTAATTATATTAATCCTTGATTAATTAATCTATTAATCTTTAATTACTTCATTAAGTAATTATTAATCAATTAACAATTAATCCTTAATTAATTATTTTATTAATTAATTACATTTTAATTAATTACCTTTAGTAATTAGTCTTAAATAAATCACCTTCATTAATTAATTAATCACATCAATTAACCAATAAAATAATTAATTAATTGACTCTTAATTACTTAACAAGTAATTATCTCTAATTACTTCATTAATAAATCTTAATTACTCTCTTAATTAATTACTTAACAAATAATTAATTCCATCATTAACTAATTCTTAATTCTTTAATTAATTAATTATTTCATAATTAATTACCTTCAAACAATTATATTAATCAATTCCTTAATTGATAACATTAAGTGATCATCCATTAATCACTTCCACCAATTACCCCCATGAGTAATTATCATTAATTTACTTCCATAAGTAATTATCATTTAATTACAATAATTGATTATTAATCACTTCATTAAGTAATTATAATTAATTAATCCATAATTAAGTGATTGTTTAAAATTAAATAAATAATTAACTAATATTTAAAATTAATTAAACAATTAATTAATTAACTAATCTTCTTATATTTTAAATTTTTAATAAATTAAGAAAATCATAAATCTTAATTAAACCTTACTTATTAACAAATCATATTAAATAAGAATTCTTAAGTTAATAACAAAGATATATTAACCCTATTTACCTTCATAATTAAATTATTTGAAATTAAATCAAATTTTAAACAAATTTATTTAAATTTGGTTTTCAAAATCATAACTATAACTTTATTTGAAAATAAGAAATTTAGAAACAAATTTCAAAATTAAGAATACTTTAAAACATCTAAATTGATCTTATTTATTTCAAACAAATTTGAAATTTTAGTTTTAAATCATTACTTAAAATTTAAACTTAGACTTTGATTTAATATCTAAATTCAAAATATTCTTTTAAATTGAACTCCAAAATCTAAGTAAATTACTTTCAAAAAGAAATCATTTTAAATAAATTTATGTTTTAAAATAAATTCAATTTACACTTTTAAAGTTTGATTAACATTCATTTTTAAAGGTTTGGTTAACATTATATTTTAAAACAACAAGTTTAACCTTGTATTTTGGTTTCTTTTATAACTTGTTTATAATACAATGCTTACCTTCGTTAACTCAAACACAAGTTGCTTAGCACTACATTACACAGCATCAACTAAACACAGCAGCCCTAAGACTCGAGGCCAACACAGCGACAACACGAGATTTCCCCCGAGACACCCAGCTTCTCTTCGTCTTCGAGTCCATCCCGTACACCACGCGAGAACACACCCGAGAAAAAAAACTCGTCTTCCCCAACATGACTTCCCAGTGCACACGCACTTGCACGGTGCATGTGCCCAACCTCTTTCGGCCACCCACGATCATCGCATCCATCCACGATGGTCATCCTTCCCTACGCGAACACGAAAAAGCAACCAGAACTCACGATCGTTCTTCAAATCGAAATTCGAACTTTCGAACCCAAAAGTTCGAACATCTACAGCTGCCACCATCCAAAAAATCCACCCACGTTCATCACCACGTCGCCGTTCCACCTTGCCGACCCCACCGCCGAGACACCACGACCAAGATCGTCAACCTCCCCAAACACAAACGAACTCAACCTATCCTTTACGACAAAATCCCCAAAACAGACAAGCCAAAACAAAGTAAAGACTAAACCCTATTTCGATTGATTATGATCAAATTTCTCATTGAAAAAAATCGTAAGTATTTTTCCCAAAATCTATAACTTATGAACAAGCTACAACCTAAATTTCAACTCAAAATATTGAATATATCATCTGCAGTTCACAATAATTCCCAAAATGTTTAAACTAAAAATTCTCTTGATTCCTTAGACTAAAAATCATAATTTTATACTTAAAGTTCCTAATTTCCAAAAGACAAATCAGATCAAATAAGTGAATTGAAAATCAACAAGCTTGAATTTTACCTATTTCTCAAATTTCACTGTAACTTTAAAGTTTACAGTATTTTTTTTCAAATATAATCACCTATACTTATATCTAAAAACAAGAATACATTGTTAATTAACCTTTTCTTTCTATAATCAAGGTCCAATTTTTGATTTTTGCAGAGATGTAGTGATTAATTTGAAGTTAAACTTGAAGCAGACATTTACAGAGAACTTAACAGACATGCACACATAATCATAAACATATATATGTTTCTACAATCATCCATCACAACATTTAAGCAAAATTTCCCATAAAAGAACTATTTTTAAGAACCATTTTACTCGCCTTTTATAAAATATGCAGAGCAAAATTTTGTTCCAGGCTCTTGAACATAAATATGGAAATTGCTTGATTTATCTTTGTTGATGAAATGAAATGCATGCATGCTTCAAACTGATGATCTAAAGGTTGAAACTTCACTGTTTGAAGGTTGAAACTTGTTGAGTTGACTTGAAGTTGCAGGTTTGTTGAATTGCAGTTTTTAATTCGAGATTTACTTTTGCTTTTGGTTTCAATGTTCAGATTTTGAAAAAGATTTCTGTTTTGATCTTTAATTCATGAAGAAAGAAAAATAATTTGAGAAGAAAATGAAAGATTGGAAATTAGAAGAGAAACAAATTCCCTTATGTTTAAATGAATTATGTTATAATAATAAAAATTTTAAAGAAAATAAAATTTAAAGGAAGACACTTGTTAAACACTTATCACTAACACTTACACTTGTCATTTTAATTAGTTTAATGGCTTTACATGTGTTATTAAAATGTGATAATATGATTATATATGTACATAAGTATTTAAATAAATTTTATTAAATTTAAATGTAATATAACTTACTTATTAAAGCTACTTAATTAATAAATACTTATGTATGCCTTAAAAAGAAAATTTGCTACAACTAATTTATTTTCAATATAGATTGAAAATTTGTTATTAAGATATGTTAACATGTCTTTAAATATTTTTTTATACACTTATAACCATTTTTAAATTAAACATTTTAAAACAAAGCTTGTTTAAATTCCTTTCAACTATCATATTTTAAAAACAAACAATTGTCTTATACTTTTGAAAACAATTGAATAAATCTTATATTTACTTTTGAAAAATATTAATTAATATAAAGCTTTAAATTATAATATCAAACATATATAAATTATTAATAGATTAAGTTGAATTTCAAAACAACATCAAATTATAACATATACTTACGTATACTACAATTTTGAAAATTAAATCTTTTATTTAAAGCAAAAGATATTCTTTTCACAATATATATCAAATGTATATATTATAAATAAAATAAAATTTCATTAGATTTGGAAAAATTAATTCTAACCAATTTTAAATTGTTAAAAGATATTGATCACACTTACCGGATTAAATATTTGTTTTCCGTTAAAAGATTAATTTCACCAATTTAAATTAAAATTATAAAGAAAATTATCGAATCAATTAAACTATTATTGCAGATTATTAAATTGATATTGCCTCAAATTCCGGTTCGTTACAATATATCTTTTTAAAGATAATTTGAAGCGGATATTTGGCAAGTGATTTAATTAATAAAAGATTAATTAAAAGGGCCCAGTGATTGTTATGGTGCTGAATATTTGTTTGTTTGTTTTGATAGTAAAATAACGACTATCAAATTGCCTAAAAATTTTAGTTCCTCGACTTGATGTGGGAACTATTTAGTCGTACACTTAGTACGTTGCATTCTGTGTAGGCTTGATTATCATTTTTGTTGAGGATGTTGATTCGTATAGTGCGGAGTATTACTCCAATCTATCGAGCTTCCTTCTTGTCCCGAAGGATAGCAAGTTGAAAGTTGGAAATGTGATAAGTCCATGAAACTTAGTTACTGTGTGAGGTTGAGAAACTCTTTTGCGTTGTTGCCGCGAAGAGACCAGGATCAGATTTATCTGAAAACCACTTCGGACCAACGTATATGCGACGATTGTGCAGGTTGCTTTGTGATGATATTGATATTCCAGATTTTCATAGTGGGGAGTGGTTATTGATGGTTTGGGATTAAAATCCCAATATACATCCAGTAGTAGTGGTCTCTTCATTATGACATATCCAATACAAGGACTATTCGCTACTAATCCTAGGGATTTTCCAACAGGATATGGTAGAAAAGTACCTTCGGTTTGCCCTGTTCCTGGACAACTTGTATAGATGTTTGTCTGACATTGCATTTCTATAGATTACGTACATTGGTTTTACAAACGTACACTAGTGGTGGCAGAGAAGGCAACTTCTCTTAGCTTAACACCCTCCTTGAGACGTATGAGCTTAAGGGTTGTATTTTTGTGGAAGGCAATTAGTAGTCAATGGAAATGGCCGTGTGGCATTCTAAGTGATGTGATTGTGCTTTGTGAAAGGTAATCGTTACCTCTAGCCTCATCAACTGGAAATGACCAAAACAGGGTTAGATGCAGCAAGGCTAAGTGGGTCATTCCCATTAGGATATGATCATCCTCTTCTAGATATATCTTTACAAGCTATGACGTCGTGTATCTGATTATTGTGGTTTGTATGCTATGAGGGCCCTCGGTAAGGTCGGTAACGACTGGCGGATGATATATTCGGCACCATCTAGTTATAGAGGTGGGCCGGTCTTGTGTTGGTAGAGGATCCTTAGTGATGGTCCTCGGTACATTTTTCTAGAGATGTACTGCCGGAAGGTAGTCCCTTCACCCGGTTATTTGTATGGAAATCCAAACTCCACTACATGCTTGCCATTTTTATTGTATTACCCAATTGGGCTATATGCTGGAATTTAATCAATGTAACAATTTCGGCTATGATTAATATTATTTGTATATAGTAGACACTACTATAATATAAGAGGATTTGATATAATATGTTTTAGTTATCGTAAGGTAAAAACATGTCCGTATTTATGTATGGACTTGTCTTACGAGATACTTTTTTTGTTTTGAAAACTAAGGAAAAGTTTGGTAATTTAATAAATTCAGTTGAGAGTGTTTCTCACGCTGGTTTACCAGACTGATCCGGGTGTTCTTCCCTCTCAATGCTCGGGTTAGACCGAGTATATTTTCAGGTTTAGTTTTGGTGCGTTTGGAGCTTCAGCAGGAGAGTTGGAGATCTTCATTTTCGTACATCCGTATTTTCTTGATTATCCGCTGCATTGCTATGTTGTTTTATATTATCAGCAATTGTGAGGACGGGTTATTATAACTGTTCAAGCTGATAACTACTGATTGATTGTTGAACTCTAATCGATATGTGTGTATATATATAGTTTCTATTTTGTAAAGATCATTGATATGATATTATATATTTTCTGCTGCGATGTGAGATTCTGTATTGTTCTGTTTGGTTCTATCTTCTCTCTTTCTTCTCTTCTCTTCTTCTCTCTTCTTTTCTTTCTCTTGACTTTCCGTCAGTCTATGCTTTTTGGGTCGGACATGTATGGATTATTGTCGATTCAAAGGGTACGGATTTGTGGGTCCTCACACAGAGTATTCCTACTTCCCATCAGAAAGGTATTAAGTGGCTTGGGGGATACCTCTTGCATTGATATGACATTGCGGTGGATATGGGTAATTGGGTTGGACTGGAAAAGCCCTTAGGCTTATACTTGAAAACTTTTAATAAGGTTAAAATATAGAAGAAATGTTCTTATTTAAATCATACTACCGAGGTACTATTATAGAAAGGCTCGCGATTTTATTCAACATACAGTGTTGTTCTAACTCCCTCCTCATAACAACATAAGTTAGAGATGCTGATGCAGATTTTTAGAAGCGGAAGCGAAGATGTAAACTTATGGCACTTGTTTAGCAGTTTATGTAATTTTTCTATGTGAGATATACCCATTGAAACATGATGTATTTTCAGATATTGAGCCATGGAAATTTTTGGTTGTTGTAGTTTTTCTTGACAGTTTGAACTTCTACATAAAATGGGTGTTGTTTTGTTATTGTATTTTATCCTTCCGTTATGAGTTTCTAAATGTGTCAATAAATAGCTTCGTGTTTTGGTTTTTTTACACCAACCAACAACCAGCTTTAGGATGAGTCTAAGTTTTGATGGCCCTTTTTCGGGGTGGAATTTAGGCCTGTTTCGATGCGAGTTATTACAATGTATATGTATCTTACAGCTTCTAGTCTAGACATACTAAATGTAACATCTCTAGCTTGAGGAAAGCACAATAAATAGAGAGTTTGCAAGTAATTTATTAATGTATAAATAGTAGAGGACAACTTTATATTAAAGCTTCCTAAGCTTTAATATATTATATCGAGTGATATCGATGTATGGAATAATGTATTTCATATGAAATACTCTTGTGATTTCAGTGTCAGACACATGAAAATCATATTTTACATACTGTTAACCCATCTTTTGGCAAGGCTATAGATAGACGGATTCAACTAAATCGACTGCTAGTTCATCAAGGCTGGTTTACGATGGATTTAGTCGACTGGATGATTAGACGATCAAGCATGGATAATAATCCTGGCTACACAACCAGGATTCAGTATAATCGATGGACGAAGGCAAATGAATACTTGAAGCTTAGGTTTCGACGAGTCTCAACTCTCCCTGGACTCGCTTCAAGTCGTATGGAGTTGAACTCCAAGTCTTTTGGAGGAATACTTCGAGTCGAGGTCGTTCGATAGGCATGGAAGGTGGTTTGGCATAGGTGGCTCGGCCGTGTTGGTGGTTCGGCGTAGGAAGTGGTTCGGCATAGATGGCTCGGCCATGTAGGCAGTTCGGCATAGGAAGTGGTTCGGCATAAGTGGCTTGGCCATGTAGGTGGTTCGGCGTAGGAAGTGGTTCGACATAAGTGGCTCGGCCGTGTTGGTGGTTCAACACAGGAAGAGGTTTGGCGTAGGTGGCTTCGCCGTATTGGTGGCTCGTCATGGAGGGTGGCTTGGCTTAGCTAAATGGTGGTTCGGACTTGGTTTTCGCTCGACAACTTCAAGTCCTGAGGCATGTGACTTCGGCTCATCACTTCCGTAGCTCGGTGGAGTATCAAGTGGATCGGCATGGTTGATCGAGGTGTCGCTCGGTGTCCTCTAGCTCCTTGCTTTGAGTCTTTGTGGTTCGTCTCCCAAGATGTGGGTTGGTATGATGGAAGGTGGATCGACGTTTGAAGGTGGTTCGGTGCTTTGAGTCTCCAGGCTCCTTACTTCGAGTTCGTGGTGTGGTTCGGTCAGAACCAAGGTGCGTCGACCTTGTTTTGTCGGTCGATACTTGATGCTTTTGGGTTGCTTTGAGTCTTTTGGCTACATGCTTCGGGTCGGCTTTGTGACTTCATGGGTCGGTGTTCATGGTTTGGCATTTAGCTTCTTCGAGTGTAGGGATGCTCTGCTTCGAGCCAAAGGTGGCTTTGCTTTGAGGTGCCTTGGTGGTTTTCATAGGTTGTCAACTTTTGGATATGGAACTGGTCGGAACTATGGATTCTGGATCGGCTATGGATTTAATGGGCCCTCAGTCACCCAGGAGGCCCAACTACCTGGATTTGCCTATAAATACAGCATGTGGGTCTCCAGATTCGGGGATATTCTTTTTGGCTCCTTTGCTTTCTGTTTTGAATGCTAAGGCTACTCTACCATTTTGTAACTGTAATCGATTATTACATCAATAAAAAGGAAATTTCTAGAGTGGACGTAGGCCAGAGTTAGTCGAACCACTATAAAATGTCTTGTTCTTTACTACATCCATTTTAATTTTTGTTGTTCTTCATATTAGTATCCTCCACATATATTCTATTTATGAGCTGTGACTGGTATTTGATGCTATCGCTTGGATTTTGGTGTTAATGACCAATTTTGGTGCTAACATTTTGGTGCTTGCACTCAGGGATTTAGAAGCTTGGGTTTTGGATTTAAAGGCTTAGGAATTGTATTTTGCAGACTATGGTAAAGCAATCAATAGGAGACAGAGGACATAAAGAATTCAGTATGAGGGAAGTCATGAGGCTTTCTCTAGATCTAATCAACCCTCCATCTACATCACTAGGGACGAGATGCAGGTCATGATGAATTCCATGCAGGAAGAGTTAAAAAGGCATGACGAAATAATGCAGGCACTTTTCAGACAATTTGGAAAATTAGGAACACTAGGAGCTACTAGAGCTCAAATCCATGGAGCTGGATTAGAATGACTCACCATGCAAGCAGATGGAGTGGTTCAGCAGGGGGCAGCCCCCAATCAGCAAATGGCTATCAATCTGGATGGACCTAGACTCCGGGGAACACCACTAGGAAATGCTAGACCAATCTATTGAGGGATACTAGATGACGCTGCGCAACTCGATGCCAATAGGAATACAGGAGTACACGACGAGGAGTATGTACCGAAATTCCCTCAAGGACTTGGAGGATGGTTTTGAAATATAAATGGAGGCAACCCTTGGTAGGTAACACTAGATTGCCTGACACCATCAGGCAAACCATTCGTGGAGGTCAACTGGGATTTGGAGGAAGTCAACAAAAGTCCATTTACCCAAAACATCAGGATAGCTAGGAATTCACCTGATTTCAAGCTACCCACTCCGAAATTATTCAACGATAAGACGGATCCCACTAACCACTTGATGAGGTACACAAGGCATTTAGAAGTGCTGGGGGCATCAAAGGAGGTCATGGCCTGATGTTTCCCCCTATACTTGACCGATATAGCTACTATGTGGTTCAGACGGCTGGAGGATGGATCCATTGGATCATGGACAGAACTGGTGGACAGCTCTTGAGATAGTTTTGAGTTCACATAAAAAGGCGAAGAATGTGATGACGTCGACGCCAGTTAAGCGAGGATGGATGAATCGCTCAAGACTTTCTTAGCTCGGTTTAATGAACAATTTCTTCGGTGGATCGGTCGGATCCATCAATGGTTCTGATGGTGGTAGTGTCAGGAGTCAGGGATGATTCGGATTTCTAAGTATCATTGTTACGAGATCCATCACTGGATCTTGCGGAATTCTTTCACGAAGCTAAGAGATATCTTCGACAGGAGGATGCATGTTTGGATATGAAGTCAAAGGAAGTAAACATGGTTAACGATGGAGGACTGTCGGATGAAAGCTTGGGTAAAGACAAGGATAAAGGGAAGAGGAAGCGCTAGAGAGAATCGAAATTCTCCACTTACATAAGACTGAATACAAAATTGTGTGAATATTCTAGGATACTAGGGATCGCCTCCCTTATCGATGGCCAGCGAGGAGGGAACCCTCGTAACGCGAAAGGGCATCAGGAAGACGCTGTCTCCTTCATGACCTGGACGGGAATGATACTAACAGCTGCCGGCATCTGAAGGATATAGTCGAGGAGCATGTAGGAATGGTCAATTGCAACAATATATTGAAACTCGGAATGCAGTGGTGGAATAGGAGCAGCCAGCGTCTACCTTTAACGTCGATGGTACGCGGTCAAGGAATGGTGGCCGGTTGGTCGTCAACTAATCATTATGGTTTGGAATAAGTAACAAACTCCGGGCAAACGGATAAATCACTTACTCATGTATGAGGTTAGAGATAACCCTTAGGCATGCTCTGAGATGATGGTTTACCAAGACGCTTCGGTTTGCGAAATCTGTTTTTTCCTTTTGGCTTGGACATTTGCTTTTTCTGCTTTGGTTTTGGATTTCTGCTTTGGTTTTGGATTTCTCTTTGAACTCTCGGTTTGGTTGGTTTCTTGGTTTGGATGCTTGCATTTTGATTTGGATTTTGATATGGACTTGATCAAGATTTTCGGTTTTCTGGTTTGAATCTGGATTTCGAATTTTGGATTTTGGTTGACTTTTTGTCTGGTTTTTGGTTAAAAGATCGTCGAGCATGGACTATGCTAGGAAAGGGTCCGAGGAGACCAGGATTCGGCCTAGGACTTAGGCCCCATATTATCTATCGATTACTGTTACAGGTCGTCGAGTATGGACTATACTTGGCAAGGGTCCAAAGTGACCAGGATTCGACTTAGGACTTAAGCCATAACATAACTCAACGTTCAGGGACACTGAACTAGGAACACCATGGCACTACTTGACATGGGTCGTCAGGTGCAGGTTGTGCTTGGCAAGAACCGAAGAGGTTACAGATTTGGATATTAGCTACGAACAACTAAGGATTTGGGCATGGACCCGGAGTGGTCCCGGATTTGCATATCGACCCGGGGAGGTCATGGATGTGGGTTATTGGTTATTGGGTATGGATGGGTTCAAACTAGGTTGTTGGTTTCGAATGGATGTGGAATTGGATAAGGATTTGGTTATTGGATCGGAATCGGATATCGACTCGGAGCAGTCGTAGATTTGGATAAGAATACGACAATGATACTTGGATAAAATGTTATGGCTATGGATAACATATGGACTTAGAATTTCGGATTTGAGGCTATACAAAACACACCTTCCAACCCCAAGGCATGTTTTGAGAGACAAGTGTGAACCCTCCTTTTGGAAAGGCCGCAGATAGATGGATTCAACTTAATCGACTACTCGTTTGTCGATGCTGGTTTATGATGGATTTAGTTGACTAGATGAATGAACGATCAAGTAAGGATAACAGTCATAGCTATACAGCCGGGATTCAGCATAGTCGATGGACGAAGACTATAGAATAGGTGAAGCTAGGTCTCGATAAGACTCGACTTGCCCTGGACTTACTTCAAGTCGTATGGAGTTGAGCTTCAAGTATTTTAGAGGAATACTTTGAGTCGATGTCGTTCGATAGGCATGGATGGTGGTTCGACATAGATGGCTCGGCCGTGTAGGTGGTTCGGCATAGGAAGTGGTTCGGCATATGTGGCTCAGCCATGTAGGTGGGTCGACGTAGGAAGTGGTTCGGCATAAGTGGCTCGGCCGTGTTGGTGGTTCGGTGTAGGAAGAGGTTTGGCATAGGTGGCTCGGCCGTGTTGGTGGCTCGTCATGGAGGGTGGCTCGGCTTAGCTAAATGGTGGTTTGGCCTTGGTTGTTGCTTGAAAACTTTGAGTACTGAGGCATGTGACTTCGGGTCATCACTTGGGTAGCTCGGTGGAGTATCAGGTGGAACGTGTGTGGTTGATTGGATTGTAGCTCGGTGTCCACTAGCACCTTGCTTCGAGTTTTTGTTGTTCGGTTCCCAGGATGTGGGTTGGTATGATGGAAGGTGGATCGGCGTTTGAAGGTGGTTCAGTGCTTCGAGTCCCCAGGCTCCTTACTTCGAGTTGGTGGTGTGGTTCGTTCAGAACCAAGGCGGGTCGGCCTTCGTTTTGTGGGTCAATCACTTGAGGCTTCTGGGTTGCGTCAAGCCTTTTGGCTACATGCTTCGGGTCAACTTCATGACTTCGTGGGTTGGTGTTTTCATGATTTGGCATTTAGCTACTTCAAGTCCCGGGATGCTCTGCTTCAAGTCAATGGTGACTGTGCTTCAAGTCCCCTTGGTGGTTTTCGTAGGTGGGCAACATTTGGACGTGGAACTTGTCGCAACTATGGATTCTGGATCGGCTGTGGATTTAATGGGCCCTGGGTCACCCAGGAGGTCCAACTACCTGGATTTTCCTATAAATACAGCATGTGGGTCTCCAGATTGGGGGATCTTCTTTTCGGCTCTCTTGCTTTCTATTTTCTAAAGCTAAGGCTACTCTACCATTTTGTAAACGTAATCGATTATTACAGTAATAAAAAGGAAATTTCTAGAGTAGACGTAGGCCGGAGTTAGCCGAACCACCATAAAATCTCTTGTTCTTTACTGCTTCCATTTTAATTTTTGTTGTTCCTCATATTAGTATCCTCCATATATATTCTATCCGTGGTCGTAGCTGGTATTTGGTGCTTTCGCTTGGATTTGGGTGTTAGTGACCAATTTTGGATCTAACACATACTACACATATATATTTACTCCTTAAATCTAGTTAGGTTTCTTCGATATTCCACCTTTAATTTATACATTTATATTATATAAGTTTCATTGTTATATAAATTTTATCTTTTAATTAGCTTACATAATAACCTTATATATAAAATTATATTAATTAAACCATGTTTAATTAATTTAATTAATTAACACTTTAATTAATTACTATATTATGTATTTTTTTTTCAACTATCGGTTTGTTTTCAGTCTTTGGTCATGACTTATGACCAAGTTAGGTAGAAACAACTTTTCTAGAGACAGTGTGCAGGAATGGTGCATTATACACAAAGCTACAAGATAGGAGGAGTTTGCAAACATACGTTCTTCTTTTTGTTTTAATTTTTTTTATCAAACTGGTATGGTATGAAAGGAATCGTGCTTATTTCATGGGAAATTGAAGAATCGGGTACAAATGAAGCATTATTTAATGCATGTAATCAAGGCAGGTATGGAGCTTAGTCCTTTTGATTTCCCTGACAGTATCATTTGCTTGAGTGTTCTATGTCCTCTTTTGTTTCTTTGTGTATTTGTTTTCTTTTCTCTTTTATTTTTTCTTCTTTATTTTCGTGCTAATATCCCTGGTCTTTCCCATATTTTCAACTGTTGACCTTAGTTTGTTTTGGTCTTGGCTGCCTTTTTTGTCTTTTTTAGTTAGTTCAGTCTGTTTTCTTGTGCTCTTGTTTGTATTTTTCCTTTTCTAGCACTATAATAAAACTGGTAGGGGACTAGTTAACCCCGTTGGCTATGGCAAAAAAAATTAATTGCTATATTTGTCAATTATAACATATTATATTGAATATATATATATATATATATATAGACACACACACACACACACTATAATCTTTATAGTAATACACATGCATCTTATTTATATGTATTTAAATTAAATTAAATTAAATGTTAATTAATAAATTAAAATAAATATAAATAAGTTGCATGTGTATTACTATAAAGGTTATAGTGTGTGTGTGTGTGTATATATGCACACACACTATAACCTTTATAGTAATACAATGCATCTTATTTATATTTATTTTAATTTATTAATTAACATTTATTTAATTGAATAAATTAAACAATTTTAATTAAACTTTATTAATTTTGAAAATTCTTTATTCACACATTTATACTCATATTGTCTTAAACAATTCAAGACAATATACATGTATATATATTTAAGATTAATAAACTACATTTTCGAAATTAATTTCATAATGTTTTTAAAAATTATAGTATACCTTTTATAATGCGCATTTTATTTTAAATTTAAAAATTTTAATTATAAATAAAATTGAACATGTATATTATGACATTTATAATATTTTTCTTGTTACAAATTTAACTTATAAATTTAAAATTTTTATTTGCAGTTTCAAAATAATTCTGAAATTAGCCTAAGGCCCAGTTCAAATTGGGTCCTTTTTATTAGAGGCAATCTTTAGGCTTACACAAATGTTCGTGCTAGGACGGTAGCTAGATAGGATAAGGTACTTAATTACCCAACAGTCCAGCCCAGGCACTACCTTTCTTAGATACCATAATAACTAGGTTGTAAGCTAAATTAGTTAGTGCTAACATGACTAATTTAGAAAACATGGGCTACTGGGCTCTGATACCGTTATTGGAACTCGGCTAGCCCGCAGCGAAAGAATTGAGTAAATTTCAAAAGTTTTAGCTTTTAAGATCTTTGTTAGGCCTATGTACTGTAAATTTATTTAAAACTTTTCTAAATTTTCTTTTGGATAAAATCAACATTCTATTTGAATTTATAAACAAAAATTATTTTTTATAATTTTATACTATTCTTTGATACATGGGTATCATATACACATACATGCGTGTGTGTACATACAACAGTATAATGTGTGCATGGTTTGATATGCTCATGTATAGATGTAAAGATTTACACCATTGCAGACATGTTAGCCCCTTGTTTATACTATTGTATTGTCTAAATATACATACATGTGCATCAAGATTATTATATAGATAATCAAACACACATATTTATGTATAAATTTAATTATATATTTATTATAAAATATTGGGTATAAAGTATTTATATATATGTAAATATATATATACACATTTTATACAATTAAATTTCAAAATAATTTTAAATATTAATCTGTAAAATAATTTAAAACCTTTATCATGTATTATAAAAAATTAATAAATTTTTCTAATTTATATATATACATAGATATATATATATATATTATATATACAGATATAACTATTTACTTAATATGTGTGTATATATATATAATTTGTTATTAAATACATATATATTCTACTTCTCACGTCCTGGAATTTTTTTCGGTTTAAATAATATTTAAGTAAATTATGCTTTAAAAATTAAAATTCATATGGATTTAATAAAAAATGTTTAAAATAATATCTAAAGTCAAAATGCATATTTTATAATGTATATAAAAATTTTCCAGAAAATTATAATATATATAAGTGTATTACAAATATATATTTTTTTTTGCTAATTTTAAGTCAAAAGAATAATTTAAAATGTTCAGATATAAAGTTTGTTTTTATTTATTTACTGCCGATTGGTTTTTGCTATGCATAAAAAAATTTAAAAAATTAAACACATATATCATATGTATTAGTATTTTATAATTAAGTCTAACAGATAAAATCATTTAATAATAATATTTTAATAATAAAAAAATATTTTTTTAATCTTTAGGGCGTGAGCTAGATGATGATTTCTGTACAAATCAATTTTTATTTTTGTTATCTATACACACATATATAACCATTGACATGTGAGAGTACGGTAATATACAATTCATGATAAGGTCAATCTATCTGACAAATGAATGATTGATTAACTAAGTAATTAAAAATGTTAATAAAACTGCAACATACCCTTTACCAAGGCCTAGGGATCACATTTTGAAATGACTAATTTACTCCTTGAATAAGGTTCTAAGTTTCAAGAGTTGCTGACTCTCGAACATTTTTACCACCAACGATCGAATTGTAGAATTTTAATGTGATTTGAGCTTGGATTTCTTTTTTGTAAAAATGGTGATTTTCTAGTAGAAATTTGCAAGAGGAAGGAGAGCAAAAATTCTTAAAATAAATGGTGTAGAGAATATCATGTAAGTAGGAAGTCAAATAGAGAGAAAAGTAGATCACATCTTTATCTCTCTCTTAACACTTCCACTCTTTTAAACCATTCAAAAGCCTCCCTCTTTGGCCAAGATTTGGTTAGCCTATCCAAAATATTTTGGCCAAAATTTGCATGCCCCATGTGGGCCTTGAAACTAGTTCCAACCCGAACATTGTCAGTCGCATTTAAACCTGAAGTTAAACACGTACTGATATTGTAGGTCGATTAATATATTTATTTCTATTAGCAATACAATGTTTAACATTATTCAACACATCAAATACAATTTTTTTTATTAATATTTCAAAAGTATTAATTAATTTATTAATTTACAACAATTACAAATTTATTAGATCTGGCGATGAAATGAATATTCATCGCTTTGGTTATGTGACTCATGGGTGTAAATTCGATTAGTAATTAATATCAAACAATTTAAATATTAACGTTCACACGTCACTTTGCGGATGATGCGACATTATGACTAAATTTATCGCTTATTTGGTTTGTTTAAAATCCAATTTTATGTTATTAAACATTTTTCGATTGTGACAATTATTAACATCAATTCACCACGTCAAAAATATATCACTTTGGACTTACGGAATTTGATAACGGTCAAAATTTCAATACCATTCATATTTAACTCTATAGTCCAAACACAATGTCATTTTTTCAATAACAACAATTATTAATAACTGAACTATCATGGCTAGAGACTTTGACTTTATGTTAACTTAGATTGACTGCGGTACTAACCTCATGTAAACGAGGAGACGAATCCTCTTTGGAATAGTGTTTCACTTCCAATGCTTCCACTCGACCCAACTATAGTCATTCAATGGACGCCGTTCCATGATTTAACTATAACTAAAGCAGAGTTTCCATATTGAAGCTCGACAGTATTCTCAAGTCATGGAAATTATGTAATATTTTCATACAAATATTTCCCTCTGACCTTAGTTATATTAACCAGTAGAAAACTGTCAAGCGAGTCATTCCATAGTTATCCAATAATCTCAATACGTAACCCCTTGGCACCTCAACAATCATGAGTAATACACTGCTCAATATTTGGACAGCGTTACATACTTTAGTTTCAATGGATGCATCGATATCAAGTCTCGATACATCTTGACTATAAATATTTAATATGGTATGTTTATTTTATTATGATAAATCACTAATGGTTACAATGTATTGTAACTATCACAAAACGTACCATTTATGGATTTTCTTATACTTTTAGTTAAATTATTTAATTAATATAGCATATTACATTAAGTATATAATGAAAGAAAACACCTTTTATTTAGAATAAGATTGTTTATCAAGGTAAATATATGTAACAAATGAGACATTACGGCTTGAGTTACGGGTCATAGAATGGTGATCCCATGATGAGCCTACTTCAGGATTGAGGTATTAAATGGATATTGTAGCATCTACCACTTTTCCATTCAAGAAAAATAAAATGGTCGAGATTATCTTTTAGTTGCGATAGTGGAAATCTATAAAGGGGGTCTACATCGGGGGGGAGGTATTAAATAGTTATTGGAGGGTCTGCCTATTTCCCATTTAAGAATTATTAAGTGGCATTGTAGGATTTCCTACGATGGTAACTAGGAAGTACTAGAGAGGGGTTCACCTTGGGTCTAGGTATTAAGCGATGTAGATCTGCTTGGGGTCTATTTATTAAATGGTCGAAGTTTGTCTATTACCATTTGAAAATGTCTTAAGTGACCCAGGTACTTTTTTTGGCATCTTTGGGATATGGCTGACGGAGATGGGTCGTTGGATCCAATATATTCCAAAGTTGCATTGCAACCGCATTATAGTTTCGAAGTTACACTAGAAAGGGCCATTCGCCTACAGCTGAGATACGTTATGGAGTTGGATTGGAAGAGTCACTGGCTTACAATTGAAGTTATACTAAAAAAATATAGTTAGAAAATACATACGACATAACAGTCATCTAAATGATACTATCCAAATACTATTATGGTAAGTCTTGAGATTTTCATTTATCAGACATTTGTTGTTCTGACTCCCTCCTCATTTCAACCCACATGTTAAGGGGACCAATGATGACGATGAAGTGTGAAGGAGGCAATGAAAACCGGTGGCAGCGTAGCTATTTATTTATGTTTATGATTTATTCCGATGTATCTAGATTTTTCACTTTTTGATGTTCTATTTTGAGACATTATGTTATGGATATTTAGAATATTGTATTTCTAAGATATGAGAATGCATGAAATGGATACTTACTTTATTGTTATATTTTACACCCTTCAATCGTGAGATTCTAAAAGCATAGATAGATAGCTCTGCATAGTGTCTACTTAATTAATTTTACCAACCAACAACCTGCTATGAAATGGACCTAAGGATCTATGGGCTTTTACTGGATCAAAAATTAGACCCATTTTGGAGAGAGTTGTTACAATTGGTATTGGAGGGGTAAAAATTAGGATGTTTGATGGTATTGTTCATACTTCGTGTGATGTAAGGCAAGTGCTTGATTGTAGGCATAGTTTGATCTCTATTGGGGCATTATATAATTTTGGCTTCAAGTGTGTAATAGAAAAGGAATCATTGCAAATTGCAAATGGCTCATTGATAGTGATGAAAGGGATAAAAGTTGTAAATCTATATTTGTTCAAGAGTACCACTATTGTTGTGGATTTTCTTCAATTGTTGATTCTGTTGATTCTGATTCCACTAGATTGTGGCCTTTTCGTATGGGACGCATTAGAGTGTGTAGTTTGGAGGCATTGAAAAAGCGAAGTTTGATTGACTGCATTCGTCATTCAAAACTTAGCTTTTGTGAGGGATGCTTACTTGAACATTCGACATTGCAGAGCATAAGTCCGAAGATGTTTTGGAGTATGTTCATATAGATGTTTGGGGCTTTACACCATGCCTATTTGTTGGAAGAGCCAAGTATTTTGTTTCATTTGTTGATTTTTCTAGAAAGGTTTGGGTTTAGTTTATGAAGCCCAATAACGAAGTTTTGATAAGTTCCACAATTGAAAATATCTTTTTGAGAAGGAGTCTGGAAAGAAAGTGAAGATTCTTCATACAGATAATGGTGTTGAATTCACTTCTAAAAAATTCACTAAATTTTATGAGTCTGAGGGAATTAAAAGGCATTATACCACACTAAGCGATCCTCAGTCAAATGGGGTTGTAGAGAGTATGAATCAGACATTTTTAGAAGGAACTCGTCGCTTATGTCCAACTATTGGATTAAAGAAGAGATTTTGGATAGAAGCATTATCCATGATGATTATCCACATCAACAATGTACCACTAACACCATATTTAGGTAGATTATTGAAGAAGTATGTAAGGGAGAGTCTGTTTCCTGATCATTTCTCAAAGTGTTTGGTTGTCCGGCTTGTGTGCATGAGAGCAAATAGAAGTTGGATGTAAAATCATGCAAGTGTATTTCTCTTGCTCTAGGAGAGAAGTTAAGGGTTATAGGTTATGGTGTCCTACTACCCAAAAGATTATTACTAGCAAACATGTAACTTTTGATGAAAAGACCGCGTTGAAGGTGGAGCCTTCTTCTTAAGTTAATAACGATGTTGATAGGACAAATTCAGAGTATCAAACACTAAGTAGATCATTAGACTTCCATATAAGTATAGAAAGTTTTTCTGATGACATCATGGTTGATGAGGAAAGGACAGAGGATCAATCTCAAGGACGAGCTCAAATTCAAACACGACCAATCAAAGAGAACAAAAAACCTAAATGGCTTAATGATTTGGTGGGATTGAGCATTGAAGACATTAACTTTGATGACATGGCAGCCTATGCATTAAGCATAGTTCATGATGAGCCTAGAGACTATAAAGATGTCATTAGTTTTGATGATAGTTCTAGTTGGTTTGTAGCTGTAGAGGATGAAATTGAGTCTTTGCACAAAAATCGCACTTGGGATTTAATGCCACTTCCTTCAGGCATGGGATAAATTAGATATAAGTAGATCTATAGGGTGAAAGATGGTGACAATGGTGACTTGAGGTATAAGGTGAGATTAGCAGTGAAGGGGCACGTTCAGAGGAAAGGTGTGGAGTTCATTGATATTTTTGCTCCAATTGTCAAACACACTTCCATTCACATTTTTTAGCATTAGTTGCCCACTTCGACATGGAGTTAGAACAATTAGTTACGAAGACAACATTCTTGCATGGTGATGTTGAGGAGGACATATACCTATAATAGCCACAGAGGTTCATTGACAGTAGTAGGTCCAGTCATGTTTGTAAGCTTAACAAATCTCTTTTTGGTTTAAACAATCTCCTAGACAGTGATATAAGAAATTTGATAAGTTTATGATCTCACATGTTCACTCTAAAAGCTTTAAGGACAAATGCGTATATTTTAAGAAGTGTGATGAAGATATCATCCACTTGTTGCTTTATATTGATGGTATGTTGGTAGCTTCTAAGAGCATGACTAGAGTTTCAAAGTTAAAGATGGAGCTCAGCAAGGAGTTTGATATAAATGTTTTAGGAAATATACAGGGAATTTTTTAGGATGGAGATTCAGAGGGATAGAAAGAAAAGATTTTTGAGATGCATTCAAACTCAGTATATCGAGAAAGTCCTATCTCGATTCAGATAGAGAAAACTAAACTGATAACTACTCTGTTAGGATATTAGTTTCAACTATCCAAAGATTTATGCGCAACATCGAATGAAGACAGAAGGAATATGGATAGTATTTCAAAACCTAGTGTAGTTGTAAGCCTTATGTATGTTATGGTATGCACAAGGACTGATTTAGCTCATGTAGTTGATGTTGTTATCAGATACATGTATAACCCAGGTATGGCTCATTGACGTGTAGTAAAGTGGATTTTATGACACTTAAGAGCCACTTCTGATATTTGCTTGTAGTTTGGAGGAGTTAGTAGTGACATAACTTTAAGGGGTTAATTTGATTCAGATTATGTTAAGAATAGAGATAGTAGGAAATCGATTTTGAGCTATGTTTATGCATTTAGCTTAGGCCCGATTTCTGGGAGATCGAAGTTGCATTCAATTGTAACTTTATAAACTACATAGGTAGAGCTTATTTTTGCTGTGGAAGCATCTAAGAAAGGATTGTATTTGTTACATCTAATTTTAACGCTTTCATTGAGAACCTTGAACGATCTCTGAAGAATTGAAGTTTGAATCTGATTTAGAGAAGATGAGCAGATTAATACTAGATCAAGAGCTGTAGCAAGTCAACCAGAGCCTGGAGGTAGCCAAAAGGTGTCCACAATTTCTCATCAACCCATCTATATGATTAGAGAAGAAATGGAAAGGAAGATGAAAGAGATGCAAGATGGGATCTTGCCTAGGCAATAAGAGATGATGGATAGCTTAGTCTAGAGGATGAAACAACAAGGGATAGTTAGATCTGTAGGGAATATGATTCAAACTCTGAGAAATACCAACAAGAGCTGATGGAGCTAGATTGGAACAAGTTGGAATACTACCTCCACACTTAGAACAACTGATACTCGATGGCAATAATGGAATCACTAATAAGACCCAATGTAGAGCATCTAGAGTTAGAGCAAAAAAACTGAAAAAATGCCTACACGACTAACAGGCATAATAGATTTGATCTAAGATGAGCTTTAATGTCTGGACTGGGTGATGTTGGAGCTAGAGTAGCAAATCAGAGTATGAATACATAACTGCATGAGCCGAAGCCAAAAGCCCATAGTTGGAACAAGGGGCAGGTTTATCTCTTGTTATCTGCCTATTGCCTTCTGCTTTTCTGCCATCAATCACCTTAGGCCTCTTTCACGTGTACCGAATCCCGAATGGTCCCTAGGAACACTATGAGTCGGATGCCTAAGATGGCCATTTAGGACAACAATGATTCCAGACCACCTAGTCGCATGCTAAAACTAGATTGGTTCCAAGTCACGCTTTGAGTTAGATATTTAGGATGAATACTTAGGATAATAATCTAAGACCGCTTGAATGTGTACAAAACCTAGATTGGTCCCTTTTTATGTTCCGAGTCAGTTGTCTGGGATAAACATTCATAATTTCTTCTTATTTAATTTCTTCTTGTTTGCTTTCGTTTGAAATTTAAATTTTGTAAAATCCATATTTAATGTGATGATTGATTTTGAATGCCATAGAGTCCCGACTGGAGAGACCGGACCCAGGTGCAATGTGCAAGTCCCCTTGCCGGAAAGCGAGTGGATTGACTTGTACGATATTGAACGCCATAGAGTCCCGACGGTAGAGTCGTTACTGGAGTGCAATAAGTAAATCCCTTCACTGGAGAGTGAGCGGATGGGCTACAAATTCAAGTTCTCGATTGCAAATAAGTCTAAGGATAATGTGATTTGAATCAACTAATATTTTGTAGAGTGAAAAACAATTTGAACGACTGAAGATAGAACATTGACCTTAATTTACATTACTAACATATGTGAACATATGACATGTTCGGATTTGTAGTAGTAAGAACACGAAAATAGTTTTTCATGTTTTTTTGGGTGCAACTTGCACAAATCAAGAAGCTTACTACCGTGTGATTTTTATTCATTCTGAATTTTACAATCAAAATTATACAACTGATTATTTAGGTGTTGAAAATGTGTATTTTCTTTTGTAAAGAGAATCAATCTACACGTCTTAAGACTATACAATTTTACCTCAAAAATAATTGCAAACTTATTCATATACAAATATGTCCTAAACAACACCATGGTCTTTAATATTTCATTTTGGTTTTTATTTTTATTTTTATTTTATGATGGTTAGTAAGAAAAGTAATAACCAAAAATCATGCCTGAAATAAAAAATGCTACATCATTTCATTAATACGGAGCATGTTAATTCACTAAACTGAACAAAAAAAATGACATAATGGTCAAACATCTCCTTTCACTTCGTATGACTATTTGTCCAAAGAATATATATTGTTTACTAAGGTGCCATTACTAATCATGACTATTTGTAAAAAGAAAAGGTTCATGTTGTTATTATGATGTACATAAATATGCATAATGTAAAAAAAAGCATATGATGCAATTAGTAGGAAGATTTCCATGCATATATATCTAATATCAACATACAAAAACCGTTTAGACCCTGATTTCTTTTTGAAACTTTTTTCATTGCATGGTTAACTGGATAGACATATTAAATTAGATCCGAATGGAAATATATCCACTGATTATGAGAAAATAAAAGAAGAAAAATTGTACATCATATCTTTTTAGTTCATGTTTTGATCTGAAAAATAAATACTTTACGGGAATATAAAGAACAGCTGAGAATAAAAATCTATAATTTTTATTAAGTAAATTGAATAACCAAAACCATTGACCAAATCATTTGAGTTCATGTAGAAAAGGTTGGCTAAGTTGGCAATTGGTTTGCATTCTCCCTTGCAACTATTTTAGAACAACAAATGCAAAAAATCTTTTGCTACCATTTCACTAATAAAAATGAAATCTTAGCTTCTACCTATTTGCAAAAAAATATGTATCAATTTTGTCCTCTACAAAAGTCAGATAAATTAAAATGGACTGCAAGTGGGAAAAAGGATATCCATGTTAGTTATTCATGCAACATTGTCCCATATTTTCCATAAATTTAACTCTGTAAACATGAACCATGTCTGTTACTCATGCTAGCTGTTATATGTGCAAAAAAATATGTATCAATCTTGTCCTCTACAGAAGTCAGATAAATTAAAATGGACTGTAAGTGAGAAAAATGATATCCATGTTAGTTATTCATGCAACATTATGTCATATTTTCCACAAATTTAACTCTATAAAAATTGAACCGTGTTTGTTACTCATGCTAGTTGTTATATGTGATGAAATTTCGGTTCTGGGTCCTTAACGGACTGAAATCTAACCCGTTACTATTTACACTCGATCCAAAAAATATTTTCGGATCCTAACCCGAAACCCCACACGGCCCGGCCCGGTTCCTTTCGCTCGGACTGACGGCGGCGGCGGCGCGCGTGTGGTGTTGCATGACTTCTCTCCTCACAACAACATAAACATGTGGGAGCCCGAAGGCCCCAACATCCACATGAAAAAGCTATATTTATACAAATATAGTCCTTGATTTTCTAGCATGTGGGACTATCTTTTCTTCTTCCCTCTTTACTTCTTCTCTTCCAATTCAAAACCCAAAGCCACAAAACTACATATTTGAAAATTTTAAAACAATCTCCCCCAATTGTCAAAATAAATAAATAGGATGGCTGAATCACTTGAGTGACTTCCTACATACTCAAGTGGGATCAAGCCTATGTAGTTCTAAGATCAAGTTTTGCATCATCGTGAAAACCAACACATAAATAAAAGGTATCTTTTGGATTTGAAACTTTACATAGTGTAAACCACTCAAAGCCTTATCAAGATTCTATGGTGAACGAATCTTTAGCCAAGTATCCCTAATGATAAAACCGGAACAATCATACATGTTGATTTTCTTAGGTAAAATGTTCTGTATTGCTCAGCACGTTAATGGCCATGTACTTAAATCCTGGTTCATGAGTCTACTTAGAAAGCGGTCTTACTTTCTTAGAAAATGACCTGATTTCCATACTCATATAGGTAAGTCTCTTATGGTGTTTCTACGACACACCTTTTAAGGTTTCTAGACTTATTAAGGATATATATCCATCCTTTGTTCTTGCAGAATCCAACACTATATATTATGGGATTATCGATTTAGTGTTCCATAATCATTCTCTTAACTTGTTGGTACCCATTGAACTTTGTCTATCCTTTTCAATACATAAGTTGGGTTTCTGTTAAGGATGATCAACCTTCATTCGGAGACCTTAGTCCCATTTCTTGTGACTTTATAGAAACCACTGCCTTTGAAAGACTCTTTGTAAATGGGTCAGCCAAGTTTTTTTTCGTTTCTATATAGTCAACTGTTGTAACTCCTCTTTTGAGTAACTGTCTCACCATTTGATGTCTTAGACTTACATGTGTAGATTTTCCATTATATGTCTTATTAGATACATTGTATATCAGTGCTTGATTGTCACAGTTAATCAACACTACTGGAGATGGATTCTTCCATAAAGGGTTTTCCACTAATAAATTCCTAAGTCATTCTGCTTCTTTACATGCATCTGCTAATGCAATCAATTCTGACAACATTGTTGAGTCAGAAATATAGGTCTGCTTCTTGGAAGCCCAAGACACAGCAGCACCTCCTAATGTAAAGATCCATCCAGTCGTAGACTTTGATTTTGGATTCTACATTGTTCCAGGTTGCATCACTATCCTTCTATCATAGCAGGATATCCTTTATAAGATAAACCATATTCAATGATTCCTTTCAAATAAGCTAAAACTCTGAATGTTCGAAACCTAGATTACTCATAAATCGACACAATACACTTATATCATGTGCAATGTCTGGTGTAGTGCAATGCATTTCATACATAAGACACACAATAACACTGGAATACTCTAGTTTAAAGATAGTGCGTCAAGTGTTCTTTTCTAATTTAATACTAGGATCTAAATGAGTTGTTGCTGGTTTATCATCGTAATGACCATACTTTTGTAGGAATTTCTCCATGTAACTAACAATTTTAATTCCTAAGACTACATCAGCCTCTCCTAGATCTTTCATATCGAATTTAGAAGACAGAAACTTTTTAGTTTCATTCACAAAGGAAATATTGGAACCAAACATTAGCATGTCATTAATGTATAAACATATTATAACACTACCGTTGTTATCCGATTTGCTATAAATACATTTATGAGCATCATTAACAATGAATCCATATGACAGTGCAGCTTTATCAAATTTCTCATGCCATTGCATGGGAGCTTGCTTCAGGTCATAAAGAGATTTCACTAATTTGCAAACTTTCTTTTCTTGGCCTGGAGTTTTGAAACCTTCAGGTTATTCCATATATATCTCTTCTTCTAAATCTCCATTTAGTAAAGCAGTCTTTACATCCATTTGATGCATGACTTATTTATAAATTGATGCAAGTGCAATTAAACAACGTATAGAAGATATGGAGCAACTGGAGCATATGTATCAAAGTAATCTATTCCATGTCTTTTCTTATAACCCTTAGAAACTAATCTGACTTTAAACTTATCAATGGATCCATTTGTATTCAACTTTTTCTTGAATATCCATTTACATCCTATAGGTTTAGCACCAGGAGGTAAATCAATTAAAACCTAAATTTGGTTTAACAGTATGGAACTCATTTCATCATTGATACCTTCTTTCTATAATTGGAATCTCTGGAACTCATAGCCTCAGAATAAGTTTTGGGATCATCATCGACGTTCATTACATATTTAGTCATATTAAGGACTTTGCCCTTACTGCCTTCTACAAGAAATGTAATGAAGTCAGGACCTTCTCGCTCTTTTACTTCTCCATTGTTCAGTACTATTATCTGGTACTGATACGTCCTTGATGTTTTGAGCAGGAGCTTAATCATCGTCATTGATATCATTAACCATACTAGGTTCTGGACTAAATGATCTCAATGGGATCTCAATAGTTTGATTTTCAAAAAACTCTACATCTACAGATTCTATAACTTCTAGAGTGTCAAGAATAAGGAATCTATAAGTTATACTATTAAGTGAATATCCTATGAAAACACATTTAAATGCTCTATTTCCTTACTTTGGTCATTTAGGGTCTGGTATTCTAACATATGCTAAGCAATCCCAAACTTTAAGTCTAGTTAGGTTAGGTTTCCTATTAAACCATAATTCATAAGGGGAAATATTTTTTTTTAAGTGGTAATCTATTTAAAATATAACATGCATATAACATAGCATCATCCCATAGGTTACAAGATAAATTAGAACTTATGATCATGACATTAACCATTTCTACTAAAGTTCTATTCTTCCTTTCAGCAACACCATTTTGTTGTGGTATATACGGGGCAGTATATTGGTGAACCATACATTGTTATTTAAAAAACAAGGTGAATTCATTTGAGAAATATTCACCACCACGATTTGAATGTAATATTTTAATTTTAACTCCTAATTGTGTTTCAACCTTTGCTTTGTAAATTTTGAATTTATCAAAAGCCACATCTTTAGTTTTCGTTAGATATAAATATGCATATGTAGTATAATCATCAATGAATGTTATATAGTATTGGTTACCCCCATAGGTGATATGACTTTTTAAGTCACCCACATCACTATATACCATATCAAGCAAACTAGTATTTCCTTTCTATGGATTTAAAGGATTTTCGGTGTATTTTTGCTTGAACACATATTTCACATTTAGAGATGGTATCGAAATCACAATCAAAAATTAATCCTAATTTATTCATATTTCTTATGGAATTATAATTAACATGTCCTAATCTACCATGCCATAAATTAATAGAGTCAAGAATATAAACAGAAGATTTCTTTATTAGATTCAACTTAATCATGTCGTTACAACAGTATCCCTGTCCAATGAATCTACCATTCTTAGACAACACTAGCTTATCAGACTCATACACCATCTTGAATCCTCCTTTGTTAAGAAGGTATACAGAGTCCAAATACTTACATATATCAGGTACATAAAATACATTGACTAATGTAAGAACATTTTCGGAGGTGAAAGAAAGTTCTATAGTGCCTTTTCCCAAAACTTTGCTTGGAACCTTATTTTCTCCAGTAACTTCGTCGGCTTTTCCTTTATTTTCTTCGTAACTCTTGAACAGATTACGGTCTTTGCAAATGTAAATGGTTGCTCCAGTATCGAAGCACCAATCATTATCATTGCCGCTAACGAAGTTCACCTCTTGCAATACAGCCATAAGCGAGTCTTTGATCACATTCATTTTTTGTTGTTTCTTCTGCAAACGGTAGTCTCAAGCATAGTGGCCGGACTTGTTACAAAAAATAGCAAGCACCTTTTTTGTTGTTGTTGGTTTTGAAATGATTTTCTTCTTAAACTGTGTCTCATTCTTTGGCTTTAACTTGTCAGTAATTTCAACATTATTTGCCTTAGAATGGGACTCAGTTTGCGGATCATCATCTGGATCGCGTTTGCGAGAGTCTTCTCCAATACGAAGATGACGCTGCAAACCGTCTAAATTATAATCCATTTTCGCATGCTTCGTCTTTTCCTTATGATCATTCCAAATATGCAGATGTCTAGAAATTATAACTCCAACAACAAAAGATTCAGGGAGATCAATTTCAGCATCTTTAAGTTGATTCACCAACGGTAAAATTTCGCTTACTTGTCCAATTATGGACTTATTGGTGACCATTTTGAAATCCATAAAATTAGAAATAAGAAACTTTTTATTACTGGCCTTGGCTATGCCGTACTTATTCTCCAGTGCAGTCCAGAGTGCCTTCGTTGTTTCCAAGGTCCTATGAGCATTATAGACTGGGGTAGATAGCGCATTTAGAATATGGCCTCTGCATAGAAAATCGTCTTTGCGGTTTGCACGTTTAGCCTTTAGAATAGCATCGTCCTTATCAGTTTCCTCCGGGATTTCTTCCAAGTCATCTTCAAAAATGTAGAATAACTTGACGGTGACCAGGAAAAATTTCATCATCTCTTGCCAACGAGTGAAATTATCGCCATCAAAACGCTCCAATCGAATTAGATGCTGATTCATAACTTGTAGAGCGCTCGAACCTTCCATGGTTGAAGAATATTGTCTGAAATTTATTGGGGATTTTGCGGTTCGAGGCGAATTAGAGGCTAATGCACATGCTTATGGATTTTATGGCTTCATGTACACTCAAATGATGATTAGTAGAAGCTAATGATTACTTGGCATCCACACTTTCTCAAGGGTAGTTTGGTCATTTCCTAATTTATGGATTAGGGTTTCATGCTTGTATAAATAACCCCTTATTTTTCATGTAACCTCTCTCTTACTTAGTCTCTCTTTAGTTAGTTTTAGGCTCAAAATAAAACCAAGGTCTCTTCTTTCTTTTCATGGCTACTTAGCCATTTCTCTTTTATGTAATTTTTTTATGCAACTTCAATACATGTTTTTTTCCTTTTCATGCTTATTTACTTTCACGTTGTAGTGTAGATTTATTTTTCATCTAAGTAGAATAGTTCTCTTTTCCATTAGCTTTCATTTTCTTTCCTTTTTACTTTCATGTTGCTAGCTACATTGTTAATCAAAAGACAAATATGAGAGGCTAAACTCCATCAATTTAGGGGTAATAAAGCTCTCTAATTGTGTAGCTTCATCTATTTGTTAATTCATGCTCTCCTTTTGTGCTTAATGATGATGATGGAAATGGTTTAATTGTTGTTTTTGCTTTGAATTTGATAGCCTATATTGTTGACACCAAATAGGCTATTCTTAAACAATCACTAACACAAATGCCTCTTCATCAAAATATGATTATGGGATAAGAAAGTGATTTGAAATTCAAATTTGATGGTCTATATTTCTAATCAATAATTAATAGACCATACTTAAAATAGATTTCATTTTCATTTTCTTTGTCAAGTTTCATGAAAGTTAGTAACTGGTTTAAGAGATGTGTTATACTTTGATGGCTTATATTGGCTAATTAATAGCACAAATATGTCATACTTATGATAAACACATCAATTAAAGCACCAATGACCATAAAAGAGAGATCAAGATTTCATATGTGTTGAACTACATGTTGTAAGAGTGGATTTATTTCCTAAATTTTCACTTAACTCTTATATTTGGATTTCTTTTCTTTTAGTTAGTTAGCTAATTTTCTAATTCTCTAGCTTAACTTTCACACGACTTTGGTATAATTTGATTGAGTAGAATTTTTAAAATCATCAATTCCCTACGGATCGACCCGTATTCGCCACGTACTACGATAGTACGCCGTGCGCTTGCGGTTATTTTCATTTCTAAATTTTTCGACGGTTTTCTAATCCGATAGAAATTCCATCGTTAAATAAGTTTTTGGCGCCGTTGCTGGGGAATTGTCTTGATTTTAATTTTCTATTCTTCGAATCATTTTTATTTGATTTTTGTGTATTTTATTTCGCGTGTTTGATTGCAATAAAAAAATATTTGTGTTGTGTGATTATTGTTTACATTGTGTTTGTTTGTTGTTTTCTAGTTCTAGTTGCATTTTGCATTTGATAAAAAAACTCCACAAACATTTCTCCAATTTTACATTGCATTTCATTTTTTGTTGTACATACTTGCATTTTGTTTACATTGCATTTCTATTTTACATTGCATTTCTACGGTCCACAGACCTCTATTGCATTGCCTCTGTGCACAGTGTTTCCTCCCTATCACAAAACTGTTTCAAACCATTCTCTTCTCTGTTTCAAACCAAACTCTTCCACCATCAACTTGCCTGCCTGCCTCTGTTGCACACTCCAACCACATTGTCATCAAAAACTACCAACCATTCTCTCCAATCGACTACAACAACTTACCTCCTCTAATCTGCCATTACAACAACATTCCCCTTCCCCTCACCAAAATTCCAGGCACTCAACCACATCTCACCCAAATAACGCTCCTTCATCGCCACTTCTTCTGTTTTGCAACATTCCTATACATCTTATCTAAAATCATCAACCAACATCAGTGTGCCACTACCTTAACAACCAAAACCAGCAAGCCCATCCCCTCTCAAAACAATGACCACCACAACATTCAGACTACTGCACCACTACTCCAACCATACCATCATCTGCTACTCTCACCTTTGCCTCAAGATAACACAACTACTTTGCCACTTCCTCCTCACATCACTCATTTCAACATGCATTTCACCTGAAATAGCCACTTCGAAGAAAAAAAACAAGAAGTTTTAACTCCAGTTCAAAGCAAAAGGCACAGTCACAATCACCGCGAACCCCAATAGCATCAAAACCACTGTCATTCACATTACATACCTCCAAGTTGACAATTCACCATCTGCCTCCTCAACCACTTTCATTTACCTGCATAAACATTTCCATCAACCATTGATTTGACCTTCTTCGACAACCAAACCAATCTTCATCTTTCCACTGCCTAACCACTTACCCTTCAGGCCAGACCACTGTGCTGCGGTCAAACAGCAACATCCCTTTGCAGAACACCTGAAACCACTTACGGATTTCGAACCAACCACAATCAATTCTAGCCACAGCCTGACTGCAAATCAAACCATTAGTAGAAATTGTCATCACCGTCACCTGTTATCATCGCAATTTCGACTGCGGCATCAATCGAGTCGAACCCCATAAATCACGATGCAATCAAGCCAATTCGAAAAATTAATCACTGCTTCCAACAGCACGCGAATCACCATTGCTCGCAATCGAGCTCCAACCTTCTTTGCGACTCCTCCTCACAAAATCGAACAAACTACGACAGCCACCTAATTCACAGCCGAGTTAAACAATTGGTTCTTGATTTGGTTTGAAGTTCAAAATTGTTTCGAGGATTTTGATTTGGGAAGAAGTGCTAATTTGGTTAGAAGTTTTATAGTTGAATTTGGCTTGAAGTCTTTTAATTAAACGAATACAAAAAAGAGCTGCTTTTGTTTGTTCCTTAATGGGCTCGGGTTGGAGATAATTGGCTTTTGTTTGCCCTTTTTTTAAATTTGTTTAAAGCTCTTTAGCTTGTTCTTCTTAAAAAAAAAATCAATAATAAAACACAACTTTCAATTTGTTTTGTTTTCAGTTGTTCTGTTTGGTTTCATGTGATTTTAATTGATTTGTTTTGTTTAACTGGTCTTTAAAAAAACCCTTTTAATTTTTTTTACTTTGTTAAAAAATATATTGCATATATCTTGTTTTCATTTCAGGTTGCAAAAGCAGATTTGAAGAGTTGGTTGCTATAACTGCCACGCTGCTGCCAAAAATAAATTGTTTGATTTGCTGATCTTGCCAAAAAAATAATTGCTTGCTAATTTACAATTTTTTTATTTGCCTTGCATTTTATATATCTATTGTCTTTGTTTGCTATGCATTTTATTACAAAAAAATTCAAAAATCAAAAACTAAAACAAAAATCCATTGTAGTTGCATTGTTAATACACGTTCAATTTCTACTTTGCATTTCATCTTAGAATTTGAATAATAATAACAGTTAGAAATCAATAACACTCAATTGTATATTGACAATTTGTCTTCCTTGAACAATTTAATTTCTTGGTGTCTAGGCTACGGTAGAGCAATAATCAGTTATAAATAATACGGTGGTTCATAAATATTATACTGAATTGTTTCTCCGAAGGTACTTAAACCTTCGGCTGCATTGCTACGCTGGTTCATGGTGCACCGATAACTCCTGCCCATTACCTGGCTGAGAACAATCTTGTTTATCTAAGACAATATGTGATTATACAATTTTGGATTAACTTAGGATAAATAATTTATAATTAACCCCTGCATTTATTTAGTTGCATTAGTTCATGCATATTTAAGAAAAAAAAAACAAAACAAAAAAATTCAAAATTCAAAACCAAAAAATTGTAAATATTTCTTAACTCAATTTTTTTCTTTTTCCTTTGAAAATTTTCAAATCAAAATTCCAAAAATCTAAAAAATTTTGCTTAGTTTTTTAGGAAATCCAAAATCCAAAAAAAATTACAAAACATTTTCAATTTTTTTTTAAAAATCAAAAACAAAACAAAAATCAATTTTCCGTTTTGAAACATAAATTCTATCTGTAACTATTTTTCCTTTGTAAAAAAAAACATTCTTGAAAATGTCCGAGTTTCCCCGCACACTTGAATTTTACAATAATTGTGAAAATCAATATAATCCATATGAATTCACTCCAAATTCGTATGGATATTTTAATGACAACTATTCTTTAAACCATTCGAATTTTGAACAACAAAGTTTTCAAAATGATGACAAACCCTCGGATCTTGAAAATAACATTTCGTCTTTACTTAAACTCTCTACACAACAAAATCAAAGTATAAACAATTTGTGTAACTCATATTTATGTAACAGTTCAAGTCAAAATAATCAAAATTTGAACTCACTTCAAAATTCAAATGATTTCGAGTATAACCCATGCCAATTCAATTTCGATCTTCAAAATGAATTTCAAAATCAAGACAAAAATGTGAACCAATTTTCAAATAATTTTGGCAATGGGAATAGTTTCAATAACGATACGATTGAAAACTTTGGTTATCAACAAATTCAAAATGAAAGTTTTCAAATTAATAATCATGAATTTGATTTTGTGGACCAAATGGAAAAAGATAACGGGGATTTATTACTTTAAAAATACAAAACTTTTCGTGAAAATCATAATCAAATCTCAACTTGCGAAGAATCAAATAATAATCTACCGTTTATCGAAATTGACAATTCTTGCACTCAACAAGTCCAAATCGAAAATTTTCATGTTAATAATTACAAATTTGACTTTGTTGAGCGAATGAATGAAATTTACGACGATCACACGAATTTGTTGATTAAAACATTGGAAAATTTTCATGAGAAACAAAATCAAATTTCAACGTATGATGAGTCAAGTGATAATCCATCTTTTACACAAATCGATGATTTTCAAATAACCAATTTCGAAATTGAAAACGACAATCTTAACGAAGATGTTGAAAAGACGGTAATTGAGTTGGATTTCAATTCTTTTGAGGGTGTGGAACCAAATTTAAAATTCGATCTCGATTTCGAAAATTTGAACACGATAACTTTCAATTTTGAACTTGACATATGCAATGATGTTTTTGATAATCCAACAAAGGAAGACGAATTGGATGAACACGAATTTTTTGGACTTTTGGATGATGAGTTGTTAAATTCCGATGGGGAAGATTTAAATCACTACTTTGATTTTGAAATCGATAATTTTGAAGAAGTTTCAATGATAAGTTTGAACTTCAACTTGGTGAAAATAAACTTAAATTTCAATCACTTGTTTTATCAACCCCAAAAATCATCGAAAACAAAACAACCCATTCAATTTTCAATAAAACAACATTCGTTTTTCCAAATCAACATTCAACTTCGAAATCTTTTATGGTTTGGTTTTTCGAGCTTAAGCCGTGTCTCCCATACTTGATGAGACAAATGAATTGGTCTTTGGAAGACCGGTTCATTTACTCTTTAATGGCATACTTTCTGATGTCTTGTAAATAATCATCTTTTCATTTAAATAAAGGTTGTGTTTTTATTTTTCTCCTTCCACTTGGGTTGACCGTGGGGACACAGTCAAAATCAAGTGTGGGGGTGAGACTCATCTTCATTTTTTTTCATGGTTTATTTTTTGCTTTAAAATCTAAAAAAAAAACAAATAAATCCCAAAAACATATTTTCTTTTGATTTACTTTTAAAAAGAAACACCATAAGATAAATATATAGTTTTGGTTTGTTAAATTGAAATTTTTGAAAATTTGTTTATCTTAACTAACATAGAAATGAAGTTTGATTACAAATAATAATGGTTTAACTAGTATATATGAAGATTCATACGTGTTAATTATGAAGTACATCCTAATTGAAAATCTTTTTTTTAAAAAGTGGTTGATTTAAAGTAAAGGATATAATATATTTTTTGTAACGACCAGCCATCCGACTCCACAGATTGACGCATCATTAATAAGAAAGAAAGGGATAGAAAAGAGAAAAGAAAGAGAAGAAAGAAGAAACAACATCAGAATCTTAACAGCGGAACGAATAAATTATATTAATAACATAAATATTACATAGTATACAACACTAACCAGAGTTACACAGAATTTACATCACATACTAGACAGTTATAAACACATGTCTAGTTATACAAATCAATATAACTCAACAGAACAATACTAACACAGAGAACACACAGCGGAACTATATATCTAACGCAGAAGCCTCCTGCCCCAATGCTCCTCCATAATTCGTCAATGCTAACCTGAATCCCTTGGTTACTCGTAAAAATTTGAGTACCCAAGAGTTTATGAAAAACAAAAATAAACTCCGGGTCAGACATGGGTCTGGTGTGAGTAACAGGTTAAAGTTGCTTAACTTTCAAAAACCTTTTGAAAAGAAAGGTATCACATAAGACTTCCCACACATAAACATGGAAAAGTTTTTACCTTACGCTAACCAAAACATTTGATAGGAAATCCAGTGATATTATAATAGGGTCTAGGGTTTCCAAGTAAATAAGAAATAGCCGAAATTGTTACATGATTAAATTCCAACTACTAGCCACAAAAGTGGATAATACAATCAAAACCGTTGTCACTTATTGGATTTTGGATTCTATACAATGGCTGGGCTACTGGGGCACCGCCCGTCACAGTACGTGGCCTAGATCAACGTACCGAGCAGTACGCCCACTCCCTTGTAACACAAGACCGGAACCATCCCTTACTGGACAGTCCCGAACAAAACAACCCAGCAGTTGGCCTACGTTCCAACCGCCCACACAGCCGAATAAAAAGGGACTTCTAGACAGGAGAAAATCTTGCTCTCAAGTGGGAGCTACCCACGAAGCCTTGCCGCACCTCCCCTGTTTTAGCCATTCCCGGTTGATGAGGCTTGAGGCTACGATTACCTTTAGAGAACACATCTCTTAGAATGCTCATCGTCCACCTGACGATTTTCTGAAAGCATTCAATCCATACAAGTTCGTTCCGGGTTTGAACGAAACTAAAGGCATTATCTCGTTACACTCATTTTTGGAATCACCCTCAGAGTTAACGACAATAACCCTTGCACTCTGAATCACCATCTCGAACCAATAAATACTATTCCGTCAAACTCATTACGGAATCACCAATAGAGTTATACTGACGTATAACACTTACACCTCGAGTCTTCACTTGCTCCACTTATATTCACGACCTAACGTTAATTGGAATCGATATGGTTTTCGGATATCCAAATTTGGAAACCCGATCCCGGTCTCATCGAAATCCAAAGCGTGTCTTTTAAGGCCAAGTTGTTTTAAAGGTTTAAAACATTTCAATTATCTATGTACACAGATAGGTAAATCATAGATTCACAATAGGTAATCAACATTATCATCATATCAGATAAACCATATTATCATTATCAAAAAATAATCCAAATCCTTATCACAATGCAACAATGCATCCATATCACTCAACATTATTTATCTCATATCTGAGATTCAAACCATCCAAGCAACCAATAACATCCATCCATATAAGCAATGATCTATAATCACCATTTATAATTAATTTAAAATTAATTAAATTAACTACATCATTCTCTAATTAATTTAAAGTGAATTAAATTAATTACTTCATCAATAAAAATCTTGCTTACATAACCTTTAATTAATTACAAATTAATTAATTAATCATCTTACAATTAATCACCTTAATTAATCACCTTTGATTAATTATTCCTTAATTACATTTATGTAATTATACTTTAATTAATTTTACAATTAATTATACTTAACCAAATACAGTAATTAACCTTTAATTACTTCACAAATTAATTACTATAATTAATTATATTAATCCTTAATTAATTATATTAATCCTTAATTAATTATATTAATTAATTACCCTTAATAACTTATTATTAACTAATTAATCTTAATTAATCAATCTTAATTACATCATTAATTATATTAATTAATGATCCCTAATTATATTTAAATTAATTACCTTATTAAGTAATTAATCTTAATTTAAACCATAATTGTTAATCATCCTTGATTAACCTCATTTATTAATTATCTACCATTAATTACTTTACTAAATAAATTAATTGTTCATTAATTAATTATCTCAAATTAATCCCTTGATTAATTCACAAAGTAATTATACTTAAAATTACTTCAATTATCAAATCACCTTCAATTAATTACATATAGTAATTACCCATTTATTACTTCTCTAAGAAATTACTCTTTATTTAATTACATTAAATAATTATACTTCATAAATCATTTATTGATTATTCTAAGTTAATTAAACTGAATAAATTAACTTAATCTAATCAAATTAAACGCAATTAATTACAATAAGTAATTAATTTCCTTAATTACTTCCATAGGTAATTATACTTAATAATTTACACAAATGATTATCTTTAAATTAATTAATCTAATTAATTATTAAAATTAATCAGCTTAATTAATTATTAAATAATCCTTAGTTAATGACCTTCAATTAACTATTAAATAATTCACTAATTATTTTCTAAAATAATTAACTTATTTTTATCAATATTAATTAATCAATAATTATCCATTAATTAATCTCAAATTAATTAAATAAGTGTTAAATAAAACTTAATTATTCCATTATTTCTTGATTTATTAAGTATTTATCATTAACTAAAATCAAATTCTTATTTAATTAATGAATCCTAAATTACAAGTTAATAATTAATCTTAAACCTTTAAGATTAAACCTTTAATTACCTTAAGTAATTATTCATTCATTAATTTATCAAATAAATTAATTACTCATTTAATTATCCTAATAATTAAATGTATAATAAATCAATAAACTATAATTTAATTTCAACAAGTTTTAAAATCAATTTAAAACTTTTACATCATATGATAAATAATACCTTTCTTATGAAAGAGATTTACAAGAGTTAAGCAAATTTCTTTTTAACTTCAAAACATTTAAATTTTATATTATCATTCAAATTTGTTTTAAACACTTAGATTTATAAAAGCTTAAATTTATTTTAAACCAAGGATTCAAATTCAGATTTGAATCAAATTTAAACATTGTTTTAAAACATTCCTTTATATTTCAAATTCCATTTTAAATTCAAATTCTTAAAAAAACATTTTTAGACAAATAAAACCCTTTTAAAATTATTTTAAAAAAATTTGAATTTAAAAATTATTTCCAGTTATGATTCAAATTAAATCTTGAATCTATAATTTAAAATTAGATTTAAAACTTAATTTAAATCTTTGCTTTATACTTTTAAATTTAAGTTTAAATTTGGGAAATAGGTCAAGTTTCAAACTTGAACAAACTAACTCGAGCTACCCATAATTCACTCGAGTAAGATACTAAATAATCTCGAGTAAAACTCGAGTAACTTTTCATTCTGAAAACTCTTAAATTAAATGTTATAGACAGGTTTTTCACATCCCTGTAACCTAGTATACCCAAGCCCAATACATTCCTGACTTCGAGTCCCATATTCCCTAGCTTCGAGTAAAATAAACTACAACTTCGAGCAATCCAAGATTCAACCCGACATATATACTTTTACCCCTTCTTACCCAAAACAATCAACTGATACACCAAGATCGACGTGCACCTGCACCGTCACGCCGTCCACTCCGACTCCTTCGCGACCATCCACGCAAGTCATTAATCATCCCTCATTTCGTTTCCGGCCCTCAAATCGATTGCACAAACCCAATCTCAAAAATGAGCCTCGAGCTCGAAAACTGGAACATTGGTCGTACCTGAAAATCACTTCAACCACCAAATTCTGACCACCAGAAAAGCTTCGCCTCAGTCCACGACTTCCTCCCTACATCATCAATCTCCCACGCAAATCTGGAAACACTCGATCACCTGTAGGGGTTACGGTGATCATTCCTTTCCAGGTGAACAAAACTAGGGTTATATATATTCAATTCAAAATTATCACTGCCCAAAGCTTTAATCCTAATCCAATATATTTCCCTACAACCTAGATCATCACTCCATCGCCAGGAAACCATGGCCACCCAAACTCTCTTGTTCGACAGAATCACCACTAAATGTGATTTCTGGTTAAACCAGAAATGCTCTTCCAATATCAAACTAAAATTTCTGATTTCAGTTTTAAAATTCAAGTATTAGTTTAAGTAGTTGATTTATACTCTTGAATTAATAAAACTGGATGTTCAAATTTCTATTTACAAAAAAAAAAGTTGTTCAGTTATATTTTGACTTACAAAGTAAATTACAGATATATTCTTCTTCAAACAAATTTGAGTTTATATATTAAAGAAAATTTAAACTTTAACTTATATTACATACCATATTTTGATTTAATCCTTAATCTTAACACATATTAAATCAAATAAATGGATATTTTTAAGCAATTCATAAGTCTGAAACTTAAGTGCGGATCAATGAATTTACAGTAACATGCATTAACATTCAGTAATTAAACTAAAAAAAACATACACACATACTTATTTCAAAGTAGAATAAGCAACTAAATTTGTACTTAAGTTTATTAAAAATAAAAATGTCACTCACTTGAAATTATGAGCAGAGCAAACTATTTCAGGAAAATGCTTGAAATTGAATGGTGCTTCTTTTTTTTATCTCTGATTTTAATTGTATGTTCCCAGATGAAAGCTTGTTTTACGGCTACATGTTTTCTAGAAGATGAATTGCAGGCCTCCAGAAAAATACATGCAGGACTTTGAAGTTTTCAGAAGAAATTTCAGATGCATGCTTATAGAAAATAAAATGCATGCAAGCTTGGTTGACATTGCAGTTGCATGTAGGATTGGGAATGTTGCAAATTGATTTTCCAGGTATTGAATTTGAAGAGCTACACGTAAAACTTGATTTTCTTTATGAATTTCAGGTTTGGAATGATTTCAGATAGCTTTGGTTTATTTTGTTTAGAGGGAAAAATATTGGTTTTAGATTTTATTTGAGGGGATTTGCAGATTTGGCTTTGGACAGAATTTGTTTTGATCAAAATTTCTGTTTTGAAGAAAGATACATATTTTTAAATTAAACAGAAAACAGGTTTGAGGAGATTTCATTTCAGGTTTTGGTTTAGAGGAAGATTATAGGATTTTTTTCAAATTTGTTTTGGAGGAGAAATTTACAGTTTTTTTTATTTGAACAGAAATTTCTGTTTTGTGGAAGATGAATTCAGATTTTTAGATCTGAAAATTTTCTCAAGTTTTTGAAGAGAATAAGATGAGGAGAAATGTTTACATAAATAAAATTTTAATTTAATTAAAATATAAGAAAAAGATAATTAAAGAATACACTTGCTCTAACCTTAACACTTGTCACTTGGTTTAATTAATGGCTTACACATGTCTTTAGGGTGTTTTAAAAAATTCACACATGTATTAAGAATATTTTAGTTTTGATTTAAATTGTTTGTAAATACTTTAAAACTTTAATTTATTATTCTTATGTATATAAATGAGTTTCTTATATTTTTAATTTATTAAAAAGAAACGAAACAAACAAATTATGAATAAAAGCTTATTCAAATATTTCTATGTATTTATTCTTTTAAATTTTCAAACATTCAATTCAAAATCAAATTAAATTATAAAACTCCAATTGAAAGATTAAGTTATACATGTGCATATATAACTTTTATTAAAATTAAAAATAACAAATCCTATTTCTAACAAAATTTATTTATGTTTATAAAAACTAAGTATTATCATTTTTATTTAAAAATAACAAATTAAACAATATTAAATAATTTATAAATGAGATTATAAATTTCCTTTATCACTCAATATATTGAAATCATAAGTAAATTGTATTTTAAATTCTTATATAAAATTTTCAAGCAAGATTTTAAAAAGAAAATAAAACAAAGCTTTGATGTTAATCTAATTTAAATTCATATTTAAGTTAAATAAAATATAAATCTAAACAAATAAGATTTTCCCTTAATATAAACCATATAATTATTTATTAATTTGCTTTGAAAAGTTACATGTTAAATTTAAATCAAATTTGCCAATTTACCAAATATAAATTAAGATTAGATAATTGATTCATTTATTGACTTCCAAATCAAAGTTTATCTATTTACAATATATACAATTATACATATTATAAACAGAAAATAATTAATTAGCTTTAAAATGATAAAATCTACCAATTTAAATATTTATTAAAAGATGATTATTAGATCAATTCAAAATTTTATTATCAAAAGTATCAAATCAAATTAAATTTATAACACAGATTGTTAAATTTATATTGCCCAATTTCCGGGATATCACATTCCTTCCCCTTTAAAAGAATTTCGTCCCCGAAATTTAAAAGCAAAGGTAATTCAATAATCTATCTTAAGATTTAGTTTAAACACAAGCATATATCAAACATACGCTAACAACCATAGAAACCAATTCATCCAATCACAATAAATCTAATTATCCAGACAAAATTCTGGATAGAATTTCCACGAGTTTCCCCGGTACAAATATCGGGATACTCGCCCTACAAAATCCAAACAATCAATACTACTAAGCTGCAAAGCTCCTATCCAACTAGATCTATAAACCTAAACAGGATATCAGACTATAAACAAGACTGACTCAACAATCACATTCTCCTGAACTGTTGGTTCCACAATCAGAAATAAATCATACACGTACACCATCGGAGATACGTGAACCACATCGAATCCCAGTTATCCAAACTGGCAATTCAACTTTGAAAATCAAACACCAATCCTCACAATAACACAGAAAAGATCCAATACACCTCGAAGCTGACTTACCCAGACTTACCCAATCTTATAGCTCCTTAGATCGAAGAAAACTTATCCAAAATCAAATCTCCGACTTCGGAATCCAAATTCCTTCATCTCTTATCCACAAAACACTCCTGACAATCCTGGACTGCCTTCACCTTTCTCGATCAGTTCAACCTTCGCTGATGCCTCTAGAAACAAACAGAACCAAAACTTCTCAACAGAATGATCTCCTCAAGATCAATTCTAAACCAAGAACACCAACTCTACTCCACAAACATCAGAAGACCAACTTACTTCTCCTACCCGGAAAAGATAAAACAAAAGCACTTCCAACTGCTTCCACTGCACAGCTTTGATCTGAAGTAGAAGGAAAACTCGAGCATAAATTGGACAACATATCACAGGAATATGGTTCAACAGATCCATAAAAAAAAACTCAGATATCCCATCTGATCCTTCTACTAAACTGAACCACCAGTATCACTCTTATAATCTAGTCGATAAGAAAACTCAGCCTCCAGGTACGGACAAACTTCTCATAGCTCAAGAGAACACTCAAACTATCGCAAGTCACTTTTGCGATCAACTAGTCCAATATCCAAAGAAAATTGTTCTCTCTTTACCAATCGGTATAGTCTATGCTCAACTAGCCAATCCATCAAAGAAATGAATCCAATTTGCTGCTTCTGAACTCCACCTCCAGAAAATTTGCTAACCAGAAGACCTTCTTCTCAGCACAGAACACTCCGAGCTGTACTGTTGACATCGATGCCAAAGACTTCCTAATCCAAAATTCTTCGAGAAATTCGGACCTCAAACTGGACAGAAACATCCTGCTGAACCCAGCCACAACATCAAAGCAAACATACTTCCTAAACTTGTTCCAAAGAAAAATCTTTGGACACATCCATAGTCACTGTGTCTCATCACACAGCTACTGCTTCTTGAGGTATCGAGATATCATCATTTCCTTCTTCCCAACCGACAGATCCAAATTCTACTCATCTAATTTCAAAGATAGACTCCGAACCTTTACAGGTTACCTTCAAAGATCGATGAAATCTCTACACTCTGCTCAACTAACTCGAGACGATATTAGGTCTACAGTCTCGACAGATACACTTCCAACCTCAAATATTCAAATTCCAACCAATGGTAGTAGTCGTGTTACATACCCCACTACCTTATCTAGCTTTATAACTTATATTGGAAAACCTGAACGGGTAGCCCAACAGATAGGTAGAAATAAATATATCTATATATAGAAATTACAAATACGCTCTCTCAAGAAAGACACCACTACAGAGCCTAGGTATTCACTCAACCTAATGCTCTGATACAACTGTAACGACCCACCATCCGACTCCACAGATTGAAGCATCATTAATAAGAAAGAAAGGGATAGAAAAGAGAAAAGAAAGAGAAGAAAGAAGAAACAACCTAAGAATCTAAACAGCGGAACGAATAAATTTTATCAATAACATAAATATTACATAGTATACAACACTAATCAGAGTTACACAGAATTTACATCACATACTAGACAGTTATAAACACCTGTCTAGTTATACAACTCAATATAACTCAACAGAACAATACTAACACAGAGAACACACAGCGGAACTATATATCTAACGCAGAAGCCTCCTGCCCCAATGCTCCTCCATAATTCGTCAAAGCTAACCTGAATCCCTTGGCTACTCGTAAAAATTTAAGCACCCAAGAGTTTATGAAAAACAAAAATAAACTCCGGGTCAGACATGGGTCTGGTGTGAGTAACAGGTTAAAGTTGCTTAACTTTCAAAAACCTTTTGAAAAGAAAGGTATCACGTAAGACTTCCCACACATAAACATGGAAAAGTTTTTACCTTACGCTAACCAAAACATTTGATAGGAAATCCAGTGATATTATAATAGGGTCTAGGGTTTCCAAGTAAATAAGAAATAGCCGAAATTGTTACATGATTAAATTCCAACTACTAGCCACAAAAGTGGATAATACAATCAAAACCGTTGTCACTTATTGGATTTTGGATTCTATACAATGGCTGGGCTACTGGGGCACCGCCCGTCACAGTACGTGGCCTAGATCAACGTACCGAGCAGTACGCCCACTCCCGTGTAACACAAGACCGGAACCATCCCTTACTGGACAGTCCCGAACAAAACAACCCAGTAGTTGGCCTACGTTCCAACCGCCCACACAGCCGAATAAAAAGGGACTTCTAGACAGGGGAAAATCTTGCTCTCAAGTTGTAACGACCCGTAAATTTCGACGATTTAATTTATTTAATAGAATTTTGTAATAAAAATTTAGTAGAAATAATAAAAGGTGATAAATATATATTGAACGCTAATTTAACAATGGTAATTTAAGCCTTTGTTTGTAACATGGATAAATTTTTCAATAAAAATTGGTGTAAGTATTGTACCTGAATATAATGGGAAGAAAATAAGTAAAGTTATGCAGTAATAAATAAATAAAAATATCACAATAAATAGGAAACTGACATAACATTTATTTATATGAACGTTACTTATTGATTTGAGAGTAACGGAAGTGTGAACGTAGAATAAAATAAGCGTAGATTTATGTTAGGTAATTATTGAGAACATGGGGAATAAGTTGAAATAATATTAGTTAAAAATTTATGCGTAAAACATGTTATGTAGGATATATTGATTCCATTTAATAAATTGAGGATTAATATTATCGAAGAGGATTAAATATGGTCTCAATGTAAATTTAGATAAGTTTTGAAATAAAGACTAATTCCATTCAGAAGATGACAATGGGTGCAATATTTTGATTTGTAAGCAACAGTAGTAGGTTACATGTTTAATTGGTTGATAGAATTTGAATTGAAATAAATGTTAATACACTAAATAAAGGTTACATTAATATGATAAGTAATACAATGCCTAGAAGTTTAATATAGAGTGTGTTAAGACGTAGAAATGGAAATTAGGAAGCAGTTGGAATTAAATGAAATTTTAGGTGTATTATGAGAAATTTACGTACAATTAAAGAGGCGAATGAAATAAATACCAACCAATTTTAGTGAATAACGGGATCTAAACCTAAATAAATAAATTCCTTGAAATTTAAGTTTTAATTTTTGATAAATTGGATTTGTACTTTAATATTGAAAATTTTAGGATTATTCAAAAATAAATTAATGTAGGAAGTTGTTAAAGGATTCTGAATTTACCAAGTGGTCCAAACTGACAAAATTTGCAAATAATTAAAGTTGGATTGTAAATCTGATTCAATTAACCTATTATTAATTTATTTGTTTGGAATATAAAAAGTAATGATAGGGTTAATTGAAGTTAAGGGTAGTTTAATTTGTATGTTATTTGAGATTAAGGCAAGATGGGTGGATATTAGGAGTTATATACTTAGATCATTCAATTTATTTGGATAACATTGTAATAAACGTAATTAAATGTACATTTATGTGAAATATAATACCATGCCTAATAGATTGCTAAGTTGTATATATTAAAGGGAATTTTATTAATTGTTTTAAAAAAAACCTTAATTAATACGGTTGATAAATTTAATATAAGAAAAATCAATGAAATTCTTGGGAATAATGTAGGTTAATATGAGTTAGTAGTTAGGGTAGTGACTAAAATTGGTAATACATTGCAATTAATGTTAATAGTGTTGACATAAGCTAATAAATTTAAATGTTAATGCAATACCAATTCATGTATTTAAGGTGATTGCGAAATTGGAATTTGATAAATGCAGTAACTAACTCAGGGCAAATAGATTTTATGGAATCAATAAAAGATAGGTAAATTTAATGATTGGTTGGTGGTAATTTAAGCATAAATGGGAATAAATCGGGCAATAGTGAGAATTATTAATTATTACCCATCAATTTATTTAGAATCTAAATCAAATGCAACATTCATTGTTATTTGTAGCTTATAGGTGGAAATAACGTAAACTTTATTCAGAATATGATAAGTAGTTAGATTAAAAGAATGGAAGGTAGGATATATGGATTTATTTGGATTTATAACATGATAATTTGAATTTATTGAATTTATTGGAAACTGAATAGAACATTTTATGTGATTGAAATTAAAGTTGGAATTCGGAGATGTTTTAGGAATTCCCATCTATGGGATACCAATAGATAGGATAATTAAATGAAAGGTCAACTAAAGGATTTCTGCAAAGTTAATTTATAATTGAAGTTTTACGCTGAAGTTAATAATGTACCCAGCATTTAAGAAACATCTTAAATTGTCTAAATTTGAATAAACAATGAAGTAATAAATAATAATTATTAATAAAATCCAAAATTTGGTAACCCGTTTTCAAATTAATGATAATTAGTGTTGGTATAGGCTATTTATTTAAGTAACAGTGCGATGCCAAAAAACATGGATTGGAAGTAATGGCGAAATATAAATAAAATATTTTAGTTGGGAATTCAAATGTATATATACATAGAAATGTGGATTTTTATAGTATGAAAACTTAGTCAATTTACAATAGTTAAATCTATTGATAATGAATAAAAATCTAAGATAATTATTACGGTAATTTAGAAATTTAGTTGAAAATGGAAACTTATCTATGAATTTGGAATTTAATGAAATTGTGAATTTATATTGAAACTTATAAATGAAGCATCTAAATTTACATTTATAAATACGTTTAAAATTCAATGTAAATGTCTGAGGAAGAAATTAATTTATTTACTAATCCGTAACGTATCCAATTAATATAAAATATTCTGGTGGGCCAGCAACAACCGTTTTGCGCGTTTATGATTCGTGCCACCTATCCTATTTCACTTTGTCTATTTATAGGCTGTGTAAACCCTAGCCTCCATCTATCTTCATTTCTCTCTATGTGTTCTTTTCTTCAACTTCTTCTCTTCCAATGGCTGCAAAATTTCTAGATCCAATTACAGTCCAAAATAATATATATATATATATATATTTCAAACTCCTCTAAAAATTCCAGAAAAATTATATGTCATAATTCTCGAAGAGCGTAATCTGTTGGTACTGTCCGTTTTTTTTGGTTGGTGTTGTAGCGTGCTCGAATTTGAGAAGAAGGACGTGGCCTGTGACGTGGCATGGTGATGGGGTATATTTGTTTATTTTGTTTTATTTAATTTTTGTTTCAATAGAAATTTTCGAATAACTTTCTCATACGTAGTCCGATTCACGCAAGTTTTTTATTGTTAGGATCGTAATTAAATTGCAGATCTGTTGACGCTGGTTTGGACCAATTCGAAGACCGTCAAATTTTTGAGTTTAAATTGAATTTAATTTCGATTTAAATTCAAAAGGTGAGTGTTTTAACCCACTCACAATTTCTAAAACTTCTTATGTGTGTTAAATTAATTTTAGATATGAGTAGAAATTTGTTTATGACTGTTTGGTATGTTTTATTCATTATCTCTGTTAAATTGCATTTATTTAATGTAACTGTTAATTTATTTTATTTATTGCATATAAATTTGACAGTTAGAATTTATTTATTTGCATATTAACTGCCAGTCATAGTTATGTTAAATTTTTATTTCATATCAACTGACAGTTAAATTTGAATTTATTTTTGCATATAAACTGCTAGTAACAGTTATTAAATTTATTATTGAATATAAACTGTTAGTTAATACCTGTTATTTATTACCTGTATAATTTATATGCTCTATATCGATGATTGTTTAAATTGGACGATGATTGCAAATAATGGTTGATGATTGATATTTGGATGAATGGATGCTATATTGTATATTGTATAAACTGCAAGCTATCATGCATTTCATTCATTCGGGATTGCGGTTTGAAATGATATACAATCGCATTTTATTTTAAATTGCGGATTGAAATGATAAACATTCGTATCATTTGACCATAGGGTAGAAAATTTTATACAGGCACCGCGGTATATATATTAAATTATTTTTTTTGAAATGTTTTTCTATGGTTTTTGCAAAGCTATATATATATATATATATATGGTTTATGGGTTTTTGATTTGGTTATTAATAAAGGTTATTTATGTATAGTAATTTCCGATTTTAAGCTTTGTATAAATTGTTTTGAAGTATAAAATAAAGTTTGATTTTTAAGATCAAATACGATTAAGCATTTATTTAAAATTTAAGTTCTGGAGTTTTATTGACTTAAATGAGAATAAGGTCGGAAGATGAATATTGAGTAAAATTTGGAATTAAATAAAAAGGTTATTAATTTTTAAGGGGTATGATTTTTATAACTTGGTTTTTGTGTAGAGTGATTTAAATGAATATACCAAGTTTAATAAATTGAAAGATTATCCAGTTATGTGAAGTTAAAGGTTTTACTTAAATTATATTGAATTCATTAAGTAAACATTTCAAGTCTAAATAAGAAGTATTTGAATTTGATACATATGGATTTGTCAAATGAGTTGTTTTTTTGAAATGGTGAAATATTTAAAGCTTTGAAACATAAGAATTAAAAATGGTATTTGGAAGTTTAAATCGATATTTGGAATTGATTTGTGAAATGTAAAGAAGCTATTTGTTTTATAAAAGAAATTTAATATTTAACCATTTGAGAGATGGAAATTTGTTTCAAAGTTATGATTTTCAAGGTAGCATAATTTGAAAATATTGTATTCCAGAGTTTTTATTTCTAAATATTTTACTTTGAAAACCCTATGAGTTTGGAAAGAATATATATTGGAAAATAAAATGACATTATGTTGGTTTGGGCCTAAATGATATCGTATTGGTTTGGGGTTTTAAAAATATAAACGATATCGTATTTATGTGGGTTTAAAATGGATATTTTATTCGGGTTTTAAAGCATAATTATTTTAAATGAGCGCGGTGATATAATAACGTTGGGTTGTTGAAGAGACCGGGATCGGAAGTTGTCATACTCTCTGCCAACTCCGAAAACCACTTTAACAACCGTGTACGCGGTGGAGATTCCAGAATGAAGTAGGTTGGTGGAGGCATTTCCTGCAAGGTAAATACGTGGACCCGACTCCCGTGAGTTGGCATAAGGTGGCTAAAACAGGAGCGATTCTCGGGCCAATGAGGTCATTCCTCTGATCGGACACTCCTCTTCGATATTATACTTTGACTTTGGATTGATTCAGTGGCCACTTTTACTTTGATTTTTGGGGGAGTTTGTTCGAGGTGGGAGGTAGCTGCGGCTACGCATTTCCATCAGCCCGGATAGCAATTGGTATATCTACCCTGGCACTGCCTAGTTGTGCCGTGTCACCTACCCTAGCGCGCCTTGTACGATTTTGGTTTTGTACCATACCTATGAAGTGCCCTCTGACGACGCCCAGTACGGGGGAGATTACGGTACTGTATAGACTATGGGAATACATAACTGTGTTAAGGTGGAAAATGTAAAGCCTTAACGCTATTTAAAAGTAAATTTATTTTACAAATAGACACTATTATAATAGCGCAATATACTATATAGTAAATAGTTTAACGGATCCTTAGGAGATGTAAATCCCGAGCATCTCTTGAATTACTGCACTTATATTTATTTCTGTTAATTTAACTTACATAAGATCTTTTAGTTCTGACTCGAGTGTTTTGTCTTTCAATTCGCTCGGGTCAGTCCGAGCGTTTCAGGATTTGAAGATTTAGCTCTAGAGGACAAAGACGAAGATGTATGTTATTATTATTTATACTAGTACACTACACACTGTTCCGCTGCATTGTTATTGGTATGTGTAACTCTGATATGTATTATATAAATGTTTTGTAAACAGATTTATAAACTATATATTTTATTATTATATTTTATCCTTTCGCTGCGTGATTCTGTTTTCTTTTATTTCTTTCTCATTTTTCTTATTTACCCCATAACAATCCGCCCTTCCGCATGGTTTGAATCGGCATGTGTGTCTGTTTAAATCGTGCAAAAAGGCGGGACGTTACATCTGGTATCAGATCTTTGGTTTAGCGATAAGCTTTAGCTTTGTAGGGTTTGACTCTTTACTAATAGGGTAGTAATACCCTATGGGAGTCGCTGAGTGTATATATATGAGAGAGCATATTTGTTAGTGTTATAAAAAGGTTTTTATATTGTGTTAATTTGTTCCGTTTCGTATTTATAAATTCTAGTTGGTGCATGGGACGCTATGACATCAATAGGGATTTCTAAACACTTAATAGGACAGACCGACATAATATTTGTTTTAATATAGGTGAATGAAAAAAATTTGCCTATTATATTTTTATATATAAAATAAAAAAATTCAATTGATATTTATATTTGGCTGCAATAGATTGATTATTAGGCAATAAAGTGTAAATAATAATAGAAATAAGATTGAAAAATAAGATAAATTGTAACGACCCGTTAAATTCGATGATTTTAAATGTGATAATTTAATAGGATTTCTAATTTAATTTAGAATGAAATCCAAATGAATTAAGTAGAAAAAGGATTCTCACCTGGATATGGAATTTAATATGAGAAATTTATGAAAATGTTAAATGGTTTTAATGCAGTGAAAGATTTTAAACGGTAAATGGGAATAAATTAAGGAATCATATTAGTTCCAGTTAATAGATTACGACTTGAATGAGATTCCAAATCAAATCAAATCATTTAAACGTTATGATTTGATTTTATGGAATATGAGAAATACAAATGTATGGATTTGATTAATATATATGTTATTTGTTCAAGGTATTGAATAAAATTGGGAATCCAATTTAAATTAATGATAATAACGTTGATATTAGTTAATAAATAAATTTCAATACAATGCCCATAAATGAATGAAATGAAATGAATATATGGAAAATGTATACTAGGTTATTTATCAAATAGAAGGATAGAAAGTAAATATCGGATTTGATTGATGAATAAATATATATTTAATAGTAATGAAATGTAATGTAAATGGCGATTGTATAAAACCAATGAAATAAGATTTTCTAATAGTAACTGAATGTAGACGTGTGAAATAGAGTTAATGACTATAATTATTGTACTTTACTTATTTTATTAGTTGTCAATGTTAATCTGGAATCAAATTCAATTTATCCCCAAAATTACTGCAGTTAAAGTAGAATAAATTGGTAAATGAATAATGTTGGATCCAAATAAGTTGTAACCAAGGAAAAATCCCATTTTTAATTAACTATGTGGGAAAAGAAATGAAACCAAAATGAAAATGTGAAAATATAAAATGTAATGAAATTCTAAGTAATAATGACTTTGTTAGTTAAGTGAAAACTGATTTAATACTAAGTTGTAACTGGATAAAAAAAATCAAATCTTATTTGGGATTGATTTGCAATCAATTGAATTTATTGCAATTAAATGGATTCAATATTTAAAATACTTATGTAAATATTATTTGGAAGAAATTGAAGTTATTTGGGTAATAAGTATTGTAATTGGCTAATTTAGATACTTTAAAGTGAAACGGAAATTATTAACGCAATAGTTTGATTGCAATATTTAATTCATCTAATTGTTGATAAAGATTTGTTAGATTTATTTAATAGGAATTTTGGGGCATTTAATAGGTAATTGCTGATTTTGAATCGAATTAAAGGGATTACTGAAATCAAAATTTAGCAACTTTTAAACCATTGCAATTGATTTAGAATATAAAGAGTTGGCTATTTAATTGAGTTAAATTTTTTGAAATTGCGTTGTTGCAATTTAATGGGAAATAAAACGTTAAGGGTAACCAGTATTCAAGATTTACCATCTATTTAGTATATTAATTGTAACTGATAATCAACTGCAATAAATAATAAATAATTACTACGGTAACGTTAATTGAAGTGATATTTGAAATTTAGTATTTAGGAATTATGTAAATAGAAGTTCAGATGAAATTGGAAATATTTACATATTGAAGTATGAATCCAATGATAAATTCTTCTATTTGACAATAATAATGGAAAGCAAATTTAATTAAAATTTTGGAAATTTAATTTTTAATTTGGTGAAATTAATGAAATTTGGGGATTTCTAAAATTCTAAATTCGACAAGTTAAATTTTTGTTTAAATTAGTATGGGTGATTGAAGGATTTATAATAATAAGAATCATCAATTATCGAAGTGGAATTGGAAATTTGATTTAATTGACTAAATTTTTTATTTATTTAATTAATATAAAAATAGCCATTTTTTTCACGGACTCGGATTTCGACGAAACCAGTTTCATCGGATCCGTATCGGTGAATTATTGTAGGGTTTCAAGTTTCGTATCGATCGGACTTGTCGTTTGATCGTACGGATGCGAAACGCCTTGAAATTGATTTAATTTAAAATCAATTTGAAATCAATTTGGAAATTTTGTTTTCATCATAACTTCTTCATACGATCAAATTTGGACGTGAAACTTTTTCCATCGCATTCAGAATATTTTAAAATACCTATTTGGATATATGGGTTTAATAAATTTTGTTCCGGTGTCAGAACGGGCTTTTTGGGCCAAGTACCGTTTTGCACGTTCGTAATTCGTGTCCCCCCTAGCCTTCTTCTATTTGCCTATAAATATGTTGTGATAAACCCTAGCCTCCATCTTCTATCATTTGTCTGTACGTTCATTTTCTTCATCTCTTTCTCTTCCTCAATGGATGCATTCTAGATCCAATTTCAAATTCAAATCAAAGCCTAAAATTTAAACTCTTTAGAAAAATTCCAAAAAAATATATGTCGAAGATCTCATCGATACAAATCTGCGTCAACTGTTCGTTTGTGGAGATGTTGCTCGAATCAGCGGGAAATCACGGTCAAAGGACCCAAATCGCGAAGCCTAACAATCGATTTAGGCGTTTTTGATTTAGGCCGCGATTTCTGAAAATGAAATATGGGTTTTGAAGAGAGAGTCTCATGCTGGCGATTGGTGGTGGTCTCATGGCCTAACACTACCGGTGGTGGCCTAAATTTGTGTTTTAGGGTTAGGATTCTCGGGTTGAGCACGACGGCTGGCGGAGCTTAGGGCGATCGGACCAAGGGGAGGGGGTGCGCCTCGGTCTGGAGAGTTCGGCTATGGTGGTGGTTGAGCCCCTAGTGACCTACGGCGATGAATATTCTTGGTCAAAGGTGGGTTGCGTGGCGGCTGCGTGAGTGTTGAAGGAGGGAGAGATGCTCGTGTGCGCGTTCTGTAGGATGATGTGGCAGATTTTGATAGGTGATGTTATTTGATTTCTGTTTTATTTTATTTTAATTTCGAATCTTCTTTTACGAATAACTTTTACCTACGAACTCCGTTTCGCACGGAATTTTTTTTGTTAGGATCGTAATTAAATTCCGGATCCATTGACACTGGTTTGGACAGATTTGGAGACCGTCGAATTTTTGAGTTTAAATTGGATTTGAATTCAATTTAAATTCAAAAGGTGAGTGTTTTAACCCACTCACAACTTCTAAAAGTTTTACGTTTGTTAAATTTATTTTAGATATGAGTAGAAATTTATTTATGACTGTTTGGCATGTTTTATTCATCATATCTGTTAAATCGCATTTATTTAATATAACTGTTCATTAAATTTTATTACTCCATATAGATTGACGGTTATAGTTATTTATTTGCATATAAACTGTTAGTTTAATAGTTGTTAATTTTTATTTTGAATATAACTGCCAGTTATTACCTGTTATATATTATCAGATATACATTGATATTGATTTATTATTGGATGATGATTGTGATTTGGATGATGGATGATTTTGATGAATGGATGTTTTATTGTATATCATTAAACTGCAAGTTATCATGCATTTTTCATTTCATTCGGGATTGTGGTTTGAAATGATATACAACCGCAAAATTTTATTTTTAAATTGCGGATTGAAATGATAAATATCCGTATCACTTGACCATAGGATAGAAAATTTTATACAGGCACCGTGATCTATATATAAGATATTTTAAAGTGATTTCTATGGTTTGTATGGAATACGGTTTATAATTTTTAATTTTGATATTTTCTTCTATATATATACATATGAAGTTAGAGATTTTGAATTTAAGCTGTGTATAAATCTCTTAAATAAAAATGGAAAAATTGAGAAAAAATGGAGTTTGATAATTATATCATACGTAATGTTTAAGGTGGAAATTTTAAGATATGATATTTATAACTGGACCTTTCCAAGATAATTAAAAATGAATATGTTAGTATAAATTAAATTGAAGAAAATATTTAATTGTTAGAAATTGGAGTTTTATTTATGGATTTTTATGTAAATATTCAAGACTAAATAATAGTACGTTTAATTTGCTGAAAGAAAAATTTCCAACTTTAGTTTTGAAATATTAATACTCCAAATGGATATATATATATATATATATATATATATAAATTGAAGTAGTTTTGGAACTTGAAAGCGATATTTAAATTTTGGTTTAGACTTTAAATAAAGAAACATATTTGTAAAGCCATGGAAATTATTTTTCTTTACAAACTTACCTTAAATTTAAACCATTTATTTTATATACCGTTGAATATCCAAACCATTCAAGTTTTAGAAGTTATGGTTTTAAAAGTATGAATTCCGAAATATTATGTTTTGAAAGTGTAATTCAAATGTTTGGTTTCCAGATATTTTAAATTTTAAACCAGTATGATTTTGGAAAAGGATTATATTTGAGATAAAATGATATCATATTATTTTGGGTTTTAATTTGATATCATATGGGAAATTTTATTCTGGTTTTAAAGTATAAACTATTTTTAAATGTCCGTGGTGTTATAATAACGATGGGTTGGCAAAGAGACCGGGATCGGATATGGACATACTCTCTGTCGATACCGAAAACCACTTTGACTAACCGTGTACGCGGTGGAGATTCCAGAATGAAGTAGGTTGGTGGCGACGTTTCCTGTAAGGTAAATACGTGGACCCAACTCCCGTGAGTTGGCATAAGGTGGCTAAAACAGGAGCGATTCTCGGGCCAATGAGGTCATTCCTCTGATCGAACGCACTCCTTCGATACTATACTCTGACTTTGGATTGTTTCGGTGGCCACTATTGATTTCTTTGATTTGGGGGTGTTAGTTCGAGGTGGGAGGTAGCTGCGGCTATGCGTTACCATCAGCCCGGATAGCAATTGGTATATCTACCCTGCCATTGCCTAGTTGTGCCGTGTCACCTACCATACCGAGCCTTTACTACGAGTTTTTTTTATACCATACCTATGGAGTGCCCTCTGACGACGCCCAGTACGGGGGAGATTACGGTACTGTATAGACTATGGGAATATATTCTGTGTTAAGGGCTATATGGGTAACCCCTTAACGCTATTAAAAAGTAAGTTTATTTTACAATTAGACACTATTATAATAGCGCAATATACTACATAGTAAATAGTTAACGGATCCTTAGGAGATGTAAATCCCGAGCATCTCTTGAGTTACTGCACTCATGTTTACTCCTGTTGATTTAACTCACATAAGATCTTTTAGTTCTGACTCGAGTGTTTTGTCTTTTCAATTCGCTCGGGTCAGTCCGAGCGTTTCAGGATTTGAGGATTTAGCTCTGGAGGATGAAGACGAAGATTTGTATTACTAGCATCTAATATATTATTCCACTACACCATTTAATTCCGCTGCGTTGATATTATTGGTATGTAAACTCTGATATTTAAATGTATAAAGAAGAATCGAATGTTTGTAAACAGTTTTATAAACTGCATATTTTATTACTATATTTTATCCTTCCGCTATGAGATTCTATTTTGTTTTATTTCTTCTCTGTTTTCTTACTTACCCTATAACAATCCGCCCTTCCGTATGGTTTGAATTGGCACGTGTGCTGGTTTAAATCGTGCGAAAAGGCGGGACGTTACATCTGGTATCAGAGCTTTGGTTTAGCGATAAACCTGAGCTTTGTGGGGTTTGACTCTTTGTTAATAGGGTAATAATACCCTATGGGAGTCACTGAGCGTATATATATGAGAGAGCGTATTTGTTAGTGTTATAAAAAGATTTTAATATTGTGTTAATCTGTTCCGTTTTGTATTTATGAATTCTGGTTGATGCATGGGACGCTATGTCATCAATAGGGATTTCTAAACACTTAATAGGACAGACCGACATAAAATTTGTTTTTTATATAGGTGAATGAAATAATTTTGCCTATTATATTTTCTATATATAAAAATATTTTATGAAGATATATATATATTTGGTTGCTATAGATTGGTGTTAGGTAATAAAAAAAAATATATACTAATTATAGCTAAGTTGAAATTATAATAAATCAAATTGGAGATTTTAGAACTTAAGTCCGGGATTTTGAAAATTTGCTTTCAAAGGATTTTGAAGTATGATAATATTGTTATTTTCCGATATAAATATTTCATTTTAAAATTCGGAAGAATTGTTTTAAAGAAGATTTTGGAGAAAATAAATTTTGTACTTTCCTCTCTGTCGCGGGAAAATAATTTCGATGATGGCGGCCGCATCATCGACTTTCATTTTCGAGTTTCGAAGGGGAAAGGCCACTGTAGTAAATTCTACTGCAGATTTATTTTGAAATTATCTAAAATTTTAATTGTTTTAAAATAAAATTGAGATATAAAAGCTGTAGGAAACTAATTATCTATTATTTTAAAATAAATTGAAATTTGACCCGGTGCTTAATTCTTAAATTTTCCATTAATTAATGGTTTAAATTATTTTAGTGAATAAAAGGTAAGTAATTAATGAATTGAAACCTTTAATTTAGGTAAGAGAAATAATGCAAAGTTATAAAGTGAAATTTGAAAACTTTAACATATGAGACAAAGAGTAATATGTTGAACCTTAAATTTAATTAAAAGATGAGATAAAACTGGTATAAGTTCTTTTGCATTTTCTTTAACACAAATAACTTAATATGAAAAGTTGAAATGTTAATAAGGGATTGGAATAGAATATTATACAAGTAGAAGTTTTGGAAATAATGAAGTATTAAATGAATTGCTATTATAAATAAGAATTTAATGGTATAAACTTAAGTATAATTGAAATTTTAATAAAATTAAGCTATTAATAGGTGATTTAAACTTAAGTAAAAAAAAAATTGAAATTCTTTAATAAATAAGGATGGATGTGTAGGGTTATTAACTTAAGTATGATTTAAATGCTACTAGTTGAATAAAATGGAAAGTAGGTAATATAAATAAATGACTGTAAACCCTAGGTAATAAATTAATAAAATCCTTTATTTATAAGAATGGAGTTATAAGGTTAAGAATTTAAGGTAAATTAAAAAGGGTTACTATAATTAAATATAATAGAATTGTATGCATAGAATAAATGATTGAAATTGAGAAGTGCATTAAAAGTAATACAAATAGAAGAAACTTACATGACCTAAATAAATGGATAATTGGAAGTAATAAGTGAAAATAAATGAAACAAAACATTTAATGAGTAAATAAAATTAAAAGTTGTTAGAAATAAATGTAAATTATAAAAGGATAATTTATGTGGTATGGAAAATGAAAATAAAAGGTAAACTGTTATATGAATGAAAAAGATCAAACAGCTAATGTATGAAAAAAAAAATTATAATGAATTAATTGATTTGTTGGTTGAATTGTATTGTTTGATTTATGGTTGGTCGGGTAAGGAAATTTGAAGTAGTTGGATGAATAAATACTATTCCGTCTCATCTAAGACTGTTGAGTAAATGATGCACTGGATAGTTATTTTTCATTCCGTACTATTTTAACCTTTGAACCCGAGCAACTGTTTGATTGTTGATTATATGGTTGTTTATATTTGTTGGGTATGCTGTTTGTTGAAATGGATGGTTGTTGGATTGATTTGATTGTTAGTGATTGAAACCACTTAGAGATTATTTGAAAATGTTATCCAAACTTTATTTATTTACGTACATAAGGATATAATGATTATAAAACGGGTATATTTCATTTAAGGAAATTAATTTAGTAAATTATTGTTTATAAATTAATATTTGAAATAAGATGTACTGTTTTTTTTATTCTTTCTTTTCCCTTCTTTTTCCTTTTCGGGGACGAAAAGTTTTGAGTGGGGGAGAGTGTAACGACCCGTTAAATTCGATGATTTTAAATGTGATAATTTAATAGGATTTCTAATTTAATTTAGAATGAAATCCAAATGAATTAAGTAGAAAAAGGATTCTCACCTGGATATGGAATATAATATGAGAAATTTATGAAAATGTTAAATGGTTTTAATGCAATGAAAGATTTTAAACGGTAAATGGGAATAAATTAAGGAATCATATTAGTTCCAGTTAATAGATTATGACTTGAATGAGATTCCAAATTTAATAAAATCATTTAAATGTTATGATTTGATTTTATGGAATATGAGAAATACAAATGTAGGGATTTGATTAATATATATGTTATTTGTTCAAGGTATTGAATAAAATTGGGAATCCAATTTAAATTAATGATAATAACGTTGATATTAGTTAATAAATAAATTTCAATGCAATGCCCATAAATGAATGAAATGAAATGAATATATGGAAAATGTATACTAGGTTATTTATCAAATAGAAGGATAGAAAGTAAATATCGGATTTGATTGATGAATAAATATATATTTAATAGTAATGAAATGTAAAGTAAATGGCGATTGTATAAAACCAATGCAATAAGATTTTCTGATAGTGACTGAATGTAGACGTGTGAAATAGACTTAATGACTATAATTATTGTACTTTACTTATTTTATTAGTTGTCAATGTTAATCTGGAATCAAATTCAATTTATCCCCAAAATTACTGCAGTTAAAGTAGAATAAATTGGTAAATGGAGAATGTTGGATCCAAATAAGTTGTAACCAAGGAAAAATCCCATTTTTAATTAACTATGTGGGAAAAGAAATGAAACCAAAATGAAAATGTGAAAATATAAAATGTAATGAAATTCTAAGTAATAATGACTTTGTTAGTTAAGTGAAAACTGATTTAATATTAAGTTGTAACTGGATTAAAAAAATCAAATTTTATTTGGGATTGATTTGCAATCAATTGAATTTATTGCAATTAAATGGATTCAATATTTAAAATACTTATGTAAATATTATTTGGAAGAAATTGAAGTTATTTGGGTAATAAGTATTGTAATTGGCTAATTTAGATACGTTAAAGTGAAACGGAAATTATTAACGCAATAGTTTGATTGCAATATTTAATTCATCTAATTGATGATAAAGATTTGTTAGATTTATTTAATAGGAATTTTGGGGCATTTAATAGGTAATTGCTGATTTTGAATCGAATTAAAGGGATTACTGAAATCAAAATTTAGCAACTTTTAAACCATTGCAATTGATTTAGAATATAAAGAGTTGGCTATTTAATTGAGTTAAATTTTTTGAAATTGCGTTGTTGTAATTTAATGGGAAATAAAACGTTAAGGATAACCAGTATTCAAGATTTACCATCTATTTAGTATATTAATTGTAACTGATAATCAACTGCAATAAATAATAAATAATTACTACGGTAACGTTAATTGAAGTGATATTTGAAATTTAATATTTAGGAATTATGTAAATAGAAGTTCAGATGAAATTGTAAGTATTTACATATTGAAGTATGAATCCAATGATAAATTTTTCTATTTGACAATAATAATGGAAAGTAAATTTAATTAAAATTTTGGAAATTTTATTTTTAATTTGGTGAAATTAATGAAATTTAAGGATTTCTAAAATTCTAAATTCGACAAGTTAAATTTTTGTTTAAATTAGTATGGGTGATTGAAGAATTTATAATAATAAGAATCATCAATTATCGAAGTGGAATGGGAAATTTGATTTAATTGACTAAAATTTTTATTTATTTAATTAATATAAGAATAGCCATTTTTGTCACGGACTCGGATTTCGACGACACCAGTTTCATCGGATCCGTATCGGTGAATTATTGTAGGGTTTCAAGTTTCGTATCGATCGGACTTATCGTTTGATCGTACGGATGCGAAACGCCTTGAAATTGATTTAATTTAAAATCAATTTGAAATCAATTTGGAAATTTTGTTTTCATCATAACTTCTTCATATGATCAAATTTGGACGTGAAACTTTTTCCATCGCGTTCAGAATATTTTAAAATACCTATTTGGATATATGGGTTTAATAAATTTTGTTCCGGAGTCAGAACGGGCTTTTTGGGCCAAGTACCGTTTTGCACGTTCGTAATTTGTGTCCCCCCTAGCCTTCTTCTATTTGCCTATAAATATGTTGTGATAAACCCTAGCCTCCATCTTCTATCATTTGTCTGTACGTTCATTTTCTTCATCTCTTTCTCTTCCTCAATGGATGCATTCTAGATCCAATTTCAAATTCAAATCAAAGCCTAAAATTTAAACTCTTTAGAAAAATTACAAAAAAATATATGTCGAAGATCTCATCGATACAAATCTGCGTCAACTGTTCGTTTGTGGAGATGTTGCTCGAATCAGCGGGAAATCACGGTCAAAGGACCCAAATCGCGAAGCCTAACAATCGATTTAGGCGTTTTTGATTTAGGCCGCGATTTCTGAAATTGAAATATGGGTTTTGGAGAGAGAGTCTCGTGCTGGCGATTGGTGGTGGTCTCATGGCCTAACACTACCGGTGGTGGCCTAAATTTGCGTTTTAGGGTTAGGATTCTCGGGTTGAGCACGACGGCTGGCGGAGCTTGGGGCGATCGGACCGAGGGGAGGGGGTGCGCCTCGGTCTGGAGAGTTCGGCTATGGTGGTGGTTGAGCCCCTAGTGACCTACGGCGATGGATATTCTTGGTCAAAGGTAGGTTGCGTGGCGGCTGCGTGAGTGTTGAAGGAGGGAGAGATGCTCGTGTGCGTGTTCTGTAGGATGATGTGGCAGATTTTGATAGGTGATGTTATTTGATTTCTGTTTTATTTTATTTTAATTTCGAATCTTCTTTTACGAATAACTTTTACCTACGAACTCCGTTTCGCACGGAATTTTTTTTGTTAGGATCGTAATTAAATTCCGGATCCATTGACACTGGTTTGGACAGATTTGGAGACCGTCGAATTTTTGAGTTTAAATTGGATTTGAATTCAATTTAAATTCAAAAGGTGAGTGTTTTAACCCACTCACAACTTCTAAAAGTTTTACGTTTGTTAAATTTATTTTAGATATGAGTAGAAATTTATTTATGACTGTTTGGCATGTTTTATTCATCATATCTGTTAAATCGCATTTATTTAATATAACTGTTCATTAAATTTTATTACTCCATATAGATTGACGGTTATAGTTATTTATTTGCATATAAACTGTTAGTTTAATAGTTGTTAATTTTTATTTTGAATATAACTGCCAGTTATTACCTGTTATATATTATCAGATATATATTGATATTGATTTATTATTGGATGATGATTGTGATTTGGATGATGGATGATTTCGATGAATGGATGTTTTATTGTATATCATTAAACTGCAAGTTATCATGCATTTTTCATTTCATTCGGAATTGTGGTTTGAAATGATATACAACCGCAAAATTTTATTTTTAAATTGCGGATTGAAATGATAAATATCCGTATCACTTGACCATAGGATAGAAAATTTTATACAGGCACCGTGATCTATATATAAGATATTTTAAAGTGATTTCTATGGTTTGTATGGAATACGATTTATAATTTTTAATTTTGATATTTTCTTCTATATATATACATATGAAGTTAGAGATTTTGAATTTAAGCTGTGTATAAATCTCTTAAATAAAAATGGAAAAATTGAGAAAAAATGGAGTTTGATAATTATATCATACGTAATGTTTAAGTTGGAAATTTTAAGATATGATATTTATAACTGGACCTTTCCAAGATAATTAAAAATGAATATGTTAGTATAAATTAAATTGAAGAAAATATTTAATTGTTAGAAATTGGAGTTTTATTTATGGATTTTTATGTAAATATTCAAGACTAAATAATAGTACGTTTAATTTGCTGAAAGAAAAATTTCCAACTTTAGTTTTGAAATATTAATACTCCAAATGGATATATATATATATATATATATATATATATATATATATATAGAAATTGAAGTAGTTTTGGAACTTGAAAGTGATATTTAAATTTTGGTTTAGACTTTAAATAAAGAAACATATTTGTAAAGCCATGGAAATTATTTTTCTTTACAAAGTTACCTTAAAGTTAAACCATTTATTTTATATACCGTTGAATATCCAAACCATTCAAGTTTTAGAAGTTATGGTTTTAAAAGTATGAATTCCGAAATACGTGGCGACGTTTCCTGTAAGGTAAATACGTGGACCCAACTCCCGTGAGTTGGCATAAGGTGGCTAAAACAGGAGCGATTCTCGGGCCAATGAGGTCATTCCTCTGATCGAACGCACTCCTTCGATACTATACTCTGACTTTGGATTGTTTCGGTGGCCATTATTGATTTCTTTGATTTGGGGGTGTTAGTTCGAGGTAGGCGGTAGCTACGGCTATGCGTTACCATCAGCCCGGATAGCAATTGGTATATCTACCCTGCCATTGCCTAGTTGTGCCGTGTCACCTACCATACCAAGCCTTTACTACAAGTTTTGTTTTGTACTATACCTATGGAGTGCCCTCTGACGACGCCCAGTACGGGGGAGATTACGGTACTGTATAGACTATGGGAATATATTCTGTGTTAAGGGCTATATGGGTAACCCCTTAACGCTATTAAAAAGTAAGTTTATTTTACAATTAGACGCTATTATAATAGCGCAATATACTACATAGTAAATAGTTAACGGATCCTTAGGAGATGTAAATCCCGAGCATCTCTTGAGTTACTGCACTCATGTTTACTCCTGTTGATTTAACTCACATAAGATCTTTTAGTTCTGACTCGAGTGTTTTGTCTTTTCAATTCGCTCGGGTCAGTCCGAGCGTTTCAGGATTTGAGGATTTAGCTCTGGAGGATGAAGACGAAGATTTGTATTACTAGTATCTACTATATTATTCCACTACACCATTTAATTCCGCTGCGTTGATATTATTGGTATGTAAACTCTGATATTTAAATGTATAAAGAAGAATCGAATGTTTGTAAACAGTTTTATAAACTGCATATTTTATTATTATATTTTATCCTTCCGCTGTGAGATTCTATTTTGTTTTATTTCTTCTCTGTTTTCTTACTTACCCCATAACAATCCGCCCTTCCGTATGGTTTGAATTGGCACGTGTGCTGGTTTAAATCGTGCGAAAAGGCGGGACGTTACATAAATGAAATTTGGAAATTTAGAACTTAAGTCCGGGGTTTTTCTTTTGAATGATTTTGAAATATATTAATAATTTTGTTTATAAGTATTTTCTGATATAAATATTTAACATAATTCGGAAGAATCGTTTTAAAAAGATTTTTGAGAAAATAAGTTTTGTACTTTCCTCTCTGTCGCTGGGAAATAATTTCGGTGATGGCGGCCGCATCATCGACTTTCATTTTCGAGTTTCGAAGGGGAAAGGCCACTGTAGTAGTTCTACTGCAGATTCATTTTCGAAAAAGATATAAATTTTTAATTGTTTTAAATAAAATTAGAGGTATATAAGTTAGAAGAATATATTTATCTAATATTTCAAAATAATTTGAAATTTAACCCGGTATTTAATTCTTAAATTTCCATTAATTAATTGTTTAAATTATTTTAGTGAAATAAAAGGTAAGTGATTAATAAATTGAAACCTCTAATTTAGGTAAGAGATTTAATGCAAAGTTATAAAGGGAAATTTGAAATTTGTAACATATGAGATAAAGAGTAATATTGTTGAACATTAAATTTAATTAAAAGATGAGATAAAACTTGTATAAGTTCATTTGCATTTTCTTTAACATATATAACTTACCAAATATAAAAAGTTGAAATGTTTAATAAGAAATGTAGTAGAAATTTGTACAAGTAATAGTAGGTAATGAAGCATTCAATGAATTTGCTGTATTCAATAACTTAAGATATAATTGAAATTTTACCAAGTAAATATAAATAAAGGTAAGCATGATAGATAGATGATTATAAAACTTGAGGAATTAAAGTAAATAAATAAGGACATGCTATTATAAATGAATGAATAATTATAACAAAATATAAGGAACCAGCATGACCCGAGTTAATGGAATTGAATAATTGTAAGTAATAAGTAAAAATGAATGAGCAAACCTTTGATAAGTAAATGTGAATGAGAAAAAAATTACTATATAAACAAAAAGGGAAATCAAACAACTAAAGCATGAAATTTATAATAAGTTTGTTTGGTTGCTGGTTTGAATTGTTATTGTTTGATTTATGGTTGGTTGGGTAAGGAAATTTGAAGTTGTTGGATGAATAAATAATCTATTTTGTTCCATCTAAGACTGTTGAGTAAATGATGCACTTGATAGTTATTTTTCATTCCGTACAATTTCAAGCTTGAACCCAAACAACTATTTGATTGTGTGATTGTATGGTTGTTTTGTAATTGTATGTATGATGTTCGAGGAAATTGATGGTTGTTGTATTAATTTGGATGATTAGTGATTGGAACTACTTAGATATTTAAATTTTGGACTTAGAAATATTTTGAAATGTTCTCCAAACTCTAATAAATTTAAGTATAAAAAGATAATGTTGTAAATTTGTATATTTTAAGAAAAGTAACAGATATTGTAAATTTAATTGTTTATAAGGTAATGTTTTGAATAAAATATGTAGATTCTAAATCCTTCTTTTCCCTTCTTTTTCCTTTTCGGGGACGAAAAGTTTTGAGTGGGGGAGAGTGTAACGACCCGTAAATTTCGACGATTTAATTTATTTAATAGAATTTTGTAATAAAAATTTGTAGAAATAATAAAAGGTGATAAATATATATTGAACGCTAATTTAACAATGGTAATTTAAGCCTTTGTTTGTAATATGGATAAATTTTTCAATAAAAATTGGTGTAAGTATTGTACCTGAATATAATGGGAAGAAAATAAGTAAAGTTATGCAGTAATAAATAAATAAAAATATCGCAATAAATAGAAAACTAACATAACATTTATTTATATGAACGTTACTTATTGATTTGAGAGTAACGGAAGTGTGAACGTAGAATAAAATAAGCGTAGATTTATGTTAGGTAATTATTGAGAATATGGGGAATAAGTTGAAATAATATTAATTAAAAATTTATGCGTAAAACATGTTATGTAAGCTATATTGATTCCATTTAATAAATTGAGGATTAATATTATCGAAGAGGATTAAATATGGTCTCAATGTAAATTTAGATAAGTTTTGAAATAAAGACTAATTCCATTCAGAAGATGACAATGGGTGCAATATTTTGATTTGTAAGCAATAGTAATAGGTTACATGTTTAATTGGTTGATAGAATTTGAATTGAAATAAATGTTAATACACTAAATAAAGGTTGCATTAATATGATAAGTAATACAATGTCTAGAAGTTTAATACAGAGTGTGTTAAGACGTAGAAATGGAAATTAGGAAGCAGTTGGAATTAAATGAAATTTTAGGTGTATTTATGAGAAATTTACGTACAATTAAAGAGGCGAATGAAATCAATACCAACCAATTTTAGTGAATAACGGGATCTAAACCTAAATAAATAAATTCCTTGAAATTTAAGTTTTAATTTTTGATAAATTGGATTTCTACTTTAATATTGAAAATTTTGGGATTATTCAAAAATAAATTAATGTAGGAAGTTGTTAAAGGATTCTGAATTTACCAAGTGGTCCAAACTGACAAAATTTGCAAATAATTAAAGTTGGATTGTAAATCTGATTCAATTAACCTATTATTAATTTATTTGTTTGGAATATAAAAAGTAATGATAGGGTTAATTGAAGTTAAGGGTAGTTTAATTTGTATGTTATTTGGGATTAAGGCAAGATGGGTGGATATTAGGAGTTATATACTTAGATCATTCAATTTATTTGGATAACATTGTAATAAATGTAATTAAATGTACATTTACGTGAAATATAATACCATGCTTAATAGATTGCTAAGTTGTATATATTAAAGGGAATTTTATTAATTGTTTTAAAAAAACCTTAATTAATATGGTTGATAAATTTAATATAAGAAAAACCAATGAAATTCTTGGGAATAATGTAGGTTAATATGAGTTAGTAGTTAGGGTAGTGACTAAAATTGGTAATACATTGCAATTAATGTTAATAGTGTTGACATAAGCTAATAAATTTAAATGTTAATGCAATACCAATTTATGTATTTAAGGTGATTGCGAAATTGGAATTTGATAAATGCAGTAACTAACTCAGGGCAAATAGATTTTATGGAATCAATAAAAGATAGGTAAATTTAATGATTGGTTGGTGGTAATTTAAGCATAAATGGGAATAAATCGGGCAATAGTGAGAATTATTAATTATTACCCATCAATTTATTTAGAATCTAAATCAAATGCAACATTCGTTGTTATTTGTAGCTTATAGGTGGAAATAACGTAAACTTTATTCAGAATATGATAATTAGTTAGATTAAAAGAATGGAAGGCAGGATATATGGATTCATTTGGATTTAAAACATGATAATTTGAATTTATTGAATTTATTGGAAACTGAATAGAACATTTTTTGTGATTGAAATTAAAGTTGGAATTCGGAGATGTTTTAGGAATTCCCATCTATGGGATACCAATAGATAGGATAATTAAATGAAAGGTCAACTAAAGGATTTCTGCAAAGTTAATTTATAATTGAAGTTTTACGCTGAAGTTAATAATGTACCCAGCATTTAAGAAACATCTTAAATTGTCTAAATTTGAATAAACAATGAAGTAATAAATAATAATTATTAATAAAATCCAAAATTTGGTAACCCGTTTTCAAATTAATGATAATTAGTGTTGGTATAGGCTATTTATTTAAGTAACAGTGCGATGCCAAAAAACATGGATTGGAAGTAATGGCGAAATATAAATAAAATATTTTAGTTGGGAATTCAAATGTATATATACATAGAAATGTGGATTTTTATAGTATGAAAACTTAGTCAATTTACAATAGTTAAATCTATTGATAATGAATAAAAATCTAAGATAATTATTACGGTAATTTAGAAATTTAGTTGAAAATGGAAACTTATCTATGAATTTGGAATTTAATGAAATTGTGAATTTATATTGAAACTTATAAATGAAGCATCTAAATTTACATTTATAAATACGTTTAAAATTCAATGTAAATGTCTGAGGAAGAAATTAATTTATTTACTAATCCGTAACGTATCCGATTAATATAAAATATTCTGGTGGGCCAACAACAACCGTTTTGCGTGTTTATGATTCGTGCCCACCTATCCTATTTCACTTTGTCTATTTATAGGCTGTGTAAACCCTAGCCTCCATCTATCTTCATTTCTCTCTGTGTGTTCTTTTCTTCAACTTCTTCTCTTCCAATGGCTGCAAAATTTCTAGGTCCAATTACAGTCCAAAATAAAAATAAAAAAAAATATATTTCAAACTCCTCTAAAAATTCCAGAAAAATTATATGTCATAATTCTCGAAGAGCGTAATCTGTTGGCACTGTCCCTTTTTTTTGATTGGTGCTGTAGCGTGCTCGAATTTGAGAAGAAGGACGTGGCCTGTGACGTGGCATGGTGATGGGGTATATTTGTTTATTTTGTTTTATTTAATTTTTGTTTCAATCGAAGTTTTCAAATAACTTTCTCATACGTAGTCCGATTCACGCGAGATTTTTTTTGTTAGGATCGTAATTAAATTCCAGATCTGTTGACGCTGGTTTGGACCAATTCGAAGACCGTCAAATTTTTGAGTTTAAATTGAATTTAAATTCGATTTAAACTCAAAAGGTGAGTGTTTTAACTCACTCACAATTTCTAAAACTTCTTACGTGTGCTAAATTAATTTTAGATATGAGTAGAATTTTGTTTATGACTGTTTGGTATGTTTTATTCATTATCTCTGTTAAATTGCATTTATTTAATGTAACTGTTAATTTATTTTATTTATTGCATATAAATTTGACAGTTAGAATTTATTTATTTGCATATTAACTGCCAGTCATAGTTATGTTAAATTTTTATTTCATATCAACTGACAGTTAAATTTGAATTTATTTTTGCATATAAACTGCTAGTAACAGTTATTAAATTTATTATTGAATATAAACTGTTAGTTAATACCTGTTATTTATTACCTGCATAATTTATATGCTCTATATCGATGATTGTTTAAATTGGACGATGATTGCAAATAATGGTTGATGATTGATATTTGGATGAATGGATTCTATATTGTATATTGTATAAACTGCAAGTTATCATGCATTTCATTCATTCGGGATTGCGGTTTGAAATGATATACAACCGCATTTTTATTTTAAATTGCGGATTGAAATGATAAACATCCGTATCATTTGACCATAGGGTAGAAAATTTTATACAGGCACCGCGGTATATATATTAAATTATTATTTTTGAAATGTTTTTCTATGGTTTTTGCAAAGCTATATATATATATTTATGATTTATGGGTTTTTGATTTGGTTATTAATAAAGGTTATTTATATATAGTAATTTCCGGTTTTAAGCTTTGTATAAATTGTTCTGAAGTATAAAATAAAGTTTGATTTTTAAGATCAAATACGATTAAGCATTTATTTAAAATTTAAGTTCTGGAGTTTTATTGACAAAAATGAGGATAAGGTCGGAAGATGAATATTGAGTAAAATTTGGAATTAAATAAAAAGGTTATTAATTTTTAAAGGGTATGATTTTTATAACTTGATTTTTGTGTAGAGTGATTTAAATGAATATATCAAGTTTAATAAATTGAAAGATTATCCAGTTATGTGAAGTTAAAGGTTTTATTTAAATTATATTGAATTCATTAAGCAAACATTTCAAGTCTAAATAAGAAGTAATTGAATTTGATACATATGGATTTGTCAAATGAGTTGTTTTCTTGAAATTGTGAAATATTTAAAGCTTTGAAACATAAGAATTAAAAATGGTATTTGGAAGTTTAAATCGATATTTGGAATTGATTTTTGAAATGTAAAGAAGCTATTTGTTTTATAAAAGAAACTTAATATTTAACCATTTGAGAGATGGAAATTTGTTTCGAAGTTATGATTTTCAAGGTAGTATAATTTGGAAATATTATATTCCAGAGTTTTTATTTCTAAATATTTTACTTTGAAAACCCTATGAGTTTGGAAAGAATATATATTGGAAAATAAAATGACATTATGTTGGTTTGGGCCTAAATGATATCGTATTGGTTTGGGGTTTTAAAAATATAAACGATATCGTATTTATATGGGTTTAAAATGGATATTTTATTCTGGTTTTAAAGCATAATTATTTTAAATGACCGCGGTGATATAATAACGTTTGGTTGTTGAAGAGACCGGGATCGGAAGTTGTCATACTCTCTTCCAACTCCGAAAACCACTTTAACAACCGTGTACGTGGTGGAGATTCCAGAATGAAGTAGGTTGGTGGAGGCGTTTCCTGCAAGGTAAATACGTGGACCCGACTCCCGTGAGTTGGCATAAGGTGGCTAAAACAGGAGCGATTCTCGGGCCAATGAGGTCATTCCTCTGATCGGACACTCCTCTTCGATATTATACTTTGACTTTGGATTGATTCAGTGGCCACTTTTACTTTGATTTTTGAGGGAGTTTGTTCGAGGTGGGCGGTAGCTGCGGCTACGCATTTCCATCAGCCCGGATAGCAATTGGTATATCTACCCTGGCATTGCCTAGTTGTGCCGTGTCACCTACCCTAGAGTGCCTTATACGATTTTGGTTTTGTACCATACCTATGGAGTGCCCTCTGACGACGCCCAGTACAGGAGAGATTACGGTACAGTATAGACTATGGGAATATATAACCGTGTTAAGGTGGAAAATGTAAAGCCTTAACGCTATTTAAAAGTAAGTTTATTTTACAAATAGACACTATTATAATAGCGCAATATACTATATAGTAAATAGTTTAACGGATCCTTAGGAGATGTAAATCCTGAGCATCTCTTGAGTTACTGCACTCATATTTATTTCTGTTAATTTAACTTACATAAGATCTTTTAGTTCTGACTCGAGTGTTTTGTCTTTCAATTCGCTCGGGTCAGTCCGAGCGTTTCAGGATTTGAAGATTTAGCTCTGGAGGACGAAGACGAAGATGTATATTATTATTATTTATACTAGTACACTACACACTGTTCCGCTGCATTGTTATTGGTATGCGTAACTCTGATATGTATTATATAAATGTTTTGTAAACGGATTTATAAACTATATATTTTATTATTATATTTTATCCTTCCGCTGCGAGATTCTATTTTCTTTTATTTCTTTCTCATTTTTCTTATTTACCCCATAACAATCCGCCCTTCCGTATGGTTCGAATCGGCATGTGTGTCTGTTTAAATCGTGCGAAAAGGCGGGACGTTACACCAGTGGGAGCTACCCACGTAGCCTTGTTGCACCTCCCTTGTTTTAGCTATTCCCGGCTGATGAGGCTTGAGGCTACGATTACTTTTAGAGAACACATCTCTTAGAATGCTCATCGTCCACCTGACGATGTTCTGAAAGCATTCAATCCATACAAGTTCGTTCCGGGTCCGAACGAAACTAAAGGCGTTATCTCGTTACACTCATTTTTGGAATCACCCTCAGAGTTAACGACAATAACCCTTGCACTCTGAATCACCATCTCGAACCTATAAGTACTATTCCGTCAAACTCATTACGGAATCACCCACAGAGTTATACTGACGTATAGCCCTTACACTTCGAGTCTTCGCTTGCTCCACTTATATTCACGACCTAACGCTAATTGGAATCGATGTGGTTTTCGGATATCCAAACATGGAAACCCGATCCCGGTCTCATCGAAATCCAAAGCGTGTCTTTTAAGGCCAAGTTGTTTTAAAGGTTTAAAACAGTTCAATTATCTATATACACAGGTAGGTAAATCATAGATTCACAATAGGTAATCAACATTATCATCATATCAGACAAACCATATTATCATTATCAAAAGATAATCCAAATCATTATCACAATGCAACAATGCTGTAACAACCCGCATATTTATCGATTATATATTTAAATATTTTATTTAAATATTTCACCGTTCATCGGATTTTGGTCCGAAAAGCTACTTTGTGCAAACAGTCGAATTGGGACTCGAGACCACCCCCATTGAGTTCAAAATGACGTTTGCGACCTTTTTGAGTATAAGCTTCGATATGTTTGGAGAAAGTTGAATTTTGCTACTTTTCACTTAGGGTTTTGGTTTGGGCTGAGCCCACTTATGTATTCAGTTCCAACCCTCTCCTCTTCATTCACTTCTTTTCTATTTTCCTAATACTCAAGCTTTTATGTTAATGGAGAGTGGAAGAGGAAATTAAAACTCCGAGCCCTAGTTTTCTCTTGCAAATCAACTCTAGCTCCAAACTAATAGAAGAACCCATTGGTAAGCATCTCCTTCATCTTCTCCAACTCTTTCTCCATTCAATTTCAGAAAATTTCTAAACCTAATTTAGGAAATGTTTCTCTTTTAAGCTTAGATTCAAGCTTCTTGTGTTTGAGATTGAAGTGTGGTTGATCTTCCTTCGTCTTCAAGCTTCTCATTCATTGTTTTGGATTCAAAGGTGAGATTTTTAATCTCACATCTATGCTTATAATTCTCTTCTATTGTTAGGTATGAATTCCTAACACTTATTCATGTGCATTTGATTTTGATTTGGATTGCTTTTGTGAATATTCCAATTTTTAGTGTTTTGAGTTCAATTCGTTAAAAATCCTAACTTTGATGTTTGAACATGTTTTTGGTGATGCATCGAGGAGCATATAGGGCTGGGTAGTCGATTGGCATAAACCCTTAGCGCCGTTGCTCGTGCGATTGCAATTTGATCGAGAGTTGCACCTCCTTTGAAATAGGGTAAGAAGTGCAAGTATACAGGTTCGGCCGACCGAGCCCCCTGGGCCGGTCGACCGACCTGTAGTCCAGACACTTCCTGCCTCTGTTTGGAAGTGCTGGTTACTGGCTTCGGCCGACCGAGCCCCCCGGGCCGGTCGACCGACCTGGTGCCTCGAGCACTTCCAACCTCTGGTTCGGCCGACCGACTCAGGGAGTCCGGTCGACCGACCTGCTACTACTTGCCAGATTAGCCTATATTGCTAATTCGTCTGAATTTCCAACTTTAATCGATTCGTGTTGTCTCCCTTTTGTTGTTGTCATTTATTATCGACTTTGATGACTTATTTTCTTTGGGAATTCTTGGAATATCCATTTCGATGGATTCGGTATCGATTTCATTGGATTTTATTCACGTTTTCGAATGTGAATCTTAGTGATTGATTGTTCCTACAATCTTCTTTGTGATTTGTCACTTTAAAAATATAAAGATTTTCTATACTAGTAGTAAATATCAAAACTCTTTCTTCAAAGGATTTCAACACTATTTTATTACAAAGCTCGTTTTCTCAAACCGTTTTCCAATCTATTAGTATATACAAGCCTTTACCTCACTCGTATGAGAAATCTAATTAAACGACTTAGTAAAACGAGTGGTATGAAACGCTTGCGTTTACTTCGTCGGTTAATTCTTGGACTTGTTCGATTGAATCTCTTGTGACAATTTTCTAGTGGAGATCTACAATTTGTTCGTAAATATTTAAGTTAAGCTAGTGGTTATGGGACATGAAGCTAAGCTCATATATTTACTAGCTTACTGTAATCCACACTTCTCTTTGATCATGACGATCATTTTATGGTTTAGACTAGCATTGTGCGATGTCTCTTTGTCCACGTGGAGGACTGTACGTCGTTTTTATTGAGCTTCGGCTCACCAGGAGGAGCTTCGGCTCAAAGTCCGCAATGGGGGACTATACCCTGTCACGAGGAGCTTCGGCTCACCAGGAGGAGCTTCGGCTCAAAGTCCGCAATGGGGGACTATACCCTGTCACGAGGAGCTTCGGCTCACCAGGAGGAGCTTCGGCTCAAAGTCCGCAATGGGGGACTATACCCTGTCACGAGGAGCTTCGGCTCACCAGGAGGAGCTTCGGCTCAAAGTCCGCAATGGGGGACTATACCCTGTCAGGAGGAGCTCTGGCTCATTTTTATGGATTGGCCATCCTTTTTCTTGTGATTTCTGGATTTCGTGTGTTGATTTCTGCAATTTATGTTTCACCAACTTTTACGATGGACATTGATATATGTCATTTATTGTGGCTTGTGAATGAAATTAGGAGTATGACATTCCTTTTTATCTTGAGTAGATTATTGTGATATTGATTAATCTTTTGTTGATTTTCAATTACTTATTTATCACAGCTTGGCATTGTGATTATTATATGTTTATGTCATATCTCTTATTATATATCACTTCATCTGATATTTATAGCTAGACTGATCCATTTATTATTTTCTTCTTAAATAATACTCGGATCAGACTGAGATTTTACAGGTGCTTCCTCATGGCTTCCTATCTGGAACCATCTTCTGACTTTTGGCTAACTACTCTAGTTTGGTAGTTTTTGTTGTATACATTTGAGATACAGACTCCTTGATGTATACTTATTCTTTTGTCTAGCACTTGTATCTATTCTTTTTGATATTGTGGATCTTGTTTGACCACTACTCTGATGTACACTTTCATGTGTTATATTCATATCTATTTCTGCCTTTGTGATATGAATTGTCTGTGACTGATTTATGTTATGTTTACTTCTATATTTGTTTCCGAAGATATTATAGCCACTGTGTAGTAGCTTTGAGTTTGTGTCGGCATGTCGGATTTCCACTTGAAAAGAATTGCATGCAATACTATCTGACATATCGATGCTCGCACAAAGCAATTACACAGATGGTCGCTCCTCAACAGCCTTATTCTCCGTGCTAGTTGACAGCATTCACCGTAATGTTCTTGGCTAGCGTGGGTATAGAGGTGGGGCGTCACAAATGCATCCATATCACCCAACATTATTTATCTCATATCTGAGATTCAAACCATCCAAGCAACCAATAACATCCATCCATATAAGCAATAATCTATAATCACCATTTATAATTAATTTAAAATTAATTAAATTAACTACATCATTCTCTAATTAATTTAAAGTGAATTAAATTAATTAATTCATCAATAAAAATCTTGCTTACATAACCTTTAATTAATTACAAATTAATTAATTAATCATCTTACAATTAATCACCTTAATTAATCACCTTTGATTAATTATTCCTTAATTACATTTATGTAATTATCCTTTAATTAATTTTACAATTAATTATACTTAACCAAATACGGTAATTAACCTCTAATTACTTCACAAATTAATTACTATAATTAATTATATTAATCCTTAATTAATTATATTAATCCTTAATTAATTATATTAATTAATTACCCTTAATCACTTATTATTAACTAATTAATCTTAATTAATCAATCTTAATTACATCATTAATTATATTAATTAATGATCCCTAATTATATTTAAATTAATTACCTTATTAAGTAATTAATCTTAATTTAAACCATAATTGTTAATCACCCTTGATTAACCTCATTTATTAATTATTTACCATTAATTACTTTACTAAATAAATTAATTGTTCATTAATTAATTATCTCAAATTAATCCCTTGATTAATTCACAAAGTAATTATACTTAAATTACTTCAATTATCAAATCACCTTCAATTAATTACATATAGTAATTACCTAATTACCCATTTATTACTTCTCTAAGAAATTACTCTTTATTTAATTACATTAAGTAATTATACTTCATAAATCATTCATTAATTACTCTAAGTTAATTATTGTAATTAATTTCCTTAATTACTTCCACAGGTAATTATACTTAAACACAAATGATTATCTTTAAATTAATTAATCTAATTAATTATTAAAATTAATCACATTAATTAATTATTAAATAATCCTTAGTTAATGACCTTCAATTAACTATTAAATAATTCATTAATTATTTTCTAAAATAATTAATTATTTTTATCATTATTAATTACAAATTAATTAATCAATAATTATGCATTAATTAATCTCAAATTAATTAAATAGTTAAGTGTTAACTAAAACTTAATTATTCCATTATTTCTTGATTTATTAAGTATTTATCATTTATTAAAATCAAATTCTTATTTAATTAATGAATCTTAAATTACAAGTTAATAATTAATCTTAAACCTTTAAGATTAAACCTTTAATTACCTTAAGTAATTATTCATTCATTAATTCATCAAATAAATTAATTACTCATTTAATTATCCTAATAATTAAATGTATAATAAATCAATAAACTATAATTTAATTTCAACAAGTTTTAAAATCAATTTAAAACTTTTACATCATATGATAAATAATACCTTTCTTATGAAAGAGATTTACAAGAGTTAAGCAAATTTCTTTTTAACTTCAAAACATTTAAATTTTATATTATCATTCAAATTTGTTTTAAACACTTAGATTTATAAAAGCTTAAATTTATTTTAAACCAAGGATTCAAATTCAGATTTGAATCAAATTTAAACATTGTTTTAAAACATTCCTTTATATTTCAAATTCCATTTTAAATTCAAATTCTTAAAAAAACATTTTTAGACAAATAAAACCCTTTTAAAATTATTTTAAAAAAATTTGAATTTAAAACTTATTTCCGGTTATGATTCAAATTAAATCTTGAATCTATAATTTAAAATTAGATTTAAAACTTAATTTAAATCTTTGCTTTATACTTTTAAATTTAAGTTTAAATTTGGGAAATAGGTCAAGTTTCAAACTTGAACAAACTAACTCGAGCTACCCATAATTCACTCGAGTAAGATACTAAATAATCTCGAGTAAAACTCGAGTAACTTTTCATTCTGAAAACCCTTAAATTAAATGTTACAGACAGGTTTTTCACATCCCTGTAACCCAGTATACCCAAGCCCAATACATTCCTGACTTCGAGTCCTATATTCCCTAGCTTCGAGTAAAATAAACTACAACTTCGAGCAATCCAAGATTCAACCCGACATATATACTTTTACCCCTTCTTCCCGAAAACAATCAACTGATACACCAAGATCGACGTGCACCTGCACCGTCACGCCGTCCACTCCGACTCCTTCGCGACCATCCACGCAAGTCATTAATCATCCCTCATTTCGTTTTCGTCCCTCAAATCGATTGCACAAACCCAATCTCAAAAATGAGCCTCGAGCTCGAAAACTGGAACATTGGTCGTACCTGAAAATCACTTCAACCACCAAATTCTGACCACCAAAAAAGCTTCGCCTCAGTCCACGACTTCCTCCCTACATCACCAATCTCCCACGCAAATCTGGAAACACTCGATCACCTATAGGGGTTACGGTGATCATTCCTTTCCAGGTGAACAAAACTAGGGTTATAAATATTCAATTCAAAATTATCACTGCCCAAAGCTTTAATTCCTAATCCAATATTTTTCCCTACAACCTAGATCATCACTCCATCATCAGGATAAACCATGGCCACCCAAACTCTCTTGTTCGACAGAATCACCCCTAAATGTGATTTCTGGTTAAACCAGAAATGCTCTACCAATATCAAACTAAAATTTCTGATTTCAGTTTTAAAATTCAAGTATTAGTTTAAGTAGTTGATTTATACTCTTGAATTAATAAAACTGGATGGTCAAATTTCTATTTACAAAAAAAAAGTTATTCTGTTATATTTTGACTTACAGAGTAAATTACAGATATATTCTTCTTCAAACAAATTTGAGTTTATATATTAAATAAAATTTAAACTTTAACCTATATTACATACCATATTTTGATTTAATCCTTAATCTTGACACATATTAAATCAAATAAATGGATATTTTTAAGCAATTCATAAGTCTGAAACTTAACGCGGATCAATGAATTTACAGTAACATGCACATCTACATTAACGTTCAGTAATTAAACTAAAAAAAACATACACACATACTTATTTCAAAGTAGAATAAGCAACTAAATTTGTACTTAAATTTATTAAAAATAAAAATGTCACTCACTTGAAATTATGAGCAGAGCAAACTATTTCAGGAAAATGCTTGAAATTGAATGGTGCTTCTTTTTTTTTTATCTCTGATTTTAATTGTATGTTCCCAGATGAAAGCTTGTTTTACAGCTACATGTTTTCTAGATGAATTGCAGGCCTCCAGAAAAATACATGCAGGACTTTGATGTTTTCAGAAGAAATTTCAGATGCATGCTTTCAGAAAATAAAATGCATGCAGGCTTGGTTGACATTGCAGTTGCATGTAGGATTGGGAATGTTGCAAATTGATTTTCCAGGTATTGAATTTGAAGAGCTACAGGTAAAACTTGATTTTCTTTATGAATTTCGGGTTTGGAATGATTTCAGATAGCTTTGGTTTATTTTGGTTAGAGGGACAAATATTGGTTTTAGATTTTATTTGAGGGGATTTGCAGATTTGGCTTTGGACAGAATTTGTTTTGATCAAAATTTCTGTTTTGGAGAAAGATACATATTTTTAATTTAAACAGAAAACAGGTTTGAGGAGATTTCATTTCAGGTTTTGGTTTAGAGGAAGATTATAGGTTTTTTTTTTCAAATTTGTTTTGTAGGAGAAATTTACAGTTTTTTTTATTTGAATAGAAATTTCTGTTTTGTGGAAGATGAATTCAGATTTTTAGATCTGAAAACTTTCTCAAATTTTTGAAGAGAACAAGATGAGGAGAAATGTTTACATAAACAAAATTTTAATTTAATTAAAATATAAGAAAAAGATAATTAAAGAATACACTTGCTCTAACCTTAAGACTTGTCACTTAGTTTAATTAATGGCTTACACATGTCTTTAGGGTGTTTTAAGAAATTCACACATGTATTAAGAATATTTTAGTTTTGATTTAAATTGTTTGTAAATACTTTAGAACCTTAATTTAATATTCTTATGTATATAAATGAGTTTCTTATATTTTTAATTTATTAAAAAGAAATGAAGCAAACAAATTATGAATATAAGCTTATTCAAATATTTCTATGTATTTATTCTTTTAAATTTTCAAACATTCAATTCAAAATCAAATTAAATTATAAAACTCCAATTGAAAGATCAAGTTATACATTCGCATATATAACTTTTATTAAAATTAAAAATAACAAATCCTATTTCTAACAAAATTTATTTATGTTTATAAAAACTAAGTATTATCATTTTTATTTAAAAATAACAAATTAAACAATATTAAATAATTTATAAATGAGATTATAAATTTCCTTTATCACTCAATATATTGAAATCATAAGTAAATTGTATTTTAAATTCTTATATAAAATTTTCAAGCAAGATTTTAAAAAGAAAATAAAACAAAGCTTTGATGTTAATCTAATTTAAATTCATATTTAAGTTAAATAAAATATAAATCTAAACAAATAAGATTTTCCCTTAACATAAACCATATAATTATTTATTAATTTTCTTTGAAAAGTTACATGTTAAATTTAAATCAAAATTTCCAATTTACCAAATATAAGTTAAGATTAGATAATTGATTCATTTATTGATTTCCAAATCAAAGTTTATCTATTTACAATATATACAAATATATATATTATAAACAGAAAACAATTAATTAGCTTTAAAATGATAAAATCTACCAATTTAAATATTTATTAAAAGATGATTATTAGATCAATTCAAAATTTTATTATCAAAAGTATCAAATCAAATTAAATTTATAACACAGATTATTAAATTTATATTGCCCAATTTCCGGGATATCACATTTTTTGTCTTCTAAGTTAAATGGTGCTAAGATGATTTTGCAAAACTCTCTCTCTCTCTTATAAGAAAATATAAAAATAAAAAATAATAACATCCAAGTATTCACTCTCATTTAAAAGTCCTTACGGTTAGGCATGGGTGAATTATTTGGAATCTTTGATTATGTGCTTTCATATTCATTTAAAAGTCCTCACGGTTATGCATGTATGGAACACACGTAAAAAAAAAAACTAAATAAAAACCACCTACGGTCGATAGGTGTATGCACGAAAGTGTGTGCACTCGTCATGCCCTATACTCCTCTCACATAAGCCCGAAAGGCAGTGTATGGGTGGTATATCTAGCCTTAGTTTATCTGAGTTAGGTGTGTAACTTTTCTTGCAAATAATGAGAGAGCAAGCAATTGAAATCCTAGCGCTATTTTTACTTATTTGATTTGATTTGTTATTGAAAAGAAATGAAAATACCACTTTGATAATCAACTAAGGATCCATTTCATACTTGCACTGTGTTATTAACCAAAACAACGAGTTAAACTATCATCTATTTGTTATGATAACTTTGATTTTATTGAAAATTTTGACGAGTAAATAAATAAAAAATTTCAAGATAATAACCAATACCTATATTTAACTTATTTGTGTCAATTCGAAAATAAATCCTTCATTTGTACGCATTCATCTCTTTGTAAATGAATCTTGCATTTTGTAAATATTTTCATCCTGCAATTGGATTTTGTGGGTAGTATCCGCTGAAAACCCTGACGAGACAACACTCGTCCTACAAGGGACACCCAGAGGTTTAACGGCTTATTGCATATGCTCAATGCAATCGTGCTCCCTACGAAAATGGATTTATCTTAGTTTTTCATTATTCGAGGACGAATAAAAAGATAAGCGTGGGGGTATTTGATGTGCGTGTAAATGTGCATATTTTTACCAGTATATTGAATCTATTTAAATTAAATAAATGATCATATTGGGTATTTTAACTTATTTTAACCAAAATCCATATTAATTCCAAATTGTCATATACATGTCTTCGTATACTGGCAAAACAGTCATTTGTGTGCATATATTTCTTTGAGAAAAATTAATTGAATTTTTTTATATATTTTTGTAGGATTTGATCTCAAATAGGAGTGGTCTCATGAAGGAATATGCATGCATATGAAGATACAAAAGAATGAAGATGGAAATAATTCATAGTGGAGATCATGGAGGACCCCACCTACCCACATGCCTTAATGAACAAATTAGAGGCTAATGCACATGATTATGGAATTTATGGCTTCATGTACACTTAAATGATGATTAGTAGAAGCTAATGATTACTTGGCATCCACACTTTCTCAAGGGTAGTTTGGTCATTTCCCAATTTATGGATTAGGGTTTCATGCTTGTATAAATAACCCCTTATGTTTCATGTAACCTCTCTCTTACTTAGTCTCTCTTTAGTTAGTTTTAGGCTCAAAATAAAACCAAGCTCTCTTCTTTCTTTTTATGGCTACTTAGCCATTTCTCTTTGATGTGATTTTTTTATGCAACTTCAATACATGTTTTTTCCTTTTCACGCTTATTTACTTTCAAGTTGTAGTGTAGATTTATTTTTCATGCAAGTAGAATAGTTCTCTTTTCCATTAGCTTTCACTTCCTTTCCTTTTTACTTTCATGTTGTTAGCTGCATTTGTTAGTCAAACGACAAATATGAGAGGCCAAACATCTTTAATTTAGGGGTAATGAAGCTCTCTAATTGTGCAGCTTCAACTATTTGTTAATTCATGCTCTCTTTATGCGCTTAATGATGGTGATGGAAATGGTTTAATTGTTGTTTTTGCTTTGAATTTGATAGCCTATATTGTTGACACCAAATAGGCTATGCTTAAACAATCACTAACACAAATGCCTCTTCATCAAAGTATGATTATGGCATAAGAAAGTGATTTGAAATTCAAATTTGATGGTCTATATTTATAATCAATAATTAATAGGCCATACTTAAAATAGATTTCATTTTCATTTTCTTTGTCAAGTTTCATGAAGTTAGTAAGTGGTTTAAGGGATGTGTTATAGTATGATGGCTTATTTTGGTTAATTAATTGCACAAATAAGCCATACTTATGATAAACACATCAATTAAAGCACTAATGACCATAAAAGAGAGACCATGATTTCATATGTGTTGAACTACATGATCTAGAGAGTGGATTTATTCCTAAATTGTCACTTAACTCTTATATTTGCATTTCTTTTCTTTTAGTTAGTTAGCTAATTTTCTAATTCTCTAGCTTAACTTTCACTCGACTTTGGTATAACTTATTTGAATAAAATTTTTAAAATCATCAATTCCCTGCGGATCGACTCGTATTCGCCACGTACTATGATAGTATGCCGTGCACTTGCGGTTATTTTTATTTCTAAATTTATCGACGGTTTTCTAATCCGATAGAAATTTCGCCGTTAAACACCCATATCAGAGATAAACAAATCAAGACATTCAATAACATTCGGCCATCCATGAGGAAAGATTTATTAATCACATCTATAATTAATTTAAAATGAATTAAATTAATTACTTCATCTCTAATTAATTTAAAATAAAATAAATTAGTTACTTCCATTATTATAAATCCTGCTTACTTAGTCATTAATTAATTACAAACCAATTAATTAATCATAATCTTAATTAATCACCCTTGATTAATTATCCTTTAATTACATTAGTTAATTAACCCTTAATTACTGCCATTAATTACATTAATTAATGATCCTTAATTAATTACTTCCATTAATTAATTAACTATAATTAATTACATTGATCCTTAATTAATTACATTGATCCTTAATTAATTACATTAATTAATTAAATATTAATTGATCACTTTCATTAATCAACCTTAGTTAATCATAAACAGTAATTAACATCATGTAATTGCTTACCATAATTAATTAACTCCTTAATTAATTATATTAATCCTCTAATTAATTACATTAAGTAATTAATCCTTAATTACTTCAACTAAGTAATTATCCTTTAATTACTTCCCATTAAGAAATTTCCCTTTAAATTAATCACATCCCAGTAATTATACATTAATTACTTACCCTAAGTAATTACACTATTTAATCTCATTAAGTATTCATACTTAATCAATCATCACGATTATCTTTAATTAATCAACCAATTAATTAATCACATTCATTTGATTAATTACAATTGGGTAATTCGTTCCTTAATTATACCTTTAAATAAATTAATTAATCTTTAATTACAGATTAATTAATTTTTAATTATTAATTAATAAACCTTAATTATCATTTAATAAAACTTAACAACAAATTAATTAATCCTTAATTAATCAGTTAATCAATCCTTAACTACAATTAATTAACCCTAAATAACAGTTAATTAATACTTAATTAACTTTAATTATAGATTAATAATTTCTTAATTATTAATTAATAAAGCATCATTATTAACTAATAAAACTTAATTACAAATTAAGTACTTTTTAATTACAAGTTAATTAGTTTCTAATTACTAATTAATCAACCTTAGTTACTTAACTAATAAATCTTTAATCATTAATTAACAATATCTAATTATCTAATTAATTATACTTAATTATAAATTAATTAACTTCCAAATAATTAACTGATAACCCTTCATTATTAAATAAATTAGTTAAATCAATTAGTTACTCTTAATTAATTTCTTAATTAATTCTTAATCATTATTAATTAAATTAATTACTTATACTTAATTTCCTTTAATTAACTTTATTAATTTCTACCCATTAAAACCTTAATTATCTTAAGATAAAACATTACCTTAACTAATGACTTAATTATCATTAAAAACATTTTATCTTAATAATTAATTTTACTTAACTAAATCAATAATTAAGTTTTTAAAATAATTAACCATTTAACTTGATAAATTAAGGTTAACAAAGCTTCCTTAAAATATTATCAACTAATAGTTTTTTAAAACAAGTTTAAAATTTGAATTTAAAACTTGCTTTTACAAATACCTTTACAATTTTAATTCTAACTCAACTTTTGAATTAACTTAAAACATTACTTAATAGAATTTAAGTTAAACAAATTTTCTAACCTCTTAACAATTTGTTAGAGAAAATATTTATTTTATATAAAGTAAATTTATATAAGAAGGTTTAAATTAAATGAAAGTTTAAATTTCAAAACTTAGATTTTAATTTTTTTTTAAAAACTACTCGACAATGCATCGGGTCAATCCCGAAATCCACTCAGGTCTAACCAGAGTTCTCTTTTCATTTCAAATTTAGTTTTTGGTTTTAAATTTAAATTTAGATTTTAAAAACTTGGTACCAAATCCCTCTGGAACTACTCGAGTTCCCACTCGAGTCATTCCCTCCAAAACCCGATCTCCCTTTCGAGTCATAACCCAAACCAAAACCAAAACCCAAAATCAACTGACACAACCTCCCCTGTTCACATGTACCAGCGTCGGAATCGCTCTTTACCTCCGATGAACCCTCCTACATATCAAACATCAATGCAGCAACCATCCCTAATCATCAAATCCCAAAACAAGCCTCGATCCAAAATCGAGTAGTCCAGTTAAAACTAGAACCAAACCCCATGGCCAAGACCACCTCGAATTCGCGCCTCTGACTATCAGACGACATGAAACCACGGCCACTCCATCTCCGATCATCCACGAACCCATCCCCAAAATCCCATTGAACTCGATGCCCCAGAGAAGTAGTAGTGATCCCATTTCCCATTTCGACCAAATTAGGTTTAGAACCTAAATAAACTCGTCGCCGTCACCACGACCATCAGACACCCCACCATCCATTTTTCTTGAGCACCCCTACACTCTGTTCTCCTCTAGTCGAAGCCACGATCAGCAAAGATGCTCCGGCCACTTGAACTTGCCCAAAAACCCAATTCCTGACATTTTCAGAATGCACACTCGTTCTAATACTAAAAATCTTGATTTTCATCTTAAAAATCATATTTTCCCAGACCGATTCCAGTTATATACTTGAATCGGAGAATTATAACAATTGATTTTTAACATATTTATAATTTTTTAATGTAAATCTTGATTTCCAGATACTATATATATAAACATGTTTAAACTATTTTTAGGTCTAAGTTCAAGTATAAACAAACTTAATTTGATTAAAAACTACGGCCTAACAGAGATCAGAGAAGGAGAAATTGGAATTTGAACTAAATTTAACTCTGTAATATGAAACATACAAGAAAATAAATTCAATCAGACATGCACATGAATACATTCATATATACAGATTTTATACTTATTTATACACATGCACGACATCATCATCACAAAGATTTCACAAGCAACAACCATTAACTTATTTAAAGTTTTAATAAAAATGTTTACTCACCATTTGTAAATGCAGAGAGTGGAAAAACTGGAAACCTGAAACTTTGCAACAGTTTTGGATTCCTGAAGCTTGTATTGCTTTTCTAGAAACTTTGATTACTTAGATATTGTTGATATATAAAACTGAAAAGCTTGATGCTCTTAAGTTAGTTGTTTTTGAGAAGGTTTAAGTTTGAATAGAGCTAAAATCTTGGTTACAGGCTTGAAAAGATTACAGGTCTGGCCATTGATTCTTGAAAAATGATTTTAGGTTTTAGTTTGGTTTGAGGAATGTTTTCTGGTTTGCATTTGTTTTTGATTTGAGAAGAGTTTATAGGTTTGGTTTTTAGATTTTGAGTTTGAGAATATTACAGGCTTTGAGAAAAATGATTACATGGTATTTGAACATGAGTTTGAGTTTTTGAAAATAATTACAGGTTCTTGATTTTGTTTTGAGAACGGTTTCAGAATTGAAAATGTTTGCATGGTGATCTGAGTTTTGATAATCGGTTTAAGGCTACTCTTTGTATTTGAAAAGAGAAAATGGAAAAAAAATGAAGAAGAAGATAGGAGTTTAAATAGAGTTTATTTTGATTTACAAAAATTTAAAGAAAATGAAACAAATTATGGTACTTGTCTATTACCATTGTTTATTTGTTAACACATGTTACTTAAGAGGTTTATGACTTAACACTTGTAATAACTTATTTTTATTATTATTTTAAAATGATTTCTAAAAGCTTTTATATTAATTTCTTAATTAATAAGTATGTTTCTTAATTTATAAATGCTTTTCTAATTTTAAATAAATAAACTTTTTAAAAGAAAATAAAATAAATCCAATCATATTTTAAATAAAATTATATATAGTATATCTAATCCATTTTTAAATGTAAATATAAAACTTTTATATTTATTTACTATTAAATAAATACTTTCTAAATTTATGTAATAAATTTCCTTTAAAGAAAATAATATAAAACCATCTTATTTTAAATAAAAACCTTTTATATATATTTTTATATTCAAAATATTTTAAAAATAATTATTTTTAAAAATTCAAATTTTAAATCCAGATTCAAATTCAAATTTAAAATCCAATTTAAAATCAATTCAAATAAATATAGATATCAATTTTTAAACAAACACATTATTGATTGTAAATAATTATCCTATTTAAAATCAATTTAAATACACATATATATACACATTTAAACAATGCTTATTGAATTTGAAAATAATAAATCTATTTAAAAATCAAATTTATAAAATAACATAAATTAAATTTGTAAATTATTATTCCATTTAAAAATCTATTTATAACTATACTTAAAAACAACTCATTATTAAATTGTTTGAAAATAACACTTTGCCAATTTTAATTAATTTATAAGAGAGATTATCACATTTTAAATTCCTTTAAATTCCAGGATATCACAGTGGTGTTGACTGGATTTGGATTGTACAGACCTATGTATTGGTATTAGAATTTGCAAACCTATATTTATATTTATTTATATGCTATAAGGTATTGATTTGACCATTTGCTATGAAAATTTGAAAGTTATTAGTAAGTTTAGTTTTTATCTTATGCTCTCTCTATGTATCATATGTATTATCTTCCAACTACTCACCATTTTGAACTTTATTATGTGGCTACGAGGTTCTGAAATAGCGGGTTGTCACAATTCATTTCAAAGCATATGTTATATGATTAGGGACGTATTCAGAGAGTGTACTTTTATATTTTATAAAATATATAATATATAGGAGCTAAATTTAATATATACACACACACACACACACACACACACACACACCGTAGCCTATTCTAGTCTCTGATTATTTAGTTATCTATTAAGGAGTTGCTAATGAACCTCACTTAAAAATAACTAAAGCATGAATAATTCAAAGGAAACTCAAACGGTGACCAATGCTTGTGTGGTAAATATCAGAGTGGGTGCTAGTACCAGAGTGGATGTCCTTGAAATTCTAGGTATGAACAAACCCATTTGGTACCGTAGATATCTCTAAGCAACTGCTTAGACTAGTACCACTACCACTTCCATCGAAATAATTGCTATAGCTGAAGCTACATTTGCTATTCCACCAACTAATGTTGACTTCCTAAAGCTTTGCAAAGATTTTGCTAACTTAGGTGGAAATTCATACAATGGGAGGAAATCATATGCAGCAACTAAGACGTAGCTATCTAATTGTGAGAAGACATTCAGGTTATTGGGGATGAGTGACATGACTAAGAGGGGGGTGGTAGTTTATCTACAGAAAGGGGTAGCAAATTGGTGGGAAATTGTTATAGCCAAGATGGAGGTAAATACTATTACTTAGAGATATTCAAAAGGAAATTCGTGATAAAATTCTTTTCTAGAGCTGAGAAGGGAATGTTGTTGGAGGAATTTATTCATCTCAAATAAGGAGACATGACAATAAAAGACTATCTGAACAAATTTAACAAGTTAGCAAAATTCGATTTCAAATTATTTGATGCCCAAGAGAAAGGCTAAAACATTTGCTAAAGGATTGAATTCCTTAGAGAAGGAGTCGGTGTTGAATCTAATACCATTGGGGTGAATTTTGAGAAATTGGTTGAAGGTGCCTTGTGGAATGCTATGAGTGCAAATATGAATAAGGAGCAAGTATCTAGTGGAGACCAGTATAAGCATAAGAATGAAGGATTGCATAGTGGATAGAACAAGAAATAGGTTATTGTGAGTAGGAGGTGTAACAAAATAGGTCATATAGCCAAGAACTATAGGGTAAACCTTCAAAAAGGAACGAAGTGTCATTACTATGGAAAGATGGGACATTTGACAAGGGATTGTAGGTCGAAATCATCTGGACAACAGGAAAGTCGAGACAATAGGAAAAGTTGGAAGGGAAATAAGTGCTATAATTGTGACCAAATGGGGGCATTATAAGTGGGATTGTCTAGCATTGCAGAAGGAGGGCCAGATTGATAAAGCTTTTGCATTGGAAGGTATACCTACTGCCAGTATTGCACCAGTAGCACAGGAGAAGGGGAAGTCAGTTATGGAAGGTGTGTTATTACTGTCTAATTTATCTATAAGAGTTTATTTTATACTACGTTGCATTCATTCACAGCTAATGCATTAGTGGAAAGACTAAGGATAGTCCCCAACATTGTACATGAAGTTGTTTCTATGTCGAATCCTATTTGAAAGTCGATGTATGTGTCTGCAATTTTTCATGATATTAAGTTGGTTATAGATAGCATATAACTAAATTGCGATGCGTGTGTGCATAGCTTTGTAGGATACAGATTGATTTTGGGAATGGAATAGATGACTCGATATGGAGTGGTTTTAGATTGTGATAGAAGGATTATTCGTTTGAGTAGTTGTGGAAAATACAATTTGATAGTTTTGTATGAGCCAGATGTTTCCATGATGAAGCCACATTTATATTCGTTAGACCTATCACAAGATGAATTAGCATCTATTTTCGTAGTTAAGGATGTTCCAGACTTAATCGTTATGGTTTTTGGACTTTCGCCCTACAGAAAAATCAAGTTTAGAATTGACCTTGAGAAACACGCTAGGCTGATGATGATGCCTTTTAGACAAATGGCCCCAAAAGAGAGGAGAGAATAAGATAAATAAGATTTAGTGTTATTACTAAAAGGTTCAATAGGCGAAGTAATTCAAAATGGAGAGTGTTAACCCGCTATTTAACCATGCAGATTTCAACCAGAATTAGAAGGCCAAAATGAAGATGTAATGACTCACAAACTTAGAATCATGATTAGAATAACAAGAGAATGAACTTGAAAAGTTTGAAGTAACAAAAAGGCAAAATAGGCCACTCAGTGCTGAGAGAAACCTCTCGATACCGAGAGGTATTTTCTTGGGTTTTGACCTTCAACAACTCATATACTTCATACCCTACTCCAACCACTCATGGACAAGTGATTTATTCATAAGACAGATAAGTAACACTAAGGTTTTCAGAGAAGAAAGAAAAAAAGAAGAATATAACAAGGGACATTAAGTGAATCGGCAGAAAGAGATTACCTTTAAGGAAAAGAGCTCGAAGTGCATCAAATTAAAGATAGAAAGACAAACCAAGAAAGATAGTTAAGCTTTCACGAGCAAAAGATTTCATGTTACCAAGAGAAACCTCTCGATACCAATAGGTCTTCTTTGATGTTCGAGTAGACGTGCTCCCTTGTGTTCCTTAGGGATTTTGTTCTTCATGGACTTTCGAGACCATTGAAAAGTTTCTCTATAAATGCCAACATACTGCAACTGAAGGGGGATCTTCTTCATCTTCTTCTTCTCTCTGACTCTTGGATCTAGACTTTACTTCTTCTTGACTCCTATCTTCTCCCTCACATACTCTAGAAACTTCATTGTAAATCTAAAATCCACTAGATTATTGAGACGACCCGGCTTTCTCACCATAGAAAATCGCATCATCTTTAAGAAAGAAAGGGAAAGAAAGGAGAAAGGAAAGAAGAGAAAGAAGAAACAACATCAGAATCTCAACAGCGGAACGAATAAATTATATTAATAACATAAGTATTACATAGTATACAACAACTATTAGAGTTACACAGATAATACATCACATACTAGATAGTTATAAACATCTGTCTAGTTATTACAAGTCAAAACATAATATAGAAAACACTCAGAGATACCAGCACAACAGAACACTATATACACACACACACACACACACACACACGCGCGCGCGCGCGCGCACGCGGAACCCTCCTGCTCTATTGCTCCTCCACAATTCGTCAAAGCTAACCTGAATCCCTTGGCTACTCGTAAAAATTTGAGTTCCCAAGAGTTTAAGAAAAACAGAAATAAACTCCGGGTCAGACATGGGTTTGGTGTGAGTAACAGGTTAAAGTTGCTTAGCTTTCAAAAACCTTTGAAAAGAAAAGGTATCACGTTAGACTTCCCACACACAAACATGGAAAAAAATTTACCTTACGCTAACCAAAACATTTGATAGGAAATCCAGTGATATTGTAATAGGTCTAGGGTTTTCAAGCAAATAAGAAATAGCTGAAATTTTTACATGATTAAATTCCAGCTACTAGCCACAAAAGTGGGTAATACAATCAAAACCGAGGGCACTTATTGGGTTTTGGATTCCATACAATGGCAGGGCTATCGGGGTACCGCCCGTCACAGTACGAGGTCTAGATCACCGTATCGAGGATCACTCCCAATCCCCTACAACCCAAAGCCGTAACCATTCCTTACTGAACAGTCCCGAACAAGACCACCCCGCAGTTGTGATCAGCAACCGCACCACACAGCCGAAATAAAAGGGACATCTGGACAGGGGTAACTCTCATCCTACTTGGGCATGACCCACTTTGCCTTGCTGCACCTCCCCTGTTTTAGCCATTCCCGGTTGATATGGCTTGAGGCTACGATTACCTTTATAGAACACATCACTTAGAATGCTCATCGTCCACCTGACGATGTTTTGAAAGCATTCAATCCATGCAAGTTTGTTCCAGGTTCGAACGAAACCGAAGGCTTTATCTCGTTACACTCATTTTGGAATCACCCTCAGAGTTAACGACGATAACCCTTGCACTTGAATCTTCATCTTTACTTCAGATTCACGACCTATCGTTAATTTGGATCGATGTGGTTTTCGGATATCCAAATATGGAAACCCGATCCCGGTCTCACTGAATCCAGAACGTATCTTTTAAGGCCAAGTTGTTTTAAAGTTTAAAACAATTTCAATTCATTATCTATATACACATAGATAGATAATTCATAACATCACAGTAGATAATCAACATTATCATCATCAATAGATAATCCATATCATCAATATAAACAGATAATCCATATTATCATTCCAATGCAACCAAAGCATCCATATCACACAGTATTACTCATCTCATAGCTGAGATTACAAACCATTCAAGACAACCAATATCATCCATTCATACATAAGCAATGATTTAATGATCTCACCATTTATAATTAATTTAAAATGAATTAAATTAATTACTTCATCTCTTAATTAATTTAATAATCATGCTTAACTTAACCATTAATTAATTACAAATCAATTAATTAATCACCATCTCATTATTCATTTCATTAATCATTCCTGATTAACAATTTTTCTAATTACAATAAGTAATTAGCCTTTAAATTAATTACACAAGTTAATTATACTTAACCCCTTTACAATAATTAACTTTTAATTACTTAATCAATTAATTAACTAAACTTAATTACATTAATTCTTTATTAATTAATTACTTCTTTTATTAATTATTCCTTAATTAATCAATTCTAAATTTACATCATTAATTTTATTAATTAATGATTTCTAATTACATTTTTAAATTAATCTCATTATTTAAATTAATTACATTAAGTAATTAATTCTTCAATTAAACCACATATATTAATCACCCTTGATTAATAACATCCAGTAATTAACTACCCTTAATTACTTCTTTAAAAAAATTAACTACCCATAATCAATTATCTCAATTAATCCTTTGATTAATTACAAAGTAATTTAATCCAAATTACTTCCATTATTAAAACATCTTTAATTACATCCAGTAATTATCAATTAGTTACTTCCCTAAGTAATTACAATCCCATTAATTACATTAAGTAATTATTTAATCAAATCATCAAGTGTTTAAATTAATTAAACTTAATTAATTAATCTAAACTAATCATATTAAACTTAATTAATTACATTAAGTAATTAATTCATTAATTACTTCTTCTATGTAATTAAACTTAAACAATTTCAAAAATGATTATTATTAATTAATTAATCTAATTAATCACATTAATTAATTGTTAAATAATCTCAAGTTAATGACCTTCATTAACAATTCTTTAATTTCTTTCTTAAGAAATTAATTTAGATCAATCATTATTAATTACAAATTAATTAATATTTATTTATCGATTAATTAATCACTAATTATTTAATTAATTAAGTGTTAATTACAACCTTAATTAATCCTTAATTACTTGATTAACTAATCTTTAATCATTAATTAAAATATAATTAATAACCCCTTAATTACAAATTAATTAACCTTAATTAATTAATCTTAAGTCTTAATTAATCAATTTAAAAACTCTTAATTACTTAATTAATTATCCATATCATTAATTAATTAAATAATTAATTATTCATCTTAATACTTTAATGAATCTAAATCATTAAATTCTAATTTAATTTTAAAAAAAACATTTCTTACTTAATCAAAGTATTAAAAACAATTTGTTTTCAAATTTACTTCAAATTCCAATTTAAATTTCATTTTAAATTTAAGATTTAAAATGAATACAAATTTATTAAACAAAATTTAAAAACAATTCAAAACCTTTATATCTCATATGTTAAAGAATATCAATTTTATAAAGAAGTATAAAAGGATTTCAAACCAAATTCATTTTAAAAATTCAAATTAATTTAAAAATACACTTAACAAACAAGATTATTTAAAATTTAAAAGTTTCCATTTATTTCAAACTGGAATACAAATTAAATTTGATTCCAAATTACTTATATTCAAAGCTTACTTACATTTTTAAACTTCATTTTAAATTTCTAATTTTTAACCATTTTAAAAAAAAGTTAAACAATTTAAATTTAAAATTTTATTTATTTTTAAAACTGGAACTCAACCCAAATTTCTAGATTATAAAACTATAATTTAAACTTATTTAAAATTTCTATTTTACAAATTAAACTTCCAGTTTAAATTCAAAACCCAATATACTTTTACACTTGAAAGTTGTTAAACCAAATTTAAATTTCAAAAACTTAAATTATTTCAAAACTCAGATTCAAACAACTTTGAAATCAGATTCAAAGTCAGGGTTTAAACCTATTTTAAATTTTTGTTTATATATTAAAACTTTACTTTTAAATTATAAAACAGAACAGGTTAGTGTTTTGTTTAAAACCTGAAACAACACAATATACCCGAGCAATCTTTAATATTATTTCGAGTAAAAACCTAACCTACTCCGAGACAAAAATCGAATCCCCCGAGACCAACGCGAGGAACAAAATCCTACAACACCCATCTGATCAACATTGATCATCAGAAAACAGTGCAAAGTACACCGTGCACATGCACGGTGCCTCCGGCTAACCTTGATCATCATAGCGACCTCCCCACAGTCGACAATCATCACCTCAGACCATCCAAACAACATCCCAGTCAACACATGCTCGAATTCAAAATCGCGACCAAAATTTCAAAACCTGGAACAGAAACTAAACTTCACACCCAACCCTGTCAACGCCTCCCCATGAAAGCTCCGACCACCGTTGCCCCTGAAACTCCGACGAAGACCTCGTCAACCCACCATCTTCTAGTACGCAAGACCCCAAGCAACTCGATCAACTACACTTGCCGAGATGACAAATTCTTTCTAGCCCAGTAAAACTAGGGTTCTAAACTTCAATTCACAACCATCGTCACCAAATTGAAATTCACCATAATATGATAATTTTCTTGGCCTCTCCGATCACTCATCTACCTCCTGAAGAAATTCCGGTCCATTCATACACATAGATCATCAGTTAAATCCCCAAAAGCAAGATACAGTGAATATGGAACTGCTCTCTGGTTTTGACATTAAAAATTGAAATCCTACTTTTAAAAATCATGCTTTTGTATTATGATTTGATTTATAACCCTGAAACATTGAATCGTAATGCTTGAATTTTCCACTTATACAAATTTTGCTCTGTTATTTTTATTCCCAGTCAATACAAAAATTTATTTAACTTATAAATTTTTTTAAAACTTACTCTATGACCTATCAATCAATAGTTTGCATTTTAAATCATAACAGAGATTGTAATAAGAGGAAATGGATTTTTATCAAAATCCATACTTCTAAAACTAAGTACTGTCAGAAGCAGTATCATATATTTATACAAATCCACACATTCACGTATTCACCGAAATGCACTTAAAACTTTATACACAACCATATAAAATTATAGATATGAACATGCAACAAGTTTATTTTACTTAAGCTTTTAAATTAAAAAGTTACTCACCTATACAGAAGACAAGCACTGGATTTTGAAAACCCTTTGAATCCTTTAAAACTTGCTTTTAAATACTTTAAACTTATTGCTTTAAAATGCTTCCAGCTTCAAAAGAAAAGGCAGACAACAAATTCCAGGTTTGCATGTAGGCAAATTTTCCAGATTTTGAAGAAGGGAATGCATGCTTTTGGAAATGAAATATATGGTTTTTGTTATGCATTTTTTTTGAAGATGAGTTACAAGAGTTTGATTTACATGTTTTTGTTTGAAGATGGTTTCAGATTTGTATGAGGATGATTACAGATTTGTATTTGGTTACAAGGAATGATTATAGATTTTGAAGGAGAAAAATGGTTTTGCAGATTTTCTTAGAATTAAGATTACTTTGGAGTGAAAATGTTTTAGCTGAACATTCCCTTGCTATGAAATGAAAATGAGAAAAAGAATAGGAAACGAAGAAGGCAAGTTTATATAACTTATTTTCATGATAAATTAAAAATCAAAGAAAACAAAAATAAAACTCGACACTTGGCTTAAGTATTAACATATGTTGAATTAGGTTCTAAGATGTTTACACATGTTATAATGCAATCTTAACATAACAAACTTGTCTTAATTAATTAGTATTTTTAGTTAAAGTTTAATATAATATTATACTTAATTAATTAGTTTACAAATTCTTAGTTATATATAAATAATTTTTAAAGAATAAAACCAAGTATAATTATAAATAAAAACAATACACATATCAATTATTTGAAAATAACATTTTAGATAATTTAAATAACATTTATAAAAGAGGTTATAAATTACTTATTATTTATATGAATTAATGTTTCATATTTTAATTGTATTTAAACTTTCATATTTAATTTACAAATCACATTTATTAATTAATATTTTAAAAAGAAATAAAAGAAACATTTTTATAACTTTATTCTAATCCAAATTAATATTCAAACTTAAGTTAAAATATATTTTAAACAAATAAACATTTATCTTATGTACTTAAAATCATATAGTTATTTATAAAATAGTTTTGAAAAGCTTAATGATTAAATAAAACATAATTTCCCAATTTCCAAAATATTAGAATTAGAAAATATGCTATATTAATTAAATTTAAAACCAAACTTATCTATTTAAAATATAAATAAATATATATACATTATAAATAGAAAACAATTTATTAGCTTATTAAAAGATAAATTCACTTATTAAATATTTAATAAAAGAAGATTATTAAATCAATTCAAATTTTATTTACAAAAATTATCAAATCAATTTCTTTTTAAATACAGATTATTAAATTGATATTGCCAAAAATTCCGGGATATCACAATTATGGTCAGATCCGATATAACCAGTTGCAATCCAAAGAAACTAATAACAAAGATTATAGAGGACAAATGCCAGAGATTATGTCGAACCACTATAAAATTATGTCTTCTTTACCGCTTTTGTTTCTACTTTACTGGAACTCATTCTTTCAATCAACTTTGGGGTGCTTGTGCAATTTTGATGTAAAAATTTTAGTGCTTTCACTTAGAAAGAGTTAGATATCACGACGTAAAGCTTGGATCTGAAGCTTGAAGAAGATGAAGTGGCCCAACACCAAATCTAAGATTAGAGGAAATCAAACAAAGAATGGAGGTAGCCAGGAAGTTTCCTCAAATTCTAACCACTCCATCTATGTGACCATAGAGGAAATGGAGAGAATGATAAAAGAGATGCAAGGACCCGGCAGCATGAAATGCTAGAAGAAATTTTTCAAAGAATGGGACAACAAGGAATAGCTAGAGCTACTGGAATTCAGAACCAAGGTCTCAGAAGTTATGCAATAACATTTGGAGTTAGCGGGGAACAAACTGGAATGGTACCCTATGACCAAGGCCAATCGGTACCAACCCAAATCCTTTTGGTGCCGAGAGGATTTGACTTGGGGGAAAGGTTGGTTTCCATATAGGACAGGCTGGGATGCCTAGATAGATGATGCTAGAGCCAGAAATGCAAGATAGAACGTAAAGTGGAGGAATGTGTGCCAATGATTTCCCATTGGATTGGAGGGTAGAATGAAACCAGAGGTGCGGATCAAGACGAAGATGTGCAACCAGAGGAGTACGTGCCAGAACTTATGCCAAAGTTTGCCATAAGTCTAGGGCATAGAATGTAGCTAGCGGTCCCATTAGACGATAATAGCAGATGACTGAGATGATCAGAAAGATAGTTAGTGGCGGAAATCTAGACCGCAGTTTGGAGCACGTATGTAGAAATCCATTTACCGCTAACATTTGAAATGCGAGGAATCCTCCAAATTTCAAGCTTCCGACGCTGGAAATGTATGATGGCAAATAGATCCAACATTTCATCTTATGAGATAAATCCAGTATATGGAGGTGGTGGGTGCTACTAAAGAGCTAATGGGGAATTGCTTCCTATTATATTTATTTGATTTTGTAGCAATTTGTTTCAAACAGCTAGAGAATGGATCCATAAGCACGTGGATCGACTTGGTGATTAGGTTCTCAAGATAGTTCATAGTTTATATCTCTAGACCAAAAAAATGATGATGTTATCAATCATAAATAAAATGCTCAAAGTGACCTTGAGAAGCTATCTAACGAGGTTTAACGCGGCAACCGCCATAGTCGATAAGATGGGTCCATCGATAATCTCAATGGCGGTAGTATCTGGAGTCAAAAGAAAGACCAACTTAAAAATTGCACCGGAAAGGGATCCACCGATGAGTTTTATGAAGTTTTATCATGAAACTAAGAGATATTATGTCAAGAGGATGCTGATGCTGATGATGCCCATATTGATGTTGTAGATAGCGGAGGACTGCCTGAAGCAGGATATGGAAAAGACAAAGGGAAGCGTAAAGCTATTAATGATTTCGAAGAACCAAAATGGAAAAGGAGGGAATGTAAGTTCTCTTCCTATACCGATTTAACCGAGAGCATAGAGAGGATATACCTAGATACTAGGTGGCAGTTCCACTACAGAAAGCTAGCTAAGAGAGAACTCATTGAATGGGAGAGAAGGTCTTGAAAGTTATGCATCTTCCGTGAGCTGGACAGCCATGAAATGAACTAGTGTCGACACCTTCTTGATCGAATAAGCGAACTGGTTTGAAGAAACTAACTACAACAATACGTAAGGAACCGAAATGTGATTGTTTAGTCTGAGCAGCCACCATCTACAATGAATGCATCAAAGAATGACCAGGGATCTTGATCGAGGATGGTAATCCTATGATCGAGATGGATAGGTGTCAGGTTCATTCTTTCACTTTCTGTCCATTTTGAGACAATAATAATCTCGAACTACACGTGTTCGAGATCTCAATCAGTCTTTAGGTATGCTTTGAGTTGAATGTTTGAGAAGAATAAATAAGATAATAATAACCTCAGATCTCTACATGTGTACATGATCTCGATCGGTCTTTAGGCATGCTCTGAGTTGGATGTCTGAGATAAATAATTAGGATTTTTTTTTGCTTGTTTTCTTTGATTTGAATATTTGATTTCTTGAAAAATCCACTTGAACGTGATGATTTACATTTATCGTGGTAGTGTAGTCTGCAGAGACGAGGTAGTGAAGGAAAGGTGCAAGTTCCCTTATCGAAGAGTGAATGGATGGACTTGTATGAAATGTAAGTATTCTCATGGAAAATTGAGTGGATGGGCTTGGTTGGTCATTGGATCCCCTCATTGGAGAGTGAGTAGATTAGGATCAGCAAGGATCCGAAGAGATCAATAGTATGTCCCTTTACCGAAGAGTGAGTGGATGGGCTTTCTTAGTCATTGGTTTCCCTCATCGAAGAGTGATCTGATTGGACTCATTAGGGATCTGGGGAGATCAAACCCAAGATTTGATGATAAATGGTCCAAAGAGATCGAGCCCTAGATTAGAAGATGAACAATCCAGAGGGATCAAACTGTAGATAGGAAGACAAACGATATTGAGAGATCAAATCCTAGATTGGATGCTAAATGATTTGGAGAGATCAAGCCCTCGAATAGATGCTGATTTGATAAAAGGAGCTGGATATCTTGTAATCAGAATGAGATGGATAACTCTCGGGCGAACAAGGATGATTTTGTTATATAAAATGATACCTCCAGATAAGAGACAGATCAATCATGATTCATGGCTGACACATAAGCAAGGACTGAACTCCAAAGATATAAATGGTTTAGAACGTCCTTTGGCTCGGAGAAGAATCCAAAAGAATTGTACGATTCACCAAGGTAAGATCATTGGATAGTCATAAAGCTCAGCTATCGGAGACTCAACTATCAAATATTGATGCTGACGAAACTTGTTCTTGAGCTAAGCACACCTTACATTCGGAAGATATGCTTTAGAGGGAAAGTGCAAACCAGCTTTTAACCCCAAATAGAAGGCCAAAATGAAGATGAGATGAATTGCGAACTTGGAATCATGATTATAAGGACAATAGATTGAACTTAGAAGGTTTGAAGTGACAAATAAGCTAAGTAGACCACTCGATAATGAGAGTATTTTCTTGGGTTTTGACCTTCAACAACTCCATATACTTCATATACTACTCCATCCACTCGTGTAAAAGTGCTTTTTCTAGAAGATAGACAAGTAACACTAAGGATTTTAAAGAAGAAAACAAAGCAACATAAAACAAGCGATATCCGGTGAATCATTGGAAAGAGTTTGATTTCAAGGAAAAGAGTTCGAAGTGCATCAAATTAAAGATAGAAAGGCAAAGCAAGAAGGAAAGTTAAGTTTTCATGAGTAAAAAGATCTTGCTACTGAGAGGTCTTCTTTGATGTTAGAGATGACACGCTCTCTTGTAGGCCTAAGGCTTACATCTGGACTCCGTACCTTATGAGCTTTCGAGATTACTGACAAGTTTCTCTATAAATACCTTTCCTACTGCAACTGAAAAGGGATCTTCTTCGTCTTCTTCTTCTCTCTGACTCTGGGATCCAGACTTCGTTTCTTCTTCACTCCTATCTTCTCCCTTAAATAGTCTAGAAACTCCATTGCAAATCCAAGATCTCCTAGATTGTGGTGAGATCTGATATAACTAGTTGTAATCTAGAGAGAAAACAACTAATAACAAAGATTAAAGTGGACGTAGGCTGAAGATTATGCCAAAGCACTATGAAAATTGTGTCTTCTATGCTACTATTATTTTTACTTTACTGGAACACATGTTTTCAATAAATTTTGGGGTGTTTGTGCCATTTCTGGTGTAAACAGAGAGCACCTAACTTTTTTGCTACTAAGGCAGACGTTTTCCTGAGGCTTGGCGTCGATTATCGAGAATTGAATAAGTCGATGAAGAAAAATCGCCATCTGTTGTTAGGCTTTAATGACCTCTTTAACCAACTTGTTTGGGCATAGGTTTTCTCTCAACATGATCCTGCTATCGGATTTCATAGTTGAGAGTTGCAGAGGACAGCATTTCGAAAATCTCTTTTCCTACCCTGAATGAATTGTTTGAGTAGGTTGTGATGCCACTTAGGCTGACTAATGCTCCAACTTACTTTGTTGATTTGATGAGTAGGATCTTTCAAAAGCAGTTGAATAAGTTTGTTGTCATATTTGTTGATAATAACCTAGTATTTTCTAGAGATGAGAAGGAACATGAGTTGCATTTGAGGGAAGTACCAGATGTACTAAGGAGGAATCAACTAAAGGCTAAATTTTCAAAATGCATTTTTGGAGTAGAGAAGTCCAATTTCTAGGACATGTTGTATTAGAGGATGGGTTGGCTATAAACATTGGAATAGTTACAGTTGTTAAAGATTGGAATAATGTTTCAAAAGTATGTTGTTTCTTGGGATTAGCTAATTTTTATTAGAAGTTTATAAAGGACTGCAAAGATATCTACATCGTTGATGAAGCTTACTAAAATGAATCTTGTTTATGTTTGGAATACGGATCGTAAAGCAGCATTTTTCGAGTTAAAGGAGATGTTGACATGCGCACCTGTCTTGGTTACCCCTTACGATACCTAACCCTTTACCAGTTACACTGATGCTTGTGGAATTGGTTTTGGTGCTGTCTAGATGTAGGAATGTTTGTTTATGGCATAGGCGAGTCCACAGTTGAACGCACACGAGAAGAATTACCTTACATATGATTTGGAATTAGCTATGATTTTATTTGCTTTGGAAGTTATAGAGACATTATTTACTTGGAGAAAGATTTGAATTGTATATGGACCATAAGTGATTGAAGCATTTGTTTTCACTAAAAGGATTTTAAATTGAGATAATAGAGGTGGATGGAATTCTTAGCATCTTATGATTCTAGTATTGCTTATACTCTTGGGAAGGGAAATGTTGTAGCAGATGCACTGAGTAGGATGCATGCTATGATGATAGGAATGAGGTAGATGGCATATTTATGGATTTGATTTTTGACCACCGACATATATTACACCTGGATTATTTCCAATCTTGGAAGTTAGACTGATATGGGTGGATAGGATATCTATAAATCAAAAAGAGGATGCAGAGTTGGTAGAGATTTTAATCAACTTGAGAAAGGTGAGACATCAAGTCATTTGGAGCTATATGCAAAATATGTGAAAGGATACTTGAGGCGAGAAGGAAGATTTTTTGTGCGAAAGTTGGATGAATTGATAGATGAAGAGAGATATGGCGAGATATAACGAGATGTCTCTCTGTTAGAGAGTTAAGACGAAGCAGAGAAAACAGAGTGGTTTGCTGATGCCCTTAGAAGTTCCGTAGTGGAATTAAAGAAGTGTTTGAATGGATTTTTAAGATGGATTTTCAAAGTGTAGAATGGATAATGAGAGTATTTGGTTGCAATGGATCAATTAACAAAGAACACATATTTCATTCCTATAAAGAGCGCAGGGATTACAACATCATTACCTACACTATACTTTAAGGAAGTGGTTAGATTACATGGTATACCTGCAAATATTGTGAGTGACTGGAATCCACTTTTCACGAGCGAGTTCTAGAGAAGTCTATGGGATAGCTTAGGTATGGAATTGAGTTTGATTATGGCTTATCATCCGCAGATGGATAAGCAAACAGAGAGTGTGGATAGAGTGTTAGAAGATTTGTTGAGAGCATGTATTCTAGATTTTGGAGGTGCTTGCGAAGACTATTTTCTATTAGTAGAATACATAGATAATAACAATTATAAAGGTAGTATTAAAATGGCACCATTCAAATCATTACATGGAAGGTCATGTATCACCTTCATGTTGGTGGGTGTCAATAGATAAGGTGATCTTTGACCATAGATGATAAAGGATACGTTGGAGAAAGTTGAGTTGATAAGGAAAAGGATGAAGACAGCCAAGGATAGGCAGAAGTTGTAAGCTGATAAAGGCATAGGGAGTGGGAAATCGAAATTGGTGATCTTGTGTTTATAAAAGTACCGCCCCTTATACATGTGATGGGATTTGGAAGCTCAGGCAAGTTTTCACCAAGATTTATTAGACTGTTTAAAGTGTTGGAGTGCATGGGGGATCAGCTTATAGAGTACATTTACCAAAGAAAAAAGCTGGAGTTTATAATGTATTCCATGTGTCACATTTACTAATATGTGTACATGACTCAACTACAGTAGTGGAGCCTTGTCAATTAAAGAATGTAGAGCTAGAAATTGAGCCAAATTCATCTAATGGTTCTACGTAGATTGTAGAGAACGAGATTCAAAGGTTGAGAAATAAATTGTTCAAGCTAGTGAAGGTACAATGGGGAAATGATCCAGTAGGGAGTACAAAAGAGATTTAGGGGTAGATACGGGCTTCTCATCCCGAACTCTTTGCTAGGTAAGTACTTTTGGTTGATGTGATTTTCTAGGAGTTAAATTTGGGTATTTGGATTGGACGTCAGGAACATTTTGTTGTAATTATTGGATGCTATATTATATGCTATTTCTTATATCACTAGAGTTATTCATTTAGAACTTCCAGTTGATATACTTGGGCTGCTATGCATTATGCCTACTATGCCATATCTCTGCATTCATATAGGATGCATATCACTTTTATTACATTATGCTTGATCTATATCAGTTATCACGCTCATATTCATCCTATATTTTTTTTTTAATGTTATTGTATATATAGTTTGCTAGAATGAGATAGTTACCTTGTTTGAATGATTGAGCATGTGCACGAGCGACACAATTGATAGGGATGTATGACAAAGAGAAAGCGTATATTATATTTCCCGTTCCTTTGGAATTTCAAGGATGAAATTCTTTTAAGGGGGAAAATGTAATACCCTAAAAATTTATATATAACATAAATAATGATTATAATTAATAATAAATAAATTTTGAATCTAATTGGAGGGTAATTTAGAAAATTTAAATACTAGGGAAAAGTAGTAAATTTTTATAAATAGTTGAATTAGCTTACAGAAGTCACACCATTGTGTAGCACTCATTTTTCTAGTCTAGATGGAGTATTCATTTTCCAAATCAGATACCGTATGAATGAGATTTCAAAGTTTTAAGTTAACAGGTTGGATTCGTACGTGGATAGCGGGTTTGGGCTTAGGCTGAGTTGGGCCAGGTCTATAATTTGAATTTGAAATTAACAACTATTTTAGATTTTCCCTGCTAAAGCCTAAATAAATGTATGTAAATTCCGTTCTTATTTTCCAACCTCTCATTTTCAAAACTTACCGATTCCATCTTCTTCCTCTTCAATCATTTAAATACCAAAATCACAAATCTAAACGAAATTCAACGAGACAAATTGCAATTGAATCGCGGTTGAGTTCTCTATCATGTGGAATAAAGATCAAGAGTTCACTTGAAAGTTGGAATTTTTGGACAATGGAGGAGATCGGGTAGCTTTTGCTTGGGATCAGTGAGTGTAGCTTCTTCAATTCTTGTATGATGCTATGATATTGATATGAGATGCTTTAAGACTGATTTAGTATTAAATTGTAATGTAAAATGGTCTAAAGAATATAACATGAAATACCGATATGAAAAATATGTATCTTGAACTTAAAAATTACAAAAACCCCAATTACCACAAATTTGAATCAAATCATGTAGAAACCTGATCTAAATGAATATGGAGATGATAAGGTACTGGAAACAAGTTGAATGGTGTATATATATAATATAGGATCACTAGAAACAAAGAATGAAGGATGGAATGAAAATCTTGAATAAGAACTCAAAACATAAAGAATAATTTCGTATTTTCCTTGTGCACCAGTGCACTGGTGGTGGACATCGGTTCCACCAGTGTGCAAGTCAGATTGGGCATCCTGATGCATTTGAATGCCTAAATCGATGTAGAACGACTTGAGTTTTTGCATAATGATCTCTGAGGACTTTGGGATATATTTGCTTTTAGTTGGTTATTGTTTGGATATGTAGTTTGATGTATGATGGTGGATATGCGTGCTTTGAAATAATAACGGATTCCTTTAGACAAGTATACCGAGTAGTTTGATGATGGCAAGGCTTGACTTTTGGATATTTAGTTTGGAAATTGGGTGATAACGTAAGACCCGTACGGAAATGACAAAATATTAATATCGTCTATATGGCTTGGATATTGGAGTTTTTAATAAAATAGGAATGTATGGTTTGTGATGCGAATACCTGGATCTTATAGCGCCTGTGATGGGTCCTTCATTCAGATTATTGATGTGACATTCTCCTGTAGAGCATCGACGTTGGTCCAGGAGTGTTTTGATGTGGACAACAGTTGATCTATAGCATGCACAACGGGACTAGGTGTGAGTCCAATGTGTGACTATCTTTTATTGCATGTGACGAGATCAGATAGTTGTTGATGTGAAATCCTTTACTGCAAGGAGCGAGACCAGATTACATTTCAGATTTATTTAGATAATATAATATTATTTTGTAGTACAATGCAAGTAGGTCCAGAAAGTATTATACTTATACTCATATCATGTTATGTCACTGTCACAATAGTATACTTGTATTAGATTTGCTTCACTCACACAGACATATGTCTGACCCACCCTTATATTTTTTCTATATATATTCTTCAGGTTGATAGAGTCTGGAGACATGACGGAACTGAAGATGGAATTTGTATATATTGTAAATAAAGTGCATATTGAAGATTGATGTGACACTATGTGGTGTTGATTGGATTTGGATTGTATAGACTTATGTATCGGTATCAGAATTTACAAACCCATATTAATATGTATTTGTGTGATATAAAGTATTGATTTGACCACCCCCTGCGTGATAATGAAAGTTATTAGTTTGTTTAGCTTTTATCTTATGCTCTCTCTATGTATGTCACCTTCTAATGACTCTCCGTTTTGGAACTTCGTTGTGTAGTTACAGGGTTCTAAAATAGCGGGTGGTTACACTATAAATTCCTTAAGGAAAGCTTGAAAAGTATGTATGTAACACCTCGTAAAAAATATAAGAAACAAATGAACTAGATAAATTAATTAAATAAGATAAGACAAAAAACAGAAATTTGGTAAAAGCCAGAATTTGACTACGGAAGTACGCTGTTACGTTCAAGGCGAATTCTAATCAAAATCCATGTGTAATGTTTTGAAAATAGGAATCAAATCGAAAAGATATGGATGTTTGAAGTTTTCGAATTTAAATAATTTAAATAGAATTCAAATTCAAATTAATAATTAATTCCAAAAGTTAAAATTTGAAAATCAACAGTAATTTGACTTGGGGATTAAGTAAACGTTAAAAATAACATTAACGTTAGAATAATAAATGAGAAATTAAATAAAACTCAATGGTACATAGTCAAAACCTTCTAAAATAGGACCATCGATCGACCGTCAATATTGGTAGGTCGACCACAAGATATCGTCCGGTAGTGTAGGTAAGGTCGATCGGTCCTTGTATGGCGGCTAAGTTTTTATGCAAATGAATGCACTAGATTGTATTATTTTTAACTTTTTAAAATCCAATGGTTCTGTTATGTTCCAATCACTTAAATAAGAGCCTTGCCCCTTATTTTTATTCATAGATTTTTTTGGGAACCTAGCAAAAATCTGCCGGTCTCTCTCCTTGAAGATTCAGAAAAATACTTTTAGGGTTTGAAGTAAGAATTTTATATTTTTCTTATTCAATTTCTAATATTTTTCTCCTCCAATCCCTAAATTTTCGAATCTAACTCATATACTATTCCTGTACATTTCTAAAAGAAGAGATCTGTAAGAGGTAAAAGCATGCGTATCAAATCCAAAAAGGGAAGAGATAATGGTTGACTATAAGTGGAAATCTTAATTTTTTTGTATTGAATCTGATATATGCCTTTTTGGAATTTTGTTTACGCAAGAATCACAATAAAACACCAAAATTCCCCTAAAATGAAAAGTTAATTCTTAAGTTTGAATTTCGATAGTTTATATTGAGACAATGGAATTGTGTAAGTATTTCAATTTTATGTTTTACATCCTATTCCACTTCTTATCCCCTTCTTTGGATCTGATTAAGGATTTTGAAAAGAATAAATTAGAATATGGTGTGTAAAGTACAGACTCTTTTGTTCGTAGTTTGCATTACCTATTTCCGCAATTTTGATTGAAATTCCCTTTTTTAGTTTTATACAAAGAAGTTGAATAGAGAGTAAAAGTATTTGAATTGTAAGTTTTTGTTAATGATTGATTCCATTATTTTGGTATAAAATATGTTAGTTATGGATTCTATTTTTTACAAGTCCGGTGATTGAATTGTGATATTGGATATATGATATATGTGTTGATATGGAATTAAACTTGCATAAATTTGAAGTTTTGACATTTAACCTTAGTTTAAGGTGCAATCTTCGCATGCTTATGTTAAGCACATAATTATATGCATAGCCGTGTAAATAACATACAATTATAACATATTAATTACGCAATTAATATAATATTAATTATTATTAAATCCTCCTTAGAAAAGTAATTAACTTTAATGGCAAAATTAGATTCTTTTCTTATAAGCCTTGATATGAAATGCGGTTATAAAAGGCGTTTTTGAATGTTAAAAAGGTGTTCTCTTAATGGAAAAATTAAAAAATATATTGCGTACAATTATAATTGTCGATGATTTAAAGTTATGAAAGGTGTTTTTTGAATTTCTTTTAATAATTGGATAAATTAAATAATGATAATTGATAAATGAGTTGGCATAGTATTATGAATGTTATAAGCAAAAACATTTGTGTGACGACAAGAATTATATATATATATGTATGTATGTATATGTATATGTATATGTATGCATGTATGTATGTATGTATATATTTCTATTTAGAATTTGTTTGAATAAGAATAAAATATTATTGAATTTAAAATGGTAATGGAAGATAAAGAAATTGGGATTGATAAAAAAAGGATTGCGAAAGATTATAGGAGTTTAACAAAGTTATAAAAAGTATTTAGTTAAGTGACAATACATTTTGAGCAATAAAGCAATAAATGTTGATCTATATCTTTAGGATAATATAACAACTTGAAATTAGAAATTTGGCATGCATTCTAAATTTGCGGTTTGAAGTCTACTAAAATAATTGTCTTATAACTAGAAATATCTTTGAAATAATAAATGTCCTATAAAGGAAAATCTGTTATTTTAAAATAGTATACTTTGTAGTAGATTTTAAAGGAATCAAATTTGGAAAATAATAATAACGATAATAATAATGACGACGACGACGATAATAATAATAATAATAATAAAATATTCTTTAAATGGTAGTCAATGAACTTTTCATAAGTATATTCCATAATCTCATAGAGTAATAAGTTTTGATTTCGAATTTAATGTAATAAGTTTATTTGTATGAAAACAATTTATTGAAAATTATTTTGTATGTTGTAGAAGGTTTTTAAGAAGATAAATTATATTGAATTTTTATGGAACTAACTAATTTTAGAATTTTTTATTTAATAATAGTTTGGTTTAATAATTGAGTATTAAACCTTTAAATTAAAAGTCCAACATTTAAAGAAATAAATCTCCATTGTAAAAAGTCCTTAAAAAGGAAAAGTTGGTTAGAAAAAGGAAAAATTTTCATGGCTCCTTTTGGAAACTAAGAAAATTTTGAAATTGACAAAAAGAGTTTCCATATTTATATTTTTAAAGATAAAGGTTTCAGGTAAGGTACTTTATAGTTGTGAAATTATAGATTTAAAATGGTAGGGACTAAACCAAAGTTTTTTACGGAGTAGATAGAGATTACTACCTAGGTAAGACAGGATAAAGATTTTAAGATATGAATAAAATTGGAATAGTATGTACAACCTGGTCTACAAATTTGAAATTTTTCCCTGATGTTTAATTGTAGAACATTGATAAAGTTGTGAAGATATTTTAGATTTATAATTGGGTTGAAAGTTAGGTTGCCCCAGTTGACACGGATGTAAATTTCTATGATTTGATTTATTCGAAGCGGATTCTGTGTAAATTGCATAAATAATCCAACTCCTAAATAGGTACAAAAGCGTTTCATTTGAATTAAGAAGGGATATAGCAAAAAGGTAAAGATATGTGTAAGATATGGATATTATTTTCCATAGCTTACACTGTTTATTTCAATAAAAGAAAAAAAAATTCCTCGGATTTCAAACAAAGCCAAGAACTCATTTCGGTTTATTTATGAAAGATTATAAGGGTAATCCTTTTTAGAAGGATAGCTTTGATAAATTAAAATGTGAAAAGGAAATTTCTAGTTTAGAAATCAATGATTAGAAATAAGAAATACACACACACATAGGACTACAATTCATGGATGTTAAATACAAATTTAGTGAGCAATAAATTTTTAATTTATACAAAATTAAAAGGAATTTAATATAGTAATTATGGAGGAGTTGAATCGTCGTCATAGATGGATTTTGAAACTGGTAAAAAGAGTAAAAAGATTTAAATGAGTTTTGATTAGAGACACTCCAACTTTGACATTAATGATTAATTATTATGGATATATTAACTGAATTAATACATGGATCACATTTATTAGGAATGAAGAACGGGAATTAAGGAAGATGAAGAATTAAGTGGAATGACAAACAAGAAATGTTTATTTTAATTTCGTAAGGAGTATTAGGACCACAAGATCATTAACACGAGTTAATGATAAATGACAGCTTCCATCAAAATTTTCTTTTAGAGTTTTTGGAATTGTTATCACTAGTTGTCTCCCTTATATTATTGGAAAAGCATACGATATGTTATAAGATATGTGCATGTCTTATCAATGGGTTGATTTTATGGATGAGACTAGACCACTAGATAAATATATACAACATAAATAAGGAAATTTCATAAGAACACTTAGTTAGCGATAAACTATAAGTGATATTAAAAGTTAATGACAAAATTTGGCTAGTAACTAGCAATAAATGATGCTTTAACCCCAATTTTCTTTTAGGATTTTGGAAAAAATAAATTTTAGCTTACATCCAAGGATGACCAATCCCTGAGGAGATAATATGAATAAGGATATGAAGAGAATTTTCTATTCGACATGGATGAAGAAGAGGGTGGAAGAATTTGCCACTAGGAGTTACCCATGCCAAAAAAAGATAAAATTGATTGGGCAATAAATGAAGGTCGTACAAGATCGCCTAAAATCCTATGCAAACAAGCGAAGAAACTATTTATAGTTTGAAGTAGAGGATATGATGTTTATCAAAGTTTTCCCTCTTAGAAAGGTCGTGAGATTTTGAAAGTTGGGAATGTTAGCATAAAAATTTGTTGGGCCTTTCCAAATTTTAGAAAGAATAGGAATACTTGCTTATCATGTGGAGCTACCAGATAAATTAGCAGGAGTCCATGCATTTTTCATGTTTCACCTTCGAGGAAATGTCTTCATAGCAGAGCTAATATGCCTAATCCTAATCAATTGGGGAACCTGAGATGGATCGAATAACATCCTGTGCCATCGCATGCATGGTGGAGCATGGAACTATGAAGATCCACAATAAAGAAACTAGGCCCGTTTGAGTACGATAGGGGAGAAATCCAGTGGAAGGCAAGAGGACTATTCCGCCTGAGCTTTTCACTGGCAAACTTTTCTCTTCAAAATTAGGTTTGAGTTTTATCGTATTTGCAAGATTGGATGGTACGGTATGGTCGCTACACTTTTCACTGTCGCTTTGCATTTGTGTAGAAATTTTATGCATGTTTAGGATACTTGCATACATCCCTGTATATCACGATCATACACTCACTCTAGGATTGAGCTCACTTATAGCAAGTCTGCACACATAACACGTTATATTTTGATTGAGTAGATGGTTGTGTAGTTAACTAGACTGTATAACATTGATGTTTATTGCATGTTACACTGTTGGCCTCTTGGAAATAAATGAAATAAATAAATTATTTAAATAAGATAAGGATAAAAATGGAAATTTTGCAAAAGATATTTTGACAACGGAAGTTATGTTGTTGCATTAATAATAAAATTCTGATCAATTTCCATATATAATGTCTACAAAATGGAACTCAAATGACAACGTTATGTACGTTTGAAGTTTTTGGATTTAAAATAATTTAAATAGAATTCAAATTCAATTTAATTCCAAAATTTGAAATCTGAAAATTAAAAGTAATTAGACATTGGAATTGAGTAGATGTTAAAAATAACATTAACGTTAAAAGATTAAATAAGCAATTAAATAAAAATCAACGGTACACAATCAAAACATTCCCAAAATAGAACCATCGGTCGACTGCCTACATGGGCCGATCGACCGATAAAGGTCGACCGATGGTGTAGATGCGGTCGGCTAGTCCCTGTGTATGGCGGTTGAGGTTTTGTGCAAACGAACATATCAGATTTTATTATTTTTAAACGATTAAAAACTGACAGTTCTAGTGCGTTCCAACCACTATGAATAAGAGCCTAGCCGCTTTCACAAATTATTTTAGAAATCTAGCGTAGCTTCGTTCGGTGTCTTTCTTCGAAGATTCAAAAGAATATTTTTAGGGTTTCAGCTAAATTTTAGATCTTTCTTATTCAATTTCTAATCCTTTTCTCATGCAATCCTTAAAATTCTTAATCTAACTCATATATAAGACTGTTGTATATTTCCAAAAGGAGAGATCTATAAAAGGTTAAAACAGGCGTATCAAATCCAAAAAAGGAACAGCTGTTGATTGACTATGAGTGGAAATCTTAAAAAAAATTATTTTAGTAATTATATATTATAACTTGGAACTGATACATGCCTTCATGTTTGTTTACGCTAATATCACACTAAAACACTAAAATTCCACTAAAACAAAATGTCAATTCTTAAGTTTGTATCTATATAGTTTATATTAAAATAATGGAATTGTGTAAGTATTGCAAATAAATGTTTTACATTCCACTTCTTGTCTTTTCCTTTGGAACCGATTAAGTGTTTTGAAAAGAATAAATAAGGAAATGGTGTGTAAGATACAGACTATTTTGTTTATAGTTTACATCATCTATTTCCGCAATTTAAATAGAAATTCCCTTTTCAATTTTATACGAAGATGTTAAATAGAGCATAATATATTTAAATGGTAACTTTTTATTAATAACCGATTCCATTATTTTGGTATAAAATACGTTATTTATGGATTCTATTTTAAAAGACCATTGATTGAATTGTGATATTGGATATATGATATATGTGTCAATATGGTATTGAACTTGTATAAATTCGAAGTTTTGACCTTTAAATGCTAGTTTAAGGCATAATCTTCGCACGCTTATGTTAAGCGCGCAATTATATATATATTCATAAATAATTTACAATTATAACCTATTAATTACAAATTAATATAATATTAATTATCATTATATCTCCCTTAGGAAAGTAATTAATTATTAAGGAAAAATAAGAATTTTTCTTATAATCCTTGATATGAAATACGATGAGATGTAGGATAGTATACTAAGAGAGCATTTTAGATTATTACTAAGTTATAAGGATTTAAGGTCAGTCAAAAGCATATAGAAGTCTGCCCAGCTAATTTGGCTACCAGTAATGTAACTTTGTGGCTGATGTGAGACATCTCCCATAATAAGTAACCACGGAGGACACCAGGTTAGTCCAAATTCTATAGGATAAACCATTCTAGCTAATCTGGCTGCCAGATGCTATGGATAGTTGGACTAATGTGATATATCACGGTTGGGTTACGATTCATAATACGAAGGATCTGTTTTGGGGATTGAAGGTTGATTGCCTGCCTCATTCCTATATATGAAATATTAATTGGTCAAGATTAATTGTTGGGCATGATAGAGGATATTCCGAGGAGTATGCACTTTAAGTTGAAGTAATTAGTGCCTAAATAGATTTCTTACAATGTTAGCTAGATATAATTGGAGAGTTCGCCTTTGGATAGCTAGTAAATGAAGGCAACCTACCTTTAAATAAGGTATTAATTGGTCATAGTATTCCTAATTCCCATCAAAAAGGTATTAAGTGGCTTGGGGGATACCTATTGCATTGATATGACATTGCTGTGGATATGGGTAATTGGGTTGGACTGGAAAAGCCTTAGGGCTTATACTTGAAAACTTTTAATATGGTTATAATATAGAAGAAATGTTCTTATTTAAATTATACTGCCCAAGTACTATTATAAAAAGGCTCGCGATTTTATTCAACATACATTGTTGTTCTAACTCCATCCTCATAACAATATAAGTTAGAGATGCTGATGCAAATTTTTAGAAGTGGAAGCGAAGATGTAAACTTCTGGCAGTTGTTTAGTAGTTTATGTAATTTTTCTATTTGAGATTTACCCATTGAAACATGATGTGTTTTCAGATATAGTGCCATGGAATTTTTTGGTTGTTGTAGTTTTTCTTGACAGTTTGAACTTCTACATAAAATGGGTTTTGTTTTGTTATTGTATTTTATCCTTCCGTTATGAGTTTCTAAATGTGTCAATAAATAGCTCCGTGTTTTGGTTTTTTACACCAACCAACAGTCAGTTTTAGAATGAGTCTAAGTTTTGATTGCCCTTTTTTGGGGTGGAATTTAGGCCTGTTTCGATGCGAGTTATTACAATGTGTATGTATCATACTGCGTCTAGTCTAGACATACTAAATGTAACATCTCTAGCTTGAGGAAAACACAATAAACAGAGAGTTTGCAAGTAATTTGCTAATGTATAAATAGTAGAGGACAACTTTATATTAAAGCTTCCTAAGCTTTAATATATTATATCGAGTGATATCAATGTATGGAATAATGTATTTCATATGAAATACTCTCATGATTTAAGTGTCAGACACATGAAAATCATATTACACATACTATTAACCTATCTTTTGGCAAGGCCATAAATAGACGGATTCAACTAAATCGACTGCTAGTTCATCGAGGTTGGTTTATGATGGATTTAGTCGACTGGATGATGGGACGATCAAGCATGGATATTAATCCTCGCTACACAGCCAGGATTCAGCATAATCGATGGACGAAGGCTAATGAATACTTGAAGCTTAGGTTTCACGAGTCTCAACTTGTCCTGGACTCGCTTCAAGTCGTATGGAATTGAACTTCAAGTCTTTTAGAGGAATACTTCGAGTCGAGGTCGTTCGATAGGCATGGAAGGTGGTTCAGGATAGGTGGCTAGGCAGTGTAAGTGGTTCGGCGTAGGAAGTGGTGCGGCATAGATGGCTCGGCCGTGTAGGCAGTTCGGCGTAGGAAGTGGTTCGGCATAAGTGGCTCGGCTGTGTAGGTGGTTCGACGTAGGAAGTGGTTCGACATAAGTGGTTCGACATAAGTGGCTCGGCTGTGTTGGTGGTTCGGCGCAGGAAGAGGTTTGGCGTAGGTGGCTTGGCTGTATTGGTGGCTTGTCATGGAGGGTGTCTCGGCTTAGCTAAATGGTGGGTCGCCTTGGTTGTCACTCGGCAACTTCAAATCCTGAGGCATGTGACTTTGGCTCATCACTCGCGTAGCTCATTGGAGTATCAAGTGGATCGGCATGGTTGATCGAGGTGTCGCTCGGTGTCCTCTAGCTCCTTGCTTTGAGTCTTTTTTGTTCGGCTCCCAGTATGTGGGTTGGTATGATGGAAGGTGGATCGACGTTTGAAGGTGGTTCGGTGCTTTGAGTCTCCAGGCTCCTTACTTCGAGTTGGTGGTGTGGTTCGATTAGAACCAAGGTGGGTTGACCTTGTTTTGTGGGTCGATCACTTGATGCTTTTGGGTTGCTTCTAGTCTTTTGGCTACATTCTTCGGGTCGGCTTCGTGACTTCGTGGGTCGGTGTTTTCATGGTTTGGCATTTAGCTACTTTGAGTCTAGGGATGCTCTGCTTCGAGCCCAAGGTGGCTGTGCTTGGAGTCGCCTTGGTGGGTTTCATAGGTCGGCAACATTTGGATATGGAACTGATCGCAACTATGAATTCTGGATCAGCTATGGATTTAATGGGCCCTCAGTCACCCAGGAGGCCCAACTACCTGGATTTGCCTATAAATACAGCATGTGGGTCTCCAGATTGGGGGATATTCTTTTTGGCTCCCTTGCTTTCTATTTTCAAGGCTAAGGCTACTCCACCATTTTGTAACTATAATCGATTACTACAGCAATAAAAAGGAAATTTCTGGAGTGGACGTAGGCCAGAGTTAGTCGAACCATTATAAAATGTCTTGTTCTTTACTACTTCCATTTTAATTTTTGTTGTTCTTCATATTAGTATCTTCCATATATATTCTATCTATGAGCTGTGATTGGTATTTGGTGCTTTCGCTTGGATTTTGGTGTTAATGACCAATTTTGGCGCTAACATTTTGGCGCTTTCACTGAGAAAGCTAGCGCTCAGGGATTTAGAAGCTTGGGTTTTGGATTTAAAGGCTTAGGAACTTGGATTTTGGAGACTATGGCAAAGCAATCAATTAGGAGACAGAGGACCGAAAGAAGTCAGCAGGAGGGAAGTCAGGAGGTTTTCTCTAGAGTTAATCAAGCCTCCATCTACATCACTAGGGACGAGATGCAGGTCATGGTGAATTCCATGCAGGAACAGTTAAAAAGGCAAGAGGAAATGATACATGAACTTTTCAGACAATTTGGACAATTAGGAATAGTAGGAGCTACAAGTGCTCAAATCCATGGAGCTGGATCAGAATGACTCAACATGCAAGCAGATGGAGTGGTTCAGCAGGGGGCAGCCCCCAATCAGCAAATGGCTATCAATCTAGATGGACCTAGACTTGGGGGAACACCACTAGGAAATGCTAGACCAATCCATGGAGGGATACTAGATGACGCTGCGCAACCCGATGCCAATAGGAATACAGGAGTACGTGACGAGGCGTATGTATCGAAATTCCCTTAAGGACTTGGAGGGCAGTTTGGAAATATAAATGGGGGGAAACCCTTGGTAGGTAACACTGATTGGCTGACATCATCAGGCAAACCGTTCACGAAGGTCCGACAAATAGGGATTTGGAGGAAGTCAACAAAAGTCCATTTACCCTAAACATCAGGATAGCTGGGAATCCACCTGCTTTCAAGCTACCCATTCCAAAATTATACAACGGTAATACAGATCCCACTAACCACTTGATGAGGTACACAGGCATTTGGAAGTGCTGGGGGCATCAGAGAAGGTCATGGCACGATGTTTCCCCCTGTACTTGACCGATATAGCTACTATGTGGTTCAGACAGTTGGAGGATGGATCCATTGGATCATGGACAGAACTGGTGGATAGTTCTTGAGAAAGTTTCGAGTTCACATAAAAAGGCGAAGAATGTGATGACGCTGACGCCAGTTAAGCGAGGATGGATGGATCGCTTAGGACTTTCTTAACTCGGTTTAATGCAACAATTGCTTCGGTGGATCGGTCGGATCCATGAATGGTTCTGATGGCAGTAGTGTCAGGAGTCAGGGATGATTCAGATTTCTAAGTATCATAGCTACGAGATCCACCACTGGATCTCGGGGAATTCTTTCACAAAGCTGAGAGATTTCTTCGACAAGAGGATGCATGTTTGGATATGAAGTAAAAGGAAGTTAACATGGTTAAGGATGGAGGACTGCCCAGTGAAAGCTTGGGTAAAGACAACGATAAAGGGAAGAGGAAGCGCTAGGGAGAACCGAGATTCTCCACTTACACATGACTGAATACAAAATTGGAGCGAATATTCTAGGATACAAGGGATCGCCTCCCTTATCGAAGGCCAGCGAGGAGGGAACCCTCAGAATGCGAAAGGGCATTAGGAAGGCACTATCTCCTTCATGACCTGGACAGGTATGATACTAAAAGCTGCCGGCATATAAAGGATATAGTTGAGGAGCACGTAGGAATGGTCAATTGCAACAATATATCGAAACTCGGAATGCATCGGTTGAATAGGACCAGCCACTGCCTACCTTGAACGACGATGGTACGGGGTCAAGGAATGGTGGTCGAATGGTCATCAACTAATCATGATTGTTTGGAATAAGTAACAAACTCCGGGCAAAATGCTAAATCACTTACTCATGTACGGGGTCAGAGATAACCCTTAGGCATGCTCTGAGATGATGGTTTACCAAGACGCTTCAGTTTGCGAAATCTGTTTTTTGCTTTTGGCTTGGACATTTGCTTTTTCTGCTTTGGTTTTGGAGTTCTGTTTGAACTCCCAGTTTGGTTGGTTTCTTGGTTTGGATTTTGGTTTGGATGCTTGCATTTTGATTTGGATTTTGATTTGGACTTTTGATCAAGATTTTCGGTTTTCTGGTTTGAATCTGGATTTCGGATTTTGGATGACTTTTTGTCTGGTTTTCGGTTAAAAGGTCATCGAGCATGGACTACGCTAGGAAAGGGTCCGAGGAGACTAGGATTCGGCCTAGGACTTAGGCCGCATATTATCTATCGGTTACTATTACAGGTCGTCGAGTATGGACTATACTTGGCAAGGGTCTGGAGTGACCAGGATTCGACTTAGGACTTAAGCCACGACATAACTCAACGTTCAGGGACACTGAACTAGGAACACTATGGCACTACTTGACATGGGTCGTCAGGTGTAGGTTGTACTTGGCAAGAACTGGAGAGGTTATGAATTTGGATATTGGGTATGAACAGCTAAGGATTTGGGCATAGACCCGGAGTGGTCCCGGATTTGCATATTGACCCTGGGAGGTCATGGATGTAGGTGGTTGGTTATTGGACATGGATGGATTCAAACTCGGTTGTTGATTTTGAATGGATGTGGAATTGGATAAGGATATAGTTATTGGATAGGAATCAGATATCGACTCGGAGCAGTCGTAGATTTGGATAAGAATACGACAATGATACTTGGATAAAATGGATTGGATTGTGAATCAGATGGTATGGCTATGGATAACATATGGACTTCGAATATCGGATTTGAGGCTATACAAAACACACCTTCCAACTGTAAGGCATGTTTTGAGAGACAAGTGTTAACCCTCCTTTTGGCAAGGGCGCAGATAGATGGATTCAACAAAATCGACTACTTGTTCATCGAGGCTGGTTTATGATGGATTTAGTTGACTAGATGAATGGACGATCAAGCAAGGATAACAATCATGGCTGTACAGCTGGGATTCAGCATAGCCGATGGACGAAGGCTATAGAATACTTGAAGCTAGGTCTCGACAAGTCTCGACTCGCCCTGGACTTACTTTAAGTCGTATGGAGTTGAGCTTCAAGTCTTTTAGAGGAATACTTTGAGTCGATGTCGTTCGATAGGCATGGAAGGTGGTTCGACATAGGTGGCTCGTCCGTGAAGGTAGTTTGGCTTAGGAAGTGGTTCGACATAGATGGCTCGGCTGTATATGGCTTGGCCGTGTTGGTGGTTCGACGTAGGAAGTGGTTCGGCATAAGTGGCTCGGTCGTGTTGGTGGTTTAGCGTAGGAAGAGGTTCGGCACAGGTGGCTCGGTCGTGTTGGTGGTTTAGCGTAGGAAGAGGTTCGGCACAGGTGGCTCGGTCGTGTTGGTGGCTCATCATGGAGGGTGGCTCGGCTTAGCTAAATGGTGGTTCGACCTTGGTTGTCGCTTGACAACTTCGAGTCCTGAGGAATGTGACTTCGGGTCATCACTCGGGTAGCTTGGTGGAGTATCAGGTGGATCATGTGTGGTTGATTGGGTTGTAGCTTAGTGTCCACTAGCTCCTTGCTTTGAGTCTTTGTTGTTCGATTCCCAGGATGTGGGTTGGTATGATGGTAGGTGGATCGGCGTTTGAAGGTGGTTCAGTGCTTTGAGTCTCCAGGCTCCTTACTTTGAGTTAGTGGTGTGGTTCATTCAGAAACAAGGTGGGTCGGCCTTTATTTTGTGGGTCAATCACTTGAGGCTTCTAGGTTGCTTCAAGTCTTTTGGCTACATGCTTCGGGTCGGCTTTGTGACTTCGTGGGTTGGTGTTTTGATGTTTCGCATTTAGCTACTTCGAGTCCAGGGATGCTCTGCTTCGAGTCAAAGGTGACTGTGTTTCGAGTCACCTTGGTGGTTTTCGTAGGTCGGCAACATTTGGATGTGGAACTGGTTGCAACTATGGATTCTGGATCGGTTGTGGATTTAATGGGCCCTGGGTCACCTATGAGGTCCAACTACCTGGATTTTTCTATAAATACATCATGTGGGTCTCCAGATTGGAAGATCTTCTTTTCGGCTCTCTTGCTTTCTATTTTCTAAAGCTAAGGCTGCTCTACCATTTTGTAACCGTAATCGATTATTACAGTAATTAAAAGGAAATTTCTAGAGTAGACGTAGGCCGCATTTAGCCGAACCACTATAAAATCTCTTGTTCTTTACTGCTTCCATTTTAATTTTTGTTGTTCTTCATATTAGTATCCTCTACATATATTCTATCTGTGGTCGTAACTGGTATTTAGTGCTTTCGCTTGGATTTGGGTGTTAGTGACCAATTTTGGCTCTAACACATACTATACATATATATTTACTCTTTAAGTCAAGTTAGGTTTCTTTGATATTCCACTTTTAATTTATACATTTATATTATATAAGTTTCATTGTTATATAACTTTTATCTTTTAATTAGCTTATATAATAACCTTATGTATAACATTATATTAATTAAACCATGTTTAATTAATTTAATTTATTAACACTTTAATTAATTTAATTAATTAACACTTTAATTAATTTAATTAATTAACACTTTAACTAATTTAATTAATTAACGCTTTAATTATTTACTATATTATGTATTTGTTCTTCAATTATCGATTTGTTTTCAGCCTTTGGTCATGCCTTATGACCAAGTTAGGTAGAAACAACTTTTCCAGAGACAATGTCCAGGAATGGTGCATCATACACAAAGCTACAAGATGGAGGAGTTTGCAAACATACGTTCTTCTTTTTGTTTTAAATTTTTTGTCAAACTGGTATGGTAGAAAGGAATCATTCCTATTTCATAGGAAATTGAAGAATCGGGTACAAATGAAGCATTGTTTAATGCATGCAATCAGGGAAGGTATAGAGCTTAGTCCTTTTGATTTCCCTGACAGTATCATTTGCTTGAGTGTTCTACGTCCTCTTTTGTTTCTTTGTGTACTTGTCTTCTTTTCTCCTTTATTTTTTCTTCTTTTTTGTTGTGCTAATATCTCTCGTCTTTCCCATATTTTCAACCGTTGACCTTAGTTTGTTTTGGTGTTGGCTGCCTTTTTTTTGTCTTTTTTAGTTAGTTCGGTATGTTTTCTTGTGATCTTGTTTGTATTTTCCTTTTCTAGCACTATAATAAAACTGGTATGAGACCAGTTAACCCCGCTGGCTATGCCAAAAAAAATTAATTGCTATATTAGTCAATTATAACATATTATATTGAATGTATACATAGACACACACACATACACTATAATCTTTATAGTAATACACATGCATCTTATTTATATGTATTTTAATTAAATTAAATTAATTGTTAATTAATAAATTAAAATAAATATAAATAAGATGCATGTGTATTACTATAAAGGTTATAGTGTACCCTATAACCTTTATAGTAATACACATGCATCTTATTTATATTTATTTTAATTTATTAATTAACATTTATTCAATTGATTAAATTAAGCAATTTTAATTAAACTTTATTAATTTCGAAAATTCTTTATTCATACATTTATACTCATATTGTCTTAAACAATTCAAGACACTATACATGTACATATATTTCATTAATTCATTAGTTTATTAATCTTATTAATAAATTACATTTTCGAAATTAATTTCATAATGTTTTTAAAAATTATATTATACCTTTTATAATGCGCATTTTATTTTAAATTTAACTTTTAAATTTAAAAATTTTAATTTTAAATAAAATTGTAAATGTATATTATGACATATATAATATTTTTCTTGTTACAAATTTAACTTATAAATTTAAATTTTTTATTTGCATTTTCAAAATAATTCTGAAATTAGCCTAAGGCCCAGTTCAAATTGGGTCTTTTTTATTAGGGGTAATCCTTAGGCTTACATAAATGTTCGTGCTAGGCCGGTAGCTAGATAGGATAAGGTACTTAATTACCCAATAGTCCAACCTAGACACTACCTTTCTTAGACACCATATTAACTAAGTTGTAAGCTAAATTAGTTAGTCCTAACTTGACTAATTTAGACAACATGGGCTATTTGGCTCTGATACCATTATTGGAACTTGGCTAGCCCGCAGCGAAAGAATTGAGTAAATTTCAAAAGTTTTAGCTTTTAAGATCTTTGTTGGGCCTATGTACTGTAAATTTATTTAGAACTTTTCTAAATTTTCTTTTAGATAAAATCAACATTTTATTTGAATTTATAAACAAAATTCAATTTTTATAATTTTATATTATTCTTCATACATGGGTATCATATACACATACATGCGTGTGTGTACATGCAACAGTATAATGTGTGCATGGTTTGATATGCTCGTGTATAGATGTGAAGATTTACACCACTGCAGACATGTTGGCCCCTTGTTTATACTATTGTATTGTCTAAATATACATACATGTTCATCAAGATTATTATATAGATACACACACACATATGTATGTATAAATTTGATTATATATTTATTATAAAATATTGGGTATAAAGTATTTATAAAATCATTTATGATATATATGTAAATATATATATACACATTTTATATAATTAAATTTCAAAATTATTTTAAATATTAATTTGTAAAATAATTTAAAACCTTTATCATATATTATAAAAAATTAATAAAATTTTCTAATTTATATATACGTAGATATATATATATTATATACAGATATAACCATTTAATTAATATGTGTGTGTATATATAATTTGTTATTAAATACATATATTTTCTACTTCTCACGGCCTGGAAATTTTTTCGGTTAAAATAATATTTAAGTAAATTATACTTTAAAAGTTAAAATTCATATGGATTTAATAAAAACATGTTTAAAAATAATATCTAAAGTCAAAATGCATATTTTATAATGTATATAAAAAATTTCTAGAAAATTGTAAGATATATAAATGTATTACAAAAATATTTTACTTTTTTTTGCTAATTTTAAGTCAAATAAATAATTTAAAATGTTCACATATAAAGTTTGTTTTCATTTATTTACCGCTGGTTGGTTTTTGCTATGCATAAAAAAAATTAAAAAAATTAACACATAAATCATATGTATTAGTATTTTATAATTAAGTCTAACTGATAAAATCATTTAATAATAATATTTCAATAATAAAAAATATTTTTAATCTTTAGGGCATGAGCTAGATGATGATTTCTATACAAAACAATTTTTATTTTCGTTATCTATACACACATATATATAACCATTGACATGTGACAGTACGGTAATATACAATTCATGATAAGGTCAATCTATCTAACAAATGTATAATTGATTAACTAAGTAATTAAAGATGTTAATAAAACTACAACATACCTTTCACCAAGGCCTAGGTATCGCATTTTGAAATGATTAATTTACTCCTTAAATAAATTTCTAAGTTTCTAGAGTTGCTACTCCCGAACAGTTTTACCACCAACGATCGAATTGAAGAAAATGTGATTTGAGCTTGGATTTCTTTTTTTAAAAATGGTGATTTTCTAGTAGAAATTTGCAGGAGGAAGGATAGCAAAAATTATTAAAATAAATGGTGTAGAGACTTTCAAGTAAGTAGGAAGTCAAATGGAGAGAAAATTAGATCACATCTTTATCTCTCTCTTACCACTTCCACTCTTTTAAACCATTCAAAAGCCTCCCTCTTTAGCCAACATTTGGTTAGCCTATCTTGGCCCAAATTTGCAAGCCCCATGTGGGCCTTGAAATTAGTTCCAACTCGAATATTGTCAGTCACATTTAAACCTGAAGTTAAGCCCGTACTCATATTGTAGGTCGATTAATATATTTATTTCTATTAGCAATACATTATTTAACATTGTTCAACACATCAAACACAATTTTTTTATTAATATTTCAAAAATATTAATTAACTTATTAATTTACAACAATTACAAATTTATTAAATCTGGCGATGAAATGAGTAATCGCTTTGGTTATGTGACTCATAGGTGTAAATTCGATTAGCAATTAATATCAAACAATTTAATTATTAATGTTCACACATCACTTTGCTGATGATGTGACATTATGACTAAATTTATCGCTTATTTAGTTTCTTTAAAATCCAATTTTATGTTATTAAACATTTTTCCATTGTGACAATTATTAACATCAATTCACCACGTCAAAAATATATTGCTTTGGACTTATGGAATTTGATAACGGTCAAAATTCCAATACCATCTATATTTAACTCTATATTCCAAACACAATGTCATTTTTTCAATAACAACAATTATTATTAACTGAACTATCATGGCTAGAGACTTTGAGTTTATGTTAACTTCGGTTGACTGTGGTACTAACCTCGTATAACCGAGGAGACGAATCCTCTTTGGAATAGTGTTTCACTTCCAATACTTCCACTCGACCCAACTATAGTCATTCAATGGACGCCGTTCCATGATTTAACTATAACTAAAGCAGAGTTTCCATATTGAAGCTCAACAGTATTCCCAAGTCAAGGAAATTATGTAATATTATCATACAAATATTTCCCTCTAACCTTAGTTATATTAACCAGTAGAAAACTATCAAGCGAGTCATTCCATAGTTATCTAATAAATCTCAATATGTAACTCCTTGGCACCTCGGCAATCATGAGTAATACACTGCCCAACATTTAGACAGCGTTACATACTCTAATCTCAACAGATACATCAATATCAAGTCTCGATACATCTTGACTAGGAATATTTAATACGGTATTTTATAATGATAAATCACTAATGGTTACAATGTATTGTAACTATCACAAAACGTACAATTTATGGATTTTCTTCTACTTTTAATTAAATTAATTAATTAATATAGCATATTAAATTAAGTATGTAATGAAAGAAAACATCTTTTATTTCGAACAAGATTGATTATCAAGGTAAATATATGTAACAGATGAGACATTACGGTTTGAGTTACAGGTCATAGAATGGTGATCCCAAGATGGACCTGTTTCAGAATTGAGGTATTAAATGGCTATTGTAGCGTCTACCACTTTCCCATTGAAGAAAAATAAATGGCGAGATTAACTTTTAGTTGCGATAGTGGAAATCTCTAAAGTGGTTCTACTTCGAGGGTGAGGTATTAAATGGCTATTGGAGGGTCTGCCTATTTCCCATTTAAGAATTATTAAGTTCCATTATAGGATTTCCTACGATGACAACTAGGGGGTACTAGAGAGGGGTTCACCTTGGGTCTAGGTATTAAGTGATGTAGATCTGCTTGGGGTCTATTTATTAAATGGTCGAAGTCTGTCTATTACCGTTTAAAAAGGTCTTAAGTGACCCAGGTACTTTTTTTTGGCATCTTTGGGATATGGCTGACGGAGATGGGTCATTGGATCCAATATATTCCAAAGTTGCATTGCAACCGCATTATAGTTTCGAAGTTACACTAGAAAGGGACATTGGCCTAACTCTGGAGATACGTTATGGATTTGGATTGGAAGAGTCACTGGCTTACAATTGAAGGTATACTAAAAAATGTAGTTAGAAAATACATACGACATAACAGTCATCTAAATGATACCGCCCAAATACTATTATGGTGTCTTGAGATTTTCGTTTATTTGACATTTGTTGTTCTAACTCCCTCCTCATTTCAACCCACATGTTAAGGGGACCGATGATGACGATAAAGTGTGAAGGAGGCAATGAAGACCGGTGGTAGTGTAGCTATCTATTTATGTTTATGATTTATTCCGATGTATCTAGATTTTAGACTTTTTGATGTTCTATTTTGAGACATTATGTTATGGATATTTGGAATATTGTATTTCTAAGATATGAAAATGCATGAAATGGATACTTACTTTATTGTTATATTTTACACCTTTCAATCGTGAGATTCTAAAAGCATAGATAGATAGCTCTGTATAGTGTCTACTTAAGTAATTTAACCAACCAGCAACCAGCTATGAAATGGACCTAAGGATCTATGGGCTTTTACTGGATCAAAAATTAGACTCATTACGGAGAGGGTTGTTACAATTGGTATTGGAGAGGTAAAAATCAGGATGTTTGATGGTATTGTTCATACTTTGTGTGATGTAAGGCAAGTGCTTGATTGGCATAGTTTGATTTCTATTGGGGCATTATGTAATCTTGGCTTGAAGTGTGTAATAGAAAAGGAATCATTGAAAATTGCAAATGGCTCATTGATAGTGATGAAAGGGGTAAAAGTTGTAAATCTATATTTGTTCAAGAGTACCACTATTGTTGTGTTTTCTTCGATTGTTGATTCTGTTGATTCTGATTCTACTAGGTTGTGGTCTTTTCATATGGGACACATTAGAGTGTGCAGTTTGGAGGCGTTCCAAAAGCAAGGTTTGATTGATTGCATTCGTCATTCAAAACTTGGCTTTTGTGAGGGATGCTTATTTGAACATTCGGCATTGCAGAGCATAAGTCCGAAGATGTTTTGGAGTATGTTCATATAGATGTTTGGGGCTTTACACCATGCCTATTTGTTGGAGGAGCCAGGTATTTTGTTTCATTTGTTGATGATTTTTCTAGAAAGATTTGGGTTTAGTTTATGAAGCCCAATAACGAAGTTTTGATAAGTTACACAATTGAAAATCTCTTTTTGAGAAGGAATCTGGAAAGAAAGTAAAGGTTCTTCATACAGATAATGGTGTTGAATTCACTTCTCAAAAATTCACTAAATTTATGAGTCTAAGGGAATCAAAAGGCATTATACCACACTAAGCGATGCTCGATCAAATGGGGTTGTAGAGAGTATGAATCAGACATTTTAAAAGGAACTCGTCGCTTATGTCCAACTATTGGATTAAAGAAGAGATTTTGGATAGAAGCGTTATCCAAGATGATTATCCCCATCAACAATGTACCACTACTACCATATTTACGAAGATTCCTGAAGAAATATGTAAGGGAGAGTCTGTTTCCTGATCATTTCTCAAAGTTTTTGGTTGTCCAGCTTGTGTGCATGAGAGCAAATAGAAGTTGGATCTAAAATCGTGCAAGTGTATTTTTATTGCTCTAGGAGAGAAGTTAAGGGTTATAGGTTATGGTGTCCTACTACCCAAAAGATTGTTACTAGCAAACATGTAACTTTTGATGAAAAGACTGCGTTGAAAATGGAGCCTTCTTCTTAAGTTAATAACGATATCGATAGGACAAATTTAGAGTATCAAACACTAAGTAGATCATTAGACTTCCACATAAGTGCAAAAAGTTTTTCTGATGACATCATGGTTGATGAGGAGAGGACAGAGGATTAATCTCAAGGACAAGCTCAAATTCAAACACGACCAATCAGAGAGAAGAAAAAACCTAAATGGCTTAATGATTTGGTGGGATTGAGCATTGAAGACATTAACTTTGATGACATGGCAGCCTACGCATTAAGCATATTTCATGATGAGCCTAGAGACTATAAATATGTCATTAGTTTAGATGATAGTTATAGTTGGTTTGTAGCTATAGAGGATGAAATTGAGTCTATGCACAAAAATCACACTTGGGATTCAATGCCACTTCCTTCAGGCATGAGGAAAATTAGATGTAAGTAGATCTATAGAGTGACAGATGGTGTCAATGGTGACTTGAGGTATAAGGTGAGATTAGCAGTGAAGAGGCACGTTCAGAGGAAAGGTGTGGAGTTCATTGATATTTTTGCTCCAATTATCAAACACACTTCCATTCACATTTTTTGGCATTAGTTGCCCACTTCGACATGGAGTTAGAACAATTAGTTACGAAGACAACATTCTTGCATGGTGACGTTGAGGAGGACATATACCTATAATAGGCAGAGAGGTTCATTGACAGTAGTAGGTCCAGTCATGTTTGTAATCTTAAAAAATCTCTTTTTGGTTTAAAACAATCTCCTAAACAGTGATATAAGAAATTTGATAAGTTTATGATCCCACATGGTCACTCTAAAAGCTTTAAGGACAAATGCGTATATTTTAAGAAGTGTGATGAAGATATCATCCACTTGTTGCTTTATATTGATGGTATGTTGGTAGCTTCTAAGAGCATGACCAGATTTTCAAAGTTAAAGATGGAGCTCGGCAAGGAGTTTGATATAAACGTTTTGGGAAAGATACAGAGAATTTTAGGGATGGAGATTCAGAGGGATAGAAATAAAATATTTTTGAGATGCATTCAAACTCAATATATCGGAAAAGTCCTATCTCGATTCGAATGGAGAAAGCTAAACCGATAACTACTCTGTTAGGACATTAATTTCAACTATCCAAATATTTATGTCCAACATCGAATGAAGACAGAAGGAATATGGCTAGTATTTCCAAACCTAGTGTAGTTGTAAGCCTTATTTATGTTATGGTATGCACAAGGCCTGATTTAGCTCATGCGGTTGGTGTTGTTACCAGATACACGTATAACCCAGGTAAGACTCATTGACAAGTAGTAAAGTGGATTCTACGACACTTAAGAGCCACTTCTGATATTGGCTTGTTGTTTGGAGGAGTTAGTAGTGAAATAACTTTAAGGGTTTATTTTGACACAGATTATGTTAAGAATAGAGATAGTAGGAAATCGATTTCGAGCTATGTTTATGCACTTAGCTTAGGCCCCATTTCTTGGAGATTGGAGCTGCATTCCATTGTAACTTTATAAACTACAGAGGTAGAGCTTATTTTTGTTGTGGAAGCATCTAAGAAAGGATTGTATTTGTTACATCTAATTTTGACGCTTTCATTAAGAACCTTGAACGATATATGAAGAATTGAAGTTTGAATCTAAGATTTAGAGAAGATGAGTAGACTAATACTAGATCTAGAGCTGTAGCAAGTCAACCAGAGCCCGGGGTTAGCCAAGAGGTGTCCACAATTTCTCATCAACCCATCTATGTGATTAGAGAAGAAATGGAAAGGATGATGAAAGAGATGCAAGATGGGATCTTGCCTAGGCAACAAGAGATGATGGATAGCTTAGTCCAGAGGATGAAATGACAAGGGACAGTTAGATCTGTAGGGAATATGTTTAAACTCTGAGAAATACCAACAAGAGATGATGGAGCTGGATTGGAACAAGTTGGAATACTACCTCCATACTTAGAACAACCGATACTCGATGGCAATGCTGGAACACCAATAAGACCCAATGTAGAGCATCTAGAGTTGGAGCAAAAAAACTGACAAAATTGCCTACACGACTAGCAGGCATAATAGATTTGGATCTAAGATGAGCTTTAATGTTTGGACTGGGTGATGTTGGAGCTAGAGTAGCAAATTAGAGTATGAATACATAACCGCATGAGCCGAAGCCAGAAGCCTACAGTTGGAACAAGGGGCGGGTTTGTCCCTTGCTTTCTGCCTTTTGCTTTTTCTGCCTTCAATCACCTTAGGCCGCTTACACGTGTACCGGATCCCGAATGGTCCCTAGGAACGCTATGAGTCGGATGCCTAAGATGGCTATTAAGGACAATAATGATTCCAGACCGCTTAGTCGCATGCTAAACGAAGATTGGTTCCTAGTCGCACTTTGAGTTAGATATTTAGGATGACTACTTAGGATAATAATCAAAGACCGCTTGAATGTGTACAAAACCTAGATTGGTCCCTTTTCATGTTCTGAGTCAGATGTTTGGTACAAACATTCAGAATTTCTTCTTATTTAATTTCTGCCTGTTTGCTTTCGTTTGAAATTTAAATTTTGTAAAATCCATATTTAATGCGATGACTGATTTTGAATGCCATAGAGTCCCGACTACAAAGACCGGACCCGAGTGCAATGTCCAAGTCCCCTTGTCGGAAAGCGAGTGGATGGACTTGTACGATATTGAACACCATAGAGTCCCGACTATAGAGACGACACTGAAGTGCAATAAGTAAGTCCCTTCACTAGAGAGTGAGTGGATTGGCTTACTTGATCCCCCTTAACTTAACAAGAAAATGATCTTAAGAGATCATCCCTCCTGAACTGAAATAATAAACGATCTAGAGAGATCATCCACTTAACTTAAAACATTAAATGATCCGGAGATATCGCACATTAAACTAAACATTAAATGATCTGGAGAGATCGTGCATTAAACATAAATGGTCTGGAGATATTGAACCTTAAAATAGATTTGGTTTTGCAAAAAGGATTTTAATGCCTTATAAGTAGAATAAAATGGATAGAGCTTGGATGAACATAGGACGACTTTGATATGTGATGTATAATGTGATTTTGATATATGTTATGATATGATGTGGTGTGATTTTGACATATGATATTATAACTATGAATTAAATCTGAGCGGTAATGATGTAAATCCCGGATGAATATGGGAGGAGTAGAGCTATGTAGGTAATTAGAGTCACGTGATCTAATAACTCCTAATAAAACCGGAATGATTGTGATGTATAGATTGCAATTAGGTAGAGTTTAGAGTCTTAGGTTATAACAGGTTTGGAACGTGTGACGACCCATAAATTTTCGATAATTTTTATTTGTTTTATTAATATATTTAATTGAAATTTTGTGAAATTTTAAACAACAAAATTTTGAAATATAAATTTGATATTTGAAATGCGTCTAGTTAAACATAGCAACTGGTAAAATTTCGTCCGAAAATATGAAGTTTATTTTCGTGCATAAATTTATTTCAATTTAATCAGTTAAAAATCGATTAAAATAAAACATTTTCGAAACCTAAATATTTTTATATAGTAAAATTCTAAATCATCTTCTGAGCAAGACGTCATTTTTCGTTTTTCCAAATTCAGACTTCTTTAGCTCCGTCGATCTTAATTTTCTGCATTTTTGGTGCATTTTCCATTGGTAGAAAATTCGAAATTTTATAATTCAAATCGTACCACTGATATCTATATACTGTTTTGATCGTCTTGTCATGCTGATATCTGCGTTATATTCAGTGGTGCGTTTCGGCGTCCGATACGCAGTGGAGAAATCGGTAAACGACTTTATATCGATATCGGTACCGTTCGTGACCTTTTTGTAACTTTTTCTAACCTATTGTTTTTCCGTGTTCATTCACAATTCCAACGGTTGAAATTTGTATAGCTCTTTGCTTTTATTGATTCATTAATTCTCATGCACATCACACCTTCCCAACACTTAAGCTAAATCTGGTTCCTAAATTTGGTTATCGTTCTTTCATAGAGGCTTGAATTTTTTTATACATATCTACTGTTCTTCTTCCCCATCAACCGATCCTCCTCTCACCCGTGCCATAATCCCATCGCAGCACCTTTTCCCGACCTCCAGCACGCAACCGCGCCCACCTTGATCCCTCCGCACCTACTGGGCCCACCACCCCATCACAACCACTCCGCCACCATCCTTCGCACCATCCCACTCGGCCTACGCCTCCACTGAAACTACCCAGATCCAAACTCGATTCTTCCACAAACCGTCGTCGCCGCCGTACTTCCTGTTTATCAAACGTCACCTATCTCGCGTTGCCCCACCACTCGCCTCTCACACAAACCGAAGTCAGGCCTCCTCGTCGCAGCAGCAAACACCTTCACCAACCGAGCACACACAGGCCGACCTTCATCGCCTCCCGATTGCCAGCCTCATCTTGAACCCATGCCGCTCGTCCTCCACGTGAACGCCTCACGTCTCCGCCAAGCAAGCCACCCAAACTTCCTCCATCGAGTCTGCCACCGTCAGATCCACATGAAGCCACCCATCGCCTGTAGAGGTCTCATGTGAGCTTATATACAAGTTTATTTGTTTAAGTTTGTCACAGAATAATATTATAAAGGTTTTCCTCTTTATGTAATGATTTATGTACAAAATTCTTTATATTGTATATTTAGTATTCTGTATAAATTTATATAAGTATTAGCTATATTAGTTATATATGGGACCTATTGGTTTGTGTCTATATGTATTAGCTTTCAACAGTTACGATTTACATAAGCTATATAATATAAGTTGCTATCTATATACATACATACATACATATATATATATACACACACACACACACACGCAATAAGTTACTTCTTGTATTTTTGAACATGAGTATACATATATATAAAGCTGCTTACCAAGCATGCTTGTTTGTATGAACACCTGTACGTTATAATCATACAAATTTAAGTAAGTCACTTCTCTGTTCTATACCCAGGCAGCAAGCTTAGTTGTCATTTTATATATAGTACCTATATGGGTACGCATGAATGAAAATTTTGGAAAGATATATGTTTATTTGCAAAATCATATATATATATATATATATATATATATATATATATTGTAGGTATATAAGATGTACAAATCTCTGTTTATTTATATATTATAGTAGTTATATATGTATTTTCATATAGGTAATACAAATCTGCTTGTCATATATACGAATTTCTATGATGTTGTGATAACTTTAAATATACATATATTATGTTTAAAGATTTATTTGAATTATATGTATATTTTATTTTAAGTGTATAGTCCTAAAAAAATTGATTTTGGAAACTACATAGATAATATATATTTGTTTCAAGTTATACCAAACCGATTTGATTGTTTTCATTTATTTCGTTTTCTTAGCTTGTATATTGAATTCGTACCCATCGTGCTTTTCTTCAAAAGTCGTGCTTGGATCCGTAACTCGTTCCATTGTCTATTTTCTCAAGCTTCGAAAGGTGAGCAATCACTCACGATTAATGTTCTTTTGTTTATTAAATTTAATTTCAATTGAAACGACAATTGAAATATGTTGCTGTTAGTTATTTACACTGTTACATATATGTTATTACTTGTGTCAGTTCACCTGTGACATCAGACACCATTATCTGTTACTTGTACAATAATAACCCAGTTTGATTGATAATTGATTGATTGTTAATGTTTACGTTGGATGTTAAATTGTTAATTGTTAAAGTGACAAATAATATGCAATTGAATTTGGTATAGGATAGTTAATAATTTAAATTGTTATATGTGATGAATTTGACTAGTAAATTTGTATAATATGACCCCTTTAAATGTTAAATTAATTGACACGTAGAAATTGGTCAATTACAACTTGAACCATTAAATGTATGTTGTATAATTGATGTGGTATGAAATTGAATAATAGACATCAAGCGAAGAACCATATAAATATTTGTGTAATAATCTTTAATCTACATGAAATGATAGTGTAGATTCTAGAAATAATTATATTAATTCACATAAAAAAGAATGTGAATTAATACGATTATTTCGGGATTATTTGAATTGATTATTGGATTGTTGTTGATTGTTGTTATTGCTTGTTTATTTACTTTGACACCATCCTAGTTATCACACTGCATGTTCCCTTTGATATGCTTTGATTTGTGAATTGAAATGGAATCGGGTTGAAATGATAAATACCCAAATAAAACTTGACTTAGTATAGAGAATTAAATAAAACCCGATTGGTCAATAATTTGATTTAAAATTAAAATAAAGATTTGATTTGAATAAACATTAAGGTTTTGAAACGAAATCGGAGTTTGAAATTTTAATGAAGGAAAATTTAGTATTTGAAATCTGAAACAAAATATTAACGTAGTAATTGATGAAAGAACGTTGTTTAAAAATTAATTATTAATAATTAAGTTTTGGAATTATTAATAATTAAGTTTTGAAATTATTAATAATAAATTTTTGAAACTAGTAATAATTAAGTTTTGAAATTATTTGATAACTGAATGAGATTGAATTATTTAATGATTAAATTAAATTGAATTCTTTATTAAGTGAAATTAAACTTCTTGAATAAGTGAAACTAAGTTTCTTTATTAACTGAGTTTTGGAATTTGTAACTAAGTAAATAAATAAGTGAAATTAAATTTCTTTAACAAGAAATAGAATGTGATTTATTGAGTATAAGACTTGTAATTTAAAGGATTTGACGAATTTAATTTAATTAAATTTGTAAGTTTTGATATAATGAAGGAAAACTTAAATTGATTTAATGAATTGGAAAATAAATAGAAATTCTTTGGAATTGATAAATTAACTTAACGAATATCGAATGAAGTCGATCAATGAATTTAGATTGATTCGAATGTTAAATTAATTTAAATGATCATGGAATGAAACTTATATATGAACTTGAATCAATATTTGAATTGTTTTAAATAAAAGTTGAAGTTGAATTATAAGATTTTGAAATGGTATTTTGGAAGTTTTGAAACGTAAATTATGAAAATTGATATAGAAAGACAAATGGAATGTTGGTTTACAAATTCTAATTGAAATTGAATTTGATTTGGTTTTGAAATTTATTAAACGACCAATCGGGGTAATAATTATGGAAGTTATTAAAGAGACCGAAATCGGTTATGGACATACTCGCTGTCTAAACCGAAAACCACTTTAATAACTATACGTGGAGTGTGATCCAGAATGAAGTGGTTGGAATGATGTACGTGATGACTGAAGAAATAGAACAATAATGGATAGCCTTGACACTTGTGTCAAATTGGAAATGACTAAAATAGGAGCCGTGCCGGGCCAAATGGGGTTAGCCACCTCGAGCGAACACACTTCTTCGTAAACTACTCATTATTTTTTATTGATTGGCGCACTCTCGTAATTTTTGGGAGTGTTGTTTCGCAGTGTTGCGATCATTGCGGCGATGCGTTTTCACCAGTCCGAATCAGGCAAACGGTAGTTTCACTACCTTGGGTATTGCCTCATGTGCCTTGTCATACTTGTATCCCTGTATACGCGACCACTACGAATTTGTTTTGTGTTATACCTATGGAGTACTCCCTGATATCCCACCAGTTTACGGTGAAGTTTACAGTGCTGTATAGACTATGACGCTTATATAAAAATGTATTAAGGGGATTGATGGTAACGCCTTAACGCTATTTTGATGCTTTATATTACTGATAGACATTATCTATTTAGCGTAGAGGACGGTTATTCCAACGTCCTTTGAGTTACTTGTATTACAGTTGTTATTTCACTTGTGTTGGATTTATTAATTTAAGAATGTTAATCCTGACTCGAGTGTTTTGTATTTGCTTTACGCTCAGGTCAGACTGAGTGTATTAGTGTTCGAGACTCACCTTTGGAGCTGAAGCTTCGCTTGGAGATCCAGCTACCTATCCAGCTTTTAGATATCCAGTTGATTCTAGAGATGTATTCTGATATTGTATTTGACTATTGTATTTGTGAGTTCTTTTGTGACTTATTTAACTCTGTTATATACATAGTAGCTTCATGAACTACTATCTTTTGTTTCCGCTGCATTTATTACTCTGTGTCTGTGATCTGTGATTATTTATTTACTGTATATGTTCAGTTTTGCCAATTTAAATTAACAATTCGGTATTTTGAATTATTCAATTCCGACATGTGCAGATGCGAATGGTCCAAAATATCAGGTCGTTACAGTTGGTATCAGAGCTTTGGTAGCTCTAGGCAAAACTTAGCATATAGGGTAAATGTATTTACATAATCACTTTCATTTGAGTTTGAATCTCTTCTTTTTTTGACTCGATTCCCTTGAATTTTGGAACGTTCCCCTCGGTTCCGAAATTCATTCTTGTCCCTCACTATTTGTATTCGTCTGAATTTTGGAGTATCCCATAATTCCACTTCGAATGATCTTTATAATGGATTGGCGGTATCGCCAACATTCATATGAATTGTAAAGGAATGAACCTCATTTACAATAGCATCGATTTACCGAAGATTTCTATATCCTCGGTTTACGATGCTACATATCTCCTACTATACCTGAATTCTATTTCTTGAGATCGAATGTCGATTTGCCTCAGAATTCTGCATCGATCTTACTCTTGATGTCACGGTTGACCCGGTTAAGGTTGCCCATGATTTATATAAACTTATCAGTCTTCCTATTTTGTTATTTAATTATCTTATTCTTGTTTCAAACTTAATTTCGAATCAAAATTCTCTTTGATTTGAGTCCATCAGATTTGAATCTTTATTCTTGCTTTGAAATCCATTATTGTATCGTTGAGTGAGGAAGTGCATTTGTTGTTAATATAAAGATGTTATATATATATATTGTATTGTTTGAGTTGTTGATGTTGATTTGGGTTTTCAATCGATTAGTCTGATCAACGCCATCGATAGGATTTCCAAAACACTTGAACAGAGCAAACTGACACAATAATATTTTCAAATTTGGTAAATAAAATAGTTTTGTATGATTATATTATCTACAAGTATGAATTTTTCTGAAATTAAATCGTTAATGAATTTGTTGTCAGAAATGATAACATTTGATTTTCATTTATTGTTTTTAAACCATTGATTTTACCAACACATAAATAAATGAATTAATAAACTTGGTTATAATTTGATTTGGAATTTAGAATTGAGAATTTAATTTCCGGTGACTTCAAACTTTGGTTTTAAAACGTATATTATGTAAAGTATATCAAATAGAAACCATTTTCAAAGAATTTTAAATGTTTAAATAAGTGCTTTCCTATTTTGTTGCTGGAAAATAATTTCGGTGATGCGGCCGCATCATCAACATTCATTTTCGAGTTTCGAAGTGGAGAGACTATTCTGTAGCTTTGCTACGGTTTGTTTTGAAAAATAAATTGATTTTAATTTCTTAAAGTATAATTTGATTTGTAATATATATATTGATATATGATTTAAATCTGATTTGATCTATATATATATATATATATATATATATTTATCTCTAAATAAATTTGAAGTTACTCGAAAATTCAATTCTTAAATTTATATTAAAGGATAATTTCAATTATAAAATGAAATCAAAATTTTGAATAAAAATTTAAGCCTGAATAATTAAATTAGAAATTTTCTTGTATAATGCTCAATTGCATTCAATATAACTTACCTAAATTTTCAAAGGTTAACTATGTAATTGAATATTATACAGTAGAAAATGATATCAAAGGAATTTTTAAATAAATTTGAGTAGTTATAATAAGTGTAAATATACTTAATATATATGTGATAAGATATATTAAGTAGAATAAATTTAATAATAATTTGAATAAAAAAATTAAATTTGTCGAATAAATTATGATTATAATGAATGTCTATTCAAATTTATGATCTTCGAAATTGTTAATTTAGGATAATTGGATAATATACAATATAGAATGATTTTATAAATAAATTTGAGTGGTAATAATAAATGTTATATGCTTAATTTAATTATAAAATGATAATAGAGATGAATAGAATGATAAGTTAGTAGAACAATAAATGAGATAAATAAAATAAATTCCGTTTTGAGGGGATTGATAAATTGAAATAAAATCAACTCAACGGAATATCTTGAATTAATTTAAATTAAAGAAAATTTTGTTTTGAAAGAAACCTTTTGTATCAAATATAAATAAAAGTGAAATCAAATCAATTAAATGGAAACCTTGAATTTAAAGACCAATTGTTGAATATAATTTATTTAAATTGAAATTTGTATGGTTTGAACTAATTGTTTATTTTGCTTTCAGTCTATTATCTTTCTAGTTGTTTCTATTCTCCTACATCCTTCCTTTTCTAGGATGAAAAGTTTTGAGTGGGGGAGAGTGTAACGACTTTTAAATTTTCGATAATTTTTATTTGTTTTATTAATATATTTAATTGAAATTTTGTGAAATTTTAAACAATAAAATTGAGAAATATAAATTTGATATTTAAAATGCGTCTAGTTAAACATAGCAATCGGTAAATTTTCGTCCGAAAACATAAAGTTTATTTTCGTGCGTAAATTTCAATTTAATCAGTTAAAAATCGATGAAAATAAAACATTTTCGAAACCTAAATAGTTTTACATAGAAAAATTCTAAATCATCTTCTGAGCAAGATGTCATTTTTCGTTTTTCCAAATTCGGACTTCTTTAGCTCCGTCGATCTTATTTTTCTACGTTTTTGCTGCATTTTCAACCAGTAGAAAATTTGAAATTTTATAATCCAAATCGTACCACTAATATCTATATACCATTTTGATCGTCTCGTCATGCTGATCTCTGCGGTATATTCAATGGTGCGTTTCGGTGTCCGATACGCAGTGGCAAAATCGGTAAACGACTTCATATCGATATCGGAACCGTTCCTGACCTTTTGTAACCGTTTTCTAACCTATTGTTTTTTCGTGTTCATTCACAATTCCAACGGCTGAAATTCGAATAGCTTTTTGCTTTTATTGATTCATTAATTCTCATGCACATCACACCTTCCCAACACTAAAGCTAAATCTGGTTCCTAAATTTGGTCATCGTTCTTTCATAGAGGCTTGAAAAAATTTATACATATCTACTGTTCTTCTTCCCCACCAACCGACCATCCTCTCACCGGTGCCATAATCCCATCGCAGCGCCTTTTCCTGACCTCCAGCACGCAACCTTGCCCACCTTGCTCCCTCTACACCTGCCGAGCTCACCACCCCATTACAACCACTCTGCCACCATCCTTCGCACCATCCCTCTCGGCCTACACCTCCACTGAAACTACCCAGATCCAAACCCGATTCTTCCACAAACCACCGCCTCCGACGCCGTACTTCCTGTTTATCAGACGTCACCTATCTCGCGTTGCTCCACCACTCGCCTCTAACGCAAACCGAAGTCAGGCCTCCTCATCGCACCAGCAAACACCATCACCAATCGAGCACACACAGGTCAGCCTTCATCGCCTCCCGATTGCCAGCCTCATCTTAAACATGTGCCGCTCGTCCTCCACGTGAACGCCTCACGTCTCTGCCAAGCAAGCCACTCAAACTTCCTCCATCGAGTCCGCCACCTCGTCAGATCCACATGAAGCCACCCATCGCTTGTAGAGGTCTCGTGTGAGCTTATATACAAGTTTATTTGTTTAAGTTTGTCATAGAATAATATTATAAAGATTTTCCTCTTTATGTAATGATTTATGTACAAAATTTTTTATATTGTATATTTAGTATTCTATATAAATTTATATATGTATTAGCTATATTAGTTATATATAGGACCTGTTTGTTTGTGTTTATATGTATTAGCTTTCAACAGTTACGATTTACATAAGCTATATAATATAAGTTGCTACATATGCGTACATATATGCAATACGTTACTTCTTCTATTTTTGAACATGAGTATACATATAAATGAAGCTTCTTACCAATAATATTTGTTTGTATGAACACTTGTACGTTATAATCATACAAATTTAAGTAAGTCACTTCTCAGTTCTATACCCAGGCAGCAAGCTTAGCTACCATTTTATATATAGTACCTATATGGGTACGCATGAATGAAAATTTTAGAAAGATATATGTTTATTTGCAAAATCATATATATATATATATATATTGTAGGTATATAAGATGTACAAATCCCTGTTTATTTATATATTATAGTAGTTATATATGTTTGTTGATATATGTAATAAAAATCTGCTTGTTATATTTACGAATTTGTATGATGTTGTGATAACTTTAAATATACATATATTATGTTTAAAGATTTATTTGAATTATATGTATATTTTATTTTAAGTGTATAGTCCTAAAAAAAACTGATTTTGGAAATTACATGGATAATATATATTTGTTTCAAGTTATACCAAAATGATTTGATTGTTTTCATTTATTTCGATTTCTCAACTTGTCTATCGAATTCGTGCTCATCGTGCTTTTCTTCGAAAGTCGTGCCTGGATCCGTAACTCGTTCCATTGCCTATTTTCTCGAGCCTCGAACGGTGAGCAATCACTCACGATTAATGTTATTTTATTTATTACATTTGATTTCAATTGAAACGACAATTGAAATATGCTGCTGTTAGTTATTTACACTATTACACATATGTTATTACTTGTGTCAGTTCACCTGTGACATCTGACACCATTATCTGTTACTTGTACAATAATAACCCAGCTTGATTGATAATTGATTGATTGTTAATGTTTACGTTGGATGTTAAATTGTTAATTGTTAAAGTGGAAAATAATATGCAATTGAATTTGGTATAGGATAGTTAATAATTTAAATTGTTATATGTGATGAATTTGACTAGTAAATTTGTATAATATGACCCCTTTAAATGTTAAATTAATTGACACGTAGAAATTGGTCAATTACAACTTGAACCATTAAATGTATGTTGTATAATTGATGTGGTATGAAATTGAATAATAGACATCAAGCGAAGAACCGTATAAATATTTGTGTAATAACCTTTAATCTACATGAAATGATAGTGTAGATTTTAGAAATAATTATTCGCACAAATGACAATGTGAACTAATACGATTATTTCGGGATTATTTGAATTGATTATTGGATTGTTATTGATTGTTGTTATTTCTTGTTTATTTACTTTGACACCATCCTAGTTATCACACTGCAAGTTCCCTTTGATATGCTTTGATTTGTGAATTGAAATGGAATCGGGTTGAAATGATAAATACCTAAATAAAACTTTGACTTAGTATAGAGAATTAAATAAAACCCGATTGGTCAATAATTTGATTTAAAATTAAAATAAAGATTTTATTTAAATAAACATTAAGGTTTCGAAATGAAATTGGAGTTTGAAATTTTAATGAAGGAAAATGTTAATATTTGAAATCTAAAACAAAATATTAACGTAGTAATTGATGAAAGAACGTTGTTTAAAAATTAATTATTAATAATTAAGTTTTTGAATTAATAATAATTAAGTTTTGAAATTATTAATAATTAAGTTTTGAAATTATTTGATAATTGAATGTGATTGAATTATTTAATAATTAAATTGAATTGAATTCTTTATTAAGTGAAATTAAACTTCTTGAATAAGTGAAACTAAGTTTCTTTATTAACTGAGTTTTGGAATTTGTAACCAAGTAAATAAATAAGTGAAATTGAATTTCTTTAACAAGAAATAGAGTGTGATTTATTGAAATTAATGTAAGATTTGTAATTTAAAGAATTGATTTGACGAATTTAATTTAATTAAATTTGTAAGTTTTGATATAATGAAGGAAAACTTAAATTGATTTAATGAATTGGAAATTAAATAGAAATTGTTTGGAATTGATAAATTAACTTAACGAATATTGAATGAAGTCGATTAATGAATTTAGATTGATTTGAATGTTAAATTAAATTAATTTAAATGATTATGGAATGAAACCTATATACGAACTTGAATCAATATTTGAATCGTTTTAAATAAAAGTTGAAATTGAATTATAAGACTTTGGAATGGTATTTTGGAAGTTTTGAAACGTAAATTATGAAAATTGATATAGAAAGACAAATGGAATATTGGTTTACAAATTCTAATTGAAATCGATTTTGATTTGGCTTTGAAATTTATTAAACGACCAATCGGGGTAATAATTACGAAAGTTATTAAAGAGATCGGAATCGGTTATAGACATACTCTCTGTCTAAACCGAAACCACTTTAATAACTATACGCGGAGTGTGATCCAGAATGAAGTGGTTGGAATGATGTACGTGATGACTAAAGAAACAAAACAATAATGGATAGCCTTGACACTTGTGTCAAATTGAAAATGACTAAAATAGGAGTCGTGCCGGGCCAAATGGGGTTAGCCACCTCGAGCGAACACACTTCTTCGTAAACTACTCATTATTTGTTATTGATTGGTGCACCCTCGTAATTTTTGGGAGTGTTGTTTCGCAGTGTTGCGATCATTGCGGCGATGCGTTTTCACTAGTCCGGATCAGGCAAACGGTAGTTTCACTACCTTGGGTATTGCCTCATGTGCCTTGTCATACTTGTATCCCTGTATACGCGACCACTACGAATTTGTTTTGTGTTATACCTATGGAGTACTCCCTGATATCCCACTAGTTTACGGTGGAGTTTATAGTGCTGCATAGACTATGACGCTTATATAAAAATGTGTTAAGGGGAATGATGGTAACGACTTAACGCTATTTTGATACTTTATATTACTGATAGACATTATCTATTTAGCATATATTACTACATAATAGATAGTTTAACGGATCCTTAGAGGACGGTTATTCCAACGTCCTTTGAGTTACTTGTATTTCAGTTGTTATTTCACTTGAGTTGGATTTATTAATATAAGAATGTTAATCCTGACTCGAGTGTTTATATTTGCTTTACGCTCGGGTCAGACTGAGTGTACCAGCGTTCGGGACTCACCTTTGGAGTTGGAGCTTCGCTTGGAGATCCAGTTACCTATCCAGCTTTCAGATATCCAGTTAATTCTAGAGATGTATTCCGATATTGTATTCGACTATTGTATTCGAGACTTCTATTGTAAGTTATTTAACTCTGTTATCTATATAGTAGCTTCATGAACTACTATCTTCTGTTTCCACTGCATTTATTACTCTGTGTCTGTGATCTATGTTTATTTATTTACTGTATATGTTCAGTTTTGCCAAATTTAAATTAACAATTCGGTATTTTGAATTATTCAAGTCCGACATGTGCGGATGTGAATGGTACAAAATAGAGGGTCGTTACAGAACGATTTGTAATTGACGAATGAATCCAAAAAAGTCAGACAGTTTGCCGAAGCTAAAGCCGTTGGAAAGCTCAATAATCAAAGACTTGTTACTGGAACTTGTTTCAGAACAAAACACACCTTTCATTCAAAGGCATACTTTAGGGGGCAAGTGTTAACTGGATTTTTAACCAATAGAATTCTTGGGTAAATAGAACATCCACAACAAGTCAAAATATCGTAAAGATCGAGCAAGAAGACTAGAAGGAAAAGAAGAGAAATACCAAAGAAGAAAAATGCCAAAACAAGCTAAGACGATGGATTGCTAGCGATCCATCGCCCATGGATTGCTAGAGATCTATAAAGCTTGCTCATGGATCCTCTAGTCACTTGCATCATGATCTAATATGTTCCCTATAGAAGTTTGCCAAGTTTTATAGTATGCCAAACAATCTAACTTGAGACGTGAGGACTCACCAGATTCAAGCTGTTTGACCAAAAGCAGTTAACTTAATTGGACCTACAGAACTCATAGGAAATCGAATAAAATTTTGGGAGAACATTTAGAAGGCATAGAAGAAGGCTCGCAAAAAAAGAGAGAATTTGGAGTAGATTTGATGGATCACTAGCAACCCATATAGAGCGGTCCCCACCGCCTCAAAAAAATTTAGTCGGTCCCCGGCACCCTCTAAAGTGTTCCTGCAAAGTTTCATTCAATTTTGTTAAGATTTGAGCGAGTTATGTTGATTCTTTTAGACTAGATGACCCATGAAGACGGATGATCAAACTAACTCCAAACGACTTGATATTTGGATAAGGCACTTAAATAGATGATAGGAAGATAACCAAACAAAAATCACTCAAAAATATGCTAAGTGGACGGATAACTAGCGATCCATCAAGATTGGTCGATTGCCCTCAAAATTCTCGAGCTCCATAGAAATGACTCAGATTGATTTGAGATTTTTGATGATGACTTGGCACAACAAATGGACTCTTCTGCACTTGGACTTCTGGCCCAACGCTCACTGAATACCCTATAAATACTCACCTACCTTAACTAGAGATGGATCTTTTCAGAGAGAGATGACATTACTCTAATGGAATTCCTTCACTTCTTCAATTTTCTTCTCGCCCACAACAGTCATCAAGGGGGTTTCTGTGATTCTCCAATCAACCCTTGAACTTGTGACTTATTCTAAATCATTGTTACTTAGATCTAAGGACTAGCTAGTATGTATCCAAAGAGATTCAACTCGTATAATCATAATAAAGATTGGTTAGGTTGGACATAGGCCAGAATCAACCGAATCACTATAAAATTCCTGTGTCTCTTTTCTTACTTCTGTTGTTTATTTGTTATTTATCTGAAATTTATGTTGTTGATTATCTACACTAGTGCACTCGATTCAGGGTGTTGATCCTTTTATTGGGTTAACAGTTACAGCTAATCTGGAGAATTTATCAAGGATGTAGAAGACGATTGAGTTGTTTTCAAATAGCCAGAGCGTCATTCATCTTATTGAGAATCAAAGCTGCAGCTCACAAACAAAGAACATTGATGTTAGAAGTTTCTTTCTCATGCTTGAACAAAAAAGAAATAAGATAAAGTTATTAAAGATACACACAAAGGAAAATCCAGCTGATATGTTAGTAATATCGGTTCCAAAGGACAAGTTTGAGCATTGCTCAACTTGATCAGTGTGATATGAGCTATCTAGCGCTATGGGATGCTGACCCAACATCATTTTCGTTGATTGATAGATATATTTGAATCGAGGCAGAGTGTTAAATTTGAACGATTCAAATATTTTCCAAATACTAAAAGGGAGAAGATATTAATTGATTCATGTGATCAATGAAATATGGGAAGCAAATAGCAAAGGTAATTGATTAATTTATAAAGATATATTAATTGAGTTAAGCAATCAATCAAATATGAATAAATGTGGAAAACAGAACAGAAAGACAATTAATCAACCGATTTAAGTCACTAATTGATTTAATGGTATCAATAAAGAAAATTACTATGTATGGAGAATCAATCAAGCAGAGAATAAATGTGAAAACAAATACCATTATACTTAATTTGTGTTGAAACCAAATCTAGTAAATCCGAAAATATTCAGCTTTATCCAAAGTAGTCTTCATCCTCGCATATGTATGTATATATGTATGTATGGATATATGCATGAAGACGTTTGTTCATCTTTTTTGACCAAACAAGAGAGTTCTCCATAAAATATCTTCAATAGGAGCCCTATTTCTATATCTATCTTATAATGTGTAAAATTTATTGAGTGAATTATATTATTCGTTATACTATCTCTTGAAGTGAAGAAATAATAAAGCTGATTGGGTCTTAGGACGTAGGCATAACCAAAACTCGTTATATTGTTGTGTTCGTTCCTTTCTTTTTTTATCTGTAATTTGTGTCACTTTCTTTTCTTTTTATTCTTATTGTTGCATTGAAATTATTGAGATTGTTCACGGACTAGATTATTAGATATTATGCATCTGCTATCAAAAACTTTGATTTTGTGCTACATGGTGTATGATTAAAAACACTAAGGAAAGTGCTTTTGGCCACTGCTTATTTTCTATTTTATTTTTTACATTACGATCAGCGAACAACCATCGGGGAAAGCAGGGGGCAGTGGTTGGCCGTCGATCATAGTGGCCAAAAGCACAAACTCAAACACCAAAAACAGAACACCGTATATTTTTCCTTTCGTTGAAATACCCTATTACTTCTTATTTCTATCTCTACATGCTTCATTAGTTTCACAAACATGGTTATTCAAATTTTGGAGTTGGAACGATTTTTTAATGAAAATCACTGTGCACACAAAATATATACAACCTTAAATCATTTCAAAACAAATAGAGTTGTTGGAGATCAAAATTTGTATGTGGAAATTAGGTTGAATGGCTTCTAGTTCCAAGGTAATAAGTCTTAAGGACAATTTTGAACTTGTGACCTCTCGCACCTAACTGAATCACTTAACCACTAGGACAATGATGCTTATCATTTTTCTAATAGTTATTTTATTTAAAAATAATTTTTGGTTATAAAAATGATGTTATAATGATTTATTGCATTTTATTATACAAAAAAATTATGTTTTGTAATTTTTGGAGTTAAAAATGGTGTTTTGTGTAAATATTTGTGTAAATTGTGTATTTAATTAAAATAAGAGTTTTTAATAATAAAAATACTTTTATAACTAAAATTATATTTTTGTTTGCTGAATAAATTTTATTAAACATGGAAATGCGTTTGTGTAAATTGTAGTGTGAAGAAATTTTATTGAAATAGGTTGTTTTGATATTTACATAAGTGTATATTTGTGAATTAAGTGATAAAACTAATCTTTCCTTAGGCTATTTCTTTGTTTTGGGTCCAAGCCCATTTATTTTCCTTGGCCGGTAGAGAGAAGAGAAAGCATCTCCACTTCTTCGTTCATTTCTTCTTCTTATAGTAAAAACACTAGAAACAAGAAAGAAAGAACTATCTCCATTTTTAAATCTAAGCCAAATCTCCAAATTAAATCAAAAACTTAATGTTTTCTTTCAAATTAAAGATTATTTCTACAGGTAATCTATTCAGAAGCAGAATCATTTCATTAAAATCTAATTTGTGTTATTGAGTTTGACTGTAATCTCTTCTTTTGGGTTTGCATGCTTTTGATTTTCACTTTTACAGGTCACTGAAGCTCTTTTGAAGCCAAAGCTTGCACCTTTTCTTCGATTTGCATTTGTAGTTTAAGTATTTTGCAAGGTGAGTGATAATCTCACAAATCCTAGCTCAAACAAAGCTAAATTGCAGGTTGATTGAAATTTTCGTGTTGTTTGATATTACAGTAAAAACGGTTTTGAGTAGCTACTTTGCATGACCATATCTTCTTATTCCTATGTTGGAATTCGTTGATTCTTTTTTATTTGAAATTCAAAGTTTTTCTAATATGTGCACACTAATTTTCAGTTCAATCTGAGGTCTTTTGGTCCTCTGTTACATGCCCGTAAGTTGAACCCTAGATGATTTTCAGGTCTGGGCACATTTCCGTTTCCTGAGTTGCTGTAAACATGGTCTGAGTCCATGTTTCAGACAGCGTATCCTTTTTACTTCCTATCATAATTCATTGATATTTTTATTTGAAAGCTAAAGTTTTATACCATATGCATACCAATTTTCAATTTAATCCGAGGTTGTTTGGTTTCCTAAATCACGCCTATAAGTTGAACCCGAAAGGGTTTTCAAACCTGGGCAGAATTCAACATGGCCTGAGTCCATCTTTGAAATTTCATATCTTTACCATTTCATGTCGGAATTCAGTGACTCTTTTTCCATTTCATAGATCAATTATTTTACATTGTGTATATCAAATTTCAGACCATTCCAAGGTCATTAAGTCATTGGAATTATGTCTAAAAGTTGAACACGGAGAAGATTTCAGACCTGGGTATTGTTTTTAGCTTATGCCCTTTTTTTGTTCTGCCTTATTCTCGTTCGATTTTCGACTTCTGCATCTTGTATTTGTGACTTTTCTGAACTGTTTTGAAGGCCATGAAGCCTATCAATAGGCGAACCAGAATTTTGGTGAATTTGTGATTCAAAATGAATCGATTTTGAGATATTTTCGAATATTGGTTTTGGTGTTTTGAGATGATTTTTCTTTGATTTCAAGCACGGTTTTTTAAGTAATTTTGAAATGATTTTTAAAATAAGTTGGCTGTTGAAATAATTAGTATAATATTTATAAATTATTTTCAAGCTATAAAAACTATATATTCTCTATAATAAGGGAATTTCAAAGATTGTTTTTCAAAAATGATTTCGAAAATTGTTTTAAAAGCTTGTTTTCTCAAACAAACTAATTTTTATATAAAATACACGTTTTTGCACTATTCCAACGTATGAGATGGAGAATTAAACAGTTTGGTAAAACACGTGGTATGAGACATGTACGTTTATCTTTTCGGTTAATTACTAACGTGTCCTTTGATCATTTTGACCTTTGGGTCGTATTTGCCGATGAGATGAGGCAAATATTTTACTATTTTTTGGTGTGACATTGGCTATCGGTTAGTAAATCGATTAGTGAGAATGATTGGTATAGGACACACTGTTAACTCTTCTTGGGTTCCTATCTGAGAGTTTATGACACATTTGTCTAAGAGACGTATTTGCTAGTACTGGACCTACGGGTCATTTGTTCTTCGGGATGTTTGTCTAAGAGATGTATTTGTCCATTGAGACATATTTGTCCTTCAGGATGTTGTTTTTCGGGATGTTTATCCAATAGGCAAATTTATTTGTCCTTCGGGATATTGTCCTTTGAGACGTTTGTCTAAGGGACGCGAACCCTTATTTTGAGAGAACAGTACTTGGCGAGATTCGGCCACTTTATAAGCACTTGCTATATCTTTGAGATGATTTCATTGATTTCTTTATGATTTTCCAAGTGTATCCACCTTTTTACATTATTGGTCATTTGAGCCATTCGATATATATATATATATGTATGTATGTATGTATGTATGTATGTATGTATGTATGTATGTATGTATGTATGTATGTATGTATGGCGATTACTTTTGAAATTCGAACTCTTTTTCGAGTTCTATATTTGAGATTTGGGTTTGGCAAAACTGTGTGTTTATTGGAGATTTATACTCTCCTTTTTAAGAGATACTAGTGCGAACGCGTGTATGCACATTAATTACTGTGAATAATTTGCTACAATGAGTAATGTGATACCTTTACATTCAGTTTAGGTAATAAATTTGGTGTTCGAAAAGCATATATGAATTCGTACACATGGATAAAGTGTTTGTAAAATTAGATTTCTCCCTATTCTATTCTATGTGCTGGTATTGAAACGGCTGCAAAACGCATGTGGTAGTGATTGGAAACTTTGTTCCAACATATAAGACAAAAAGGGTTTTTTTAAATAGAAGGATTACCTGCATGTTGTAAAGTATCAAATACATAAGATATAATTTAGTATAGTTTACAGTAATCCAAAACTGACATGTGGTTGTACCCTTTTAATGGTAAGAAGAGTATATTTTTTTGCCAATAAATAATGATTTATGCATCACCTGGTTGACTACACCAAGATTGCAATATAATTTATCACGCCGTTATGCTAGACAATGTTGGACGTATTGCTTTTGATAAGTATAATCAACAAGGACAAAAAGAGTACAGTAAGAAATACATTATAGTAAAGTACATTATAATAGAACTTGATCTACTGCAGTAAAAATTCATAGCATAGTGCATGATCATTTCGTGGAATTTTTCAAATGCTGAAAAAGTATATGAACAGTCCATTGAGTGTATTATGTCTTCTGGTTGCAAAGTGAGAAGTATCCATAGCTCAATAGGTTTGATGCAAAGTATTTTTTCTTTTACCTGTTGCAGCTGTGATTGAACATAGTGTGTAATGTTAAAGAAATACTAATATATCGCATATGCATTATATCTCTATGTTATAGAAAGTGTGGGTCAGTAGCAATAATATTAAACCATGTTAACAGTTAAGATTTTGCATCTACTTTAAGTTTATCATGGAGGATGTTAGTCAACAAATACACAAATTTTCCATTATTCCAGGTTAAATTCTTTTTTCTGTATCTCAACATACATTGCGATTGCACCAACTAAATATTAAAGGGGGGTAGAACTCATAGAATATGATGACTTAATAAAATGTTATAATGGTTATCACAAAAATATATGTATAAAAAGCTTAAACCAAAGGATAAAATGTAAATAATAAAACCCACCCAATTGGAATAAGTCTCTTTTTGTTATACCACTGCATTGCACGCTGAAATAAAATCGAGTCAGAAGCCATTCATCATTCTCCAACTGATGGAAAATGAGGTTTTTATAGAGTTTTGTCGACTTTAGAGGAATGGCTGATTTTCTTAACAAAACCCAAAAATATTTTTAATGCATATGCTGATATTCACAATAGCAAAGTTAGAATAAACGTGTTATGAACGTAAATCAAAAGAGTGATATATATGATGTGCACATAATGTATGGTAATACCATAAAGCACTTATTGTGTAGACCACATGTGCTCATGATATATGCTAATACCTTAAAGCATCTACTATGTAGACTTAAAGCACCTACCATGTAGACCACACGTGCTCGTAATGTGCAATAAATTCAATATGTGTGTATGTGCGCGAGTGATGTACAATCACGTAAGTGTTTCATCACACAGGAAATGTAGGTTCATATATAAGGTTCCCAAAAAAAGAAAATACAAATACATACCTCTTGAAAAAAAATGAAGCTAAAATTGTAAGAATGCATTGCCTTGAAATCTGGGAACACTTAATGACTGGATGACCAAAATTGTATAGATAGATTAAGTAGTCAACTCAAAAATTAAGAAAAGGAAATCTTTTAAAAGAATACCAGCCTATAAAATATTTATTTCAGCTTCCATTCCCAAACTTGTTCTCACTAACCAAGCTTCTAAAACAATAGATAAATAATGTTAACTCCTGGTCAGATGTGTCATGAAACCTATATTTTCATCTCATCTTGAAGATTAAGATAAAGTAAAAGTTTGATAAGTCATCATGAATATTTTGTATTATCCTTGTACACTTATTGTATGATCAGATCCAATCTAAATTTCTTAACTAGGTTACATTTGTTAGTATAAACACGGATTTTTTCCTTCTATAAGGTAACCGTCACACAAAAATATGTCACCAAGCACCCTCCAATGTACTACAAAGAGTATCATTATAAATAATCCACTCAATTGAATATATTTAAGAATTACACGTCATAATAGTTAAATGTTCAAACTTATTGTTATCAGAACACATGATAAAATGATGTCTGATTAACTTACAACCCTGAAACACATGTTTTCTGGTTCTTTTTAATAAGAGTTGTAGCTACTGCATGTGTTTTGCAAATTATTTTAGCTTGTTTGTTTTTTTCTACATGTAGAAATCATTTCCTTGACTCAAGTCATTCAAGATAATTCATATGCATTTATAAGTTGAATAAATATAGAAAATCCTACAACAATATCCAAGTAGGTGGTTAGTTGTTCTTATTATGGAAGAAAATATAAATATACCAACTAAGCTACAATTAATAAATACCATTTCTTTGTACCGTGCTTAAATCATATTCTTATTTTGTTTAAAGACTGGTAGTGAAATCAATTCTTACAAATCTTTGAAAATATAAATTTGATAACAAAATTAAGACTACGGATAAGTCAATCATTGCTCATCTTAATAAAAGCATGTAGTCTCCTACAACCTGATAAAAAAGAGAAGGTAAAAGTTTGAATCATGGTGATCTAGTAATCAAGTCAACGACTAAAGAAATAGAAATAGTAGATGGTTGTAAATTAGTGAAAGTAAGCAATCAGAAGAAGAAAGAGGAAATTACATGGAAAACCAATCAAAAATATCTTGGCAAAAAGAATTCTTAGAGACAACTAATACGAATGGAGAAAATGTGGCAGTGTGGAAGAAATTAAGAAGTAAGAAAAAAGTGCGTTGTGTGAAAGGGGCAATCTGACATCGTGAACAAATTATCTAAGAAAAAACACCAGTATCAATATTTTTTGTTATCAAACTTATAGGAAAAACTTAATGAAAAATTAAACCTAATTTCTATCAGAAACTATCCAAACAACTACAAGCAATATGTTGTCTGAACATGCAGCAGCAGACATAAATTAAAAATATTTGAAACTCATGTATGTTATATTAAATGCCAATGGTACCCTTAATATCCATTTTGTAGTTTTTTATGATAAATAGAGAAAACTGGAATAAGATAAAGAGTAAATTAACAAAAAAATATACTGGTAATCCATCAAGTATGGATTAGTAATTATTAGTTATTACTGATATGAACAAAGCCAAACACCTAATATCACCCTTTAATCTGTAAGGTTACAATGCTACATGTTGAATAACAGAAAAAAAGGAAATATATGAAGAATAAGAATCAGAATTAGAACCGAAGCTAAGTTATACTGAAATAAAATACCAAATTAACATATAATAAGTACAAAGGTCTAAACAACACAAATCATAAAAAATTGACAATTTTTTAATGAAATCATCCAAAATTACATGTTCGTAAACATAAAAAATATCACGTTTATTAATAGGAAAAGTGAAATGTTGAAAATACATGAATCCTAAGAAAAATAAGGGAAAAAAGCGAGAGATACTAATGATGAGGAAGACATAACCTATTCCTGTGAACTGTGAGGAAATGGGTTCCATGCATAAAGGCATAGAAATACAATCAAAACACAAATTCATGAATAACTGAAAAGTATATTTTTATAATGAGATGGGGAGTAAACTGAGAACAAATTACACTTTGTTACATTTTATTAGAGAATGACTCCAATTGCAATGGATGCCTACCTGAACATTCCTTGAAGTGGGATATTTTTCAAATCAAAGGATGAATGCATGGTCATGAAGGTGGGTAGATTGAAAATTTTTAAGAATCTAAATGTAGGCGTGGATATGATATGCTATTAGGTATTGTAGACATTTATTGTTTCTTACAACGTAGAACTTACACTACATAGAAGGTTGATCGGCAAGTGCATCGTTAACAGTCTAATTATTATTATCTAACAGCAATGATATTTCTAGGAGAAAAAATTAAAAAAAAACCTTTATTCCATTACAAAATGTAGCTTCGCATAGGTATAATCAAGTGACCAAATTTGCAAACTTGTCGTGAATCCCTTTGATAACGATGGATTAAGATAAAAGAAAGCATTAAGGAAACTGCTGAAGACAAAGTCAAATCAATTCAAACTGACATGACATCAGATTCATGAAGATAATGAAAAAATAAGATGATTTAGTCACACGGCTATCAGATTCAATGAAAAATAAAGTAGAATGTTTATAGGAAAAGATGAAGATGATGCTTGACAGCTTCAGTCAAGTAATAAGGTAAATTTTCATATTTTACCTACGCTAAGCTTAGAAATGAAAGTAATTTTAGGAATCAGAGACAAACATTATGGGAGAAACAAAGAGTTTTGGTGATCTAGAAACCGAAAATCTTAGGAGAAAGCGAATAACCATAGAAGAGATAGAGGTGCTCTTTTCCATCATCTCCTACTCATCTTCTCCGTCAATTATTCTACAAAAGAATCATCATTCTCTAAAAATAGATCGTTGCTGATTATACCAACAATTATCGTACCTAATTTTATGCATTCTCTCGATAATGAATTATAGAATTGGTTGAGGATCAATCAATCTATCTCATTTGAGGAAAATTCTAAGGATTTGAATTATTTATTGTTCTCCTCTTATTTTCCATAGAAGCTTTCATTCATTTATAAAGCAATTTTATGAAGGAACAAAAAACATAGTTATATATTAGTATGATATGAAATAACTTAAAAAAATCACCTTGGCAAGCAGTTGGTAAGATTCTGAGCATATTTTAGGATATGAAGAATTGCAAACTGAAACTATCATGATTTCTCCATTTATATTCTGCAAAAAAGTCATTTAAAACAATGAATGTTCAGATATAATGATACGACATGAAGAAGAAAATGTTAAATCAAAATTTAAAATTATAATGAAAGATAAATGTGTTGTGATTGCTATCATAAATAGATTTGATAAAGTGAAGAAAAGGATAATTGAGGAAAAGCAATGATATTCTAAAAAGACATGTCACTAAGGCATATGAAATCTAATAGATTAGAAGCTTTTCTGGCTGCAAATTCAAATTATCAATTTTAAATTAGTCTAAGGATAATGTGATTGGAATCAACTCATATTTTGTAGAGAGTGAAAAACAGTTTGAACGACTGAAGACAGAACATTGACCTTAATTTACATTACTAACATATGTGAACATATGACACATGCTCGGATTTATAGTAGTAAGAACATGAAAATAGTTTTTCATGTTTTTTGGGTGCAACTTGCACAAACCAAGAAGCTTACTATCGTGTGATTTTTATTCATTCTAAATTTCATTATCAAATTTATACAACTGATTATTTAGGTGTTGAAAATGTATATTTTCTTTTGCAAAGAGAATCAATCTACGCGTCTTAAGACTATACAGTTTTACCTCAAAAAATAATTGCAAACATATTCATATACAAATATGTCCTAAACAACACCATGGTCTTTAATATTTCATTTTGCTTTTTATTTTTATTTTTATTTTTATTTTTATTTTATGATGATTAGTGAGAAAAGTAATAACCCAAAATCATGCCTGAAATAAAACGTGCTACATCATTTCATTAAAACGGAGCATGTTAATTCACTAAATTGAACAAAAAAAATGACATAATGGTCAAACATCTCCTTTCACTTCGTATGACTATTTTTCCAAAGCATATATATTGTTTGCTAAGTTTCCATTACTAATCATGACTATTTGTAAAAAGAAAAGGTTCATATTGTTTTTATTATGTACATAAAATATGCAAAATGTAAAAAAAGCATATGATGCAATTAGTAGGAAGATTTCCATGCACATATAGCTAATATCAACATGCAAAAACCGTTTAGACCCTGATTTCTTTTTGGAACTTTTTTCATTGCATGGTTAACTAGATAGACATATTAAATTATATCTGAATGGAAAGTTATCCACTGATTATGAGAAAATAAAAGAAGAAAAATTGTACGTCATATCTTTTTAGTTCATGTTTTGATCTGAAAAAATAAATACCTTACATGAATATAAAGCACGGCTGAGAATAAAAATCTATAATATTTCATTAAGTAAATTGAATAACCAAAACCATTGACCAAATCATTTAAGTTCATGTAGAAAAGGTTGGCAAAGTTGGCAACTGGTTTGCATTCTCTCTTGCAATTATTTTAGAACAACAAATGCAAGATTTTTTTTGATAACATTTGACCAATAAAAATGCAATCTTAGCTTCTTCCTATTTGCAAAAATATATGTATTAATCTTGTCTTCTACATAAGTCGGATAAATTAAAATGGACTGCAAGTGGGAAAAAGGATATCCATGTTAGTTATTCATGCAACATTATCCCATATTTTCCATAAATTTAACTCTGTAAACATGAACCATGTTTGTTACTCGTGCTAGTTGTTATATGTGAAGAAAAATTGAATCATGTAATATTGAAGTTCAGTTGTCATGCAAAGTGCAAATTGATATTTTCAACCTTTTCTAAAGGAATCCAAACTTTTTAACATGGATTCCATATTAAGATAAATAAGAGAAATATCTTTTACGCTCTATCAAACAAATGCAAAATGATGCATACAAACTCTAACATATGGTAAAAATAGTATCCTCCTTACATGAATTTTTTTAGTTCATGAGTTGAGTGACGAAGTTCCAATAAATAGGCTGCATAAACTAAACCTAGACAAAGTCGTGTATTTTAAAGTAACTGCAGCTTATAAGTTAAATACTTTATATCTCAGGAAACCAATCAATCATCTATACAGTGTTTGAGAATAAAATATGGAGACAATTGAAGGTTCTTCTAAGTGAGAAAACACATTAGTCGCTTTAAACAGCAGTGCTCACCAAAATACATAAGGATTAATTGATAAAACCATTGTAACTACATCATCCAAGAGAAGCCTAAAAGAAATATTCAACATAAACAACTGCTCATTAAATCCATGATTGTGCGACTAATACTCTTTGACTCCAAAATAACCAATTTCCAAAAAAAAAAATGTACTTGTGCAACCCATACATTGAAAAAATATATACCATTTTAACTTCAAAATCAGTGTTTTCTAACAATCATAGTTAATAATATATCATAAATAATTAACTTCCCTACTTCAAAAATCATATTTACCAAAAGTATGCAACAAAAAAGCCAATTATAATATCATTATAACTAATTTTCTTATACTGTTCAATAAGTTAGTGACCATAATTTCCAAAATAACTAATAGTTTTAAAATGCTTGCTATATTAGTTAATACAACATAACATCGAGCTATTAATATTAAATAAAATAAACAAAGTACTTTTGTACTCGAAATCTGTTATGGCAATAGGAATAATAAAGAACTTGCTAAATTTAAAATTAAATAAGGCCAACTAATATAGTGTTGTATTGCTTAAAATTTGAAAGTAAACCAAAGCACTATACACTCTGAAAGAGACGTCAAACCAAAGAATGACTAAATTCATGCTTTAAAAAAAGAATGTACTAAAATTCACTTGATCTCACCTAATAGAAAATAAAACCTAAAAAATAATCGAGTATGAAAATTAATTTTTTTTTGTTTTACCTTAAATATTAAAAAAGTTTTTTTGTTTTATCTTAAGTAAGATGAAAGACCTAACATAAAGCTTCAAAATGAACAACTCAATCCACCAGATGAGAGGAATTTCCCAACCCGCAAACAGATGATGAAGTTTTCGAAGTCGATGTAATCGGCCAAGTTGTGGGGAAGGATATCTAGGCAACAAGAGATGTGTATGATTGAAGCGAAAAATCACTTTTTGGTACTAATTTTGATATTACTGAATCTATATGTTAGGGATTTCGCGGTTTGAGGCGAATTTGATGGCAATTGCGATGAAGATAATGTTATACTTCCAACTTTAAGGATCTATGGAATAGATTCTTTCAGACGATAGTTCAACCCACCAGGTACAAATGGGTTATCGAACTATCCACTTTCAGGATTCATTGAAGCCTTACAACAACGTAATCGGACTCAAAGTTTGTACGCATTTGATTCAACCAAGAACACTTTAGTATTTGATATCTGACGATGCAATTGTAGAGAAAGGAATGAAGAAGAAGAAGAAGAAACAAATCTGCAATAATTCAGTGTTTGTAACACCTTATAGGCATTACAAAATATAGAGTAATGGAAGTGCAACGATTAGCAACACTTTCTGGCAAGAAAGAAGAAGAAGAATACGAATGAATTCTAACACTGTTTGGGTATTGCTATTTATAGATGTGAAGAGGTCTCCATTCGTGAATGGTTGCATCCCTTCGTAACATTTCAAAACTGTTGCTAACAGTCACATACATTTGAATTGAAACGTCGCGTCTATTCATTTTGCAACGTTTAGAAAACGTTACAAATTTTCCACTCTTTATTTAAATTTAGAAATATCGGTTCTGGGTCCTTAACATGCTGAAATCTAACCCGTTACTATTTACACTCGATCCAAAAAATATTTTCGAATCCTAACCCTAAACCCAAAACCCGAACCGGCTCGGCCCGGTTCCGTTCGGTCGGACGGCGGTGGCGGCGCGCGTGTGGTGTTGCATGACTTCTCTCCTCACAACAACGCGAACATGTGGGAGCCCCAAGGCCCCAAAATCCACATGAGAAAGCTATATTTATACAAATATAGTCCTTGATTTTCTAGCATGTGGAATTATCTTTTCTTCTTCCCTCTTTACTTCTTCTCTTCTAAATCAAAATCCAAAGCCCCAAAACAACATATTTGAAAATTTTACAACAATCTGCCCCAATTTTCAAAATAAATAAATAGGATTGCTGAATCACTTGATTGACTTCCTACATATCCAAGTGGGATCAAGCCTATGTAGTTCTAAGATCAATTTTTGCATCATCATGTAAACCAACACATAAATAAAAGGTATCTTTTGGATTTGAACCTTTACATAGTGTAAACCATTCAAAGCCTTATCGGGATTCTATGGTGAACGAATCTTGAGCCAAGTATCCCTAACGATAAAACCGGAACAATCACACATGTTGATTTCCTTAGGCAAAGTGTTCTGTATTGCTCAGCACGTTAATGACTATGTGCTTAAATCCTGGTTCATGAGTCTACTTAGAAAGCGGTCTTACTTTCCTAGAAAATGACCTGATTTCCATACTCATATATGTAAGTCTCTTATGGTGTTTCTACGATACACCTTTTAAGATTTCTTGTAACAACCCTAGATTTTTGCCTATATATTTTAAATTTGACTTTATTTTTTTTAATTATTTTAAATTTATTTTTATTTCAAATATTTCATTTTAAATATAAATGCTGATCTATAGTTCAAAATAGTATAAATTGGACATTTTACTAAAAAAAATGAATTTCTACTCAAACTGTTTGAACTTTGACTTTTAAAATTAAAATTAAAATCATTTTAAATCTTAAATTTTATCTTTTATTATGTAAATAGATGTAATAACTTGAACACTGCTTTTCGTTTTATTGAAAACGGAGTTAAACTGTGAAAGTTATGTAAATTTCAATAATGAGTGCAATTTGTTTATTCTGCAATTTTGTTATTTTTAAATTGTGTAAATTATATTTTGTCATATTTCATTTTAATCTGGGTCAATATTTTATTGTATGTATATTTTTGTATCATAATAATTTTAAAATAAAGTAAACAATTTTCCAAAGTCAATGGTGATTTATTTGTAATTTCTGGACACCGTTTTGGATTTTTAAGCAATTTCTTTAAATCTTTTGCTATTTTCTTTAAATTTAATTTTTTTTATGTGTTAATATTTTATTTTAAGTATATTTTGTATTTTAATATTTTTAAAGCGATGCTTGAATTTTTCCAAAGCTTATTGAATTTATTTCCAAATTTTAAGCCTAGTTTTCATTTTTCTGCTATTTTCTTTATTTAAATTATATTTAAATTTATATTTATATATTTATTTGTGAATGCATCTTTACTTTTATGTTGTTATCTTTATTATAAATATTTTTGCTAGTCCATATAAATTTTCCAAAGTTCATTCTGTTTATTTTCCATTTTTCTAGACTAGTTTGCAATCTTGTGCTATTTTCTTATTTTAACCTTATATCATTAATAAATATTTATATATATATATATATAATATTTTGTTATATTTTAGAATTTGCGACTGAAATAATTATTATTTTCAGTAATGTAAACTTATATGAATAAATAAAGGAAATACCAAAGGTTTTAAAAGCTTTTGAAACGTAAGTCGTTTCTTTTACCGTTTCCTCATTTACTCTTTGGCAGTTTTTATTTATTTATTAGCCTTTACTTCTTTTGGCTGTATATTACTTTGTTTGGCCGTGTATTCCAGTCTGCATTCACTAAAAAAAAATTCCACTTGTCATTCATTCACGGCTAGGAGAAAAAAAATTGGGTAATGGCCTCCTCTTTTTGCATTTTTTCTTCCATTTTTTTTTTCCATACTTTTGTCTTGTTTCTTTCTCCTATTTGCATGGCCTCCTCACTATTTCCATGGCACCACTCTCTACATCTATTCCCTGCCATCATCACTACCTACACCCCAGGTCATGACCATATCCGAGCCAACCATGGTGACAAAACCCCTCAAAATCCAACCTATGCCTTGAAAACATGCTAGTTTGAGCCTTGTTGCTTCACCACTTCATTTTCCACCACCACCACCTCTAGCCACCACCACCATCTCTGACCAGACCACCACACACCATTCCAACATCATTCCAGATCTGAACTTGAATGGCCAAGCCAAACCACTCCAAGGCCGAGCCCTTTTGTTGACCAAAAACATGCTATTTTGCCTCAAACCCTTCACCTACCCTAAGTGTAACTTCCTCCACTTGTTCAGCCTTAGAGCCGCACCTTTTCCATACTCATACCTGATCCAAACCATGCTCAAACCTGACCTTATTGATTCCCTAGGCCATGCAAACAAGCATAGGGAGCAAGTGCAAAGTCTTTAGTTTTGTTTTACACATCTATTTCTAACATTGTTTAAGTATATCTTATTTTGAAACTTATGTTTCATATATTTGTTTGTCTCATGTATCCAAGGAGATTTATCTTTGGCTCTCTCAAACTCAAATCATTGTTTTGCCATAGTGCTTTTGAAGATCTCAGTTTGTGCTTTTGATGTTGTCTCTAGCTTATACATGTGAGTAGATCTCACCAGATGTTTTTACTTATACAAATGTGAATTGACACCATTTGAATGTGTAGAACTATTATGTGATGTTATAACTGCCTGTGATTAATTACATATGATGTTAAACCTGTTAAATTTCATGTCCTATCATCTGTTATTATATATATGTTGTTACTGTTCATTTATATCTGTTTATCACTGCAAGTTCCCTGTAGATTAGAAATCACTATGGGTTGAAATGATACATACCCGAACGGACTTTAGAATAGGGAAAATCGTTATGGGCTGAAATGATAGGCCTGAACGGTTTTTATTTATTTTATTTAACTTGGGATTGCGGGTTTGAAATGATAGAACCCAGATTTTTCTTTTTAAACTGCGGATAGAAATGATACATATCTGTATCACTTGACCTAAGTTAGAAAACTATATACAGACCCGTGGTTATTTTATTAAGTATTTTGGATAATTTCAAGTATTTTAAAATATAAATTTATGAAATTGATTTAAATAAGTTTTTAAATGTTGAAAATAAAGAAATTATGATTTTTCTATGAGTTAAAAATGTAATTAATGAATGGTTAAATGGGATTATTAAATATAACTTAAGTTTGGAAATTTGGAATTTTGGTTAAAACCATATTTAGGTTATATGAATAAAATGGAAATTTAATTTTATTGAAAATTGGTAAATATGATAATTTGATTAAATTTGAAATTTAAGTGATTTATTAAAGTATTATTGATTTTTCTATGAATTTAAGTGGTTAAATAAATGAATGTTAAAAGTGATCTTTTAAAAGTATAACTTGACTTGGAAATGTAAAATTGGTTTTTAGTTAAAGGTTTAAGTTAATTAAAAAAAAAATAGTTTATTTGAGAAATGGAGGAAAGATAAGTGTTAAGTTGCTTATTTAAAATATGAAGAATTGGAAACTTTTACACTTGAATTTATTTAGTAAATTGTTGAAAATTGGATGTAAGTATAAGAAATTTATTGTATAAAAATAATATGTTAAATGATATGTTAATGAGCATTTTAAAGGTTAAAATATGATTTTAAAAATGTTTATTGGTTTTAAATTGAAGTTTATTATTGGCTGGAAATACACTAAACCTGGAATTAACTTTTAATAGCATTCAGAAATGCTATAGTTTTCTGAATTGAAGTAAAATTGTGTAAAAAGAGCTATTGCAGCATTTCTGAAATGCTGTAGTTGCTGTAATTGAACTTATAAGCAAATATTGGACTCAGGTCTATTGTAGCATTCTCTAGAAATGCTATAGTGTTCTGCAGTCTTTGCTGAAATCAAATTTAAACCTTGTTTTGAAATCTGAGCTCCCGCAGCATTTCGGGAAATGCTGTCTTTGCTGTTTTAAACTAAAATTTAACTAAAACTGAGTTTTAACAGCAGTTTTTAAGAGCTGTCTTTGTTGAATTAAAATGTTTCAAGTATAACTTATAACAGCTTTTTTCTAAATGCTACGAAAGGCTTAAATTTTAATAAATATGATTTTTGACTTAGTAAATGAGCTCAGAATGACTTGAAACTTTAAGATTTGAATACTTGATTTGAAAGTATAATAATTACACTTTTAAAATGATTTTAATTGAATTAAATTGATGGAATATAAATTATTTAAAAGGTGATTTGAGATGATAATAAATGAATGTTATCTTAGAATTTAAAAATGTTTAAGATATGATATATTGAATGATTTGAAATGAAGTTTTGAGAAGATATGATATTTCGATATATATTAAATGTTTGAAATAATTTTTTTGAAAGTTATGATATTTTGAAATTAAAATGATTCAAAAATGAAGTTTGAAAGATATGATATTTATGTATTAAAAATGATTTGAAATGACTTGATATTTATTTTGATAAATATTTGAATTTGAAAGATATGGTATGTTGATATATTGAAATGGTTTAGAAATGATTTAATCTTTCTTTGATAAAGATATGGATTGAAAGGATATTTTATTTTGAAGTATGAAAATATTTTTTTAAAGTTATAACCACGAGTTTTAATAACGATTGGTTGTTAAAGAGACCGGGATCGAATATTGTCTTATAGCCGGCCAATACCGAAAACCACTTTAACAACTGTATGCGCGGTGGAGATTCCAGAATGAAGTAGGATGGTGGCGGCGTTTCCTTTAAGGTAAATACGTCGACCCGACTCCCGTGAGTTGGCATAAGGTGGCTAAAACAGGAGCGATCGACGGGTTAATAAGGTAGCACCTTTGATCGGACACATCCCTTCGATATTATAGTTTGATTTTTGGATTATTTCAGTGGCCACTTTTGATTTTTATTTGAGGGTGTGGCTTAAGGTGGGCGGTAGCTGCGCGCTACGCATTACCACCGACCTGAAGCGTAATTGGTATATCTACCCTGGAATTGCCTAGTTGTGCCGTATCACCTACCCTATCGCGCCTTGTACGAGTTTGGTTTTCTCCTGTAACCCGTGTGATATCCTCTGGTGGCTTCCCGATCACGAGGGACTATGATATTGGATAGACTACTGGGACTATTACGTGTTAAGGTAACCTCTTAATGCTATGAAAAAGTAAGTTTATTTTACTATAGACATTATTATAATAGCAAAATATTACTACATAGTAAATAGTTTAATGGATCCTTAGAGGATGGGCGGTCCCAAGCATCATTTAAGCTACTTGTACCATATATTACAATTCACTTGAGTTGGTTTACATTGTATAAGTATGTATGTCCTGACTCGAGTGTTTTGTGTTTCTTCACGCTCGGGTCAGACTGAGTGATACAACATTTGAGACTCACCTTCGAAGTTGGAAGTTTTGCTTGAAGATCCAGCTATCTATTTCACCTTCGGTTATCCAGTTGATTCCAGTTATCTGGTTGGTTCCAGTGATGTATTATGATTCATACCTGGTTATCATGTTGACACCTCCGTTGTATCTTGTTATCTCTGTTGTATCTTGTTTGACTCTGATGTATTTATATAGTAGCTTCATGAACTACTATTTCTTTACTTCCGCTGCATTTATTATTCTGTGTCTATGATCTGTGATTTATTTGTTTACTATTTATGCTGTGTTTTGCCAAATTTATTTTACAATTCGGTATTTTGAGCAATTCAAGTCCGACATGTGCGGATGCGAATGGTTGAAAATATCGGGTCGTTACAGTTGGTATCAGAGCTTTGGCAGCTCTAGCAAAACTCAGCATATGGAGTGAATGTATTTACAGAATCACTTCCATTCGAGTTTGAATCTCTTCCTTTTTGACTCGATTCCTTTGAATTTTGGAACGTTCCCTGCGGTTCCAAAATCCATTCGTGTCCTTCACTATTCATCTTCTTTTGATTCTAGAGTATCCCATAACATCGCTTCGAATTTGATCTTTATAATGAGTTGGCAGTCCCGCCAATCTCAAAAATTAAATTGTAAAAGGGTGAAACTCCTTTACAACTAGCATCGATTCACCAGAGATTTATATCTATCCTTGGTTTAGATGCTAATATCTTTTGTTATCCCAAACTCTAACTCTTGAGATTTAATGTAGATTTACCCCAGAAAAATCCACATTGATCTTATTCTTTAAGTCACGGTTGACCCGGCTAAGGTTGCCCGCGATTTGTTTAAGCTTATCCATCCCCCTACTCTATTATTTAATCATCCTGTCTTTGTTCCAATCTATTCTTCCAAACATTTTGAATTGTACTTGTATATCTATGTTTTGTTTTATATATTTTGTTGTTTGAGTTGTTGATGTTGATTTGGGTTTCCGATCGATTCGTCTGATCAACGCTATCGATAGGATTTCCAAAACACTTTGACAGAACAAACTGACACAATATTATTTTAAAATTTGGTTAATGAAATAAATTTTGATATATAAGTAAATTTATGGAACTTAATAAACTGATTTAAATTGATTATTTGAAGTGATAATACTTGATTTATCATTTATTGTTCTATATGAATTTATAGATAGTTATAAATTGATTTGGGAACTGAAATGAATTTAGAACAAGAAATTTGAGAATTTAATTTCCGATGGTTTCAAACCTTGTGTCTAAAGCTTTAAAGGGTTATATTATTTAAAGTATTTTCGAATAGAAATTTGTTTTCAAACAACTTGAAAGTTTAAAAATTAGTGCTCTTCTCTTTGTCGCTGGAAAATAACTTCGGTGATGACCGCGGCATCATCAACGTTCATATTTCGAGTTTCGAAGTGAAGAGACTGCTCTGTAGACTTACTACAACTTTGTTTTGGTAAATCAAATTGAATTGAATTGAATTTCTAAAATATGACTTGATTTATAATATATAGAGATATGATTTAAATTTGATTTGATAAAATATGTACATACCTTTAGTTATCTCTAAATGGTTTGAAGAAATCGGAAATTTAATTCTTAAATTTTGTTTTAAAGAATAATTTCAATTATAAAAAGAAAATCAAAAAAAATTTGGATAAATAATTCAAACTTGAGATAATTGAATTGGAAAGTTTTATTTGTATAATACTCAATTGCATTCCAATATAATACCTTAATTTCAGAAGTTAACAATGTAATTGGATAATATACAATATAAAAAGATTTTATAAATAAAATTTGAGTGGTTATAATAAACGTTATACACTTAAATTTTAGTTGAAAAAAAGAGATTAATAGAGGTAAATAGAATAAATGGGTAATTGAATAATTTACAATATAAAATAATGTTAAAAGAACTAAGAATAAAAGAAAGCAGTTATAATAAGTGTAAGTATATTTAACATAAGTGATAAATATATTGAGCGGAATAATTTTAATTTTAATTAGGAATAAAGAAGAATAAAATTTATTAAGTACATTGTGAGTGTAATAAATGATTATTTTTCATACCGATGGTTTTAAAAATTGTTAATTTAAGATGATTGGATAATAAGATAATGAAATTTGGGATAGTTAAGATTTATTTAACTTGTGTAAAGATTTATTCTCTATTTAAGTTGAAATTTCCATGCTTTCAAATTTATTTCCTTATTTTGTTTTTCAAACTATCCTTTTGTTGTCCTTATTATCCTTATCTTCCTACAGACTGGTATATGCCTCTTTCTATAATCTTTCAGTTTATAAATCTTTCTATAATCTTTGATAATCTTTGGTAATCATTTTGAATCCACCTTTTTCGTGCTTGTGTTCTTAATTTTGAAGAAACTTGGAAAGATCATCTCCACCTTGTTAAACTTACCTATAACAACAGTTATCAGATATAATTTCAATCTTCTTGTCATCTTATCTTAATCCTATTTCACTCTATCTTTTTCTGTGCTTTTCCATACCTCATTCCTTTTCGAGGACGAAAAGTTTTGAGTAGGGGAGAGTGTAACAACCCTAGATTTTTTCCTATATATTTTAAATTTGACTTAATTTTTTTAATTATTTTGATTTTATTTTTATTTCAAATATTTCATTTTAAATATAAATGCTGATCTATAGTTCAAAATAGTATAAACTGGTTTTACTATAAAAAATGAATTTCTACTCAAACTGTTTGAACTTTGACTTTTAAAATTAAAATTAAAATCATTTAAATCTTAAATTTTGTCTTTTATTATTGAAATAGATGTAATAACTTGAACACTGCTTTTCGTTTCGTTGAAATTGGAGTTAAACCGTGAAAGTTATGTAAATTTCAATATTGAGTGCAATTTGTTTATTCTGCAATTTTGTTATTTTTAAATTGTATAAATTATATTTTGTCATATTTCATTTTAATCTGGGTCAATATGTTATTGTATGTATATTTTTGTATTATAATAATTTTAAAATAAAGTAAACAATTTTCCAAAGTCAATGGTGATTTATTTGTAATTTCTGAACACCGTTTTGGATTTTTAAGCAATTTCTTTAAATCTTTTCCTATTTTCTTTAAATTTAATTTCTTTTTTATGTGTTAATATTTTATTTTAAGTCTATTTTGTCTTTTAATACTTTTAAAGTGATGTTTGAATTTTTCCAAAGCTTATTGAATTTATTTCCAAAGTTTAAGCCTAGTTTTCATTTTTCTGCTATTTTCTTTATTTAAATTATATTTAAATTTAAATTTATATATTTATTTGTGAATTCATCTTTACTTTTATGCTGTTATCTTTGTTATAAATATTTTTACAAGTCCATATAAATTTTTCAAAGTTCATTCTGTTTATTTTCCATTTTTCTAGACTAGTTTGCAATCTTGTACTATTTTCTTATTTTAACCTTATATCATTAATAAATATTTATATATATTTTATATTTTGTTATATTTTTGAATTAGTGACTGAAATCATTATTATTTTCAGTAATGTAAACTTATATGAATAAATAAAGGAAATACCAAAGGTTTTAAAAGCTTTTGAAACGTAAGTCGTTTCTTTTACCGTTTCCTCATTTACTCTTTGGCAGTTTTTATTTATTTATTAGCCTTTACTTCTTTTGGTTGTATATTACTTTGTTTGGCCATGTATTCCAGTCTTCATTCACTAAAAAAAAGTTCCACTTCTCATTCATTCACGGCTAGGAGAAAAAAATTGGGTAATGGCCACCACTTTTTGCATTTTTTCTTCCATTTTTTTTCCATACTTTTGTCTTGTTTCTTTCATCTATTTGCATGGCCTCCTCACTATTTCCATGACCACCACTCTCTACATCTATTTTTTGCCATCATCACCACCTATACTCCAGGTCATGACCATATTCGAGCCAACCATGGTGACAAAACCCCTCAAAATCCAACATATGCCTTGAAAACATGCTAGTTTGAGCCTTGTTGCTTCACCACTTCATTTTCCACCACCACCACCACCTCTAGCTGCCGCCGCCACCTCTGACCAGACTACCACACACCACTCCAACATCATTTCAGATCTGGACTTGAATGACCAAGCCAAACCACTCCAGGGCCGAGCCCTTTTGTTGACCAAAAACATGTTATTTTGCCTCAAACCCTTCACCTACCCTAAGTGTAACTTCCTCCAGTTGTTTAGCCTTGTAGCCGCACCTTTTCCATACCCATACCTGATCCAAACCATGCTCAAACCTGACCTTATAGATCCCCTAGGCCATGCAAACAAGCATAGAGAGCAAGTGCAAAGTCTTTAGTTTTGTTTTATACATCTATTTCTAACATTGTTTAAGTATATCTTTTTTTGAAACTTATGTTTCATATATTTGTTTGTCTCATGTAACTAAGGAGATTTATTTTTGGCTTTCTCAAACTCGAATCATTGTCCTGCCATAGTGCTTTTGAAGATCTCAGTTTGTGCTTTTGATCGTTGTCTCCGGCTTATACATGTGAGTAAATCTCACCAGACGTTTATACTTATACAAATGTGAATTGACAACATTTGAATGTGTAGAACTATTATGTGATGTTATAACTGCCTGTTATTAATTACATATGATGTTAAACCTGTTAAATTTCATGTCCTATCATTTGTTATTATATAATGTTGTTACTGTTCATTTATATCTGTTTATCACTGCAAGTTCCCTGTAGATTAGAAATCACTATGGGTTGAAATGGTACATACCCGAACGGACTTTAGAATAGGGAAAATCGTTATGGGCCGAAATGATAGGCCTGGACGGTTTTTATTTATTTTATTTAACTTGGGATTACGGGTTTGAAATGATAGAACCCGGATTTTTCTTTTTAAAATGCGGATTGAAATGATACATATCTGTATCACTTGACCTAGGTTAGAAATCTATGTACAGACTCGTGGTTATTTTATAAAGTATTTTGGATAATTTTAAGTATTTTAAAATATAAATTTATGAAATTTGATTTAAATAGGTTTTAAATGTTTAAAATAAAGAAGTTATGATTTTTCTATGAGTTAAAAATGTAATCAATGAATGGCTAAATGGGATCATTAAATATAACTTAAGTTTGGAAATTTGGAATTTTGGTTAAAACGATATTTAGGTTGTATGAATAAAATGGAATTTTAATTTTATTGGAAATTGGTAAATATGATAATTTGATTAAATTTGGAATTTAAGTGATTTATTAAAGTATTATTGATTTTTCTGTGAATTTAAGTGGTTAAATAAATGAATGTTAAAAGTGATATTTTAAAAGTATAATTTGACTTGGAAATGGAAAATTTTAGTTAAAGGTTTAAGTTAATTAAAAAAAAATAGTTTATTTGAGAAATGGAGGAAAGATAAGTGTTAAGTTGCTTATTTAAAATATGAAGAATTGGAAACTTTTACACTTGAATTTATTTAGTAAATTGTTGAAAATTGGATGTAAGTATAAGAAATTTATTGTATAAAAATAATATGTTAAATGATATGTTAATGAGCATTTTAAAGGTTAAAATATGATTTTAAAAATGTTTATTGATTTTAAATTGAAGTTTATTATTGGCTGAAAATACACTAAAACCTGGAATTAACTTTTAATAGCATTCAGAAACGCTATAATTTTCTGAATTGAACTAAAATTGTGTAAAAAGAGCTATTGCAGCATTTCTGAAATGTTGTAGTTGCTGTAATTGAACTTATAGGCAAATATTGGACTCAGGTCTATTGTAGCATTCTCTGGAAATGCTATAGTGGTCTGCAGTCTTTGCTGAAATCAAATTTAAACCTTGTTTTGAAATCTGAGCTACCGCAGCATTTCTGAAAATGCCGTCTTTGCTGTTTTAAACTAAAATTTAACTAAAACTGAGTTTTAATAGCAGTTTTTATGAGCTGTCTTTGTTGAATTAAAATGTTTCAAGTATAACTTATAACAGTTTTTTTCTAAATGCTACCAAAGGCTGAAATATTAATAAATATGATTTTTGACTTAGTAAATGAGCTCAGAATGATTTGAAACTTTAAAATTTGAATACTTGATTTGAAAGTATAATAATTACACTTTTAAAATAATTTCAATTGAATTAAATTGATGGAATATAAATTATTTAAAAGGTGATTTGAGATGATAATAAATGAATGTTATCTTTGAATCTAAAGATGTTTAAGATATGATATATTGAATGATTTGAAATGAAGTTTTGAGAAGATATGATATTTCGATGTATATTAAATGTTTGAAATAATGTTTTTGAAAGTTATGATATTTTGAAATTGAAATGATTCAAAAATGAAGTTTGAAAGATACGATATTTATGTATTAAAAATGATTTGAAATGACTTGATATTTATTTTGATAAATATTTGAATTTGAAAGATATGGTATGTTGATATACTGAAATGGTTTAGAAATGATTTAATCTTTCTTTGATAAAGATTTGGATTGAAAGGATATTTTATTTTGAAGTATGAAAATATTGTTTTAAAGTTATAACCACGGGTTATAATAACGATTGGTTGTTAAAGAGACCAGGATCGGATATTGTCTTATAGCCGGCCAATACCGAAAACCACTTTAACAACTGTGTACGCGGTGGAGATTGCAGAATGAAGTAGGATGGTGGTGGCGTTTCCTTTAAGGTAAATACCTGGATTCGACTCCCGTGAGTTGGAATAAGGTGGCTAAAACAGGAGCGATCGACGGGTTAATAAGGTAGCACCTTTGATCGGACACATCCCTTCGTTATTATACTTTGATTTTTGGATTGTTTCGGTGACCTCTTTTGATTTTTATTTAGGGGTGTGGCTCAAGGTGGGCGGTAGCTGCGCGTTACGCGTTACCACCGGCCCGGAAGCGTAATTGATATATCTACCCTAGCATTGCCTAGTTGTGCCGTGTCACCTACCCTATCGCGCCTTGTGCGAGTTTGGTTTTCTCCCGTAGCCCGTGAGATATCCTCTGGTAGCTTCCCGATCAGTAGGGACTATGATATTGGATGGACTACTGGGACTATTACGTGTTAAGGGCTATATGGGTAACCCCTTAATGCTATGAAAAAGTAAGTTTAATTTACTATAGACATTATTATAATAGCGAAATATTATTACATAGTAAATAGTTTAATGGATCCTTAGAGGATGGGCGGTTCCAGGCATCCTTTAAGTCACTTGTACCTTATATTACAGTTCACTTGAGTTGGTTTACATTGTATAAGTATGTATGTCCTGACTCGAGTGTTTTGTGTTTCTTCACGCTCGGGTCAGACTGAGTGATACAGCATTTGAGACTCGCCTTCGAAGTTGGAAGCTTTGCTTGAAGATCTAGCTATCTATTTCACATTCGGTTATCCAGTGGATTCCAGTTATCCGGTTGGTTCCAGTGATGTATTATGATTCATACCTGGTTATCATGTTGACACCTTCGTTGTATCTTGTTATCTCTACTGTATCTTGTTTGACTCTGATGTATTTATATAGTAGCTTCATGAACTACTATTTCTTTACTTCCGCTGCATTTATTACACTGTGTCTGTGATCTGTGATTTATTTATTTACTATTTATGCTGTGTTTTGCCTAATTTATTTTACAATTCGGTATTTTGAGAAATTCAAGTCCGACATGTGCGGATGCGAATGGTTGAAAATATCGGGTCGTTACATTTCTAGACTTATTAAGGATATATATTCGTTCTTTGTTCTTGCAGAATCCAACACTAACTATTATGGGATTATTGATTTAGTGTTCCATAATCATTCTCTTAACTTATTGGTACCCATTGAACTTTGTCTATCCTTTTCAATACATAAGTTGGGTTTCTATTAAGGATGATCAACCTTCATTCACAGACCTTAGTCCCACTTCTTGTAACTTCATAGAAACCATTGCCTTTGGAAGACTCTTTGTAAATGGGTCAGCAAAGTTTTTTTTTCATTTCTATGTAGTCAACAGTTATAACTCCTCTTTTGAGTAACTGTCTCACCATTTGATGTCTTAGACTCACATGTCTAGATTTTCCATTATATGTCTTATTAGATACATTGTATATCGTTGCTTGATGTTATAGTTAATCAAGACTGCTGGAGATGGCTTCTTACATAAAGGGATTTCCATTAATAAATACCTAAGCCATTCTGCTTCTTTACATGCATCTGCTGATGCAATAATTCTGACAACATTGTTGAGTTAGAAATACAGGTCTGCTTCTTGGAAGCCCAAGACACAACAGCGCCTCCTAATGTAAAGATCCATCCAGTCATAGAATTTGATTTGGATTCTACGTTGTACCAGGTTGCATCACTATATCCTTCTATCACAACAGGATATCCTTTATAAGATAAACCATATTCAATGGTTTCTTTCAAATAAGCTAAAACTCTGGAAATAGCTTTCCAATGTTCGAAACTTGGATTACTCGTAAATCGACATAATACACTTATAGCATGTGTAATGTCTGGTCTAGTGCAATGCATAACATACATAAGACACGCAATAACACTGGAATACTCTAGTTGAGAGATTGTGCGTCCAGTGTTCTTTTCTAATTTAATACTAGGATCTAAAGGAGTTGGTGTTGGTTTTTCATCGTAATGACCATACTTTTGTAGGAATTTGTCCATATAATGAGATTGAGTTAGTAATAACTCCCCCTCCTTCCTAACAATTTTAATTTCCAAGATTACATCAGCCTCTCCTAGATCTTTCATATCGAATTTAGAAGACAGAAACTTTTTAGTTTTATTCACACGGGATATATGGGAACCAAATATTAGCATGTCATCAATGTATAAACATATTATAACACTACCGTTGTTATCCGATTTGCTATAAATACATTTATCAGCATCATTAACAATGAATCCATATGACAGTGCAACTTTATCAGATTTCTCATGCCATTGCATGGGAGCTTGCTTCAGGCCATAAAGAGATTTCACTAATTTGCAAACTTTCTTTTCTTGGCCTGAAGTTTTTAAACCTTCAGGTTGTTCCATATATATCTCTTCTTCTAAATCTCCATTTTGAAAAGCAGTCTTTACAACCATTTGATGCATGACTAATTTATGAATTGATGTAAGTGCAATTAAACAATGTATAGAAGATATGCGAGCAACTGGAGAATATGTATCAAAGTAATCTATTCCATGTCTTTTCTTATATCCCTTAGCAACTAATCTGACTTTAAACTTATCTGGATCCATTTGTATTCAAATTTTTCTTGAATATCCATTTACATCCTATAGGTTTAGCACCAGGAGGTAAATCAGTTAAAACCCAAATTTGGTTTAACAGTATAGAACTCATTTCATCATTGATAGCTTCTTTCCAAAAATTGGAATCTCTGGAACTCATAGCCTCAGAATAAGTTTTGGGATCGTCATCGACGTTCATTACTATTTATTCATATTAAGGACTTCGTCCTTACTTCCTTCTACAAGATATGTAATGAAGTCAGGACCATAGTCCTTCTCTATTCTCGCTCTTTTACTTTTCCGTTGTTCAGTACTTTTATCTGGTACCGATACTTCCTTGCTGTTTAGAGCAGAAGCATAATCCTCATCATTGATATCATTAGCCATATTAGGTTCTAGACTAAATGATCTCAATGGGATCTCAGTAGTTTTATTTTCAAAAAATTCTACATCTGCAGATTCTGTAACTTCTAGAGTGTCAATTATAAGGAATCTATAAGTTATACTATTAAGTGAATATCCTATGAAAACACATTTAAATGCTCTATTTCCCAACTTTGGTCATTTAGGGTCTAGTTTTCTAACATATGCTAAACAACCCCAAACTTTAAGTCTAGTTAGGTTAGGTTTCCTATTAAACCATAATTCATAAGGGGAAATATTATTATTTTTAAGTGGACTCTATTTAAAATATAACATGCAGATAAATGGCATCACCCCATAGGTTATAAGGTAAATTTGAACTTATGAGCATCGCATTAACCATTTCTACTGAAGTTCTATTCTTCCTTTCAGCAACACCATTTTGTTGTGGTGTATATGGGGTAGTATATTGGTGAACTATACCTTGTTGTTTACAAAACAAGGTGAATTCATTTGAGAAAAATTCACCACCACGATTTGAATGTAATATTTTAATTTTAACTCCAAATTTTGTTGCGACGTCTGCTTTGTAAATTTTGAATTTTTCAAAAGCCTCATCTTTAGTTTTCGTTAGATATAGATATGCACATCTAATATAATCATCAATGAATGTTATATAGTATTGGTTACCACCATAGGTGATATGACTTTTTAAGTCACCCACATCACTATATACCAAATCAAGCAAACCAGTTTTCCTTTCTATGGATTTAAAGGATTTTCGGTGTATTTTTTCTTGAACACATATTTTACATTTAGAGACGGTATCGAAATCACAATCAGAAATTAATCCTAATTTATTCATATTTCTTATGGAATTATAATTAACATGTCCTAATCTACCATGCTATAAATTAATAGAGTCAAGAATATAAACAGAAGATTTATTTATTAGATTCAACTTAATCATGCCGTTACAACAGTATCCTTGTCCAATGAACCATTCTTAGACAACACTAGCTTATCAGACTCATATACCATCTTGAATCCTCCTTTGTTGAGAAGGTATACAGAGACCAAATTCTTACACATATCAGGTACATAAAATACATTGACTAATGGAAGAACTTTCCAGAGGTGAAAGGAAGTTCTATAGTGCCTTTTCCCAGAACTTTGCTTAGAACCTTATTTTCTCCGGCAACTTCGTCGGCTTCTCCTTTATTTTCTTCGTAACTCTTGAACAGATTACGGTCTTTGCAGATGTGAATGGTTGCTCCAGTATCGAACCACCAATCATTATCATTGCCGCTAACGGAGTTCGCCTCTTGCACTACAGCCACAAGCGAGTCTTCGACCACGTTCACTTTTTGTTGTTTCTTCCGCAGACTGTAGTCTCGGGCATAGTGGCCGGGCTTATTACAAAAATAACAAGCACATTTTTTTATTGTTGTTGGTTTTGAAATGATTTTTCTTCTTAAACTGTGTCTCATTCTTTGGCTTTAACTTATCAGTAATTTCAACATTATTTGCCTTAGAATGGGACTCGTTTGCGGATCATCATCTAGATCGCATTTGCGAGACTCTTCTTCAAGATGACGCTACAAACCGTCTAAATTATAATTCATTTCCGCATGCTTCATCTTTTCCTTATAATCATTCCTATGCAAAAGTCTAGAAATTATAACTCCAACAACAAAAGATTCAGGGAGATCAATTCCAGCATCTTTAAGTTGATTCACCAATAGTAAGATTTCGCTTACTTGTCCAATTACGGACTTATTGGTGACCATTTTGAAATCCATAAAATTAGAAATAAGAAACTTTTTATTACTGGCCTCGGATATGTGGTACTTATTTTCCTGTGCAGTTCAGAGTGCATTCGCTGTTTTCAAGGTCCTATGAGCATTGTAGACTGGGGCAGATAACGCATTCAGAATATGGCATATGCATAGAAAATTGTCCTCTTTGCGCTTTGCACGTTTAGCCTTTAGAGTAGCATCACCCATATCTGTATCCTCCGGGATTTCTTCCAAGTCATCTTCCAAAATGTAGAACAACTTGACGGTGACTAGGAAAAATTTCATCGTCTCTTGCCAATGAGTGAAATTATTGCCATCAAAATGCTCCAATCGAGTTAGATGCTGATTCATAACTTGTAGAGTGCTCGAACCTTCCATGGTTAAAGAATATTGTCTGAAATTTGTTGGGGATTTTGCGGTTCGAGGCGAATTTGATGGCAATTGCGATGAAGATAATGTAGTACTTCTGACTTCAAGGATCTATAAAATAGATTATTTCAGACAATAGTTCAATTCACCTGGTAAAAAGGGGTTATCGAACTATCGACTTTCAGGATTCAATGAAGCCTTACAATAGCGTAATCAGATTCAAAGTTTGTATGCCTTTGATTCGACAAAAAAAACTTTAGTATTTGATATCTGATGATGCATTATGCAGAGAAAGGAATGAAGAAGAAGAAACAAATTTACAACGATTCAACGTTTGCAACACCTGGCAGGCATTAAAAAATATAGAGTAATGGAAGTGCAGTGATTAGCAACACTTCTCTGGCGTTGCAAATCTGCGTAGAAGAAGAAGAAGAATAGGAATGGATTGTAACATTGTCTGGGCATTGCTATTTATAGATGTAAAGAGGTATCCATTCGTGAAGGGTTGTGTCCCTCCATAACGTTTCAAAACCGCTGCTAACAGTCACATATGTTTGAATTGAAACGTCGCGTCCATTCATTTTGCAACGTTTAGAAAACGTTACAAATTTCCCGCTCTTTATTTAAATTCAAAAATTTCGATTTTGGGTCCTTAACGGGCTGAAATCTAACTCGTTACTGTTTACACTCGATCCAAAAATTATTTTCGGATCCTTACCCGAAACCCGACCCGATCAGACGGACGGCAGCGGCGGCGCACGTGTGGTGTTGCATGACTTCTCTCCTTACAATAATGCAAACATGTGGAAGCCCCCAGGCTCCAACTTCCACATGAGAAAGCTATATTTATACAAATATAGTCCTTTATTTTCTAGCATGTGGAACTATCTTTTATTCTTCCCTCTTTACTTCTTCTCTTCCAAATCAAAATCCAATGCCCCAAAACAACATATTTGAAAATTTTAGAACACTATATTGGTAGATGAAGAGACGAAGCTAGGAATAACTATTGGTATGTGCGTTCAGATAATCCAAGGAAAAGTAGAAAATTTAGAAATTAAGAGTAAAAGACGAAGAAAAAAGAGGAGAATCTTTGAGAACGAAGAAAAAGGGGAGAAGTTGGAAGTTGTTCTGGGAATGAGTCAGAGTCGATCGGGCTAATGGTGGCGGTAGGAGTTGTTGAATATGCGAGTATATGATTTTTGTTTGACGATAATACACATATATATATATATATATTCATTTAAATGTATTTGTTAATACACTATTTTATTTTTCACAGATTAAATAAATATTTGATGAATAAAATGAATAACAAAGAATTTGAATTCAAACGAATATTTTATTCAAACAAATATTTATTACAATTTTTGCATAGTACAAATTTAAAGCTCTCACTATATATATACAATTTCAATTACAATACTAATTTGATTGCATCACAATTCACATTTACATTTGCACCTCACTACATATCACTCACACTCGTATCTTATCTTCAACTTCATTTCAATGTGAATCCAGCATCTGAGCAATCTGCAAAAATATACATTGATGCAGTAAAATTGAAAATAAAATATTTTTGCAGTATAAAACAAAATGTGGATTTTAAAAATAATATTTGCCTCAGTTATTTGAGTTGTTCGTCATCATTTAAATTTGAATTCATCATACACGAACAACTTGTGACATACACAGTGTATCACTGGATATGCCACAGGGTAGTGCACACCAATATATACACTTGATAAAATTATAGGGACAGGTGAGCACAGGTCAAACCAAAAATGTCGGGTTCAACTCAAGTGAAATAAAAATAATGTCACAATATTAGCATAAGGTCAAACCCGAGCTTCAAGCTGGATTCAACACAGGTGCAAGTTCATGAAAATGACAACTAAAACAAGCCTCGACCACAATCCAAATGTACAAATGCAATATGAACCTAAAGTGCACAAAGGCAGTTGTACAAACTAAATGAAGACAAGCAACTGAACCCCAAGCAAATCTCAAAGGTAAGTACAACTCTAACTGGAAGCACACAAATGCACATACCAGACATGTCAACAAGTCAAGGGATGCACCAGTAAACCAGGCTTCACAATTAACACTACAACATGCAACATGTAGACGATGTTAGTAAGACTCGCCATGTACATGAAGAGCAGACAACAAAACAATCATATACAAGTTTCACTGACTCGAAGGAACAAGCCAATATGGAAACAATGCAAACACAGTTCAAATGAACAAGACCACATACAAGTAGCATGATCATACCAGTGAAGACATGAATAAGGCTCGAACTCAAGTCAGTGCACAACAACCCAATTCAAACTACAATGAACCAGGTGAAGAAACTTGAGCTCCAAAATATACAACATAACGCACCAGTGAACAACTAAATGAAATTGGACAGTGCAAGCTTCGAAAAGTATCAGACTCAAGTACATATACTGGAATGCACAGTGCAAACTACAACATCAAGTGATACAACAGCTCGAAACAATATGGATGTTGAATGGCCAAGCACGTGCACACACTAAACCAACAAGAGTCCAGAGGGATTAATATGGCAACACAGCAACCATGAAATACAATGTGCACAAAACTATAATCAGATGAACCAAAACTATGACACAAGACCACAAATCCAAACCAAGTTCAACAGTCAAAGCATCATCAACAAAGTGATACAACAGTTTAATGAACAAGTGAAACATATTTGTTTATATGTATAAATATGTGTATAAAAAGTTCAAGCTGCAGGTCAAAGACATAATGGCCGAAGTAAGTACAAAAGAAATGCCAAAATCAACATAATCGAATCAAATGACCAGAGGCAGTGAACAGTATGGCCAAAGTCGAACGAAATCAACATCGTCAAAATCGAGTCAAAGCCGAGGACAACAAGAATGAGAACGAACAAAATCAACACCGTGGTAGCCAAGAAATCTAAATCAACACCAAGTCAATCAAGAAATAATAAATATACGAAATTGAAAGGGTCAGGAATCATCTCAAACATTCAATAAAAATAATACGGTCGAGATAAATAAATTGATGAAGTCAAATGATCATATACGAACGAATATATAGGAGTTCAAATCCTATATAAACAGTAACATCATTAGCAATTTAATAATCGGGTTCAAGCAAGCAAATCAGAGGAAGCAAAAGAAAAATTTACATACCAAATCAAAGTTGAACTCGATTAAGGAGGAGGAGCCGCGAACGAACCAATTGAAGTAAGCAATCGAAGCACCAATCATCAATTTAAGCTGCGATTTCACAAAGCCCTAATTTCAGAGCTGAGAGGAACGAACGAGAATGAACAAAGCCACCATTTTTTACAAGGAAGCGGATCGAATAAATAAAGAGAATAATAGTGGGCCGACCTTTCTTTCTTTAGTGTTGGTTCATATTAAAAGGGATATAATTAGGGTTTTCGTTTTTATTGTGTTTAAATTGTATTTTTCATTTCAAACCGTTGTAATTTCTAGTCGTGTGACTAGGGGACAAACTACGTGGCGTAGTTTGAGAATTCGCAACTTATTGGCTGAGTTGTGGCAGGGTCTTGAGCGTAGAGTTAGGTTAGTCAGTAGCGGGTGTCACGAGTTTACGTGTGTAAGCGTGTGACTGCTTAATTTCTAGTAGAAACCTTGGGGCTAGCACATAAGCAGGGTTTTGCCGAAGCTGGGTAAATTATATGTCGTTCTATTTTTGCTATTATCTGTGCTTCTATTTTGATATATCTGTGTTGAAATAATTTTATAAGCTTCCGCAATAATTTTTATAATTAATAGCATAACCCTATTCACCCCCTCTAGGGTGAAATCGATCCTACAAGTGGATCCGAGCTAAGAATAGAAGTCAACTTTTGTTTTTTTTAAATTTGATTTTTTTTCAAAAATCAATTTTTGTTCAAAAAAGTTGAATTTTTAAAATGGCTTCTTCTAATAATGCTTTTGCTGATGGTCAGTCCATAGTTAGACCATCAATGTTCAATGGTGAATACGCCTGTTGGAAAAATAGAATGAAATTTTTTCTGAAAACCATTGACGCTTGAAAAATTGTTGAGACAAGTTATAGAGCACCAACTATAATTGTAAATAATCAGGAAATAAATAAACCGAATGATCAATGGACAGATCTAGAAAATAAGTTACAGAATTCTAATGCCAAAGCTATGAATTCGATTATTTGTTCATTGGATCAATTTGAATTTAATCGTGTCTCACATTGAAGTGACTCACGAAGGAACGTCTCAAGTCAAAGAATCTCGCCTTGCCATGCTAAACAGCGAATACGAGAATTTCACAATGGCCAAGGAAGAAAATATCAAAGAGATGTATGGACGACTTTCCAATATCGTATACAAATCAAAAGCTCTCGGAAAATCATATGCAGAGTTGGAGATAGTCCGAAAAATCCTGAGAGTCCTTCCACGAAGTTTTGCAGCAAAAGTGACTGCCATACAAGAATCAAAAGATTTAAAACAAATGAAAGTTGAAGAACTCGTCGGAAATCTCACCACTTATGAGCTAGAAATGAAATTCAAGGAAGAGCGTGAAGGAGGAGATACTCGAAAGAAATCAATAGCTCTTAAAGGAACAACTGAAATTGATGATGATGATGATGGAGCAGCTGAGCCGGCGTTAATAATGAAGAAATTCAAAAGATGGAACCGTAAATATAGAAATCCAGCTCTAAATCAAAAATGCACATGTAAATATAATTTTTATATTATATTACCTATTTACACATCAGTAATTAGAAATATACACAATTAAAAAGAAGAATAGACAAAATACTAGACAATCTAGAAGAACGGGAGACCATTTGTCACAAGCGCAACCAACCCGGACACATCAAGCCCAATTGTCCTCAAAACCGACACGACTTTGAACAGAAATCAAAAATGAGAAATTTTGCAGCCACGTGGAATACAAGTGATGAAGATAATCAAAGTACTAGGAGTGAAAGTGAGAAAGCAGATATGTGCCTTCGAGGTAATATAACTGGTAGCGACGATGACGAGCCAAGCGAGGTATCAAAACTCATTCACTCACAACTACTTATATATTTCCACGAAGTAAATGGCTGTTTTGAACGATTTAGGGAGAAGTATGCCAAGCTTTAATCACAAAAAGGTACTTTGATAGATTTAAATAAACAACTTGACCAATTAGTTAAAACCTATCAAGTAGGATCCCTAAGTGTGATAAGTGTCCAACATTCAAAGAAGAAATTAAAAAATCAGAAATCAAAATTAAATCGCTTGAAAATGAAATTCTGATTTTGAAAGAAAATGAAAATACTAGAAGAGAAAATTCTATTAAAAAGTGCACACGATTATTAAACGAAAATGAATCTCTCAAAACACAAGTCCAACAACTGTCAATAACTTTAGATAAATTTTCCAAAAGTGAAAAATCGTTGAATATGCTCTTAGGGAAACAAACTGTTAATACAGTTAGACAAGGACTTGGATATAATCAATCTGAAAATGTTAGGAGTGAAATTAATCAAGTCAATTCAATGTGCATAATTTTTAGAAAATTTGGACGCAATCAATATAATTATTGGTATAGACCCAAACACGTAAAAACCATTCCAATTTGGGTTCCAAAAGGCACAAATATAAAATCTCTCACAATTAAACATATCTGGGTGCCATAAGGAACATATATAAATAGTATGGGTCTCCACGAAATTATTTTTCAAAATATTCTGCCACTAACAATCATGGACCTATAAAAACAAATAGGTCACGAAAATCTTTTATCGTGTAGAAGTGGTGGTGGACTAAGAAACAACAACAGTGTTATCTGGATTCTGGCTGTTCCAGAAACACAACGGGCAACAAAGCAAAGTTCCATAGCCTAGTACAAAGGTGACAGAATCACAATGGGCAACAACGAAAAATTATCGTAAAGGTAAAAAAGGTAATGGTATATTTTGAACGATATATTAAATGTGATAATCTACACCGTAGTCTGAATTAAATCAACCAATAATGCGATGATAAAATAAATGATGATTTTGATTCTGACTTATTCAAAATTGTTGGCCAACTATATTCTTATACCAAGAACACTATAAAAATCTCTAGAGTCTTTGAATTACTTCATATATATTAGTTTGGATTAATAATAGTGTTTTATTGGATAATAATGCATTTGGTTATTTTACGGCTGACTCTATATTCACGGTTTTTGATTATTTACACGGTTTCAATTCAAATTCAAGAGAATGTCACTTATAAAGCTGTTAAAATTGATTTTAAGATATTTTGATGCACGTTCATGGTCTGGTCTATCAAATTCAGTTAATGATAATTTTGAGTAAAAGAAAATTCAGATCCAGATTACATTGTAATCTAGTTGATAGAAAAATTACTAGTGAAACGTGATTTATGTTGAGACATTTAGTAACTGCATCGTTTTTCAAAGAAAATATCTGCATATTTTTCATTTCAAACAATTTTCAAATAGAAGAAAGTTTTCTCATAAAACCCCTTCTAGAAAATCATTTTTTTGACCTTGTTTTCAGATTGGTCATTTTTAGAAAAATTGATTTTATAATTATTTTTGATTTTAAATAAATACATCGACTAATCTGACTCCCGAATGATTATCAAAAAGATAAATAGTGATTGAAAAAGTGATGAGTGTTGATATTTATGATATATTATGACTCGAGACGGTATAATTAGTAAATTTCTTTCTAAATTTAAACAAGAGTTATAAAACTTTTTGTTGGTAAAAATTACATGACCATCTCTATTTCTATCATATTTCTAACGACCATCACTCATCAACATTCAATATAGTTTGTCAATATATGGTACTTTAAACAGGAATCATTCGTTTTTCATTTTACATTTTTTAATAAAATAATAATAATAATAATAATAATAATAATAATAATAATAATAAAATCCAAAATATTTACTCTCATTTAAAAGTCATCACGGTTATGCATGAGTGAATTACTTAGAATTTGTTATGTGCTTCCATGCTCATTTAAAAGACCTCACGGTTATGCATGTATGGAACGCATATCAAAATTGATTTTTTAAATAAACAAGTTGATTCTAATCTCATTTAAAAGTCCTCACGGTTATGTGTGGTTAGAAGATGCTTGAATTCATTATTTTTAAAATAAAATTGGAACACTACTAATCTCATTTAAAAGTCCTAGCGGTTATGCATGGTTGGTAGATATTCAAATTCCTGATATAAATATACCACAAATAGACACAACTATATGGTTTTATACGATGATATCATTCCCATCATTCTTAAAAGTGGAATATGCGCCTAACAGAGTACTTATGATTTTTGTTTGATTTTTTATTGAAATTTAGTATTGATATTCGATTGAGTTTTAATATTGTATTAATATCTATCACTTTATCACTATTTTTCTAACACTATTACTCTCTTGCTGATAACAAAAGGGGGATAAAAAAGTTAAGATTTTGTCAAATAAAATCAAGCAAAGGTCAAATATTTTCTATTTGCATCTAGGATAATTTGCGTATTTTTAATTGTATGCATATATGAAGGGGGAGCTTTGTGTAGAGAGGAAGCATTTAAATTTGAAGAGCAAATAGAGTATATCTATGATCAAATACATTCAACATATTCAAAATCTTAAATATATGTTTGTTATCATCAAAAGAGGGAGATTGTTGGATATGCGAGTACATGATTTTTGTTTGATGATAATAAACATATATATATATATATTCATTTAAATGCATTTGTTAATATACTGTTTTATTTTTCATAGATTAAATAAATATTTGATGAATAAAATAAATAACACAGAATTTGAATTCAAATGGATATTTTATTCAAACAAATATTTATTACAATTTTTGCATAGTACAAATTTAAAGCTCTCACTATATATATACAATTTCAATTACAATACAAATTTGACTACATCACAATTCACATTTACATTTACACCTCACTACATATCACTCACACTCGTATTTTATCTTCAACTTCATTTCAATGTGAATCCAGCATCTGAGCAATCTGCATAAATATACATTGATGCAGTAAAATTGAAAATAAAATATTTTTGCAGTATAAAATAAAATATGGATTTTAAAAATAATATTTGCCTCAGTTATTTGGGTTGTTCGTCATCATATAAATTTGAATTCATCATACACGAACAGCTTGTGACATACACAGTGTATCACTGGATATGCCACAAGTCCGTGCACACCAATATACAGACTTGATAAAATTACAGGGACAGGTGAGCACAAGTCAAACCCAAAATGCCAGGTTCAACTCAAGTGAAATAAAAATAAAGTCACAATATCAGCACAAGGTCAAACCCAAGCTTCAACCTGGATTCAACAAAGGTGCAAGTTCATGAAAATGGTCAAGACAACTAAAACAAGCCTCGACCATAATCCAAATGTACAAATGCAATATGAACCTAATAGTGCACAAAGGCAGTGGTACAAACTAAATGAAGACAAGCTACTGAACTCCAAGAAAAACTCAAAGGCAAGTACAACTCTAACTGGAAGCACATAAATGCACATACCAGACATGTTAACAAGTCAAGGGATGCACCAGTAAACCAGACTTCACAATGAACACTACAACATGCAACATGTAAACGATGTTAATAAAATTCGCATGTACATGAAGAGCAGAGAACAAAACAATCATATAAAAGTTTCACTGACTCGAAGGAACAAGCCAATATGGCAACAATGCAAACACAGTTCAAATGAACAAGACCACATACAAGTAGCATGATCAGATCAGTGAAGACATGAACAAGGCTCGAATTCAAGTCAGTGCACAACAAACAAATTCAAACTATAATGAACCAGGTGAAGCAACTTGAGCTCCAAAAGATACAACATAATGCACCAGTGAACAACAAAATGAAACTGGACAGTGCAAGCTTCAAAAAGTATCAGACTCAAGTACAAATACAAGAATGCACGGTGCAAACTACAACATCAAGTGATACAGCAGCTCGAAATAATATGGATGTCGAATGGCCAAGCAAGTGCACACACTAAACCAACAAGAGGACAGAGGGATTAATATGGCAACACAGCAACCATGAAATAGAATGTGCACATAATTGTAATCAGATGAACCAAAACTATGACACAAGACCACAAATCCAAACCAAGTTCAACAATCAAAGCATCATCAACAAAGCGATACAATAGTTCAGTGAACAAGTGAAGCATATTTGTTTATATGTGTAAATATATGTATAACCAGTTCAAGCTGTAGGTCAAAGACATAATGACCGAAGTAAGTACAAAGGAAATGCCAAAATCAACATAATCAAATCAAATGACCAGAGGCAGTGAGCAGCATGGCCAAAGTCGAACGAAATCAACACCGTCAAAATCAAGTCAAAGCCGAGTAAAACAAGAACGAGAACGAACAAAATCAACACCATGGTAGCCAAGAAATCAAAATCAACACCGTGTCAATCAAAAAATAAATAATATACGAAATTGAAAAAGTCAGGAATTATCTCAAACATTCAATCAAAATCATACGGCCGAGATAAATAAATTGATGAAGTCAAATGATCATATACGAACGAATATATAGGAGTTCAAATCCTATATAAACAGTAATATCATCAGCAATTTAATCATTGAGTTCAAGCAACCAAATCAAAAGAAGAAAAAGAAAAATTTACATACCAAATCAAAGTCGAACTCAATCAAGGAGGAGGAGCCGCGAAGGAATCAATTGAAGTAAGCAATAGAAGCACTAACCATCAATTTAAGCGGCGACTTCACAAAGCCCTAATTTTGGAGCTGAGAGGAACGAACGAGAACGAACAAAGCCACCATTTTTCACAAGGATGCGGACTGAATAAATAAAGAGAAGAATATTGGGTCGGCCTTTCTTTCTTTAGTGTTGGTTTATATTAAAAGGGAGATCATTAGAGTTTTGGTTTTTATTGTGTTTAAATTGTATTTTTCATCTCAAACCGTTGTAATTTTTGGTCGTGTGACTAGGGGACAAACTACGTGGCGTAGTTTGAGAATTCGCAACTCAGTGGCTGAGTTGTGACAGGGTTTGAGCGTAGAGTTAGGTTAGTCAGTAGCGGGTGTCGCGAGTTTACGTGCGTAAGCGTGCGACTACTTAATTTCTAGTAAAAATCTTAGGGGCAGCATGTAGGCAGGGTTTTGCCGAAGCTGGGTAAATTCTAGGTCGTTCTATTTCTGCATTTATTATTCTGCTATTATCCGTGCTGCTATTTTGATATATTTGTGTTGAAATAATTTTATAAGCTTTCGCAATAATTTTTATAATTAATAGCATCACCATATTTATCCCCCTCTAGGGTGAAATTGATCCTACAGGAAGGAATGGCGACAGAGCGAAACATGCACAATTCGAGTTGGAGTTTCTTATCTAGGCTGGACGAAATGAGGGGATAATAGCGACAATAAAGAAATAGAAAGAAAAAACCCAACCGTTAATTTAGTAAAAAAGCAAGATGCTTTTTGTCCTCTAGAAAGCTTAACTCGGTAATAATATTATATTATAGATATGTCATGATGGCGTATTTTCGAGATTTGGGATTTCTCTATTTTGATAATATATTTGAGATTGCCATTTATGACGAGTTTTAAGTTTTGGAATTTCTCCTATTTAAAAGTAATGGTTTCTCTAAGCCATTATAGTTGTTTTGGGATTATGCCGATGATATGAGGCATGTTTATGCTTAGTTGCTTTTAATGTTGAGTTATCTCTTTCGAGACTATATATGCTTAGTGAATTAACTCATTTGAAGCACTGACATGCTTTTACTATTGTTTCTTCTCATTTGAGAAGAATTATCACCCTATGTCTTATGCTTCATATTATCACTTATCTTACTAAACTGATGTTTTAGCTAGACTGACCTGTGTATTTTATACTCAGGTCAGACCGAGTTGTTTCAGGTTAGATGTCTGCTTTTGGACTTAGCTTTGATGCTTCCGCTTGGATATCAGCTTATCCCTTTTTGTGTAGTTGTAGTATTTTTGTTTGAATATGATATGCATATTTTTGACTTGTTTTATATAGTGTGGTTTTCGAACCACTTGTGACATATCATTTGTATTGTACCGGTGATGTATCGATGTATATGTAAATATATGTGTCTGTTTGTTGTTCTGTGATGTGATGTATATTTTGATAGATCCATTAGCCACTATAATTTTGAGTTAAACATTTATTGAATATGTTTAATGTGGGTCTCGGATGGGCATCAACAAGTCATACAACAAAATGAAAATCCAGTTAACTATAATATTATAAACTGACCAAGAGAAAAACAACAATTTCCGAAAGCTGAGGAAAAATTTAAGATTATTTTTGAACTCAGCATAGCTAGGCAGTTGACAAAAGTGGCGAACATATATCAGAGCCAGAGGGCGCCAGCAGCATGCAGCAAAGGCAGCAAATCATTTTTCATATGCGAAGACATGACATTGTTTGTGGATCCTACAAATTTCCCACCGATGAACACGGCTGGTACAGCTGACTTAATTGATCTGCCCACCATTAATTGCAGCAGAGCATTCTTCATCTCTTTCCCCATGTTTTCCTCTTCATCAACCTCGTACACTGCGGCATTCACTCCTAACTCTAGGAACAGTGTTTTCACTGCATGGCACATGCCACAAGAGCTATCGCTGAATATAACTACTGCCCTTTGTGATGCTAGCTTCATTACCATTTCCATGTTTACAATAAAATTGATTTTGTTATGTTTACTAATCGAGAGTTATAAAGTTTGAGCACCCATGCAACCTTATTTATACCGGTTGCAAAAATCATGAATTTTTCAATGGCTAGCTAGATGCCCAAAAGGAAGGATCTTAAAAAGTAAGCTGTATTGGATATATTTTGCCTTTATGCTTTGTATCATGATAATCTTTGTACCAGCAAGGATATGAATGAAAGCCATATTCTCTTTTGACATTTTAAAAGTGTACGGTTGGATAGATTATGCTTCTATCAAAACTATGTGAGTTACTCGCAAAATCATTTTCTTGTGTGCACTTTGTGGGTAGAGACGTTATATGCATTGCTGACGCAGCGGATAAATCGAAATGAACTTCAATCGATGGAATGTAGCAATCGGTGAGTTGAGAATACTGCAAGGCCCAAATCCGTTGATCCAAAGATACCGGATTCTAGCTATCTTCGTCCCGTTGATCGCGCACGATGCCGAGAAAGAAGATCTACGATTCTTCGCACGTTGATCTAGCGCACTAGATTCCGTGAATCGGCTTCAACAAACGTGGATTCGAGCGCACTCGAATGACGTAAGTGGAGATAGGAGATTACACTCAACTACCAATTGGAGAAGAAAGCACAAAGCAATCAACAAGAAATTTTATTTCCAAAATCAACCGAAAACAATGTACAACGCACCCCCCTTATTTATAGAGTTTTGACCGACCTTTAAATCGCATACGACTTACGACTCACTCTAAGTCGGCGGCGACTCAATGCACATGGTCACTATGCTGGCTCAATGACTCACGACTCAACAGATTCACGACTCATGACTTAGGACTCACGACTCATACTATAATGCGACACATACTTACATCTCACAGAACATAGTACACGACATACGACTTACAACATATGCATACCACCCGACTCAACATAGGTCACGACTCAACATACTTCCAACGACTCAAGCTCCCAAGCTTACTTGCGGCATATCCCTTCAACCGAGTCAATTCCGAACGACTCATCTACTTCCACTTCTCTGCTCTTGTTAACTCGTACTCGACTTATGGATGAGTCGTTGAGTCGTGTACGACTCATCACACTCGCACACCTCAAACTTCTGCTCAGTCGTAACTCCTTCTCTTCTTTCTTGTTAATTCGGATACGACTCAAATCTCTTTCTTTAACTCGCGCCTCTTTCTCCGTGTCCCCTCTGGTCTCCAGTTGAGTCGTGTATGGTTCAACTCCTCCATGTTGAGTCGTGGACGACTCAATCCTTCCACTCAACTTAAAGCGCTGCTCCTTATCTCGTAACAACTTGAGTCGTATACGACTCATGACTGCATCATTCTCCCCTGGTTGAGAAAAATTCGTCCTCGAATTTGTAAATTCCTCTACATCAATCTCACATCCATGATATGGAATTAAATATTTGACGTTAAAAACATCAGAAGTATAAACATCATCTGGTAACTTTAATTGATAAGCATTCTCATTGATTTTCTTCAAAACTTCAATTGGACCAATTTTCCGCGCCTTCAACTTGTTATAAGCACCCACCGGAAAACGATCCTTCGTCAATACAGCATAAACCAAATCAACTTCCTTAAATTCAACACTCCGTCGTTTCAAATCAGCAGCCCGCTTATACTTCTCATTTGATTTTTCTAATCGTTCTTGAACAAATTTATGACATTCAGTCAACTCATCAACAAAATCAGCAGCTCGTTTAGCTTTTCCCTTTGACTGCGGTACTACTGCCAAATCTAACGGTCCCCTGGGTAAATTTGAATATACAATCTGAAATGGACTGTAACCCGTACTACGATTCATGGCATGATTATGAGCAAACTCTGCTTGGCATAGCTTCATGTCCCAACTTCTCAAATTATCCTGTACAAGACATCGCAACAAATTTCCCAATGACCTGTTAACAACTTCTGTCTGTCCATCAGTTTGCGGATGATAAGCACTACTAAATTTCAGCTTCGTTCCCACCATCTTCCACAAACTTAACCAAAAGTGACTCAGAAAACGAGTATCCCGATCAGAAACAATAGATTCTGGTAAACCATGCAACCGATACACCTCCTTAAAGAATAATTGTGCGACTCGAACTGCATCCGCTGTCTTCTTGCAGGCAATAAAATGTGCCATCTTCGAAAATCTGTCCACTACAACAAATATCGAATCATTTCCCCTTTGAGTTCTAGGCAAACCCAAAACGAAATCCATGCTGATATCAACCCATGGCTTAGACGGTACAGGTAATGGCATATATAACCCTGCATTCGTAGCTGTTCCCTTTGAAACCTGGCAAATATGGCATCTCTCCACAAATCTTTCAACCTCTTTTCTCATTGACGGCCAAAAGTAAGATTGAGAAATCAACTGCAATGTACGATCTCTACCCACATGGCCTTCTTCATGTAACTCCTTGATAATTTTCATTCTCAAGCTGCCCTCTGGAATACATAACTGATTTCCTTTAAACAAGAATCCATCAACCAACATAAATTCATCGGTACTCCCATCCTTCACTTTTTCAACATATTTCACAAAGTAAGGATCTTCTTCAATCATCTCTGGCAATAATTCAAATCCCGTCACTTCAACCTTCAATGTTGTTAACAAATGACTCTTTCTACTCAAAGCATCAGCTACCCGATTCGTCACCCCAGATTTGTGCTTAACAACAAAGGTAAACTGTTGTAAATAAGCAATCCATGATGCATGTCTCGCAGAAATCTTATCCTGTCCTTGCAAATGCTTCAACGCTTCATGATCAGTGTAAAGAACAAACTCCTTCTGAAATAGATAATGCCTCCAATGTTTAACAGCTTGCACAACAGCATAAAACTCAACATCGTAGGTACTATATCTCATCTTTGCCCCTGACAACTTTTCACTGAAATATGCAATAGGTCTCCCACTCTGACTCAACACTCCTCCAATCCCCACCTTCGATGCATCAGTATGTAGCTCAAACAACAACTGAAAATCTGGTAATACAAGAATTGGTGCTGTCATCAAAAGTTTCTTGATCTTTTCAAAAGCAATTCCCGCTTCCTCTGAACATACAAACTGTTTTCCCTTCATGCAATCAGTAACTGGAGCCATCACGCTACTGAAGTGTGGAATAAACCTTCGGTAGAATGATGCCAATCCATGAAAACTTCTAACTTCAGTGATAGTTCTCGGCTGTGGCCAATTTCTAATAGCTTCAACTTTACTCTGGTCCACATGGATTCCCTTCTCAGATACAACATAACCCAGAAATAAAACACTTCTTGTCATAAACACACATTTCTTCGTAGCAGCATAAAATTGTTCTTTACGAAGAATAATCAACACTTCCTTCAAATGTAGAACATGCTCCTCCATACTCCTGCTATATATCAGAATATCATCGAAATAAACCACTACGAACTTCCCAATGAATGGTCTAAAGATTTGATTCATCACCCGCATGAATGTACTAGGTGCATTTGATAAACCAAATGGCATAACCAACCATTCGTACAACCCCTCTCTCGTCTTAGACGCTGTCTTCCACTCGTCTCCAGGTCTAATTCGAATTTGATGATAACCACTCTTCAAATCAATCTTCGAAAAGATAGTTGCCCCACTCAACTGATCCAGCAAGTCATCCAACCTTGGCATAGGAAATCTGTAACGTACAGTAATCTTGTTCAAAGCTCTACTATCTGTACACATTCTCCATGTTCCATCCTTCTTCGGCACCAACAAAGCTGGTACTGCACAAGGACTCAAGCTTTCCTGAACACATCCCTGTTCTAACAATTCTTCCACCTGCCTTCGTAACTCTTCATGTTCCTTCGGACTCATTCGGTAATGTGGCCGATGTGGTAAAACTGCTCCCGGAACAAGATCAATTTGATGTTGAATGTCTCTCAGTGGCGGTAACTCCTTAGGAAACTCTTCTGGAAAGACATCTTCAAATTCTTTCAAAATTGGCTTTGCTTCTTCTGGAATCTCAACTTCTTCACTACTCTCTCTCCCAATCAACAAAAAGACTTCAGGCTCCTCTTCAACTTCTTTAACAAACTCCTTTAAAGTCAACAGAGTTTTCAATTCCTCAATCTCCTCCAGCTTGCTTTCCTTCTGTTGTTGCTTCTTGGGAACCAAAGTGATTTTAGTACCCTCGAACATGAAACTATAGCTATTAGCACGACCATCATGTTGCACTGCTCTATCAAACTGCCATGGTCTGCCCAACAACAGATGACACACATCCATGTCTACAACGTCACACCAAATTTCATCTTTGTACTTCTTCCCAATAGAAAAATTAACACAAGCCCTTCGACACACCTTCACTTCACCACCCTTCCTTAACCATGCTAGCTTGTACGGTTTAGGATGCTTCTCAGTTTTCAAGTTCAACTTCCTTACTGCTTCTGTAGAAATAATATTGTCACAGCTTCCAGCATCAATAACGAACTTGCAAACTTTTCCTAGAATAGTGCATGTCGACTGAAAAATATTACTTCTCAACCAACTACAATCCTCCTCTTGCTTTGGTGTAAGACATGACCTCCTCATCATAAGATTACAACCTTCATCTCCAGATAATTCTTCTTCCTCCTCAACATAAGGTGCATTTGAACATTCTGCCTCCTCACCATCATCCTCCTCCACTTCTGCAACCATTGCTCTCTTCTTTGGCTTCGGACATTCATTGCTTTTATGACCCAACTCCTGACAATTATAACATTTGAAACCACTGCTAATCTTCGCCTTCTCAGCCTCCTTTACCACTGGCTTTGTAACAGGTTTAGGAACATTAGAACTTCCACCAACACCCCTTGCTTGATTATTGGAATTAGTAAACGCACCACCTCCACGCCTTCCTTGTTTTTCCCAAGCTAACGCCTTCTGATGTGCCTCTGCTACAGATCTTGGATCAAACATATTAACCATATCCTGGATCTGCATTCTCAATCCCCCAATGAATCTAGCAGTTAACTGTTCTTCGGTTTCCATAATATCATTCCTGGCAATGAGTTGGTAAAATTCATCAGCATAATCACTAACAGATTTCGTCCCTTGCCTCAGATTCTGCAACCTCTGGTACATAAGTGATTGATAGTTGTAAGGTAAGAAAGTAGATCTCATCAACTTCTTCATCTTATCCCACTCAACAACCTTCGACTTCACCATCCGTTCTCGTGTAAGTTTAGTTTGCTGCCACCATGCCAATGCTCTTCCCCTCAATCTAGTAGCAACCAACTTCACTCGACGATTCTCCGGCACTTCCTTGAAATCAAAGATTTCTTCAACATTAGATAACCAATCAAGAAATTCTTCTGCTACCATCCCTCCTTTAAATTCTGAAATTTCCATCTTCATACCCGATTCCCAACGTCGATCATCTTCAACATCCCGATAAAAATTTCGAATTTGGTCTCGATCTCGATAATGAATACTAGTTCTATCACCCTCTTCAACAAAATCAAAGGTACGCCTACATCGATCTCGACCATTATCATCCCTTCGTTCATGCATGCTTCTTTGACTATGTCTCTCTTCATCTCTATAGGCTTCATTGTCAAATTCATGTTGACTTCTTCTCTCTTCATGTGCATAGTCACGATGATCTCGTCGTGATGAAATTGATGTTTCTCTTCTATCTCTAAAAGAATGTGGTGATACCCTCCTCGCTTCCGTAACCGATGGCGAAACTCGGTTTCCTCCATGGTTCGAGTTTGGTGATCTCCTCCTTTGATTCAAATCATTCATCAATTTCTCCAATTTTCCAATGCCTTCATCAAACTTATCATTAATACGTTGTTCCAAAAGCTCGGCTTCTTCTCTTCGATACAAAGCTTCAACGTTTTGATGACGATTAGCTCTCCTTGGTGGCATAATTGGAAAACTTCACAAACACTTCAACAAACATCAATAAGTCACGGCTTCAACTTCAAAACCCTTCACAAGGCTCGGCTACTTCCCACAAGTATACACGGCCTTCAACCTCAAATTCAAACACTTTCAACACTTTGATCCAAAATGGAATGGATCGAAAGTTCTCCCTCTTGTTGCAACTTCAATAAGAACACAAAGAACTCCAACTTCAAACTTCAACTTCAAATACTTGGCTCCAAGAATCAACTTAGCTATGATTGGCTAAGTATGGCTCTGATACCAAACTGACGCAGCGGATAAATCGAAATGAACTTCAATCGATGGAATGTAGCAATCGGTGAGTTGAGAATACTGCAAGGCCCAAATCCGTTGATCCAAAGATACCGGATTCTAGCTATTTTCGTCCCGTTGATCGCGCACGATGCCGAGAAAGAAGATCTACGATTCTTCGCACGTTGATCTAGCGCACTAGATTCCGTGAATCGGCTTCAACAAACGTGCATTCGAGCGCACTCGAATGACGTAAGTGGAGATAGGAGATTACACTCAACTACCAATTGGAGAAGAAAGCACAAAGCAATCAACAAGAAATTTTATTTCCAAAATCAACCGAAAACAATGTACAACGCACCCCCCTTATTTATAGAGTTTTGACCGACCTTTAAGTCGCATACGACTTACGACTCACTCTAAGTCGGCGGCGACTCAATGCACACGGTCACTATGCTGACTCAATGACTCACGACTCAACAGATTCACGACTCATGACTTAGGACTCACGACTCATACTATAATGCGACACATACTTACATCTCACAGAACATAGTACACGACATACGACTTACAACATATGCATACCACCCGACTCAACATAGGTCACGACTCAACATACTTCCAACGACTCAAGCTCCCAAGCTTACTTGCGGCATATCCCTTCAACCGAGTCAATTCCGAACGACTCATCTACTTCCACTTCTCTGCTCTTGTTAACTCGTACTCGACTTATGGATGAGTCGTTGAGTCGTGTACGACTCATCACACTCGCACACCTCAAACTTCTGCTCAGTCGTAACTCCTTCTCTTCTTTCTTGTTAACTCGGATACGACTCAAATCTCTTTCTTTAACTCGCGCCTCTTTCTCCGTGTCCCCTCTGGTCTCCAGTTGAGTCGTGTATGGTTCAACTCCTCCATGTTGAGTCGTGGACGACTCAATCCTTCCACTCAACTTAAAGCGCTGCTCCTTATCTCGTAACAACTTGAGTCGTATACGACTCATGACTGCATCAATTGCAAGGGCTTACAAGGACGAATATATCCTTAGCTGGAAACGAATTATCAAAACTCTAATGACTACGGCATGTTTTAAGCTATTCCTGACTAATAATTGTGACGGCTTGAATCGATCCATTATTACTGAATCAATTGCAACCAATTATATGCCCAAATAGCATTCCAGTCTTACTTCAGCCAACCAATTAATCACTAATATTTGAGTTTCGACCCATTTCTTTTCCGGAAACTCTTGAAATAATTAAAAGCTCTTTTATCTCCCTCTAAAGATGTTCAACTTTTGTGTTTTTTTTTTTGTTTTTTTTGAACCCAGTGGAGGGTGTAGTAAGGGTAAAGTGGTATATTGCTTATTCATAAGAACATTATATTTCTGTGCAACATGTATGTGGAATATATATGTACATCTTGTGGGCGGAAAGAATAAAATTACCGAGGTGGTTCCACTACAGTGCACAAATTTCTTTTCCAGAAACTCCTGAAATAATTAAAAGTTCTTTTATATCCCTCTAAAAGAAGTTAAACTTATTAAGGGTAAAGTGGTATATTGCTTACAAATAAGAATTTTTTTTTTGCGCACAACATGCATGCAGAATATATATGTAGATTTTGTGGGCGGAAAGAATAAAATTACTGTGGCGGTTCCAGTACAGTGCACAAATTCCTTTCCCTTTGTACAAAGTAAACTTGTAAAGCATGCAATTTCGGTTCTTGGCATCGCAGAACACATGCATGTTAATTATCCAGTGCACTGAGAAAAGGTATTTTGTTTGATGCTTTCGAGTAAGTTGCATAATGGAGTATATGTTTGCATCAAAACAAGATACAACGATTGCCCATTGAACCCAAAATCCATTTGATGTTCCTGAACTTTAATTCTACATATTGTAAGGGTCGTCAAATCGTTGGATGAATGTTCCGTGGTTTAAGGATAACAACATTAATTAACAATATAACGTGGTATATAATGTCCTATGTAGTGGAGGGCATATACGAAGAAAAAAATATATATAGTTTTATAGTGGTTCAATCAATACCGAGATCTACGTCTACTTTGTAGTTGTTAATGCGGATATTCATTGTATTTGAATTGTTTACAATAACATATCTATCCTCAAATAAAATGAAAAACATTTTAACTTTCGAGTCTGATAGACTCCACGAAAGTGGAGTGAGAATCGGTATACACTTCGACCCATTCGGTAATTTTATGTTGAAGTTTGGATAGGCAAGAGCACTGGCTTAACATATGAAGTGGATAGGCAAGGGAAATTGAGAGAAGAGGCTCGGAAAGCGGGGAAAATGATAATGGCAATTTTGGTACAACGATGACTTGGCTATGTTCATGTGAGTGGGTTGGCTAGCTTTCCTTGTTCAACAAGGAGCCGACCTACATTATTAACAGAATTATGTCTTGGCATAGCTCAAGGAAGCTTCACCACCTCTTCATCACTATATCTTCTTCGTACCCCTTTTGGTTCACTTTTCATCTTTTGCGTTCTTCTTCTAAACCTCACATGGTATCGTTTCAATCATTTCCTTGATCACTAATAATTCGCCACTCCATATTCTTCTATTCTTTAGTTGGGATGAGTTAGTATGGTAATAATTTGACCTTATCTCTCTTATCCTAACCTATAACCAACAAACTTCCTATATTGCATTTCAAATATACTTAGCCATCACCTACAAGAGTTTGGTGACATTCAATTTAGCTAGGTTGCATCTAATTAAGGTCCAATCTTCAATGATATTTGTTTAGTTAGTTAGCCATGTTCGTCAAGGAAGTAACATCTTCTTACAATGTTGTATTCCGACGACACTTTATTTATTGGATTTCATTTGCTTTGAGGACCATTCCAGAAGACTCGATGCTCCATTCTTGAGTAGGGAAAATTGGCACATAATACGCGCCCTTCGAAATAAGTTTTAGTGCCAACAAAACATATTTTGTAAAGAATCTTTCGCAATCGGAAAATTATAACTGTTCTCCTTGAAACTCCGTTCATTTCATTTATTGACAAGTTAACCACTGGTGAGCACATAACCCATTCAAAAAAACTTTACTAGGAAAGGCTTGCTACAAAACTATCGAATGGTGTATCCAAGATACCAATCAGAATTGCAAAACCAATTGTTTGACCTGACTATGTAGCTATCATAATTGCTTTGCCATCTGTCTTTACATCAAAGGTGTAAAAATTAGTTCTCCCATGAATCCAAAAACCTTTTTGAACATGTATGGTCAAGATCTCGTGTTCTTTGCCACAATGTTAGCACGAAATTAAGGTTGCTTTTGTAGACACTGGTTGGCCTATTTTGTCTTTCGATGGGTCCGATGCACACCGCGTCCAATGCATTAGAAGTCCAAATCGACGAACTAGGAGACCGTTTGGAAGAAATGTTGGAATTGGATCGTTGGGTCATGGATCTGTCAAGCCTCAGCGGTCCAATTTTGAACGATCATCTTTCAACCTATGTAAACACCAATGCCTTTCTTCCTCCTCCAACTCATCCATACACCCAAATCCAAAATTCTCTAACTTAAACCATCTATTTTCAAGTTCAAATCAGTTATTATAATTTATAGTTATTTTTAGTTAACGTTATATTAAACATATACATTTTACGATTATTATTTTTTAATTTCAAAACGTCGACAGTCTCCACTTGATCTTCTACTTGAGATATTCTCATTTGGAATTCGAAGGGGGCATTGATTTTCATTGATATCCGTGTTTTGCTACTTTGACACTTTCATGATCGAGTTAGCAGGTGGTACGAGGATGTTGCCTTGAGTTCAACAATCACGTAATCACAAATTTCACAAGCTTTTGTGTGAAGAACAAATTAGATAACGTGAAGCGGAACTGGGCGGTGTGAAATGATCTACTACAAACATTAGGTGGCGTTTGGTCGGTTGAATGTGATTGCATTCAAAGAGATGACAAAAGGTGTGATACAACCGCATTTTGATTATTCCGCGACTTCTAAGACCATGCTCCTCTCAAAATCCAAATGGCTTGACAAGATGTACAACAGTTGTATAATGAAGCGCAAATGCATCTACAACATTCCTTTATCATCTTTGGCTCACTTCGACATCTATTTTTTCTCGAACATTCTCAATAGGATAGCGAATGACTTGTTTTTTAGTCCCATCGTCATTACTCCTCGTCAGACCTTCGATGTTGCTTCATCTTCTTGAGCAAGACACATGAGATTCCCAATTATGAGGGATAACAATCTGAATTTCAAAGTATTCAAACAAACTGTTGAATATTCGACCGTCGACAGATGGTTATGCGCGGTGGAAGCTTCATGCTATATTTGGTACTAATACTGCATATTTTTGGTTGGTTTGTTCTTTATTGGATAATGATGCTGAACTTAGAAATTTATGTAATTACATGGTCGTGCAATTTAGGAAAAATAATTGATATGTTGTTAACTTCAAATGTATCATTTTTAATGAAATACATCGTTAACTATCTTTGTAGTTTACATGTTCTTTATTTTTATATTTGCATTTTATAGGCAATCTAAATGCAGTATTAATTATTATTATTAATTTAAAAGTAATTTAAAACAATTTAAAAATAAATATAAAAATTCATAAAATAATTTCCTGTCCCTTTCGCGTGCAATACAAAAAATTTGTATTGATAATTACCGTTAATTATGTTAAATTTTATTAAGATGCATTCACCGTGCCAAAGAAAAATCATACTCGTCCATCACAAAAAATTAATTAACAAGTGATACCCACCATATTTTATGAAAGACCGATGATACAAAATGAAGGGTTGAAATATACGTGGTATATAGGGATGGGGAGGGGAAAAAATGATTTAAACTGCATTCATGGACAGTCACAAAACTGTTGAAACCATTTTCTGGGCGGGCATTACATGCTTGGCAAGATAAGTAGATCTAGATCATATTACAAATTTAAAATAAAGGATATATTCAAATTCTAGAAACTAGTATTTCACATCACTAAGTTGTCATTTAGCTAGTTGTGGCAAGATATATTTTGAAGTCAAATCCTCCGTCCTCAGGTTACATGTGTTATGTGTCCACTGTCCACTTGATTTTAGTCATTGACAAATAAATCATTCACCTTTCATGTAATGTAATGGGTTTCACATAATAATTAAATTATGGTAATGATCGAATGAGATTAAGAGGTGCACATGAGGATGTAGAATTTGGAGATAGATGATTTGATCTAGGTAAATTTTATATAACAAATTATAGGCTTCTACCCATGGTATCTTGCTGGCATTTTATGTGGAAGTTTGGGCCGTCAGCATGTGCTACATTGACCTTGTGCACGATGGTGGCTGATCATGTGTATTGGTTGTTGTTACAGCCACTTTGCCTCCAATGAACAAAAGGTAAAGAAAGAATTCACGGAACTAGATTACTAAATGAAATGGCAGTGAAAGAAGTCATCCACATTATATGAAAGAAAATAGATAGTTTATACACTGAACAGTACATGGACAATCCAGTTGGCTACAGATTTAGCACCTAGTCAAGAGAATCCAACCCTGTGTGAAAATTAAGGAAAAAAATTTCAAACTCTAATCAAGCACATGACTAGCTAACAGTTTTATTTTCTTAAGTTTGCAGCTAATATAAATCAGAGCCAGAGGGCGCCTGCAGCATACAACAAAGGAAGCAAATCATTTTTCATATGCAAGGACATGACAGTGTTTGTGGATCCTACAAACTTCCCGCCAATGAACACAGCAGGTATTACTGACTTATACGATCTGCCCACCATCAATTGCCTCAGAGCATTTTCAATCTCTTTCCCCGTTGGTTCTTCATCCACCTCGTATATTGCAGCATTCACTCCCAACTCCTTGAATAGTGTTTTCACAACATGACACATGCAACACGAGCTATCGCTGAATATCACTACCGCTCTTTGTGTTGCTAGTCTCGTTACCATTTCCATTTTTCTTCCTTCTTTTATTTGCTATTGGAATGCTTATATGTACGTATGTATTACCGATCAAGAATTTGAATGTGCGATGATTTTAGCTCCCATGCAACCCTATTTATGCTGGTTGCAGATTGAATTTTTCATTGGCTAGCTAGAAGCCCAGAAGTATGTAGAAAGCTAGATTGCAATGGATATATTTTGCCTTTACTTATGCCTGGACGGTATCAAGATAATGTGATTCTTTATGCGTATATAGTGCCAAGCATATGACAGAAAACCATATTCTCCTTATCACACTTTAAAAACTGTACCGTTGAATACTTGTAGCAAAACTACGTACGTGGTCTCATGACAGACTGTGGGGGATTTCATTCGTCAGTATTCTGGTAAAATGGACAGTGTCGTATCCATGTAAAATCTCCAAAGAGTGTCAGCATGGATCGATTCATTAATTACTTGCAACCTATTTATATTCCATGGTAATTTCAATTATCCCACTCAATTTTTAGTTTCATTCCCATAACTCTTTAAACAATTGAAATTTGTTTTTATGTCGTCATAAATAAATTGTTCACGGTAAAATGATATATTGATTGCAAAATGGAATATTTATTTGTGCAACATGTATGTGGAACATATATCTTGTTGGGTATGGAAAGAATATGAGTACTGAAGTGGATCCCGTACAGTGTATGATCTCCATTCCGTTTTTAAAAAGTAAATGATAAAGCATGCGATTTCGGTTCTTGACATCAGAGAAGACGCGCATGCTAATTATCCATCCTACTAAAAAAGGTTCTTGTTTGATACTTTCTGTGTAAGTTGCATATAGAAGTATATATGCATGATCTTTTTTATTCTTTTTTTATTTCTGTAGATATTTGTTCCAATTCAATTTATTTCAAGCTTATTGTTCCACTGCTTGAAACATGTAGGATATTCAGCCGCAACCTAACTGAAAATCAAATTGATCTATATTATAAAAGTTGTATTGCTGCATTAATATTTTCTATTACATTTGTTACGCTATGTAACTTCTACCTGTAGTTTTTTATGCAGTCTGTCCCAAGGCAGGATAAAAGAGAAAGATTGTGATAGGCTTGGCGAGCCAACGTAAAAACCACAGTCTGTCTTATGCAAATGGAACCCATTTGTATTTCGTTCGGGCGTAACCCTCTTAGCGACGCGTCATATCGAGGCTCGGATATGGCGAAAAGTGAGTAAGGGCTGGGTCGTCACTTCCATAGTGACGTGTCATATCGAGGCTCGGATATGGTGATAAATATGCAATGGCTGGATCGTCACTTCCTTAGTGGAGCGCTGCATCGACGCCCCGGTGTAGTGATAAATGAGCAAGAGTCTTCGCACTTAACTTGGCGGGTGCAAGGGACAAGGAAGCTAGTCGATGATAGTAGAATTCGGTTAGTTAGTTGGAATGTAGGATCATTAGCAGAAAAGCTAAGGGAGATAGTTGATACTATGACTAGATACATACATACATACATACATACATACATACATACATACATACATACATATATACATACATACATACATACATATATATATATATATATATATCTTATGCATTCAGGAGACCAAATGGACGGCCAGAAGGCAAAAGAGGTGGAGAATACAGGCTTTAAATTATGGTACACGGAAAAAGAGCGTAACAATAGCGGTGTAGGCATCTTAATTAACAAGAACCTTAGAAACAGAGTTGTCGACATTACGAGACAACGAGACAGGATCATCCTAGTAGAGCTGGTAGTACGCGATATGATTCTGAACGTCATTAGTGCCTATGCCCCACGAGTAGGTCTAAGTGAAGTCGTCAAGAGAAATTTCTGGGAAGAGTTAGATGTTATGCTTAGAGATGTGCCTAGTAGCGAAAAACATTTCATAGGAGGTGATTTCAACGGGCATGTTGGTACGGCTAGTGGTGGGTTTAAGAGGGTGCATGGTGGTTCTAGATATAGCGATAGGAACCAAGAAGGAGAAGAAATACTGAGTTTCGCTATTGCTTATGACCTCGTGATAGCTAATACCTTCTTAAGAGACAGTCACACTTAGTTACTTTTAGCAGTGGTCAACACTGTAGCCAGATTTATTTTGTCCTTACTAGAAGAGATGACAAACGAGCTTTTGTAAATCGCAAAGTCATACTTGGAGAATGTGTTGTCTCATAACATCAACTTTTGATATCCAAGTTTTGTCTTCGGATACGTGTTCGACGGGATAAAGGAGCCAAGATTAGTCGGACGAAATGGTGGAAACTCAAAGGAGACGCTTCGCGGGTGTTTAAGGATAGGGTGTTGGAAGAAGGGGCATGGAATTTGGATTGAGAAGCAAATCACATGTGGGATGAGATGAAAACGCGCATTCGGAAAGTGGCTAATGAGGTGTTTGGGGTAACGAAAGGAAATAAACGCGAACCTAAAGATTCGTGGTGGTGGAACAGTGATGTGCAATAGGCTTTCAAAGAGAAGAAGGAATGCTATAAGTGCTTGCATAATCACACGAGCGAGGACAACATGCAAATGTACAAAGTTGTAAAGAAAAACGCAAAAAGAGCGGTGAGTGAAGTAAGGGGTCAGACATATGAAGACATGTATCATAAGCTAAGTATGAAAAAGGGTGAAAAAGACGTCTATAGGATAACTAAGCTCCATGAGAGAAAGACAAGAGAATCCAATCAAGTTAAATGCATCAAAGATGATAGTAATAGACTTTTGGTGAAAGGCGATGAGATAAAAAATAGACGGAGAGATTGCTCCGATAAGCTATTTAATGAAGAAGGTGATAGCACTTTGATCGAGGTAGACGACGCTTTTGATGACAATAGTAGGCATTTTGTTCGAAGAATTCAAGAATTCGAGGTAAAGGAGGCATTAAAACGGATGAAAGTAGGCAAGACATTAGGGCCTGATGGCATCTCCATTGAGGTGTGGAGATGCAGGGATAGCCTGGCTAACTAAGTTGTTCAATAATATTTTCAAATCAAACAAGATTGTAGATAAGTGGAGGAGAAGCATATTGGCTTCGATTTTTAAAAATAAAGGAAATATACAAAGTTGCACAAACTACAGAGGAATAAAGCTTATGAGTCATACGATGAAGCTATGAGAGAGAGTCATCGAACATCGATTAAGAAGAATGACAAACGTTTCAAAAAACCAATTTGATTTCATGCCTGGGAGGTTGACCATGGAGGCTATTTTCTTGATAAGTCAACTTATGGAGAGTTTAAGGAGCAAAAGAAGGATTTACACATGCTTTTTATCGATTTGGAGAAAGCTTATAACAAAGTGCCACGAAAGGTGATGTGGTGGGCTCTAAAAAAGAAGAGAGTCCCAATAAAGTGCATTACCCTTATCAAGGATATGTATGATGATGTTATGAGTAGTGTCAGAGCATGCGATGGTGTAACCAGTGACATCCCCAATAACATAGGATTACATCAAGGGTCAGCTTTGAGCCCCTACATTTTTGCCCTAGTGATGGATGAGATTACGAAGAGTATACAAGGGGAGATTCCTTAGTGTATGCTATGTGCTGATGATGTTGTGCTAATTGATGATAGTAGGATTGGAGTTGATAGACAACTCGAGTTGTGGAGACAGACTTTAGAATATAAGGGATTTAGGCTTAGTAGAACTAAAGCAGAGTTTATGAAGTGCGAGTTCAGCTATGTCAGGTCAGAGGACAGAGATGTTATTCTGGATGGACAAATAGTTCCTAAAAAGGAATCCTTTCGATATTTAGGATCAATGTTGCAGTGTATTGTGAGATTGATGAAGATGTTATTTTTCGACTTCGAGCGGGATTGGTGAAGTGGCAACAAGCATCTAGCACTCTCTGTGACAAGAAAGTCCCACAGAAGCTCAAAGGAAAGTTCTGTAGAACGGCAATTAGACCTGCGATGTTGTACGGTGCAGAATGTTGGCCTACTAAAAACCAACACGTCCAAATGATAAGCATAGCAGAGATGCGTATGCTGCGATGGAGTTGCGGTCATACAAGAAGAGACCGAATTAGAAATGATGATATACATGAAAAACTTGGAGTAGCACCAGTTGAGGAGAAACTAATTCAACATCGCTTAAAATGGTTTGGACATCTCAAACGATGGCCGCTCGAAGCACCTGTGCATGTTGGAATCATAGGCCGTGTCGTTTGCTCAAAGAGAGATAGAGGTTGGCTAATGTTGACATAGGAGCAAGTTGTTAAAAGGGACTTGACGGGTTGGAATAGAGTCGAAGAGCTAGTAACGGATGGGAGTGCATGAAAGTAAGCAATCCACGTACTAGAACCCTGAGCTATGAGTCTTATAATTTTTAGATTACATAATTAGGGAAAAAGAGCCCAAGACGTAGCATTTGTTCTTTGATCAATGTTACTATCTACACCATTATTACTATTTGTACCGTTATCATCATTTTTATTTTTTATTTTGTTTTATTGTATTTTTTATTTATTTATTGTAACGTCCCGCCTTTCATTCCATAGAAAGATGTATCATCATTAAGAAAGAAAGGGATAGAAAAGAGAAAAGATAGAAAGAAAGAACTAAAAAATATCAGAATCTCACAGCGGAACGAATAAAATATATTAATCACATAAGTTATTACATAATATACAATATCCATCAATTATACACAACTTTATATCACGACACATTAGACAGTTATAAAACCTGTCTATCATACAACTCAAGATACAATACAGATCTCAACTCAGCGGAAACACTATATATCTACAAATGCTGAAGCCTCCTGCTCCGTATCTCCTCCAGAATTCGTTAGAGCTAACCTGAATCCCTTGGCTACTTGTAAAAATTTGAGTACCAAGAGTTCAAGGAAAATTGAAAATAAACTCCGGTCAGACATAGGTCTGGTGTGAGTAAACGGGTTAAAGTTGCTTAACTTTGGAAAAACCTTTGAAAACAAAAGGTATCTCATAAGACTTCCCGCACATAAACACAGAAAAGTTTTTACCTTACGATAACCAAAACAGTTGATAGGAAATCCAGTTATATTATAATAGGATCTAGGGTTTTCAAGTGAAATACAGAAATAGCTGGAATGTTCTCATGTTCCAACATAGTTGGGCACAATCAAAACGTACATCATTTATTGGAGATTGGATTCCATACAATGGCAGGGCTACTGTGAATTGCCCATCATAGTACGTGGCCCAGATTACCATACTGTGACGCCCCACCACTATACCCACGCTAGCCAAGAACATTACGGTGAATGCTGTCAACTAGCACGGAGAATAAGGATGTTGAGGAGCGACCATCCATGTAATTGCTTTGCGCGAGCATCGATATGTCAGATAGTATAACATGCATTTCTTTATCAAGAGGGAAAGCCGACATACCGACACAAACTCAAAGCTACTACACAGTGGCTATAATATCTTCAGAACAAATATAGAAATAAACATAACATAAATCAGTCACAAACAATTCATATCACAAAGGCGGAAGAAGATATGAATAAATAACTAACACATGAAAGTGTATATCAGAGTAGTGGTCAAAAAGATCCACAATAATACAAAAGAATAGCAACACGTGCTATACAAAAGAATACAACTATGAGTCTATATCTCAAGTGTATACAACAAAAACCGCTAATCTATGTGGTTAGCCAAAAGTCAGAGTAATGAATCCCTGGGGATAAGTCAAGCAGAAGCACCTGCAACATCTCGGTCTGACCCGAGTATTATTTATAAGAAAATAATAAACGGATCAGTCTAGCTACAAATATCAGATGACATGATATAAAGTAAAAGATATGGCATAAACATATAATATCCATAATGGCATACTACTATAAGCATGCAAATGATGATCAACAAAAGATCGTTCAATTTCGCAAGAATCTTCACAAAGATCCAAAAAGGGTTTCATACCCAAAACTTGTATTCACAACAAGTCAATGACACACGAATTCACCAATGCACAAAAATTGATAAATCATATCAATGAAAATCACTAAAATTGGTGAAGCATAAATTCCAGAATTCAGCACACAAAATCCAGAAATCATAAAAAGGGGAGGCCTATCACACAAACGGGAGCATGAAAACTCACCGACATATGTATCACACGAACGAGACGCTATCTCATGGTAGCTAGCCATTAAATTTTGACACACGAACGGCCCGAGGACCATGGGGCGCTACCCCACAAGTGTGAATCGAAATCACACTGAATCAGGGTCTAGTCTAAATCGCAAACAAAGAGACATCGCACAATTGCTAGTCTAAATCACAAAAATGATCGTCATGATCATCAAGAAGTGTCAATTACAGTAAGCTAGTAAATATATGAGCTTAGCTTCATGTCTCATAACCACTAGCTTAACTTAAATATTTACGAACAAATTGTAGATTTCCACTAGAAAATTGTCACAAGAAATTCAATCGAACAAGTCCAAGAATTAACCGACGAAGTAAACGCAAGCGTTTCATACCACTTGTTTTACTAAGTCGTTTATTTAGATTTCTCATACGAGTGAGGAAAAGGTTTGTATATACTAATAGATTGGAAAACGGTTTAAGAGAACGAGCTTTGTAATAAAATAGTGTTGAAATCATTTTGATGAAAGAGTTTTGATATTTACTACTAGTATTGAAACCTTTATATTTTTAAAGTGACAAATCATAGAAATGATTGTAGAAACAATCAATCATCAAAGTTCACATTCGAAGACGTGAATTAATTCCAATAAATCGATATCAAATCCATCAAAATGGATATTCCCAAAAATCCCGATATAAAAGACATCAAAGTCGATAATAAACGAAAATCAACAAATCGGATAATCACGAATCAATTAAATTTGAAAACCGAGCAAAAAAATATGCACAAATAGGCACAATAGGCAAATAGGAGAAAATCAGTCGACTGGCCCTCTGCAGTCAGTCGACTGAAGCAGAAACATGAAAATTTCATTTCCTGCAGTCAGTCGACTGACCTAAAAATCCAGTCGACTGATTGCAGGGAAACAGAGGACCCAAGCCTATGGAATTTGCCTTCGGAATGCCTATGTGCTACAGCCAGTCGACTGAATTTCAAAACCAGTCGACTGACTGGCACCAAGGCTGTTTTCTTAGCCTATGAAATGAAGATGCAATGTTCTCCAAAATGCAACCGGGCGAGCAACGGACACTAGGGATTTATGTCAATCGACTACCCGGCCCTTTAAGCTTCACGACGCATCACCAAAAACATGTTCAAATAATAAAACTATGATTTTCATAGATTTTGGTTTCAAAACACCAAAAATAGGAATATACACCAAATCAATTCAAACCTAAATCAAATGCACATGAATATGTGTTAGGAATTCATACCTAACAATCGAAGATAATCATAGACATAGATGTGAGATAAAAATCTCACCTTTGAACCCAAATGGTTAAAGAAGAAGCTATAGAGCAATGGTAAGAACAATCACTGTTCAATTCCAACCCAACAAGCTTGAATCTAAGCTTAAAGGATAAACATTTCCTAAATTAGGTTTAGGAAATTTTTGAAATTGATAAGAGATTGAGTTGGAGAAGAAGAAGAGAAGCTTACCAATGGGTTCTTCTATTAGTTTGGAGCTAGAACTTGATTTGCAAAAGAAAACTAGGGTTTGGAGTTTTAATTTCCTCTTCCACTCTTCATTAATATAAAAGCTTGAGTATTAGGAAATGAGGAATGAAGTAATGAAGAGGAGAAGGGGTTGGGACTGAATACATAAGTGGCTCAGCCCAAACCAAAGCCCTAAGTAAAAAATAGCAAAAATCAACTTTCTCCAAACATATCGAAGCTTATACTCAAAAAGGTCGCAAACGGCATTTTAAACACAATGGGAGTGGTCCCAAGTCCTAATTCAACCGTATGCAAAAAGTAGTTTTTCGGACTAAATTCCGAGTATTGATAAAATATTTAAATAAGATATTTAAATATAAAATCGACAAATATGCGGGTTGTTACAGACTCCCCTCCTTAAAGAAATTGCGTCCTCGCAATATTTAAGAAGAAGATATATAGTAACAACCATAAAAGCATATTCAACACAAAAGAAGTTTGAAATAAGAAGTTCACCTCAAAGAGCACGAGAAAGTAAGTCCGGATGTGTTCGCTTGATGAACTCTCTAGATTCCCAAGAACAATCCTTAGGATTTGAAGACCATTGGACTTTAACAAGTGGAACATCTTTATTTCGAAGGCGCTTGACCTCCGAAGCAATAATACGAATAGGATGTTGCTCATAAGTTAAATTAGGTGAAACTTCAATTTCTTCCACAACACCGGACTCAAGAATAGAATCGGAATCTCGAAGACATTTCCGTAATTGAGAAACATGAAATTCGTCATGCATAGCAGAAAACTGAGCCGGTAATGATAGGCGATAAGCCATGGAACCAATACGTTCAGTGATAGAAAATGGCCCAATATATCGAGGCGCCAATTTTCCCGATCGACTGAAACGTACAACACCTTTCATATGTGAAACACGAATGAACACAAGATCTCCCACAGAAAATTCTAACTTCCTTCTCCGGTTATCGGCGTAGGATTTTTGTCTACTCTGGGCTTCTTTCATCCTATGTCGAATAAGTTCAATCTTTTCTGTGGAATCACGAATAAAGTCTGGACCTAAAACCAGCTTCTCACCGGCCTCATGCCAACAAGAAGGAGATCGGCATGGCCTTCCATAGAGTGCCTCGAAAGGTGCCATACCAATACTAGATTGGAAGCTATTATTATAGGAAAATTCAACAAGTGAAATATGATCTTCCCAACTTCCACCAAAATCAAGAACACATGCACGAAGAAGATCTTCAAGAGTTTGATTCACACGCTCGGTTTGTCCATCGGACTAAGGATGATAAGCGGTGCTAAAATTAAGCTTCGTTCCTAAAGCTTTTTGAAGACTCTTCTAAAATCCACTAGTAAACAATGGATCACGATCACTAACAATAGAAGTAGGAACCCCATGTAATTTAACAATCTCTTTAACAAAGAGCTTGGCCAAAAGAGGAACGGTTCGGTTAGACCGAACGGGAATAAAATGGGCGGATTTAGTAAGTCTATCAACAATTACCCATAAGCTATCATGACCCGATCGAGAACGGGGAAGGCCATCTATAAAATCCATGGAAATTTGGTCCCACTTCCAAATTGGAATTTCTAAAGGTTGCAATAACCCACTGGGCTTTTGATGTTCGGCCTTAACGAGTTGGCAAGTCATGCAACGCTTAACGAAGTTAGCGATGTCAAGTTTCATTCCCTCCCAATAATAACGTCCCTTCATATCCGCGTACATTTTACTACTACGGGGATGAATGGTAAATTTAGAATGATGGGAATCTTCTAAAATATCCTTACGAAGATCTCTAATATTTGGCACGATAAGTCTACCAAATCTCCGAATGCCGCCACGAGAATCGATATCAAAGTCTTTCAAACCTTCAATATCAATTTTATCCTTAATATTTTGGCCAAGAAGAGCCAATTTGGGATCTAGCCTTTGAGCTTCAAGAATGCGGTCTAAAAGAGAAGGATGAGCCTCAAGGCTACATAAAACAAGAGATGAACATAAATCGGAAACACGGTCTCGAATTTCGCACGTGGATAAAATATCGAGATCGTTCCATTCGGATATCATCATGGAAACAACAGCTTGTTGTTTTCGGCTAAGTGCATCGGCGACACGATTACCCTTACCGGGAGTATAAAGAATATCAAGATCATATGGTGCAAGGAATTCGAGCCAACGTTGTTGATGCAAATTAAGCTCCTTTTGAGAGAATAAATACTTCAAGGATTTATGATCGGTATAAATAATAAATTTCTCTCCTAAAAGATAATGACGCCAAATCCGAAGAGCAAAAACAATAGCCGCGAGCTCTAAATCATGAGTGGCATATCTAGTCTCAGCTGGCTTTAATTGCCTAGAAGCATAAGCAATAACACGTTCTTTTTGCATAAGAACGGCACCCAAACCAACGCGACTAGCATCGGTATAAACAAAAAAATCTTGATTCCCCTCGGGAATAACAAGAATAGGAGCATCAGAAAGAAGTTCCTTTAGTTTGTGAAAAGAAGTCTCACATTTGTCCGACCAAATGTATTTTACACCTTTCTTCGTTAAGCTAGTGAGAGGCACGACAATCTTAGAAAAGTCTTTGATAAAACGGCGGTAATAACCCGCCAATCCAAGGAAACTGCGAATCTCCGTCACACTCTCCGGTCTCTTCCAATCTTGAATCGCTTCAATCTTTGAAGGATCCACGGAAATTCCGGATTCGGAAATAATATGACCGAGAAACTTTACACGAGATTGCCAAAAATGGCATTTAGAAAATTTTGCTTTCAGTTGATTACTCCTAAGAGTTTCCAACACAATCCGAAGGTGCTTCTCATGTTCCTCTTCGTTTTTTGAATACACAAGAATATCATCAATAAAGATGAGAACAAACTGGTCGAGGAAGTCCTTGAAAACTCTATTTATAAGGTCAAAGAAATAAGCCGGGGCATTTGTTAACCCAAATGGCATAACGAGCCATTCATAAGATCCATAACGAGTACGGAACGATGTCAAAGGAATGTTATCCTCTGCAATACGAAGCTGATGAAATCCAGTAGCTAAGTCTAATTGTGAAAAGACTTTGGCACCACTAAGTTGATCGAATAGATCATCAATCCGAGGTAAAGGATATTTATTTTTGATAGTAAGATCATTAAGCTTGCGGTAGTCAACGCAAAGCCTAAGTGTACCATCGGATTTCTTCACAAAAATAGCCGAAGCTCCCCAAGGCGAGGAACTAGAGCGAATAAATTGCTTCGTCTCCAATTCAGATAATTGTTTGCGCATCTCCTCATTTTCCTTATTGGACATACGATAAGGAGGACGAGTAATAGGTTGAGCTCCAGGGATAAGATTAATTCTGAACTCGATTGCTCGCTTAGGTGGTAATCCTAAAACGGGCCCAAATATGTCGGAAAATTCACGAACAATGTGAATAAGAGAAATTATATCTTCCTCATCATCATTCTCGTCATCACGAGGATTTAAAGAATATAAAGATGCAACCAAGCTGGAATCCGAATCTTTAAGATTAATAGAAATCTGCTTAACAGATAGAGGATGTCGAAGATGAATAGTCCGCTCAGGACATAGGATGTGAGCTTCATAACGGTTAAGCCAATCCATTCCCAAAATCATTCCAAAGCCTAAATAACGCATGACATGCAAATCGGCTAGGAAAGGAAAATCACACAAAATAATCTCCACATCTTTACAAAGCAGACTAAGAGTTGCGGATCCACCAACCGGATTCGCAATTCTCAAAGAAGTCATTAAAGCAACAACACTTAAAGAAAATGTATCAAAAAGCTCTTTAGATATAAAAGAATGGGATGCTCCCGTATCAAAAAGAACTCGAATAGGTTGATCACGAAATATAATAATACCATCAAGGATAGAATGAGATATACCTTGACCACGAGATGTGTTGCCAGGGGCTTGAGCAACACTAAGCTTTCCCTCCTTCCTATTTTGAAGTTTGGGACATACATGCATAAAATGGTCCGGGCTTTTACAATAGCGACAAGTACGAGGCTTTGAACACTTGTTCGCAAAATGGTCTCTGGAACCAAAGTTAAAGCATTTCCCTTCAGCAGAGGAAAAGGTCTTTGCAACAGGAGTTGCTTGCCTCCCTTTCTTATTGGGATAAGGACCTTTGAATTTGTTTGGCCTCTTCTTGTTGTTGAAGTTTGGTTTGGAACCCACCACTTCAACATCACTTTCCCTATCCGCCTCTTCAAGATGAAGAGCGATATCAATGAGTTGGTCGAAAGGAACTTCTAATTTTAGAAGCAATGGCTTCTTGAGATTTTTGTTTAAGCCATAAACAAATCTTTGGTTCTACTTCAATGGGGTGTTGATGTACTCAACTCCATATTTAGAGAGAGATTCAAAAGACGCGACATAGTCAGTCACATAAGATTCACCTTGAACAAGGTCAATAAAACGGCGAGCCAAAGTAACCTTCTCAGCTTCTGGTACGAATTTTAACTCAAAGCGCTCTCGGAATTTCTCCCATGTGAGATCCGCTTCATTTATTTCAGCAATCAGAAGCTCGTACCAGTCTAATGCTCTTTCTTGGAGCATGCTAGAATCCACCTGAACTCGGTGAAGATCAATGAGGTTCATGCGAGAAAAGATTCGATCGCATGACCTTAACCAAGCCTGTACTTCAATAATAGTTTCGGAACCTTTGAATGGCTCCACACCCAAATTAGTGTAATCGCTGCACAAGCGTGCAAATCCCGACTTTGGGTGAGTAGGTTCCGGGTAAGCTCTAGCTGCTTGAGCATTCGTCACTAAATCAAGAAGCTGTTGAGCAGTCATAAAAACTCCATCCTGGGATGGGGTGCTAGATGGTACGGCTCTGGGGCGTCCTGGTCTAGACATTTCTCTTCCTTAGAAAGAAAGAAGAAGAAGAAAATGGTTGTTCACCAAATTGAATATCAAGCAATCTTGATAGATAAAAAAAGAATCATAAGGAAAATAGGATGAATCGGTACGAAGACTCGAATTAAATCCTAAAGCACGACTCCTAAGATGGACTTAGGACGATGATCCTTGTTATAATATTCCATATTGTTCCGAAGTTTGGCTCTGATACCAAGCTGTGACGCCCCACCTCTATACCCACGCTAGCCAAGAACATTACGTTGAATGCTGTCAACTAGCATAGAGAATAAGAATGTTAAGGAGCGACCATCCGTGTAATTGCTTGGCGCGAGCATCGATATGTCAGATAGTATAACATGCATTTCTTTATCAAGAGGGAAAGCCGACATACCGACACAAACTCAAAGCTACTACACAGTGGCTATAATATCTTCAGAACAAATATAGAAATAAACATAACATAAATCAGTCACAAACAATTCATATCACAAAGGCGGAAGAAGATATGAATAAATAACTAACACATGAAAGTGTATATCAGAGTAGTGGTCAAAAAGATCCACAATAATACAAAAGAATAACAACACATGCTATACAAAAGTATACAACTATGAGTCTATATCTCAAGTGTATACAACAAAAACTTCTAATCTATGTGGTTAGCCAAAAGTCAGAGTAATGAATCCCTGGGGATAAGTCAAGCAGAAGCACCTGCAACATCTCGGTCTGACCTGAGTATTATTTATGAGAAAATAATAAACGGATCAGTCTAGCTACAAATATCAGATGACATGATATAAAGTAAAAGATATGGCATAAACATATAATATCCATAATGGCATACTATTATAAGCATGCAAATGATGATCAACAAAAGATCGTTCAATTCCGCAAGAATCTTCACAAAGATCCAAAAAGGGTTTCATACCCAAAACTTGTATTCACAACAAGTCAATGACACACGAATTCACCAATGCATAAAAATTGATAAATCATATCAATGAAAATCACTAAAATTGGTGAAGCATAAATTCCAGAATTCAGCACACGAAATCCAGAAATCATAAAAAGGGGGAAGCCTATCACACGAACGGGAGCATGAAAACTCACCAACATATGTATCACACGAACAAGACGCTATCTCATGGTAGCTAGCCATTAATTTTTGACACACGAATGGCCCGAGGACCATGTGGCGCTACCCCACAAGTGTGAATCGAAATCACACTAAATCAGGGTCTAGTCTAAATCGCAAACAAAGAGACATCGCACAATTGCTAGTCTAAATCACAAAAATGATCGTCATGATCATCAAGAAGTGTCAATTACAGTAAGCTAGTAAATATATGAGCTTAGCTTCATGTCCCATAACCACTAGCTTAACTTAAATATTTACAAACAAATTGTAGATTTCCACTAGAAAATTGTCACAAGAAATTCAATCGAATAAGTCCAAGAATTAACCGATGAAGTAAACGCAAGCGTTTCATACTACTTGTTTTACTAAGTCGTTTATTTAGATTTCTCATACGAGTGAGGAAAGGTTTGTATATACTAATAGATTGGAAAACGGTTTAAGAGAACGAGCTTTGTAATAAAATAGTGTTGAAATCATTTTGATGAAAGAGTTTTGATATTTACTACTAGTATTGAAACCTTTATATTTTTAAAGTGACAAATCATAGAAATGATTGTAGAAACAATCAATCATCAAAGTTCACATTCGAAGACGTGAATTAATTCCAATAAATCGATATCAAATCCAACAAAATGGATATTCCCAAAAATCCCGATATAAAAGACATCAAAGTCGATAATAAATGAAAATCAACAAATCGGATAATCACGAATCGATTAAATTTGGAAACCGAGCAAAAAAAATGCACAAATAGGCACAATAGGAAAATAGGAGAAAATCAGTCGACTGGCCCTCTGCAGTCAGTCGACTGAAGCAGAAACATGAAAATTTCATTTCCTGCAGTCAGTCGACTGACCTAAAAATCCAGTCGACTGATTGCAGGGAAACAGAGGACCCAAGCCTTTGGAATTTGCCTTCGGAATGCCTATGTGCTACAGCCAGTCGATTGAATTTCAAAACCAGTCGACTGACTGGCACCAAGGCTGTTTTCTTAGCCTATGAAATAAAGATGCAATCTTCTCCAAAATGCAACCGGGCGAGCAACGGAACTAGGGATTTATGTCAATCGACTACCTGGCCCTATAAACTTCACGATGTATCACCAAAAACATGTTCAAATAATAAAACTATGATTTTTCATAGATTTTGGTTTCAAAACACCAAAAATTGGAATATACACCAAATCAATTCAAACCAAAATCAAATGCACATGAATATGTGTTAGGAATTCATACCTAACAATCGAAGATAATCATAGACATAGATGTGAGATAAAAATCTCACCTTTGAACCCAAACGGTTGAAGAAGAAGCTATAGAGCAATGGTAAGAACAATCACTCTTCAATTCCAACCCAACAAGCTTGAATCTAAGCTTAAAAGAGAAACATTTCCTAAATTAGGTTTAGGAAATTTCTGAAATTGATAAGAGATTGAGTTGGAGAAGAAGAAGAGAAGCTTACCAATGGGTTCTTCTATTAGTTTGGAGCTAGAACTTGATTTGCAAAAGAAAACTTGGGTTTGGAGTTTTAATTTCCTCTTCCACTCTCCATTAATATAAAAGCTTGAGTATTAGGAAATGAGGAATGAAGTAATGAAGAGGAGAAGGGGTTGGGACTGAATACATAAGTGGCTCAGCCCAAACCAAAGCCCTAAGTAAAAAGTAGCAAAAATCAACTTTCTCCAAACATATCGAAGCTTATACTCAAGAAGGTCGCAAATGGCATTTTAAAATTAATGGGAGTGGTCCGGAGTCCTAATTCGACCGTATGCAAAAAGTAGCTTTTCGGACTAAATTCCGAGTATTGATAAAATATTTAAATAAAATATTTAAATATAAAATCGACAAATATGCGGGTTGTTACACATACCGAGGATTCACCCTAAATCCGCTGCAACACAAGGCCGGAACCATCCCTTACTGGATAATCTCGAGCAAGGCAACCCCGTAGTTGTTTGCAACCAACTGCCCACACAGCCGAATAAAAGCAACCTCTAGACAGGGAAATCTCATCCTACTTGGTTGCTACCCACTTAGCCTTGCTGCACCTTCCCTGTTTTATCCATTCCCGGTTGATGAGGCTTGAGGCTACGATTACCTTTTAAGAACACATAACTTAGAATGCTCATTGTCCTCTAATGACGATTTCTAAAAGCATTCAATTCATAAAAGTTCATTCCGGGTTCGAACGAAACCGAAGGCACTATCTCGCTACACTCATTTTGGAATCACCCTTAGAGTTAATGACAATAGCCCTTGCACTTTGAATCTTCACCTCGAACTTCACTTAAGATTCACGACCTATCGTTTAATTTGGATCGATGTGGTTTTCGAATATTCAAATTTGGAATCCGATCCCGGTCTCACCGAAATCCAAAACGCCGCCTTTTAAGGCCAAGTTGTTTTAAGTTAAAACAATTTAATTTATTATCTATATTCACACAGATAGATAATTCACAAATAGATAATCCACATTATCTCAATTCAACTAAAGCATCTCATATCACAAAGCAACCATATCATATATCAGAGATAACACGTAATACAAGACATCCAATATCATTCAATCATCCATAAGCAAGATTAATTAGTTACACCATCTCTAATTAATTTAAAATAAATTAAATTAATTATATCCATTACCAAAAATCCTTCTTACTTAACCATTAATTAATTGCAAACCAATTAATTAATTATCCATCTTAATTAATCATCCTTGATTAATTATTCTTTAAATACATTAAGTAATTAGCCTTTAATTTATTACACAAATTAATTATCCTTAGCCATTTACAGTAATTAATCTTTAATTATTCTTATTAATTACATTATTTATAATTAATTATATTGACCCTTAATTAATTACATTAATTAATTATTCTATAATCACTTATATTAATTAATTATTCTTTAATTAATCATATTAATCAACCTTTAATTACTTTCATTAGTTACATTAACATTAGTCAATGATACTCTAATTATTTTCATTAATTAATCACTCTTCCTAATTAATTACACTCAACGAGTAATCTTTAATTAATCACATTCATTAATCAACCTTGATTATCATATCCAGTAATTAACTATTCTTAACTACTTACATTAATCAACTAACTCTTTAATTTATGATATTCATTAAACCTTTAATTAATTACCCAAAGTAATTAATTCTTAATTACTTCCACTAAGTAATTATCCTTTTATTAATTACATCCAGTAATTACCCATTAATTACATACACTAAGTAATTATACTTGTTAATTACATTAAGTAATTATAGTAAATTAATCATCAAGTGATTATCTTTAATTAATTAATCTAGTTAATTAACTTAAATTAATCATATTAATTTAATTAATCACATTGAGTAATTAATCCCTTAAATTACTTTCATTAATTAATTAACCATAACCAATTACCTTTAATTATTTACATTAAATAACCCTTAATTAATCAATTAATTAACTATTCTTAATAAATTAAATCAATTATCTTAAATTAATCACATTAATTAATTATCTCTTAATCACTAGTTAATGACCCTTAATTTAATTATACTCATTAACCATTCTTTAATTACTTCCCTAAGTAATTATGCTTTGATTTTCAACATAAATTAATTAACCATCATTAATTACATGAAGTCATTAACCTTTTTAATTAATTTCACTAATTAATTATTCCTAATTAATCACAAATCTTAATTTTTTAAAGATAATTTCTCTATCCTAACTAATTACTTATCTAAATCTTATTAAATTAAATACTTAAAATCAATTTATAAAAATCAAATGAGATCTTTTTGATTGATTTAAAATCTAATACACCTACCTTATTTATTCCTTAATTACAATATTTATTACATTTAAAAATACTTAGGAATTTTGTTTCAAAATTGAGCTAATATATAATTACTCTAAAATCAAACAAATTTAAAAATTACTTTATTACTTAAATGTTGGAAAACTTGTTTAAAACTTATTTGAACATTTGCTTGGAAAACTAATTCATTTTAAAATATAATTTAAATCTTTAAACTTGTTTAAAACATTTTTTTATAGAACTTTATTTATTTTCAAAACCAGGTTACAAAATTTATTTTGAACACTTCCATACACTTAAAAACTTGATTTAAAACATCTTCAAGCTTTATATTAAAGTCTGGAAACCATAATACTTCACAAAAATATGTTCTTACTTAGTTTTGAAATATATATTCTGTTTTTATTTAAATTTTAAAAAAACTGTACAAGTCTTTATTATAAATTTTTTATAACAGGTTATATAAATATTAACCCGAGCCATCCCCGACTCTTCCCCGTGTAAATCCCTGGGCAAAACATGATACACTCTCGAATCATCATCCTTCAAGCCACATACGCAACCAACACGAGGAGCGACCCGAGAAAAGCTCGTCTCCCCAAAAACTTCACACGTCTGATACAACGTGCATATGTGCATCTTCTCCGATCAGCTTACCACTTCAGATCCTCGCCGAGGCATCCAGCAAGTCGACGATCACCACGTCATCCTCTCCGACCTCACAAATCCATGAATCCCACAGCAAATCAAAAACGAACCTCTCGATCGAAAACTGGAAAACACAACCCATCGAAAATCAAACCTTAGCCATCGCCACTGACCACCTGTACCCACGCCGACCTACTCAAAGCGACATCCCGACTCCAACTACAATTTCCCCCATACACGATCCATACCGATGCAACAACGATGCTGTTCGAACCCTGGAAACGTCGACGACCAAAGTAGCACTGCTAGCCCTAGTTCGACTTCGCCAAGCTCCATCGATCATTAGAAAAACTTCATACCATTTTTCCTGCGATCCACGACTCGCCAACCACCTCCAGGTCCAAATTCAGCAAGCACCACCATGCCTATCGACGACAACCGACTAAAACCAAGAATCTAATCAACTCAGCATACCCAACAATTCATAAACCTAAAATTCAAAGTTCCTATGCCTAAATTCATCATTTTCAATTTGAAATCAGATTATAGGGTCAAATCAAGAATTCCAGATAATGGAATTTGGACTTATTTTTGAATCAAACATGTATTTTCCCATTTTGAAATACATACTCCATATATTTATTTGAAACTATTTTTAAAATTTAAATTATAATGTTACAAACATTTTCTATTTAAAGACCCAGGCTTGAATTTGTATGTATAGGTAGATATGAATTTTTTATTTATATTCAAGAGCCTGGGAAAGCACAGTGACAAGCAAACATATACATAGCCATGTATACAAATATATATAATGTATTTCAACTATAATCAGTTAAAACCATTCATGCAAACAATACTTATAACCTTGCTTTATAGATTTAACACATGCATTGCAATATTAAACCAGTTTTAAACTTTTTTAAAATTTGTTTACTCACCGGGCATTTAAAGAAACAGAGAACAAACTATGTTCTTCATTCCTGGAACTGATGCATTTCAATTTGTTTTTATCTGAAAATCTTTTAAAAACTGAAGCTTAAAGATGCTTGAAATATGAAGCTTTGACTATGATGCAGGTTGAAGACTTGTTGAGAAGATTTAAGTTTAAAAACAGAGATGATCTTGTCTATAAAAACTGAAGTTGTTGTTTTCAATTTCTAGTTTGAGAATTTTTTTTTACAGGGTATTGTTTCTTTTCTGGTTTGTAGATTGAACAGGCTTGATTTTCTTGAATTTGAAAAGAGAATAGGAAAAGAATGGAAGAGAAGAAATAGATGAATACATAGGCTAAATTATGATTTATAAAAGTAAAATAAATTTAAAAATAAAAAGTGACACTTGTAAAATTTCCTAACATTTGTCAATTACATCTGTTAATTAACTAAAACATGCTACTAATGTGACTTGATTTATTAACACTTATCATTATGTATTTTTAATTATTTTTTTAAAATGGTTTATAAGCTTTTATATTAAATTTCCTAATTAAATAAATACTTTTTCTAAATTTATATAATAAATTACTTTAAAGAAAATAATTATAAAGAAAATCATATACTAATAAAAATCTTATACATATATATTTAAATCCAAAATAATTATCTTTTAAATTTCAAATTTAAATCCAAATTCAAATTCAGTTTAAAATTTAATTCAAAATCAACTAATATATATAGACACACACACTCACACACACACACACACTCTTAAACAAACACAAATTCAATTTGAAAATAATTATTAAAATTTATTTATCAATGTTTAAAAATAGTACATTATTATTGTTGTTTAATAATAACAATCTTGCCAATTTTAAATAATTTATAAAGGGAATTATCACATTATTTATAAATTACTTATTACTATGAATTAATGTATCATATGTTATATATATTTGTGAATTGTATTTTAAACTTGTATATATATATTTACAAATCATATTTATCAAGCAATATTTAAAAAGAAAGTAAAACAAACCTTTTGTTAATCTTATTTCAATTTAAACTTAAGCTAAAATATATTTAAACAAATAAACATTTACCTTAACTATTTTGAAACTATATAGTTAACTATTTAAATAACCTTTGAAAAGTTTTATATTAAATTCAATCATAACTTCCAAATTACCAAAATGCATATTGGAATTAGAAAACATATTTTTTATTTGTTAAATTCAAACCAAAGCTTTTCTATTTACAATATATACAAATATATATACATTATAAATAGAAAACATTTTATTAGCTTTAAAAGATAAAATTCACCAATTAAATATTTGTAGAAGAAGATTATTAAACCAATTTAAATACTTATTAACAAAGATTATTAAATAAATATTGCCCAAAATTCTAGGACATCACATTCTTCCCCCCTTAAAAGAATTTCATCCCCGAAATTTAAAAGCAAAGATAATTTAATAATCCAATAAAGGTTTTATTTCCAAATAGCAAGGTATACATATCAGCCAGATACTAACAACTACAGTAACAAATTTATTCAAACAAACAAATCTAACTGTCCAGATAAAATTCTGGATAGGACTTCCTAATACTATCTAGAGTTTCCGAGGTACAAACACTGGAATACTTGCTCTACTGAATCCAAACTAACTACACCACTCTGATGCAGAGCTCCTACTCACCTCAATCTACAATCTGAACAAGATATTAGACCATAGTCAAGTCCGGCTCAACTTCCACATCCTCCCAAACTACTGGTTCTAAAACCAGTGATGGATCATATACGTACTACCTTAGAGATACATGTAATACCCTGTGAATCCCAGTTATCCAAACCGGGAATTCAATCCTGTAGGCCAAAACACTTATCCTTTCAAAAATACAGAAAGATCCAATATACTACGGAGTTAACCTTCTAGTCTTACCAAATCTTATTGCTCCTTTGACCGGAGTAAACCTTAACCAAAAACAAAGTCTCCAACTTCAAATTCCAAATTCCTTCGCCTCTTATCCATAAAATTCTTCTGACGATCCTGGGCTGCCTACATCCTTCCCTGATTAGCTCAACCTACGCTGATGCCTCTCAAAACAAATCTGGACCAAGAACAAGACAAACCTCTGAATCCTATTCAACAAGATGGTCCTCTCAAAATCCATCGAAATCCTGAACACAAGCTTTACTCCATAAGCATTAGTAGACTTCGAACTTACTTCCCTTATCTGGAATAGCCAGAATCGGTGCACTCAACAACCTTGCTTTCAGATCCTGAAAAACCTCTTCACACTCAGGGTCCATTTAAATTTCCTGTAGGAGTCTGCGGTTGCTTCTATTCTAGAACAGCTGCTACCTCGCTTCCACTGCGCAACTCTGATTCGGAGTAGATGAGAATGCCGTCGATGAACACGAGCACAAACTTAATCAACAAATCTCAGAAAACAAAGTTCATCAGATCCATAAAATCTTAGCGACCTATCCGATTCAGTCACAAATACCACAGCAAAAACCCAGCTAGAAAACTAGTTCTAATAGAGAAAACATAGAAGCCTCAAGAAATCCTGAGCTGCTTCACCAAATCCTTCTACTTAGCTGAACCACTGGTATAGCTCATGGAACCAAGTCGATACCGAACTCAATCTCCAATGCAGACAAACCTCTGACTTCCTTGAAGACATTCGAAAAATCTCTGATAACCCAAGAGAACACTCAAACTATTGCAAGTAACTTTTGCGATCTATCCCAATCAGTTCCCAAAAATGCTGTTCTCTCTTCACAAATCAGAATAGCATATGCTTGACTAACCAATCTATTGAAGTTTCAAAACAAGGTCAAATCCTTCAAGAACACCTCTCCAATAAGAAGAAGCAGACTATCTACTTTACTGCTTCTAAACTCCATCTCTAGGACACTGCTTAGCCAGATGACCTTCCTGCAGGCACTCAAAACACTCCGAGCTACACTGCTGCCACAGATGCCAAAGGCTTCCTATCCATAAGCTCTTCAATCCTCAAAGCCATATCAACCAATTCCAAATAGAGCCTTGAGATGGGCAGACATCTTCTCAGGAAACTCGGCCTCAAACCAAGCACAATCACCTCGTTGAACTTAGTCTCATCTTCGATGCAGACAAACTCCATTGCCTAAGATCCAGAAAATCCTTATGCGGCCGAGTCTTCTCTGTGGTAGGTAAAGACTGCTCCTCAAATAAATCCTTAAACTTGCTCCAAATGAAAACATCTACGGAAACATCCATAGTCACTGCATCTCACCATGCAGTTGCTTCTTCCTGAAGTTGCCAAGATACCACACTCGCTTCTGCTTAATCGACAGATCCAAACTCTTGAAAATCCGCTTACACGAGTGCGACCAAGCTCTTACTTCAATGATGGACTCTAAACCTTTAAAAGGTTTCCTTTAGAGATTGGTGAAATTCTTACACCACTGCAAAGCTCACTTGAGGTGGTATTGGGTCTACAGTCTCGGTAGATATTCTTCCAACCTTAACACTCGGACTCCTTTCATTAGTGGTAGTCGTGCAACACACACACCGCTACCCTTACTATAACTAGGACTCATGTTGGCAAACCCGAATAGGTAACCCAACAAATAGGGGTGTGTGTGTGTGTCTATATATATATATATATATATATATATATATATATATATATATATATATACGCTCTCTCAAAAAGATATCACTCTAAAGCCTAGTTATTCTCTCAACCTAGCGCTCTGATACGAGAATGTAACAACCTGCCTTTTATTCCACAGAAAGACGTATCATCATTAAGAAAGAAAGAGAAAGAAAAGAGAAAAGATAGAAAGAAAGAACTAAACAATATCAGAATCTCATAGCGGAACAAATAAAATATATTAATCACATAAATTATTACATAATATACAATATCCATCGGTGATACACAACTTTATATCACATTACATTAGACTTTTATAAAACCTATCTATCATACAACTCAAGATACAACACTGATCTCAACTTAGTGGAAACACTATATATCTACAAACGCTGAAGCCTCCTGCTCTATATCTCCTCCAGAATTCGTCAGAGCTAACCTGAATCCCATGGCTACTCGTAAAAATTTGAGTACCCACGAGTTTAAGAAAAACAGAAAATAAACTCCAGGTCAGACATGGGTCTAGTGTGAGTAAACGGGTTAAAGTTGCTTAACTTTGGAAAAACCATTAAAAACAAAAGGTATCTCGTAAGACTTCCCGGACATAAATACGGAAAAGTTTTTACCTTACGATAACCAAAATAGTTGATAGGAAATCCAGTTGTATTATAATAGGGTCTAGGGTTTTCAAGTAAAATACAGCAATAGCTGGAATGCTTACATCTCACCTTCCAACATAGTTGGGCACAATCAAAACGTACGACACTTATTAGAGATTGGATTCCATACAATGGTAGGGCTACTAGGGTACCGCCCGTCACAGTATGTGGCCTAGGTTACCGTAATAAGGATCCACACTAAATCCCCTACAACACAAGGCGGGATGTTACTGGATAATCCCGAACAAGACAAGCCCGCAGTAGTTTACAACATACAGCCGAATAAAAAGGAACCTCTAGACAGGGAAATATCGTCCTACTTGGGTTCTACCCACTTAGCCTTGCTGCACCTTCCATGTTTTAGCCATTCCCAGTTGATGAGACTTGAGGCTACGATTACCTTTTCAGAACATATAACTTAGAATGCTCATCGTTCTCCAATGACGATGTTCTGAAAGCATTCAATCCATACAAGTTCATCATGGGTTCGAATGAAACCGAACGCACTATCTTGCTATACTCATTTTGGAATCACCCTCAAAGTTAACGACAATAGCCCTTACACTCTGAATCTTCATCTCGAACTTCACTGGAGATTCACGACCTATCGTTTAATTCGGATCGATGTGGTTTTCGGATATCCAAATATGGAAATCCGATCCCGGTCTCACCGAAATCTAAAACGCCGTCTTTTAAGGCCAAGTTGTTTTAAGTTAAAATAATTTAATTTATTATCTATATTCACACAGATAGATAATTCACAAATAGATAATCCACATTATCTCAATTCAACCAATGCATCTCATATCACAAAGCAACCATATCATAGATCAGAGATAACACATAATCCAAGGCATCCAATATCATTCAATCATCCATAAGCATGATTAATTAGTTACACCATCTCTAATTAACTTAAAGTAAATTAAATTCATTATATCCATTACCAAAAATCCTGCTTACTTAACCATTAATTAATTACAAACCAATTAATTATTTATCCTTTAATTATCCATCTTAATTGATCATCCTTGATTAATTATTCTTTAATTACATTAAGTAATTAGCCTTTAATTAATTACACAAATTAATTTTCCATGACCATTTACGGTAATTAACCTTTAATTATTCTCATTAATTACATTAATTATAATTAATTACAATGACCCTTAATTAATTACATTAATTAATTGTTGTATAATCACTTATATTGTTTAATTATTCTTTAATCAGTCATATTAATCAACCTTTAATTACTTTCATTAATTACATTAATTAATTAAATTAATTAATTAATTACATTAATTGATGATCCTCTAATTATTTTCATTAATTAGTCACTCTTCTTAATTAATTACACTTAACAAGTAATCTTTAATTAATCACATTCATTAATCAACCTTGATTATCACATCCAATAATTAACTATTCTTAATTACTTACATTAATTAACTAACTTTTTAATTGATGATATTCATTAATCCTTTAATTAATTACCCCAAGTAATTAATCCTTAATTACTTCCACTAGGTAATTGTCCTTTTATTAATTACATCCAGTAATTACCCATTAATTACTTACACTAAGCAATTATACTTTTTAATTACATTAAGTAATTATACTAAATCAATCATCAAGTGATTATCTTTAATTAATCAATCTAGTTAATTAACTTAAATTAATCACATTAATTTAATTATTCACATTGAATAATTAATCCCTTAAATTACTTTCATTAATTAATTACCCATAATTAATTACCTTTAATTACTTATATTAATTAACCCTTAATTAATCAAGTAGTTAACTATTCTTAATAAATTAAACCAATTATCTTAAATTAATTAAATTATTTAATTATCTCTTAATTACTAGTTAATGACCCTTAATTTAATTATACTCATTAACAATTCTTTAATTACTTCCCTAAGTAATTATGCTTTGATTTTTAACATAAATTAATTAAACATCATTAATACATTAATTAATTAACCTTTTTAATTAATTTCACTAATTAATTATTCCTAACTAATGACAAATCTTGATTTTTTAAAGATAATTTCTCTATCTTAACTAATCACTTATCTAAATCTTATTAAATTAAATACTTAAAACCAATTTATAAAAATCAAATGAGATCTTTTTGATTGATTTAAAATCTAATACACCTATCTTAATTATTCCTTAATTACAATATTTATTACATTAAAAAATACTAAGGAATTTTATTTCAAAATTGACCTAACATATAATTACTCTAAAAACAAACAAATTTAAACATTACTTTATTATTTAAATCTTGGAAAACTTTATTAAACATTTACTTGGAAAACTAATTCATTTTAAAATATACTTTAAATCTTTAAACTTGTTTAAAACATTTTGCTTTTATAGAACTTTATTTATTTTCAAAAGTAGGTTACAAAATTTATTTTGAACCAATCCATACACTTAAAAACTTGATTTAAAACTTCTTCAAGCTTTATACTAAAATCTGGAAATCATAATACTTTACAAAACATGTTCTTACTTAGTTTTGAAATATGTATTCTGTTTTTAATTAAATTTTAGAAAACTGTACAAGTCTTTATTATAAAAAATTTAAAAACAGGTTATATAAATATTAACCCGAGCCATCCACGACTCTCCCCCATGTAAACCCCTGGGAAAAACACGATACACTCTCGAATCATCTTCCTTCGAGCCACGTACACAACCAACACGAGGAGCGACCCAAGAAAAGCTCATCTCCCCTAAAACTTCACACGTCTGATACAACGTGCATGTGTGCACCTGCTCCGATCATAGGACCACTTCAGATCCTCGCCGAGGCATCCAGCAAGTCGACGATCACCACGTTGTCCTCTCCGACCTCACAAATCCACGAATCCCACAACAAATTAAAAACGAACCCCTCGACCGAAAAATGGAAAACACACCCCATCGAAAATCCAACCCTAGCCATCGCCTCCGACAACCTGTACCCACGCCGACCTAATCAGAGCGACGTCCCGACTCTAGCTACAATTTCCCCTATATACGATCCATACTGATGCAACAACGTGTTGTTCAAACCATGGAAACGTCGACGACCAAAGTAGCACTACTAGCCCTAGTTCTACTTCGCCGAGCTCCTCCGATCACCATAAAAACTTCCTACCATTTTTGCTGTGATCCACGACCCACCAACCACCTCTAGTTCAAAATTCAACAAACATCACCACATCGATCGATGACAATCAACTAAAACGAAGAATCTGGTCAACTCAGCATACCTAACAATTCATAAACCTAAAATTCAAAGTTCCTATACCTAAATTCATCATTTCCAATTTGAAATCCAATTATAGGGTCAATCAAGAATTCCAGATAATGGAATTTGGACTTATTTTTAAATCAGACCTGTAATTTCCCATTTTGAAATACATACTCTATATATTTATTTGAAACTATTTTTAAAATTTAAATTATAATGTTACAAACATTTTCTGTTTAAAGATCCAAGCTTGAATTTGTTTGTATAGGTAGATACGAATTTTTTTATTTATATTCAAGAGCCTGGGAACACACAGTGCCAAGCAAACATATACACAGCCATGTATACAAATATATATAATGTATTTCAACTATAATCAGTTAAAATCATTCATGCAAACCATACTTATAACCTTAATTTATAGATTTAACACATGCATTGTAATATTCAACCAGTTTTAAACTTTTTAAAAATTTGTTTACTTACCAGGCATTTAAAGAAACAGAGAACAAACTCTATTCTTGATTCCTGGAACTGATGCATTTCAATTGTTTTGATCTGAAAATCATTTGAAAACAGAAGCTTGAAGATGCTTGAAATCTAAAGCTTTGACTGCGATGCAGTTTGAAGAGTTGTTGAGAAGATTTAAGTTTAAAAACATAGATGATCTTGTCCATATAAACTGAATTGAAGTTGTTGTTTTCAATTTTTGGTTTGAGAATTTTTTTTACAGGGTATTGTTTCTTTTCTGGTTTGTAGATTGAACAAGCTTGATTTTCATGAATTTGAAATGAGAATTGGAAAAGAATTGAAGAGAAGAAATAGATGAATATATAGGCCAAATTATGATTTATTACAAATAAAAGAAAATTAAAATTAAAAAGCGACACTTGTAAAATTTCCTAACATTTGTCAATTACATTTGTTAATTAATTTACACATGCTACTAATGTGACTTGATTTATTAACACTTGTCATTATGTATTTTTAATTATTTTTTTAAAATGGTTTATAAGCCTTTATATTAAATTTCCTAATTAAATAAATACTTTTTCTAAATTTATGTAAATAAATTACTTTAAAGAAAATAATTACAAAGCAAATCATATACTAATAAAAATCTTATACATATATATTTAAATCCAAAATAATTATCTTTTAAATTTCAAATTTAAATCCAAATTCAAATTCAAATTCAAATTTAATTTAAAATTTAAATTAAAATCAACTCAAATACACACACACACACTTAAACAAACGCAAATTCAATTTGAAAATAATTATTAAAATTTATTTATCTATATTTAAAAATAACACATTATTATTATTGTTTAAAAATAACAATGTTGCCAATTTTAAATAATTTATAAAAGGGATTATCATATTATTTACTAAATTACTTATTACTAAATGAATTAATGTATCATATGTTTTATATGTTTGTGAATTGTATTTTAAACTTTTATATATATATTAAGAAATCATATTCATCCAGCAAATTTAAAAAGAAAGTAAAACAAACCTTTTTGTTAATCTTATTTCAATTTAAACATAAGCTAAAATATATTTTAAACAAATAATCATTTACCTTAAGTATTTTGAAACTATATGGTTAATTATTTAAATAACCTTTGAAAAGTTTTATATTAAGTTCAATCATAACTTCCAAATTACCAAAATATATATTAGAATTTGAAAACATATTTTTTATTTGTTAAATTCAAACCAATGCTTTTCTATTTAAAATATATACAAATATATATACATTATAAATAGAAAACATTTTATTAGCTTTAAAAGATAAAATTCACCAATTAAATATTTATAAAAGAAGATTATTAAACCAATTTAAATAATTATTAATAAAGATTATTAAATAAATATTGCCCGAAATTCCGGGACATCACATTTATTATTATTTTTTAAATTATTTTTATTTAATTTTATTTATTTATTTATTTATTTATTTAATTATTATTTTACATACATATGTATTTCTATCTTCATTTTACTTAGTTATTATTATTATTAATTTACCTATTTGACTTAATTTTATCATTGCTATTGTTATTGTTATAACCTTTAAATTAATTTTATTTAGTTTCGAGTTCCATCTCTAGCCGACCCTAACTTGTTTGGAAATAATGGATCTGTTGTTGTTGTTGTTGTACATTTGTTACACTATGTGCTTCCTTATATAGAAGCTGATACAACAATCACAAAGTAAATATTCTTTATATTAGGCCTTGGCCTGCACTTTAGTCTTAAACCCGTATTGCTTGAATATAAATAAGTATATGTGGCTTCTCTTCGTTATCATTATTACCCCTGCTCAAACTCAGATAGGGTTGTGAGAAATGCGGATTACGGGTCTTAAGGCTAGGACAAACACTAGAGGGGGTGAATAGTGTTTTAAGGAATTATAAATCTTTTTGGGTTTTTATTAATTTAAACACAAATGTATGCAATATTCAGACACAGATATGATCACAGAAACAAACACAGATGCAGAAATAAAGTAAAAGCAGTAAAGGAAAGAACACACCGGATTTTATACTGGTTCGGAGTTACCCTACCTCCAGTCCTGCACACAAGCATGTATTTCCTTTCAAAAGCAATTATACAATTACACCCTCGATTTCATGGCTACGAGGTACACCCTACAGATTCACAATCCTCTGGGTAGAGATACTTGATTTCAGGGCGAACAAGTTCACCCAATTGATTTCCAAGGCTACAATCACACCTTTTCTCGGTTGATTGATTTCCAAGTCTACAATCACACCTTTTCTCGTTTAATTGATTACAAAGAAGCCTATAACTCTGAATAGCACCGAGGATCCTGTTGAGATAGTGATAGAGAATCAAACAAGAGATAATCCAGTTAGATTCAATGTTGATTCGGCAGAGTAATGGTAGGAATATGTATAAAGAAATGTGAAAGAAAAAGAGAAATGAAAACCAGAAAATATGATTAAAAATTCGTTGAAAACAGCCCCTATAGAAGAACGATAGCCATGTCCAACGTGAAGAGATATGACGAGTAGACACTTCTTTTGAAATTTAAATTTTGAAATTAACTAACACTATGTCGACATGGGTATATTGAGCATGTCGACATCCCAAAGGAATTTTTGGTGGTTTATTTTTCTTTGAAAATAACTTTTATCTTATATTAAAAACTATTTTAAACTTTATAAATATACTTGACTATAGTTAAAATACACAAGTAAATATAGAGGATAATATATATATATATATATATATATATAAATTTATTTTTAAATCTAAGCATAAATATTAAAAGTTAAATATATTATTATTAAAGATAGTTTTAAAACTAAGAATAATTTGATTTTGAAACTAAAGATTATTCTGAGGCTAAAAGTATTTGAAATCAGGATAGATGTTTTTGATTCTTTTGAAAGGAAGGTTTTGAAAACATTTTGAAAACAAGATATAATTTTGTAAAATCATTTTGAATAAAAATTAGCGGATACAAAACAATGTTCCACTAGATTTTTCATAGGTTTCATCCTCCTCAGGGTTCCATCCCTTTAACTGGCTCGAAGTGGATTCCATTCCACGAATAAATTGGATTTTAAGATGCCAGTGCTTTTCTAGGAGTTTTAACAAAAACTCCTAATTAAAATTACTTATTCTTGATATATTGAACTCCTGATAATCTTGATATTCTTGGTACTCATGAGTCTTCAATCTTGATATCTTGAATCTTGATATTGTACAATCTTCATTCTTGGTGCCTACATGGTTAAATCCTACATATACATATATTTCTAAACTATAATGTTAATATTTATATTTTATAATCCTATTCTAAGGTTGTTGTCATCAAAACTATCATCTCACGGACTAACAATCTCCCCCTTTTTTATGATGACAACCTTTGTTTATAAAATATTACTTCTATCCTAATAACTCCCCTTTAATCTATGCCTAACTATCCTATTTTATACTTCTCCCCCTTTGTCATCAACAAAAACTAACTCCAAACTATATAATTCCCCCTCATTCTTGGACTAAAGTACCTGCATTAATAAACTATACAAATGGAGTATATAATAGATAGATTAAGAGATAATTATAGTAAAATACATGATAATTAATTAAAGATCATATAAATATTAATGCATATTTATACATGTTTTTCTCACCAAATATCAATCCAAATCAAATCGAATCGAATCAAATCAAACAATTCCAACCAAACAAACCAAACAAACCAAATCAAACAAACTAATCAAATCAAGCATTACGAGGAACTTCCACCCATCCTTCTTCTCCAAATACAGGGTCTGCTTTAATGGCATCCCAATTTTCATTATCATTAGCGAGAGGACTGGAGGATGTGTTCTATTATCATCCATGTGCAGGGAGGAAATCATCCATCGTATTGCATCGAAATGCCTTTCTTGCTCTCTAATCATCTGCATTTGACTCAATTCTAAGTGTCGCTGGTTACGAAGAATGAACGAAAGAATATTCTTGAAAGAATTAAGAGTTTCTTCAAGATTCTCGGATAAATTATGAACTGGATTGGCCATATTCGAGTTTGTGAGAAGAATGAGGGACAAAGTGGATAAGAATTAATATTGAGTGATGAATTCTGGAAGAAATAGGTATTTATAGGTGTAGAAATTCGTTTGAAATGAATAGACAGAAGGTAGTTATTCAAATTTGAAATTCAAAATGAAATGTCATTTCTGACCAGTACATGTCGACATGGTCATAGGGGGATGTCGATATGGTGTAGTGAATTTTGATGGCTTATTTTGATTTTGTGAATAATTGTGTATATATATATTTATATAATACACCAACATTTATTCTGGAGATAAGATAAGCTAGATAACAGAAAAGGAATTCAATTTCATTTGATGATAACACGATATAACGATTAAACACAAAGAACTACATGAACATTCAAATCAAAATAAACTAAAACAAATACAACGAGATACGAAAAGGTAGAACTGGTTAGAGGATGATGACGATGAAGATAATCTAAGCTTCTTGCTGACTTTATAATTAAACTTGTTCATCTTGGATGAAATTTATCCAACTTCTTACTAACGAATCGATTAAGAATCTGTTGATTCTCAACAATGGTCTTTTGGTTTTTGAGAAGGGTTTTGTTGGATGGATTAGGAGGATAGTTGATGCTTTCTAAAGAAGTTTCACCTTCTTCTTCTTCTTCAATTTCCATTTCATCCCCTTCTTCTTCCTCTTCCTCTTCTTCCATCTCCTCATGAGCCAAATGCTCTTCCTTTTCGGCAAGAGTCTCATAAGGTTGAAAAAACAAATGGAATTTTCATAAGCGAAATGTTGAATTGATTGAAAAAATTTCTGGAAACAAATTCTTCTCCTTTGAAATCCACTCCAATCTAGTTAAAAATCCAAGTGAGATAAATTCCATGATACCAAGTATTCTCACTCATTTCAAGTTTTTTGGGACGAAGTTCATCCAAAATAACTTACGCCCAATTAATATTATAGTTTCCAAAAATAGCAAAAAGTGCTTTGCAAACTTTTGAAGTAGGATTGTTAAAATTTCCCGATCTTGGGGTCAAAGTATGTTGTAAAAGAAGATTGACAATTCTAGCTTTTGGTCGAAGGTTTCGATTTTTGAATTCAAAATTATCATTTCCTTTGAAAATATGATGAAATGTCTCACGATCATTTTCATCGATTTTAAAATTAGAAAGATCCATTTCCGTACTCTAGCAATTGAGAATGGTACCCAAAAGATCGCAATTCAAAACAATTCTAGTGTCTTTGACACTACGCCAAATTTCATCATCATTTCCAATATAAAATCCACGGTTTAAATTTGCATAGAAAATTTTAACAAGATTTGGATAACAAACAAAATCATTTTGAGAAGCATCAACAAGACTAAGACTTTGATTGTTTGCAAAAAGAGAATCAATTTCATAAGAAGAGAAATCTTGAAATATAGCAAACTTTCCGGGATGGACTTTTGCATAGTTAGCATAATTGATGTATGCTTTTATAGCCTCCGGATCATTGAAGAGTTGCTCGTTTATCTTTCTGGAAATTCTCATGGTGGAGGGGATGCTTGAAGAAGCCATTAGAGTAGAGAGTAGAGAGCTTGAAGTATTGAAGAGAGAGTTTGAATTTGAAAATGAGAGTGCAAAGTTGTGATAAAAGATAGTGAATAAATAGATTCTCAAAGGACATGTTCTCTGATCAAAAGATTCCTTTTCAAAGAATTGAATGAAGTGAAAAGGTGGAGGAAAATTCAACCATTTGAATTCAAATTTTGAATTTCAAATTCTTTACCCATGTCGACATCATAGTAGGGACCATGTCGACATGTGCTTGTGAGTTTCTATGATTTATTTTTCCTAAGTACTCTAATATATACTAGTATGGGCCCGTGCTTCGTACACGGGCTGTTTGTGTTATTATATACGTTGAAATTTTGTTTGAACACAAATATGTAAACGAAAAGCAAGGGCATTTTTGGAATTTCAAAAAGACACCGAGTAAATTACTTCAATGAATTTTATTTATTAGTAGTAGATATATATATATATATATTTATTATTTTTAATATCTATATATATATCTGGAATATTATTAGAATTATAGTATATTCCATAATATATTATAATACTAATAAAAATAATTATAAGAATAATAATAAAATAATAATAAAATAATAGTAAAAAACTTTAAAATTCAAATAACACACCAATTCGAAATCAATCAATCAAGCATCTAATTCTAAGCATGCAATTTCAACCAATTGTGTTTTAAATGTGTACCTTTTTCTGAGTCCGTTTCTCTGAATTCGTCGGAGTCATGAACTGCCGTGAAACACAAATTTGAATTATTTGTCTTCTAATCATCATCGCTTAAGGACGAGTCTGAGTCATCTAGAGTAGCAGTAAATGCACGCTTCCATTTCTTTACTAAATCATTGTTTATAGGAGGATTTTGCCTCTCTAGATACGGACAGTCTCTTTTGATATGACCTGGTTCATCATAGTTGAAACATTTGGCATTGTTTGGCACTACATTCTGATTTCCAGAGTTCTTATAGTTGTTTCCCTTGAGATTATTCTTCTTTTTGTATTTTAGAAATTTTCGAAAATTCCTGGTTATAAAGGCTATCTCTTCATCATTATCGCTGTTTGAGTCTGATCCATCAGTCAATGCATAAAATGCCATTGATTTCTTTTTCAGATGCTTTACTTTCTCTTCTGCCGATCATTTGGACTTCAAACGACATTAGATTTCCAATTACTTCTTCTATCTTTAAGGTACTGATGTCATTTCCCTCTTCGACCACAAGTGTCTTTTGATCCCATTCTGGAGTAAGAGAATATAATTTTTTCTGACTTGATCTTCTTTCAAAAATTCCTTTCCCAAGGATATTAGAGAATGCACAATATCCTGAAATCTACTATACATATCTAAAATAGACTCGTTAGAATTCATTTTAAATAATTGAAACTGATTTGTGAGCATGGAAATTTTGGTCTGTTTAACTTTGCTTATTCCTTCATAAGTAACTTGCAAAGTTTTCCAGATTTCATATGCAGACTTACAAACTAACACTCCATTAAATTCATTTCTGTCAAGTGAACAAAACAGAATATTCATTGCTTTAGAATTATTTTGTACAACAGTCTTTTTCTCAGTGGTCCACTGTGCAAAATCAGTTGTGGGTTCAGAATATTCAGTTTGTGTGATATTCTAAGTGTCTAATCCTAAAGATTGTAAATATATTTTCATCCTACATGCCCAATATGCATAGTTACTACCATTAAAAAGTGGTGGTCTGACAGTAGACCGATCTTCTACAAATGAACTAGTGACAGGGATACTAGTGTTAGTAACAGTATCAGTATTGGTAGCCATTTTGAAAACTTTTCAAAATCCAGGTTATGAAACTTTCGAAAACCTTGCTCCGATACCAACTGTGAGAAATGCGGATTAAGGATCTTAAGGCTTGGATAAACACTAGAGGGGGGTGAATAGTGTTTTAAGGAATTATTAAATCTTTTTGAGTTTTTATTAATCTGAACACAAATGTATGCAATATTCAGACATAGATATAATCACATAATCAAACACAGATGCAGAAATAAAGTAAAAGCAGTAAAGGAAAGAACACATCGGATTTTATACTAGTTTGGAGTTACCCTACATCCAGTCCTGCACACAAGTACAGATTTCCTTTCAAAAGCAATTGTACAATTACACTCTCGATTTCAAGGCTACAAGGTACACCCTCCAAATTCACAATCCTCTGGGTAGAGATACTTGACTTCAGGGGCAACAAGTTCACCCAATTGATATCCAAGGCTACAATCACACCTTTTCTCCCTTGATTTATTTCCAAGGCTACAATCACACCTTTTCTCATTTAATTGATTACAAAGAAGCCTATAACTCTGAATAGCACTGAGGATCTTGTTGAGATAGTGATAGAGAATCAAACCAGAGATAATCTAGTTTGATTCAATGTTGATTTCAGCAGAGTAATGGTAGGAATATGGATAAAGAAATGTGGAAGAAGAAGAGAAATGAAAACCAGAAAATATGAATGAAAATTCGTTGAAAACAGCCCCTATTTATAGAAGAACAACAGCCATGTCCATTCGTGAAGAGATATGACGAATATACACTTCTTTTGAAATTTAAAATTTGAAATTAACTGACAAAATGTTGACATGGGTATATTGAGCATGTCGACATCCCAAAGGAATTTTTGGTGGTTTGTTTTTCTTGAAAATAACTTTTATCTTGTATTAAAAAATATTTTAAACTTTATAAATATACTTGACTATAGTTAAAATACACAAGTAAATGTAGAGAATAATATATATAATTTTATTTTTAAATCTAAGTATAAATATTAAAATTTAAATAGATAGTTTTAAAACTAAGAATAATTTGATTTTGAAATTAAAGATTATTTTGAGGCTAAAAGTATTTGAAATCAGGATAGATATTTTTGATTCTTTTAAAAGGAAGGTTTTGAAAACATTTTGAAAATAAGATATAATTTTGTAAAATCATTTTGAATAAAAATTAGCGGATACAAAACAATGTTCCACTAAATTTTTCATAGGTTCCATCCTACTCACGGTTCCCTCCCTTTAACGAATAAATTGGACTTTAAGATTCCCGTGCTTTTCTAGGAGTTTTAACAAAAATTCCTAATTAAAATTACTTATTCTTGAAATCTCAAACTCTTGATAATCTTGATATTCTTGATACTCATGAGCCTTCAATCTTGATATCTTGAATCTTTATACTGTATACTCTTCATTTTTAGTACCTACATGGTTAAATCCTGCATATACAATTATTTCTAAACTATAATGTTAGTATTTATATTTTATAATCCTATTCTAAGGTTGTTGTCATCAAAACTATCATCTCACGGACTAACAAGATATTCCTCTATTCTTCCTCTTTTACATTGCCATCTTCAAAGACTGACTTCAATTTGTGAAAACCTCTTGTCGAGAGAGGCTTAGTTAATATATTTGCCCTTTGATAAATGGTAGAAACATGATTCACTTCAATCTTTCCCTTAATGATCTGCTCATGTATGAAATACAGATATATTTGGATGTATTTCGTACATGCATGAAATTTGGATTAGCTGATAGAGAGACCGTGTTGAGGATGTCACACCAAATAGTTGGCTTTCCGGTAGATTTGATTCCTATTTCATAAAGGAGTGACTTGATCCACATAATTTTCGCAGTGGTGCGTGCTATAGATCTATACTCTGCCTTGATGCTTGATTGAGAGATCATTGACTGCTTTTTGGAGCATCAAGATATGAGATTCATCCCTAGATAAATACAACACCCAGATGTCGATCTACGATCTTCTAGGTCTGTAGCCTATTTGGCATCAGAGTAAGCTTGAATATTTAATTCTTTACGTGTTTAGTAGTAATCCTTGATTTAGAGTACCTATTAGATATCTTAATGTAAAGGTCGGGATTTTTCGACCACGAAGGTCGACATCAATACGTCCATTGTATCAACTGCCGAGTAATCGAATGCCGAAAATCGAACCGTTAGGGTTAAAGAAGAGGTAGAAGATAGAAGAAGAAAGAAAAAGCAACAGAAACAGTATCAGAATCACACAATCGCAGCGGAACAACATATAATAGATAAATGAATATTCTTTAAAACAAAGCATCTATATCAGTTATTACATTACATCACATTACATTACATTATCAGAGTTTACAACAACAAACAGCGGAAAAGAGAAACTATATACTAGTTGATACGCCATGCCATCCAGCCTGCCTCCAGATCTCTACAGCAACTCCTGAATTCCAGAATATCCTGATAACCTGACTCTTGACTGCCCGTGTTAAAATTGGTGGGCACCTAGAGTTTAGGAAGGGAACAATAAACTCTAGGCCATTCATGGGACTGGTGTGAGAACTTAAACAGTTATATCTTTAAAACAAACAAAGAAATATTTTAAATTAGATTCGCAATGCTTTTTAGAAAATGAGACTACCATAAGGCCTCCCGCAGACACACACAATGCAAATGCAGAATCGGAGGAGATTTCTCCTTATGATAGTGAAATATGCTTGACACGCAAATTTTCTTTGATATTATTATTATAAGTGCAAAGTGTAGGAAAACATTTCGAAAGTATAATATAAATCTTAGCCAACATAGACATTCCGAACTATACCTACTATAGCTACCATCTAAACAGTGGTGACCACCATACGTAAATGTCAGGTTATACAACTAAAACCGTAGAAGGTACGTATTGGAGTATGGATTTCCAACAAATGGTCAGGCCAAGAAACTTCTCATTGCCACATGGAAATGCCTCTGGAAAGACGCCTTGAGAACCTAACCGGATCTCTGCCAACACAAGGCCGAGTTACCCCTAGCTGGGTAACTACTGACACGAGTATGCCATCCCCCGGTCGTAACCGACCTAAATCCCGGGATTCACCAACAACCACAAAATAATAAGTTTGCAGCAACAACATAGGTTAAGTATCAGGGCTCCATACCATAATACCACCTCTATCCAGAAGGAATGACATACACTAAGGGGGGCTGTCCCCTGATAACATTGCCGCATCTTTCCTGTTTTGACCATTTTCGAGGTGTGAGGTCCGACGAAGTCTCATCCACAAAGCCACGCTTTATACAAAAGCCACGCTTTGATCAACAAATGCTCAACAGCACTTCGTATACCACATTACCAATTTAGGAATATATCACTAGTAACCATCAACTACATAACCTCTGAGCTCGTACGTCTTAGAGAAGGGTGTTAAGCTAAGAGAATAAATTCTCCGCCACTAATAGAAATATATTTGATAGAAACCAGCTTTACATCTCAAATTGTAATGTCAGACACACATCCATACAAGTCCATTCCGGCTTCCAACAGAACCGAAGGCACTTCCAAAGAAGCCCTTGCAATCTGGATATTCACTAATCACGACTGGACTTCCCATCACAAAGGGTGATAAAATCTCTATATCGAAGATCAGCCGATGCAGAGTCATTCGACGGTAATCCTTCCATTTTCAAAAATATCCGGTCTTCAAATGCTATCCATTACGACATATCATTATTCAGAATGGGATTTATTACACAAAGGTCCTCTCCCGGCTAAACCGAATAACGAGCGCTTATTTTAAAAATAAGTGTAGCATTTAATTCAAGCAAATCACATCAAATACCAATTTAAAGGTAAATATCAATAGTCGGTTATTTAACTATCAAAGCAAACCAACAAATATTCAGCACCATTACAATCACTAGGCCCTTTTTATTAACCTTCCACAAAATTAATTTAACTTGCCAAATATTCGCTTGAACTTATCTTTAAAAAGACATATCCTCTAAACCATTTCAATTTCTACATTGGAAAACATTTACAAATACTTATTCATTTTTATTTCAAAATGGTTCATTTAAACCAATTAAATAAATCCTTACCGATTTACTTCAAATTTACGTTCCAAATCCGTAATTTTATTTCCACACTTCAAAAATAAATCAATGTTTATTTTTAAACAAATTCCCCTTTCCTTTATAAATTCCATGTGAATTTAAATTACCAAATATCCATTGATATATGATTTTCAAATCGACTTCAAATATTCACTTTCAATTTATCTTGAAAAGATATAATCTCAAAACATTTCACTTCATATTGGAAAACATTTTCATACTTATTTAACAATAAGTAATTCACAAATCTACTTATTTTCAATACATAGAAAATATCCCATATACTTAAAACACGATTAAGTATATATTTTATTCTTTAAGGAAAACATTCTCTTAAACACATTTATTTGAGTCAAAACGAATGTTGCGTAAAACATCGTTACGACAACCCAAAATCACTAGTATAGGGATTCGAAATTAAGATAGATATATAAATCCCAATGCTATATAAAACATTTCCTTTCGAAAATCATTTACTATAACAACAGTGTTATAGTCCATCTTTTCCTTATTTGTCGAAAACGTCTATTTCAACAATAAATGTTGAAATCTATGGTTTCGATCCTTAACACATTCTAAAACAACTTCAAATCATTTTAATTCTATTTAAAAGACCACTTCCTAAAACATTTCTTGAATATATTATTCACTGTCCAAAATCGTGAATATAAATCGTTTACCAAATTCAACACTTCTACATATTTAATTTAAATGATTATTCACTGTCCAAAATCGTGGATATATCTCCTTTAATAAGCTTTCATATTTACTTATCAATTTCAATTGGTTTTGGATTTATAAAACAACGTTTATAAATTCACATCTATATAAATTTTATAAAAACTTCAACTTATAAAATCCCTTAATTAACAAATTCTATTCAAATCTCATTTAAATGCCAAAATCCAATTTATAAGTAAATTACTTATAATTCTTTTATTTTACAAAATCTATTCATTTTATAACTTCACAATTTATAAATCTATAAATTTCATTCACTTATGAAATCCATTTATACTTCATTTTAACACTTATAAAAACTCGTTTTATAATTCCAATATTTTAATTTATATATATCAATTTTATAAATCTTTTATATAAAGCTTTTATAATAAATTTAAAAATCTCAATTTAAACTATTTTATAAAATTCATTAACTCCATATTTCAAAAATCACATTTTTTACTATATTTCTCAAAAATCATAAATTTTATAACATTAAAATTATAACGTTTATTTATTTAAAATGAATTAATTCCAAAATTTAATAAAACATATACTTTCAAAAAATCAGTTAAAGATCCTTTTAAATTCGAAATCGTTACTTTTAACATTTTTAAAACTCCAAAAATAGGCCCAATGCTGCAACAGCACCAAATATTACAATCACGGCATCCAAACATCATATATCCATATGATAACAGAATATATCACAATATCTGTAAAGAAATCAGTACGGATGAGGAATCCAGTTGGATCCCTCCAACCTGTTTCCCTGCATCCACAGTTGTTAGCATAATACCAATCCCGTTCCATTACGGGATATCGCGGTATATGGAATTTATAAAATATTATCCGCTATTATGCGGCGCAATAGGGTCTCATCCGCTATATAATGCGGGAAAAATCAACTCCAAGTACATATATAATACCAATTCCAATCAAGATGGAATATCGCGGTATATATTTTTAATAAATAACATCCGCTTAATATACGGCGTATAGGGTCTATTTCAACAACGATAGATAACAATTTATCATTCAATCATACAATCAAGCAATTTTAAATCTAACTATTTAAAATTTAAATCGAAACAGTTTCGATTGAGTGAGAAGTTCTCACCTTTCTTTCAAATACAGTTGTAGTGTTTTATTTCGAATAAAAGTAAACGCGCGTTTAATTTTACCCAATATTTTCACTAGCTCCAATCAACTCCAGTCCAGCTGCATCGCGTAATGCTCGTCCATACGAAACCAACGCAATTCGTTTCGTCCAATTCCGACCTCGTATGAACAAGTTATCGCGTCACAAAGTTTACACAATTCGATATAATTTAATCTACAACTTTTATTTTCAATTTTAAACCTAATACATTAGGGCCGTTGAAATCTGGAGAAACAATCTTGGCCGCATCTTCCTTCCATCTTCTTCCAGGTGATGAACGCGATAAAGAACCCATAGCCGACCTTCTTCTATCAATTTTCGCAACCTACTCGAGGCACCTGACGACGATCAGCGACTACCCCTGCCTTCGCAACGACGCGTGCCACTCACGACCTGAATCCCATGCAACTCGGTCGCGTATACGCCTCAAAATCCGAGCTCGAACGCCATACGAACGCGAGCCATTTCTCATCGATACACAGCTCCGTTTCCGATCACAGCCGTTGATCACGTAGATCTCGACGAGTTCTAGAAGTTTGTAGTTGAAAGTTTGTTGAATCATTTAGTGGATTGCAAGAAAAATGAGGAGAAAGGAATTAAATTTTCGGCCATTGATGAAAATGGAAGCGACGGCTGTAACTAGGATTAGGAGTTTTGCAAAATAGAAGTAAAGAAGTCCTTTTATAGAAAAATCTAGCGACACTATTCACCCGAATTTTTTCCGAACTCCAAAAGAAGCGTGCCGCCTGGCGTTTATAATGTTTTAACCCCATTCTGAACGCAATGGAATATATATCGGGTGCCAATTCGATCAAATTTGAAACATAAGTTTTTTAATCGAATATTTAAATTCAAAATTCACTCGAATCGATTTCTACGTGTTTTAGCTTGCCCCGGACAAACTGTAAATCCGATTGACACGAAATTTGAAACCATACAATAATATAACATTACGGATCCGATGAAACTAGTTTCGTCGAAATCCGAGACTGTTTGAAAAATGGCTATTTTTACTCGTCAATTAAATATTAAAATATTCAATTTCTGCAAAGTAACTTTTAATTCAATTTTAGAAGTTCTATAACATCATTCTAACTCCAACATGATTTAATACTGCTTGACGAATCAATTTAAATCACTTTATATCCAATTTTCAATTATTTCTATAATTTCAAATATTAATTTATCAATTTAATTCTCCAATTAAATCCAAATATTCGAAATAAAATTTATTTGACTTACAAATTTTACTTATTAATGTTAAAAATCAATTAAATATACGAATTTCAAATGACAAAAATTCTGGGTCATTACAAACTTCCCCCCTTAAAGGATTTTGTCCTCGAAATTACCAAGTAAGAAAAAGTTACAGAATCCATCCTTCTTTTCGAAACCATTTGTTCAAATTAAATTTCAAATTCACTTAAGTGTTTAACTTTCCTAAAATCCAATAGTTAAACTTCTTAAAATGAATTTACTAAGTTTTCAAATTATACTTAGTTATCTTTTCAAAAAATTTCAATTTTCTCAAAAATATTCCAACGCCTTAAATTTTCAGAAAATTTCGCCATAGTCTCCTTTGCGCGGCTCGATCCGAAAAAAATGGCAATATATATATATATCACAAATATACATCTCATCAAGTAGTGAGGCATCCCGTAGGGAAAAAATGTAAAAGTACGATATTTAATCCGAGATATGTACCTTGTATATTATTAGCAAGCATATACGGCTAATATAACGCGAAAGCGAGCTCCAAATGCGAAGCAATCACAATCTGCACCTACTAAACACTAAACAAACCATGAGAAACATGTATATATGCAAGTAATATCAATATACAACATATACTAACAACTATATATGCCAATATAGCAAATGCAATCGAAAGCAATAAATTCAACCATCAACCAACTAGCATTCAACTAACATCCATAACCAAATCAATACACTTTCACTTCTCATATTCAATTAGTTTACATTCACTAATTTACATTCAAGTTGGTTCACTTCCAAATCAAATTCAATTCCATTTAAGATTCACTTAACTTTCAATTTGATTTCAGTTACTTTAGCTTTCAATTTCATTAATTCAATATCATATGGATTTCTATACAATCGACCAACCTTCATCTAACAAACAATGTATATCCAACATTACCAAATTTCTTTACTTTGCTTACATTCATTTATTTTGGTTCATCACTTTTAATTAGCTTTAATGAATTAACACTTACATCCATTATTTCATATCAATTTATTTACACTCAATGGATTTACATTCAATTCATTCATTAATTCAATTGCTAATTCATTTAACCATATAAAGTTGAATTTCATTACATAACTCATGTTCATATTCATTGAATTCACTTTATTAATTTTACTTCGATACCAAAATCAACTTCATTCAACATTACTTAAGTTATATTCCATTTAAAACATCATTTGTTTAACTTAACTTAAATTTCCACTTAGAAATCCAATTCAGATTCCAATTCCAGTTCTATTTACTTACAAATTCGAAATGGATTTCAATTTCATTTTCTTGCACTTGCAAATTTTATTTATTCATTCACAACTTATTTTCAAACTTAATAATTTTATTCCAATCATTTTATATAACATTCCAGAGTCTTTTCAATCGTTCAAAACCATTTTTTTTAAACCAATTCAATTATCCTTTGAATTTCAAAACCCAAACTCAAATTTTCCAAACAACTTCCATTTAAAACAACTTGGTAGCAATCCCTCTTTTGGAAACCCGAAAATGAACACCGATGATATTGCAATCATCATCGGAATTATTTTCCAGCGACCGAAAAGAGTTTAAAGCTTTTATCCCTCCAAAAACATTTTTCCAAAGCTTTGAAAACCATTTTCAAACTCAAAAAGGAATTTAATCTTTTCCAAATTGTAAACCCTTTCAAAACATTTCCAAATATTCCTCTGGAATTTTACTTCAAATTACAAATCACATTTACAATTTATATTCTCCATTTCTATTTGTATGTGAATTTATTTCTTAACTTTGGAGTTACGATTTCAATTCCTTTTGAACATTAATGATAATAATTTAATATCATCACTTTTTAGCAACCAAAAAAATCATATATTATAATAATTCATAGAATTTTTTTCTATTATATACGAAAATAGTTTTGGGAAAAATTATTTCATTTACCCTATTTTAAAACGATATCGTGTCGAATTTGTTCTGTACAAGTGTCTAGAGATCCCTATCAACAACGTTAATTACTCGTATTGACCAGAATCCATATACCACTCAACAAACCAATCATCACAATATGAAACAATTTATATTCACTAACAAGTACGCGCTCATATCTATTATTACACTCAAACTCATTCTAGAGTACTGCTGACTCTATCTCTAATGAGTAATTCCCAACATAGCCAAGATTGTCGCTTAACCAGATGCTCTGATACCAAATGTAAAGGTCAGGATTTTTCGACCACGAAGGACGATATCAATACGTCCACTGTATCAACTGTCGAGCAATCGAATACCGAAAAACCGAACCGTTAGGGTTAAAGAAGAGGTAGAAGATAGAAGAAGAAAGAAAAAGCAACAGAAACAATATCAGAATCTCACAATCGCAGCGGAATAACATATAATAGATAAATGAATATTCTTTAAAACAAAGAATCTATATCAGTTATTACATTACATCACATTCATTACATTATCAGAGTTTACAACAACAAACAGCGGAAATGAAATACTGTATACTAGTTGACACGCCATGCCATCCAGCCTGTCTCCAGATCTCTATAGCAACTCCTGAATTCCAGAATATCCTGATAACCTGACTCTTGAATGCCCGTGTTAAAATTGGTGGGCACCTAAAGTTTAGGAAGGGAACAATAAACTCCAGGTCAGTCATGGGACTGGTGTGAGAACTTAAACAGTTATATCTTTAAAACAAACAAAGAAATATTTTAAATTAGATTCGCAATGCTTTTTAGAAAATGAGACTACCATAAGGCCTCCCGCACACACACAATGCAAACGTAGAATCGGAGGAGATTTCTCCTTATGATAGTCAAATATGCTTGATACGCAAATTTTCTTTGATATTATTATTATAAGTGCAAAGTGTAGGAAAACATTTCGAAAGTATAATATAAATCTTAGCCAACATAGATATTCCGAACTACGCCTACTATAGCTACCATCTAAACAGTGGTGATCACCATAAGTAAATGGCAGGCTATACAACTAAAACCGTACAAGGTACGTATTGGAGTTTGGATTTCCAACAAGTGGTCAGGCCAAGGAACTTCCCATTGCCACATGGAAACACCTCTGGAAAGACGCCTCGAGAACCTAACCGAATCTAAGCCAACACAAGGCCGGGTTGCCCCTAGCTGGGTAACAATTGACACCGGTATGCCATCCCCCGGTCGTAACCGACCTAAATCCCGGGATTCACCAACAACCACAAAATAATAAGTTTGCAGCAACAACATAGGTTAAGTATCAGGGCTCCATACCATAATACCACCTCTGTCTAGAAGGAATGACATACACTAAGGGGGCGCTATCCCCTAATAACCTTGCCGCATCTTTCCTGTTTAGACCATTTTCGGGGTGTGAGGTCCGACGAAGTCTTGTCCACAAAGCTACGCTTTATACAAAAGCCACGCTTTGATCAACAAATGCTCAACAGCACTTCATATGCCACATTACCAATTAGGGAATATATCACTAGAAACCATAACCTACATAATCTCTGAGCTCTTACGTCTCAGAGAAGGGTGCTAAGCTAAGAGAATAAATTCCCCGCCACCAACAGAAATATATTTGATATAAACTAGCTTTACATCTCAAATTGTAATGTTAGACACACATCCATACAAGTCCATTCCGGGTTCGAACAGAACCGAAGGCACTTCCAAAGAAGCCCTTGCAATCCGAATATTCACTAATCACGACCGGACTTCCCATCACAAAGGGTGATAAAATCTCTATATCGGAGATCAGCCGATGCAGAGTCATTCGACGGTAATCCTTTCGTTTTCAAAAATATCCGGTCTTCAACATCGGTCTTCAAATGCTATCATTTACGACATACCATTATTCGGAATGAGATTTAAGACACAAAGGTCCTCTCCCCGCTAAACCGAATAACGAGCGCTTATTTTAAAAATAAGTGTAGCATTTAATTCAAGCAAATCTCATCAAATACCCATTTAAAGGTAAATATTTATAGTCGGTTATTTAACTATCAAAGCAAACCAACAAATATTCGGCACCATTACAATCACTAGGCCCTTTTTATTAATCTTCCATAAAATTAAATTAACTTGCCAAATATTCGCTTCAACTTATCTTTAAAAAGATATATCCTCTAAACCATTTCAATTTCTACATTGGAAAACATTTCCAAATACTTATTCATTTTTATTTCAAAATGGTTCATTTAAACCAATTAAATAAATCCTTACCGATTTACTTCAAATTTACGTTCCAAATCCGTAATTTTATTTCCATATTTCAAAAATAAATCAATGTTTATTTTTAAACAAATTCCCCTTTCCTTTAAAAATTCCATGTGAATTAAAATTTCCAAATATCCATTTATATATATTATTTTCAAATCGACTTCAAATATTTACTTTCAATTTATCTTTAAAAGATATAACCTCAAAACATTTCACTTCATATTGGAAAACATTTCCATACTTATTTAACAATAAGTAATTCACAAATCTACTTATTTTCAATACTTAGAAAATATCCCATATACTTAGAACACGATTAAGTATATATTTTATTCTTTAAGGAAAACATTCTCTTAAACACATTTATTTTAGTCAAAACGAATGTTGCGTAAAATATCGTTACGACAACCCAAAATCACTATTATAGGGATTCGAAATTAAGATAGATACATAAATCCCAATACTATATAAAACATTTCCTCTTAAAAATCATTTACTATAACAACAGTGTTGTAGTCCATCTTTTCCTTATTTGTTGAAAACGTCTATTTCAACAATGAATGTTGAAATCTATGGTTTCGATCCTTAACACATTCTAAAACAACTTCAAATCTTTTTAATTCTATTTAAAAGATCACTTCCTAAAACATTTCTTAAATATATTATTCACTGTCCAAAATCGTGAATATAAATCGTTTACCAAATTCAACACTTCTGCATATTTAATTTAAAGGATTATTCACTATCCAAAATCGTGGATATATCTCCTTTAATAAGCTTTCATATTTACTTATCAATTTCAATTGGTTTTGGATTTATAAAACAACGTTTACAAATTCACAACTATATAAATTTTATAAAAACTTCAACTAATAAAATCCCTTAATTAACAAATTCTATTCAAATCTCATTTAAATGCCAAAATCCAATTTATAAGTAAATTACTTATAATTATTTTATTTTACAAAATCTATTCATTTTAGAACTTCACAATTTATAAATCTATAAATTTCATTCACTTGTGAAATCCATTTATACTTCATTTTAACACCTATAAAAACTCGTTTTATAATTCCAATATTTTAATTTATAAATATCAATTTAATAAATCTTTTGTATAAAGCTTTTATAATAAATTTAAAAATCTCAATTTAAACTTTTTTATAAAATTCATTAAATCCATATTTCAAAAATCACATTTTTTACTATATTTCTCAAAATTCGTAAATTTTATAACATTAAAATTATAACGTTTATTTATTTAAAATGAATTAATTCCAAAATTCAATAAAACGTATACTTTCAAAAAATCAATTAAAGATCCTTTTAAATTCGAAATCGTTACTTTTAACATTTTTAAAACTCCAAAATAGGCCCAATGCTGCAACAGCACTAAATATAACAATCACGGCATCCAAACATCATATATCCATATGATAACAGAATATATCACAATATATGTAAATAAATCAATACGGGTGAGGAATCCAGTTGGATCCCTCCAACCCGTTTCCTTGAATCCACAGATGTTAGCACAATACCAATCACGTTCCAATACGAGATATCGCGGTATATGGGATTTATAAAATATTATCCGCTATTATGCGGCGTAATAGGGTCTCATCCGCTATATAATGCGGGAAAAATCAACTCTAAGTACATATATAATACCAATTCCAATCAAGATGGAATATCGCGGTATATGTTTTTAATAAATAGCATCCGCTTAATATACGGTGTATAGGGTCTATTTCAACAATGATAGATAATAATTTATCATTCAATCATACATTCAAGCAATTTTAAATCTAACTATTTAAAATTTAAATCGAAACAGTTTCGATTGAGTGAGAAGTTCTCACCTTGATTTCAAATACAGTTGCAGCGTTTTATTTCGAATAAAATTAAACACGCGTTTAATTTTAACCAAAATTTTCACTAGTTCCAATCAACTCCAATCCAGCTCCATCGCATAGTGCTCGTCCATATGACCCCAAAGCAATTCGTTTCGTGCAATTCCGACCTCATACGAACAAGTTATCGCGTCACAAAGTTTACACAATTCAATATAATTTAATTTACAACTTTTATTTTCAATTTTAAACCTAATAGATCAGGACCATTGAAATCTGTAGCAACAATCTCGGCCGCGTCTTCCTTCCATCCTCTACCAGGTGATGAACGCGATAAAGAACCCATAGCCGGCCTCCTTCCATCAATTTTCGCAACCTACTCGAGACACCTGACGACGATCAGCAACTACCCCTGCCTTCGCATCGATGCGCGCCACCCACGGCCTGAATCCCATGCGACTCGATCGCGTATATGCCTCGAAATCCGAGCTCGAACGCCATATGAATGCGAGCCATTTTTCATCGATCCACAGCTCCGTTTCCGATCACAGCCGTTGATCACGTAGATCTCGACGAGTTCTAGAAGTTTGTAGTTGAAAGTTTGTTGAATTGTTAAGTGGATTGCAAGAAAAATGAGGAGGAAGGAATTGAATTTTCGGCCATTGATGAAAATGGAGGCGGCGGTTGTGACTAGGGTTAGGGTTTTTGCAAAATAGAAGTAGAGAAGTCCGTTTATAAAAAAATCTCACGACACTATTCACCCGAATTTTTTTCGAACTCCAAACGAAGCATGCCGCCTAGCGTTTATAATGTTTACCCCCATTCCGAATGCAATGGAATATATATCGGGACCCAATTCGATCAAATTTGAAAGATAAGTTTTTGAATCAAATATTTAAATTCAAAATTCACTCGAATCGATTTCTACGCGTTTTAGCTTGCCCCCGACAATCCGTAAATCCGATTGACACGAAATTTGAAACCATACAATAATTTAACATTACGGATCCGATGAAACTGGTTTCGTCGAAATTCGAGACTGTTTGGAAAATGGCTATTTTTACTCGTTAATTAAATATTAAAATATTCAATTTCTACAAATTAACTTTTAATTCAATTTAAAAGTTCTATAACATCATTCTAACTCCAACATGATTTAATACAACTTTACAAATCAGTTTAAATCATTTTAAACCCAATTTCCAATTATTTCTGTAATTTCAAATATTAGTTTATGTATTTAATTCTCCAATTAAATCCAGATATTCGAAATAAAATTTATTTGACTTACAAATTTTACTTATTAATATAAAAAATCAATTAAATATACGAATTTCAAATGACAGAAATTCTGGGTCATTACACTTAATATGCGTTTAACAACCTTCCAATGTTAATTTAATGACTTTTGCATGTATTGACACACCTCATTGACACTATAGCATATTTTTGGTCTTGTTATTGTTACGTAATGTAATGCACCCACTACACTTCTGTACTATTTGACATTATTTGTGGGCTCTCCTTTAACTTTTGAAAGTTGTAGACGACTATTCATACGAGTTGGTAATGGTTTGGCTAAGTGCGTGTTTTCTCTAATAAGAATCTCTGATACGTATTTCCTTTGGCTCATGATTAATTATGTTTTTGATTTTCTAGTAAATTCAGTCGCCAAGAAATAATTTAGATTGTCAAAATTTTGGTAGAAAAGGTTTGATCTATATTGTAACGACCCGTAATTTTCGTAAATTAGATTTGTCATTTTAATAAGATTTATGTAATTTAATTTAGAAGAAACAAAGATTTTATAATTAACAATGAAGAAAATGCTGAAAAATGAAATGAAACCATGGGAATTTAAGGCTAAGTATTTACAGTTGATACAAAATGACAAATAAATTGAAGTGAAGTAAATTGTTACACTAGGCTAAGAATTGCAAAAAAGAAAACAAAGGTAAGTAGTGAATTCAGTTAATGCATTAATAATATTAAATAGTAAATTCAATTAAACCAATGTCCGGTATAAATTGAAATATTGTTTGGAATGAAAGCTTTTAAAGGTAAGCATTTAATTTACAAATGAAATTATGTAAATGTAAGTTAATGAAAATTAAATTTGCCCAAACCCAATTAATTGAAATAAAGGAAAGGATTTAATTGATTAATGCGATAACCACTGTAACGGTATTTGATCGTAAATTTAGGTAATCATGAAGTACGGTATTTGGAAATAAATTTAAGAGTAGAATCGCGACTATTTTAAATTACCTAATTAAATAGTAACTGTATGTCGCCTATTGAGGTAGCTTGTTAATTTAAAATTTAAAAATTAGTTACAATAATTTTTATTTTATATTACATTAACGAAAATTAATAGAATAACGAAAAGAGTAAATGTATTTATTTAGAGTATTAATTGCAATTGGATAGAGTTTTAAAGTAACAATGTTAATGCAAGGTAAGTAATGCTAAATTGAGTCGAATAAGTGAATAGTAAAGATGTAATCTGAGGCTTCGATAGACTGAATGGTAAAAATTAGTAATAAATCTAAGTTTAACGTTTGTGGGTGTAAATTTAAGTAATAATTGGAAATCAATGTTAATTATACCCGTGAAGGGTCAATTCATTTAAACAGCAAGATTTTAAATAAATAAACGTTTTATTTAGGTTTCAATTTGATAATTTATGTAGTTTAATGGGAAATCAATTGCAATTAATTGCCCTAATTTGTGGAGTTAGGGTAGATTTGATGTGTCATTAAAGATGGTAAATTCTATAAGATGTAATAAATGTTAGTTTTATTTATAATATGAGGACCGGTTGATTTAAGAAGTGAAAACCAAGATTTATTAATTTAAAATATAATAAGTGGATTTATTGCAATTAAGTGGAATATAATATTAAAATATTACATAAGTGAGGATTTAGATGAAAATTGAGAATGTTAAAATAATGGATTTTGATTCCAATATTTATTTCATCTGTTTGTAATAATGAATTTGAATAATATGAATGAAAATTTAATTCAAAGGAATTATTGAAACTTTAATTTATAATTTCTAAATTTAACGAAATTGGAATTTAACGCTAAAATTGATGATTGAATCAACATTTAAGCGACATATAAATTTGTGTAAAGCATGGTAAATGTTTGGGAAATATAAAGGTAATAAAATTGGTCAATTTTAGAATTGAAACCAATAATTGAATTTTTTTTATTTAATTATTAAATTATTTAATTAATGGGAAAATAGCCATTTTGGCTACTGACTCGGATTTCGACGAAACAAGTTTCATCGGATCCGTAACAGTGAATTATTTTAGGATTTCAAGTTTCGTAGCAATCAGACTTGCCGTTTGATCGCACGGGCTCGAAACGCCTTGAAATCGATAAATTGAAATTAATTGAAATCAATTTGAAATATTGATTTCAACGTAACTTCTTCATACGACGCCTATTTCCATCGCGTTTAGAATATTTTAAAACACCTATTTTTATATATGGGTTTAAACAATTTCGTTTTGGGGTCAGAACGGGCTTTTTTGGGCCACGTTAGCGGTAGCACGTATATCTATCAACCCGATCCATCTATTTTTCAATTTATCTATAAATACCCTGCTAAACCCTAGCCTCCGCCTATTCTCATTTGTCTGCATGTAAAATTTCATCAGCTCCTTCTCTTCCTTAATGGATGCAAACCCTAGATCCGATTTCAAAATTTCAAAAATCAAATCCAAAGCCTAAAATTTAAAGTTCTCAGAAAAATTCAAAAAAAATATATGTGGATGCTCTCGACGAGCGAAATTCAATGGTGTAATTCGTTTTTCGATTTGGGTTGTGATTTGATCAGAAATTGGCCGTTTAGTTTCGGCCGTCCGTATGTTGGTTTTGATTTTTGCGGTGGATCTTCCACTAGGGGACGATCAGGTGGTGGCAACGCGTAAAGGACGTCGAGGAGGACCTGGGGATGTAATCGTTCGCCGAATGGAGGTCGACATCGCCTCGATTTTACGTTGAAGGTCACTGCGGCGGCTTGCTTGGGGGGTCGAGTGCCTTATGGTCGGCAGGGAGTGGTCGGCTTTGGGGAGCAGAGGTGGTGGTGATGTTCGATCGAGTTGCAGGGGATTGTGGCGGCGGCGTAAATTGGAATTAGGGTTCTGGGAGTGGCAGCTCGTGATATTCGACCGCGAGATTGGTTTTTCCTGTAAACGAAGGTGATGGCCACGTGTAAACGGTATTTTCTTTTTTTTTTTGTTTTATTTATTTTAAATTTTAATTTCCAAATCGTTTTACAGTGGTAACTTCAACATACAAACTCACGCGCAATTTTTTTCGTAAATTCCGGACTTGATGATGCTGGTTTGGTCGAATTTGGAAACTGTCCAATTTTTGGGTTTAAGTTGGATTTAGATTCAATTTAAATTCGAAAGGTGAGTGTTTTAACCCACTCACAACTTTTAAGTTTTCTTATGTTTGTTAAATTGATTTAAGATATGAGTAGAAATTTATTTATGACCGTTTTGCATATTTTATTCATCATCTCGGTTAAATCGCATTTATTTAATTAAACTATTAATTAATTTTATTATTGCATATAAATTAACAGTTAAATTTATTTTTTTTGCATATAAACTGCTAGTTAAACAGTTATTTATTTATTTATTTATTTTGAATATAAACTGTTGGTTGATACCTGTTATATTTTATATGCTCTATTGACGTTTGTTTAAATTGATCATGATTGCAATAAATTGGTTGATGATTGATATTGGGTGAATGGATGATGTGTTCTATATATTATAAACTGCAAGTTATTATGCATTTTCATTTCATTCAGGATTGTGGTTTGAAATGATATACAACCGCATTATTATTTTTAAATTGCGGATTGAAATGATAAATATCCATATCGCTTGACCATAGGATAGAAAATTTTATATAGACACCGTCGGTCTATATATAATTATTTTGAAAATGATTTCTTTGGTTTGGATAGGATACGGTTTAATAAATATTAATTTTTTATCTTATATAAAATCTTATTTTATATATACATATATAGTTAAAATTTTGAATTTAAGCTATCTATGAATTTGTTGAACAAAAATAAACAAGTTGAATAATGGAGTTTGAAATTTATATTACATGATTAAGTACAGGTATAAGATATTGTATATATATAGAGTTTTAAAATGGTTCAAATCAATTAAGATTGGAAGATAAATTGGAAATTTATTTGGAATTGAGCTTATTTTAAAATTTAAACTCCACAAGTTGGAGTAAACTTATTAAAGCTTGGAAATTTTAAAGGTATGATATTTATAACTAGATTTTTATTCAAGGTAAATTAAACGAATATTTCTAGCATCAATATATTAAAGGAAATATTTAAGTTGTTAGTAATTGGAGTTTTATTTTAAATGATTTTGATTTATTATGTAAACATTTCAAAACTAAATAATGGGACAATGAATCGGTGAATATAAATTTCCAACCTTAAGTTTTGAAATTGTTAAATACTCATAGTTAGAAATATATTGAGGTTGAAGTGGTTTATTTAACTGAAAGAGAATTTAAAATTTATGGATTTGGACTAAATTTTAAATCAATAAAATTGCAAAGTCACGGAAATTATTTTATTTTATAAAGTAATCTTAAATTCAAATTATTTTATTCTATATACTGTTTGAATATCCAAACCATTCAAGTTTGGAAGTTATGGTTTTAAAGCTATGAATTTCGAAGTATTATGTCGAAAGTTATAATTCAAATGTTTGGTTTCCAAATATTACAAATTTTAAAGCAGTATGATTTTGGAAAGAAATATATTTGAAATAAAAATGATAATTTTGATTGGGTTTTTATAAAATAATATCAAAATGAGCTTTTTTGGAAATGGAAATGATATCGTATTTATGGGTTTTGAAATGGATAATTATATTCTGGTTTTAAAGTATAAACTATTTTTAAAAGATCGCGGTGTTATAATAACGTTTGGTTATTGAAGAGATTGGGATCGGAAATTGTCATACTCTCTGCCAACTCCGAAAACCACTTTAACAACCATGTATGCGGTAGAGATCCAGAATGAAGTAGGTTGGTGGCGGCGTTTCCTGTAAGGTTTACGTGGACCCAACTCCCGTGAGTTGGCATAAGGTGGCTAAAACAGGAGCGATCGACGGATTAATGAGGTAGCACCTCTGATCGGACACTTCCCTTCGATACTATACTCTGACTTTGGATTAATTCGGTGGCCACATTCACTTTTGATTTCTTTGATTTGGGGGATCTTGTCCGAGGTGGGCGGTAGCTGCGGCTACGCGTTACCACCGACCCGGAAGCGTAATTGGTATATCTACCCTGGCATTGCCTAGTTGTGTCGTGTCACCTACCATACCGAGCCTTGTACGAGTTTGGATTTCTCCCGTAGCCCGTGTGGTATCCCCTGGTGGTTACCCGATCAGGAGCGACTATGATATTGGATGGACTACTTGGACTATTACGTGTTAAGGTGGAAAATGTAAAGCCTTAATGCTATTTAAAAGTAAGTTTATTTTACTATAGACACTATTATAATTGCGAAATATACTACATAGTAAATAGTTTAACGGATCCTTAAGAGATGTAAATCCCGAGCATCTTTTAAGTTACTGCACTCATATTTATTCCTGTTGATTTAACTTACATAAGATCTTTTAGTTCCGACTCGAGTGTTTTGTCTTTTCAATTCGCTCGGGTCAGTCCGAGCGTTTCAGGATTTGAAGATTAGCTCTGGAGGACGAAGACGAAGATTTGTATTATTATTATTTATATTATTGCACTACACTCATACTGTTCCGCTGCATTATTATTGGTATGTGTAACTCTGATATGTATTATATAAATATAATCAAATGTTTTGTAAATAGCTTTATAAACTGTATATTTGATTATTATATTTTATCCTTCCGCTGTGAGATTCTATTTTGTTTTTATTTCTTTCTTGTTTTTCTAATTTACCCCATAACAATCCGCCCTTCCATATGGTTTGAATTGGCACGTGTGTCGATTTAAAGCGTGCGAAAAAGCGGGATGTTATAACGTGGTATCAAAGCTTTGGTTTAGCGAAAAACCTTAGCTTCATGGGGTCTGACTCTTTATTAATAGGGTAGTAATACCCTATGGAAGTCGCTGAGTGTATATGAGAGAGCGTATTTGTTAGTGTTATAAAAAGGTCTTAATATTGTGTTAATCTGTTCCGTTTCGTATTTATAAATTCTGGTTGATGCATGGGACGCTATGACATCAATGGGAATTTTTAAACACTTAATAGGACAGACCGACATAATATTTGTTTTAATATAGGTGAATGAAATAATTTTGCCTATTATATTTTCTATATATAAAGTAAATTTCATAAAGGTTATATTTGGTTTATTATTGTTAGGAAATGAATTTATAAATAATAGTTGGAATTTTTTTTTGTGAAAATAAAATAAATAAAATTGGAAACTTAAAGCTTTAGTTCCGGGATTTTTGGAAATTTCTTTTGAATGATTTTGAAATAAAATAATAATATTATTAAAAGAAGTGTTCTCTGATATAAGTATTTCAATATAATTTGAAAGAAATGTTTTAAAAGAAATTGTGGAAAGATAGAGTTGTACTCCTCTCTCCGTCGCTGGAAAATAATTTCGATGATGAGTGCACGCATCATCGATGTTCATTTTCGAGTTTCGAAGTGGGAAGGCCACTGTAGTTGTCTTACTATGGATTTATTTGATAACGAAATATAAATTTTTATTTGTTTTAAGTATGAATCATTATCTATTATCTTTAAAATGATTTGAAATTAAACCCGGTATTTAATTCTTAAGTTTCGGCTAATTAATAGTTTTAATTTGGGTAGTGAAATTGAAGTAACTAATAATTGGAACCTCTAAATAAATTTAGAGATTAAATGCCTGGTTATAAATGAAATTAAAGGAAGTTTGAAATTTATAATATGTAAAACTAAAGATTAAATTATTAAACCATTAATTAATTAAAGGAAATAAGATAAACTTGTATAACTTTCAATTACATCCTTATAAACATATATATAACTTACAGAATATTAAAATTTGAAATGTTAATAAGAATTTTGATAGATATTATACAAGTAATAAACTCGAGATAATGGAAGTATTCAATTAATTCTTTAATAAATAAGAATTGGACATTATAATTGTCATAAGCTTAAGTTATAATGGAAATATTTCTATAATAAATTGTGATAGGAGGTAACTATTGTAAGGAGATAATTAAAGACTTAAGTATAATTGAGATGCTACTAATTAAATATAATTGAAAGTAGGTATTATAAGTAACTAATCATAAACTTAAGTAAATAGGCAGAAGTTACTTAAGTTAATAAATTTACTTGCTAAGAAATTTGATTTAATATGAATAAGTAATAAATGAAAATTGAAATAAACATTGAACAAATGTGAATAGTGTATTAACTAATGAAATAATTTAATTAGGGATGATTGAATGAATTATTATGCAAAGAATTTGAATTAAACTTGAATGTTATAAATAAATGAAAACTGTAAGAAATAAAATGTAAAATAAAAAAATAAACCATTATATGAATGAAAAAGAAATCAAACAACAAATGTTAAGAAATAGAATTGAAATTTTTTTCTTGATTTATTATTTGAAATTGTTGTTTGTTTGGTTTATGGTAGTTTGAGCAAGGATACTTTACGTATGTTGGAAGGTATGAATAATCTATTTAGTGTCACCTAAGACTATTGAGTGAAGGGTACGCTTAGTAGTTTATTTTTCTCTCCGTATAATTTAAAGTTTTGAGCCCGAACAACTAATTGTTTTGATTGATATAAATTAATGTTTGATTTGTGTTAATTTTTATGTGATGGTTGTATGCTGCTTGTTGCAATTGGTTGTTGAATTGATTGTTTGTTTGGGGTTGAACAACTTAAATATTCATTTTATATAATTGTTAACCCTTTTAGATTATATAAGTGAAATGCAGGTTATGGAAGCAATTGCTACTGCTTTTGGTTCCATAAATTAAGAGTAAATTGCCCGACAAATAGGTACGTTTCGAATTACGGTTTTATAACGCTATTTATATATTTTCCCATGTTGGGATATTATATTTTGGATATTATATGTGATATTTTGATATATTTGATATTATATTTTCTCTCGAGCCTCCCCGTACAAAGGAGACTCTGCCAAAATTTTTCGAAAATTTTGGACTTAGAAAATATTTTGAAAATGCTTTCCAAACTTTATTAGTTTGAGTATAAAAAATTTAATGATTATAAATTAGTATATTTTATCTAAATTAATTAATTTGGTAAATTTATTTGTTTGTAAATTTAATATTTAATATGATATTGATTTCTTAATTCTTCTTTTTTTTCCTTTTCGGGGACGAATAGTTTTGAGTGGGGGAGAGTGTAACGACCCGTAATTTTCGTAAATTAGATTTGTCATTTTAGTAAGATTTATGTAATTTAATTTAGAAGAAATAAAGATTTTATAGTTAATAATGAAGAAAATGCTGAAAAATGAAATGAAACATGGGAATTTAAGGCTAAGTATTTACAGTTGAAACAAAATGACAAATAAGTTGAAGTGATGTAAATTGTTACACTAGGCTAAGAATTGCAAATAAGAGAACAAAGGTAAGTAGTGAATTTAGTTAATGCATTAATAATATTAAATAGTAAATTCAATTAAATCAATGTCCAGTAGAAATTGAAATATTGTTTGGAATGAAAGCTTTTAAAGGTAAGCATTTAATTTACAAATGAAATTATGTAAATGTAAGTTAATGAAAATTAAATTTGCGCAAACCCAACTAATTGAAATAAAGGAAAGGATTTAATTGATTAACGAGATAACCACTGTAACGGTATTTGATCGTAAATTTAGGTAATCAGGAAGTACGGTATTTGGAAATAAATTTAAGAGTAGAATCGCGACTATTTTAAATTACCTAATTAAATAGTAACTGTATGTTGCCTATTGAGGTTGCTTGTTAATTTAAAATTTGAAAATCATTTACAATAATTTTTATTTTATATTACATTAACGAAAATTAATAAAATAACGAAAAGAGTAAATGTATTTATTTAGAGTATTAATTGCAATTAGATAGAGTTTTAAAGTAACAATGCTAATGCAAGGTAAGTAATGCTAAATTGAGTCGAATAAATGAATAGTAAAGATGTAATCTGCAGCTTCGATAGATTGAATGGTAAATTTTTTTAATAAATCTAAGTTTAACGTTTGTGGGTGCAAATTTAAGTAATAATTGGAAATCAATGTCAATTATACCCATGAAGGGTCAATTCATTTAAACAACAAGATTTTAAATAAATAAACGTTTTATTTAGGTTTCAATCTGATAATTTATGTAGTTTAATGGGAAATCAATTGCAATTAATTGCCCTAATTTGTGTAGTTAGGGTAGATTTGATGTGTCATTAAAGATGGTAAATTCTATAAGATGTAATAAATGTTAGTTTAATTTATAATATGAGGACTGGTTGATTTGAGAAGTGAAAACCAAGATTTATTAATTTAAAATCTAATAAGTGGATTTATTGCAATTAAGTGGAATATAATATTAAAATATTACATAAGTGAGGATTTAGATGAAAATTGAGAATGTTAAAATAATGGATTTTGATTCCAATATTTATTTCATCTGTTTGTAATAATGAATTTGAATAATATGAATGAAAAATTAATTCAAAGGAACTATTGAAATTTTAATTTATAATTTCTAAATTTAACGAAATTGGAATTTAACGCTAAAATTGATGATCGAATCAACATTTAAGCGACATATAAATTTGTGTAAAGCATTGTAAATTTTTGGGAAATATAAAGGTAATAAAATTGGTCAATTTTAGAATTGAAACCAAGAATTGGATTTTTTTATATTTAATTATTAAATTATTTAATTAATGGGAAAATAGCCATTTTGGTTACTGACACGGATTTCGACGAAACAAGTTTCATCGGATCCGTAACAGTGAATTATTGTATGATTTCAAGTTTCGTAGCGATCGGACTTGTCGTTTGATCGCACGGGCTCGAAACGCCTTGAAATCGATAAATTGAATCAATTGAAATCAATTTGAAATACTGATTTCAGCGTAACTTCTTCATATGACGCAATTTGGACCTGAAACATTTTCCATCGCGTTCAGAATATTTTAAAACACCTATTTTGATATATGGGTTTAACCAATTTCGTTTCGGGGTCAGAACGGGCTTTTTTGGGCCACGTTAGCGGTAGCACGTATATCTATCAACCCGATCCATCTATTTTTCAATATATCTATAAATACCCTGCTAAACCCTAGCCTCCGCCTATTCTCATTTGTCTGCACGTAAAATTTCATCAGCTCCTTCTCTTCCTCAAAGGATGAAAACCCTAGATCCAATTTCAAAATTTCGAAAATCAAATCCAAAGCCTAAAATTTAAAGTTCTTAGAAATATTCAAAAAAAATATGTGGATGCTCTCGAAAAGCGAAATTCAATGGTGTAATTCATTTTTCGATTCGGGTTGTGGTTTGATCAGAAATTGGTCGTTTAGTTTCGGCCGTCCGTATGCTTGTTTTTGTTTTTCTGGTGGATCTTCCACTAGGGGATGATTAGATGGTGGCAACGCGTAGAGGACGTCGAGGAGGACCTGGGGATGTAATCATTCGTCGAATGGAGGTCGACATCGCCTCGGTTTTATGTTGAAGGTCACGACGGTGGTTTGCTTGGTTGGGGGGGGGGGGGTCGAGTGCCTCGTGGTCGGCAGGGAGTGGTCGACTTTGGGAGGCAGAGGTGGTGGTAATGTTCGATCGAGTTGCAGGGGCTTGTGGCTGCGGTGTAAATTGGAATTAGGGTTCTAGGAGTGGCGGCTCATGACATTCGAACGCGAGATTGGTTTTTCCTGTAAACGAAGGTGACGACCACGTGTGAACGGTATTTTCTCTATTTTGTTTTATTTATTTTAAATTTTAATTTCCAAATCGTTTTACAATGGTAACTTCCACATACGAACTCTGTTTCACGCGCAATTTTTTTTGTTAGGATCGTAATAAAATTCCGGACATGATGACGCTGGTTTGGTTGAATTTGGAGACTGTTCAATTTTTGGGTTTAAATTGGATTTAAATTTAATTTAAATTCAAAAGGTGAGTGTTTTAACCCACTCACAACTTCTAAGTTTTCTTATGTTTGTTAAATTGATTTAAGATATGAGTAGAAATTTATTTATGACTGTTTTGCATATTTTATTCATCATCTCAGTTAAATCGCATTTATTTAATTTAACTATTAATTAATTTTATTATTGCATATAAATTGACAGTTAAAATTTATTTATTTTGCATATAAACTACTAGTTAAACAGTTATTTATTTATTTATTTTGAATATAAACTGTTGGTTGATACCTGTTATATTTTATATGCTCTATTGATGTTTGTTTAAATTGATGATGATTGCAATAAATTGGTTGATGATTGATATTGGGTGAATGGATGATGTGTTCTATATATTATAAACTGCAAGTTATTATGCATTTTCATTTCATTCAGGATTGTTGTTTGAAATGATATACAACTGCATTTTTATTTTTAAATTGAGGATTGAAATGATAAATATCCATATCACTTGACCATAGGATAGAAAATTTTATACAGGCACCGTCGGTCTATATATAATTATTTTGAAAATGATTTCTATGGTTTGGATAGGATATGGTTTAATAAATATTAATTTTTGATCTTATATAAAATCTTATTTTATATATACATATATAGTTAAATTTTTGAATGTAAGCTATGTATGAATTTGTTGAACAAAAATAAATAAGTTGAATAATGGAGTTTGAAATTTATATTACATGATTAAGTACAGGTATAAGATATTGTACATATATAGAGTTTTAAAAAAGTTCAAATCAATTAAGATTGGAAGATAAATTGGAAATTTATTTGGAATTGAGCTTATTTTAAAATTTAAACTCCACAAGTTGAAGTAAACTTATTAAAGCTTGGAAATTTTATGGGTATGATATTTATAACTAGATTTTTATTCAAGATAAATTAAACGAATATTTCCAGCGTCAATAAATTAAAGGAAATATTTAAGTTGTTAGTAATCGGAGTTTTATTTTAAATGATTTTGATTTATTATTTAAACATTTCAAAACTAAATAATAGGACAATGAATTGGTGAATATAAATTTCCAACCTTAAGTTTTGAAACTGTTAAATACTCAAAGTTAGAAATATATTGAGATTGAAGTGGTTTATTTAGCTGAAAGTGAATTTAAAATTTATGGATTTGGACTAAATTTTAAATGAATAAAATTGTAAAGTCGCGGAAATTATTTTATTTTAAAAAGTAATCTTAAATTCAAACTATTTTATTCTATATACTGTTTGAATATCCAAACCATTCATGTTTGGAAGTTATGGTTTTAAAGCTATGAATTTCAAAGTATTGTGTTGAAAGTTATAATTCAAATGTTTGGTTTCCAGATATTATAAATTTTAAAGCAGTATGATTTTGGAAAGAAATATATTTGAAATAAAAATGATATTATTGATTGGGTTTTTATAAAATAATATCAAAATGAGCTGTTTTGGAAATGGAAATGATATCGTATTTATGGGTTTTGAAATGGATAGTTATATTCTGGTTTTAAAGTATAAACTATTTTTAAAAGACCGCGGTGTTATAATAACGTTTGGTTGTTGAAGAGACCGGGATCGGAAGTTGTCATACTCTCTGCCAACTCCGAAAACCACTTTAACAACCGTGTACGCAGTGGAAATTCCAGAATGAAGTAGGTTGGTGGCGGCGTTTCCTGTAAGGTAAATACGTGGACCCAACTCCCGTGAGTTGGCATAAGGTGGCTAAAACAGGAGCGATCGACGGGTTAATGACGTAGCATCTCTGATCGGACACTTCCCTTAGATACTATACTCTGACTTTGGATTGATTCGGTGGCCACCTTCACTTTTGATTTCTTTGATTTGGGGGAGTTTGTCCGAGGTGGGCGGTAGCTGCGGCTACGCGTTACCACCAACCCGGAAGCGTAATTGGTATATCTATCCTGGCGTTGCCTAGTTGTGCCATGTCACCTACCATACCGAGCCTTGTACGAGTTTGGATTTCTCCCGTAGCCCGGTGGTATCCTCTGGTGGCTTCCCGATTACGAGGGACTATGATATTGGATGGACTACTGGGACTATCACATGTTAAGGTGGAAAATGTAAAGCCTTAATGCTATTTAAAAGTAAGTTTATTTTACTATAGACACTATTATAATAGCGAAATATACTACATAGTAAATAGTTTAATGGATCCTTAAGAGATGTAAATCCCGAGCATTTTTTAAGTTACTGCACTCATATTTGTTCCTGTTGATTTAACTTACATAAGATCTTTTAGTTCTGACTCGAGTGTTTTGTCTTTTCAATTCGCTCAGGTCAGTCCGGGTGATTCAAGATTTGAGGATTAGCTCTGGAGGACGAAGACGAAGATTTGTATTATTATTATTATTATTTATATTATTGCACTACACTCATACTGTTCCGCTGCATTATTATTGGTATGCGTAACTCTGATATGTATTATATAAATACAATCAAATGTTTTGCAAACAGCTTTATAAACTGTATATTTGATTATTATATTTTATCCTTCCGCTGTGAGATTCTGTTTTGTTTTTATTTCTTTCTTATTTTTCTGGTTTACCCGATAACAATCCGCCCTTCCATATGGTTTGAATTGGCACGTGTGTCGATTTAAAGCGTGCGAAAAGGCGGGACGTTACATATATACTGAATAGTGCCGATGATTTCCTCACCGCTGTTTCCTGTAATGATGATGTCATCCACACACACAAGTATGTATGTTGATTTGTGTTCACTTGACTTTGTATACAATGATTTATCAAATCTGGTAGGCATGTATCCCGGTTTGACTAAGGTTAGCTTGAGCTTTTCATACCGTACCTTGGAACTTATTTAAGCTCATAATAGCTTTGTGAAGTTTGCACACTAACTCAGTGTCTTTGCTTTGATTGTATCCCTTTGATTGTTCCATGTATACCGCTTCTTTCAAGTCCCCATTTAAGAATGTGTTATTTACATCCAATTGCCATATCTTCTAGTATTTATGCAATGCTATCATTTATATAAGTCTCATTGAAATCAAATCTATATTGTTGAGTGTTCAAGCATACATTATGTGGTTCCATCTGAATTTATTTCGATTTTGAAAGTCCATTTGCAGCCAATGATGTTTTTATGACTTGGCTGAGCTACCAAACTCCACGGTCCATTTGTTATTAATGCATTGTATTCTACATCTATAACATGCTTCCATTTATCATGTTTAATTGCTTCTTCATAAGTATTTGGTTCTGATGATCTAATGATGCAGTATATATATTTGTCTTAAAAATCCCACTTTTGGCCTTTGTAATCATATGGTGTTATGTTCTTTCAGGGTTCTCCTCTTGATCTTTGATATTGTTGCTAGATGTTTGAGAGCATAGCGATTGACTTTCATCATGTTCTAAAATTGTTCCATGACTTTGAGTTAGTTGGATAAAGTAACTAGGGGAGTTAGTTGAACTATGACCTGATCTTATGTCCAGATATTATGAGTTGTTAACTTGATGCCTATTGAGTTGCTTTATCCTTTTCCTCAGTGACCCATCTTAGAGCACATGTTTTGATGGAATAGATATTCTTGGATTATATATAGTTTGAGTAGTTTGGATTCCTTTATGTGCAAAAGGAAAGGCATTCTCATTAAACACAACATTTCTAGATATAAATAACTTACCATTCCTACTAAGGCATTTGTAGTTTTTATTATTATTAACATAGCCTAAAAAAGTGCAATGAGCAGACCTAAGACTTAGTTTATGAATATTGTAGGGTCACAGGAAGCATAAGCATCCAAATGTCTTTATACCATTATAGTCCGGTCTTACATTAAACAATACCTTAATTGAGCATTTTTTCCTTAAAACCTTGGTTGATAACTTGTTAATGAGGTACATTGATGTTGCGGAAGCATCTAGCCAAAGTTTCATAGGTAAGGAACCCTGTGCCAGTAAAGTTTGACCTATTTAAAAAATATGCATGTGTTATCTCTCTACTATGCCATTCTACTCATAGGTGTGGGGACATGTTGTTCTGTGCATGATTTATCTCTTCTAAAAATAGCATTCCAAGGGTTTAAACTATGCACCTCCATTTGTTTGAATGATCTTTTGATCACTTTTGGTTTGCTTTTCTGTCAAGGTGATAAATTGAATTACTACATTGTGTGTTTCTGACTTTGTTCGAAGAAAGTATATCTAGGTGAATCTAGAGTATGCATTTATAAATGATAGATAATATCTAAATCCATAATTAGATTTTACTGGAGCTGGTCCCTATAAATCTACTACTACAAGCTCAAGAGGTCTATTATAACTGGTAAGAGAATTAAAAAAGGGTAATTTATGGCTTTTACCAAGTTCACAGTATGTGCATACATAAGGAGCAGGTATATTCTCAAAAGAAATATTATTATTTTTTAATACTTGTTTTACAACATTAATACTAGGGTGTCCTAGTTTACAGCACCGCAAATCAAGTACATTCTTGCTACTTGTCACATTAGAATCTATGTCGTTTCACCATTTTCTCCTATCAGTACTATTTTTTGAGTTTATAGGGTTGAATTTGTATAGTCCATTATCCAACCTACCCTATAATAGTACATTTTGATTCAGTAAATCTCTAACTATACAGTATTTGAGGTGAAACTCAAAAGATACATTGTTTTAATAAGCAAACTGTGATACACTTACTAGATTCTGTTTTATTTTTGGAACTCTTAGTAAATTGTTAAGATAGAGTTGCCTTTTACCTTTAATGCTTCCACTTACAGCATATGCAATACTTAGAGCTTCATTGTTACCTATATGTATAGTTTGTGTACCTATATAATCTCTATTGCCAAGATTAAGATTCTTAATGTTGCTAATAATATGATCGATAACACCTGAGTTTGGATACCACTTTTCACCATGTATATCTATAACTTCCCCAGACTTTAGCCAAGTCTAATTTGATAATTGAATTAATTTTTGAAATTAATTTGTGAATTAAATAGAGTTTTTCAAATAAAATAAAATATTAGTTGTTTATAGATATTAATTTTAAAATTTAATTGAAAATTAATCTGAAGATTTGGGAATAAAAAACTTAAATTGTGTTTGAATTTCCAAATTTAATTAGATGTATGTTTGTTTATTTATACAAAGGGGTTATCATTTGAAATTTGATTCGAAGTCTAAATATAAATGTATTGAAAATAAATTTAATTTGGGATTCAAGAATGAATATTTTAGAAATAAAATTGGATCTATTAATTTTATGTTTCAAGGAACCAATATAGATGGATATTTCTAATTATAATAAGATTTAATATAAAGGCTTGCATTCAAAAGTATATAACATTAAAACATATGGTATTGTAAAAAAGGAACGCGTTTTAAATATATAATTAAAAAGGGTTTTGAACAAAATTTATAATTAAATTAACTAAAAGGATTTAAACATAAAATGTTGTATGTTAACAAGTGTAGGAAAACAAATATAAGGATTAATACAAGTGTAGCTAGTTTTAACAAGTGGCAAGATTGTTTTATTTAAAAATTTAAATTCATATTAGAATGAGAAACCATGCTATATTTCTTCACTTATATTTTCTCCTCATCCTTCCTAAACAAAACCTGGAAAACTAAAAAACAAACTAGAGAATCATCAAAGCAAAGAATCTATTTAACCTTAAAACTGAATCAAAAATAAAGTTAAAACAATCTTCTAGTTTAAAGCAAAGTTCAATATCTACCCAAAGCCGCATTAAACAATTTCAAGTCTGGAAATAAAATCCTTAAAACCTGAGCAAGCAAGCTGATTCAAAGACCTGAGATTTTCAAATTTGAAAGAAATCAAAAATTTAAAACCTGTTCTCAAAATCTTCAAGCCCGGAATCAACTCAGTAAATCAAAATGCAAATTCCAGTAAACAAACTTGATCAAAGGAGAAAATCTGGAAACCAGAAAATGATAACCTGTGAACAAAACTACAAACTCAATGCAAAGATTGACTTCAATGAGTAAGGATATAGATCAAAAGTGCTAGCATTCAAACTCAAAAGAAAAATCCTCTGTCTCAACAGTTCCAGGCTTTGCTTCTTCTTTGTTAAACAGCTCAGTTGAGCAATCTGACCTATTCTTGTTTGAATTTGAGTATATTTTTATGATATGTGATGCGGTTGCTGTGAAAAATGATGATATATGGTATGTATTATGTTGTGCATGCCTGTGAATGTATATATGTATATACTCTGTGTAACAAACCGAAAATCCATCAGAGAAAGACAGTCATATCTTCATATTTAAAACATTTTAGAGTATGATTCCTGAAAGAAAGTTGTTGACAACAAGGTAAGGTTATTTTTAAAAATAATTTCAGGGAAAAATATTAAGTTGATATTGTGTAAAATATTTATTTATAGTAAAATCATCATGAATCAGAAAATTCGAGTATTTCAATTTTAAAATATGATTACACAAGCATGTTCGAATTGCAAAATGGTGATTTTAGGTGGAAACCTCATGATTTTTAAGTTAATAAATCTCGAGTATGAGTGAGTTGAACGAAAAATGCCTTTTCGTCAATTTTCGTCGATCGACAGATTAATATTCGTTGTGCTTTGGTAGAAAGGTGGTTCGAGCATCATGGATCATCAGAAAAATAAACGGAGAATTTATCATTCACCGTGGCGAACGATCGACGACGATTTAGGTTTTTAACCTAGTTTTGATCGACGTTAGAATATGGATTACTGTAACCTCCACAGTGCATCAGTATTGTCTAGTAGGGGTGGGATCGAAGCTTGAGACCATGGCGCAGCTACAGGTGAAATCACATGGCCTTCGATGATCGAAGATGGGAGCACGGGGAAGTTTGGGCGATCGAACTTTTGTTCCAGGTTTAGGCCTAAATTCTTGATTTTGATTTCGAGTTGATTTTGGAGTTCTGATGGTCGTAATCAAGTTTGGAGTCGATCGTCGACATGCTGGCATCGACGAGATTGACCGGAATTCGCCAGAACGTTCGTGCACATGCACGACTATGGTGGTGTCCAGATTATTGCGATTTGGGGACGATGAAGTATTCTTGGGGATGGCTTGAGTAATTGCAGTAATGGCTCGAAGTAGTTGAAAGGGTGGGTTACCCGAAGTTGGTCTCGGAGGAATTCAGTAATAGCTTGGGTTATTCTATATGTTAACAGGATTTCAAAACGTGAAGTAAAATTGTAAAATTTGTTTTTAACTTAAATTAACTAAGTTAATGAAAAATGGTGTAATTATTAGTTAATTAAGAAAGAAAGGAAAATTTGTTTTGATTTTAAATTAATTCAAAGACCTTAAGTTAACTCATATGTTAACGATAAATTATTTTCAAAGGTTTATTTGATGAAATTTAATTGATGTGATTAATAAAGATAAATTATTTATCTTTGATTTATTAAGGATTTGTGTGATTAAAGAATCATTTGTTAATATAATTACTTGAAGATAAATTACTTTAATGTAATTAAAGGATAATTACTTTGCGTAATTAAAATTAAAGATTAATTAATTTAAGGATAATCAATATAGGGCTTATTAATTTAATTAAATTAATTAAGGATAATTAATTAAAGAATAATTAAATAATTAAGGGTTAATTTTTTAATGATTAAAGGTTTAATCATTTATTAATTTAAGTTGATTAATTTAAAATTAATTAATAAATGATTTAAGGTTAATTAATGATTAAGGGTTGTAATTAATTAATATTAATTAACCAGGACTGGTGATTAATATGATGTAACTTAATCAGATAATTAATTGATTCTACTTATGGATGTTTGAATTATATGAAGTACCTTGAGCTGATTAATACCCTTGTTGTGATCGTGATACTTTATGATGTGAATTTCTTTGTAATGAGTTGTGATAGTTGTGATTTGTTTCTGTGTAGATATGAAATCCCTTGGCCCATAAAACGACATTTGAATTTCAATGCGGCAGGGAGTCGGATTCCAGTTAGTTATCCGAAACCCACATTGAATCGTAATGGTGAATCTTTGTGATTGATAAATTTACTTTATATGTGAATCTGTGAATAAGGATAAGCGTTATAGATTATACCGCTTATCGATGTTGATATGATTGAATCTGTGATGATTGATGATGTCGCACTATTGTGTAAAACCCCTGGACCACACTATACATACACAAATATGGATTTCACGAGGAAATCAGTTAAGTCACAGATTTTTTAAATTGTTTTAAAAGTTAGATTTTGAATTCAAATGGTTTTGGAAATGGAATTGAGTTAAAAGTGAAAAGCTTTTGAAAGGGAGTTTTCAAAGATAAAAGTTATTTTGAATAAATGGATTAAGTTTTGAAATTTAAACAGTTTGATTTGAATTTAGATTCAAGATTTGAAATTGAATCCTATTGGTTTGGGAATTTGAATTTAACCCAAGTTTTTATATTTGAAGGGCTTTAGCTTGTATAAGTGTAATCGGATATTCCGAAATGAAAACTATTTGTTTTCAAATAATATTAGCTTTCATATAAAGAAAGGATTTTCACATTGTGTTGAAAAGATTTCAAGTTTGAAATAGAATGGTTTTGAAAGCTATAATTGAAACTTTGTGGAAGCTTGTTGGACTTTCTTTTGAAATTGAAGAGGATTTTAAATGGTGTATCTTTTATATATAAAAGATTTGAAATGGAAATTGTTTTGAAAGTTATGAATGAATCTTTGGAAATTATTTTGAAAGCTATAAAAATGAGTCTTTGATTTAAAGACCGGATGAGTTAATCCAATTTGAAATGGAATTGTTTTGAAAGGCTATGAATGAATCTTTGTTAAAGATTGGTGAACTTTGTTTAAATTGAAAGGGGTTTTTAAAGGTGAATCTTTTGTTTAAAAGATTTAAGTGTGGGAATTGTTTAAACCATTGAAGGTTTTTGAAATGAATCTTTTTGTTTAAAAGATTGGGAATGGTAATTTGTTTAAACCATTTGAATGAAAGGTTTTGGGCTTTAAGTTGTGACTTAACTGAGATCCTATATCCATATGTGTTTAAATATTTCGCTCACTATTCGGTTTAGCCAGGAGAGGACTTTGTGTCATATAACCCATTCCGAATAGTGATACGACGTTATGGATAGCAATTGAAGACCGGTGGTGAAGATCGGATATTTTCGACAACAAAAGGATTTCATGTCGAATGTCTCTGCATCGGCTGATCCCCGGTATAGAGATTTGAGCACCCTTTGAGTTGGGGAGTCCGGAAATGATTAGGAATTATCCGGATTTGCAAGGGCTTCTTCGGAAGTGGCTTCTGTTCTGTTTGAACCTAGACCAGACTTGCTTATCTTGGTGAAACGTGATGGGGGTTCTTGCTTTTTGTTTGGTGGCGAGCAGGAGACTCTTACCCCTACACGTCCTCTTTAAGGGGCTGGTTAGCCGTAAGGCGTGACAGTCGAAAGGCTGGTCGTAAAAGCAAGTTTGGGTCCCAGTGAAAGCCACGACGGGGCTAGGATGGTTGAAAAACCTACCAGTCGAGATTGGCCGCTGCCAGACGGTCGAAGAACCGAGACTATTTCATTTGGTATCAGAGCGGAAGGTTAAAACTTTAGCTCAGGAGTATAACACATTAGGTAACTCATTAGAGATAGGGTGAAGTATACCCTAAAATGAGTACATCTCTAAGATATCTGTCCGTATGCCTCGGTATATTCTCTTACTATCCACTGATAGTGAGTATGAGTGCAAGAAGAGGACGAGATTGGGGACATGGGAATACGACTACAAATGGTCGATACCCTGCAATAGCGGAAACAATTTTCTATCAATTTCTTTGATCATCGTCTCTTTTCAATTCTTTGATGGTTCCTGGCTGCCCTAGGAAGAAACTTTGATTTTGCATGGGACATAAACTCCAGATGGGTCAGAATTGTTTGTTTGGATGAATTGTTGGCTTTGGTTGCTATGGTTGATAGATATATTTTGGTTGTTTGAACTAAAAGATTTGGATTGCATCCATATATCTATTTATTCTGTTGGGTCTAGGTATATTCAACAAGTGGTTAGTTATCTTTTGAACTAACCAATACCCCTGTGTATTCCATAGTTCTAGTGACCCGAGTATCTTGATTCGTTCTTGTATCCATTATTGATATTCTGATTTGGTAAGCCAAATGTAGAATAGATATTCAGTTTGATCTGGTAATTCATCTCTCTATCTCTCTATATTCTTTGTTGTCTCCCTTACAAATTTCGAGGACGAAATTTTCTTAAGGGGGAATCTGTAACATCGCCGGATTTTAGCCCAGTCTAATTTGATAATTGAATTAATTTTTGAAATTAATTTGTGAATTAAATAGAGTTTTTCAAAATAAAATAAAATATTAATTGTTTATAGATATTAATTTTAAAATTTAATTAAAAATTAATCTGAAGATTTGGGAATAAAAAACTTAAATTGTGTTTGAATTTCCAAATTTAATTAGATGTATGTTTGTTTATTTATACAAATGGGTTATCATTTGAAATTTGATTCGAAGTCTAAATATAAATGTATTGAAAATAAATTTAATTTGGGATTCAAGAATGAATATTTTAGAAATAAAATTGGATTTATTAATTTTATGTTTCAAGGAACCAATATAGATGGATATTTCTAATTATAATAAGGTTTAATATAAAGGCTTGCATCCAAATGTATAAAACATTAAAACATATAATATTGTAAAAAAGGAATGTGTTTTAAATATACAATGAAAAAGGGTTTTGAACCAAATTTTTAATTAAATTAACTAAAAGGATTTAAACATAAAATGTTGTATGTTAACAAGTCTAGGAAAACAAATATAAGGCTTAATACAAGTGTAGCTAGTTTTAACAAGTAGCTAGATTGTTTTATTTAAAAATTTAAATTCATATTAGAATGAGAAACCAAGAAAACCTTCCTAAACAAAACCTTCCTAAACAAAACCTCGAAAACTAAAAAACAAACCAGAGAATCATCAAAGCAAAGAATCTCTTTAACCTTAAAACTGAATCAAAAATAAAATTAAAACAATCTTCAAGTTTAAAGCAAAGTTCAATATCCACTCAAAGCTACATTAAAAAATTTCAAGTCTGGAAATAAAATCCTTAAAACCTGAGCAAGCAAGCTGATTCAAAGACCTGAGATTTTTAAATTTGAATGAAATCAAAAATTTAAAACCTGTTCTCAAAATCTTCAAGCCTGGAATCAACTCAGTAAATCAAAATGCAAATTCCACCTGTGAACAAACTTGATCAAAGGAGAAAATCTGGAAACCAGAAAATGATAACCTGTGAACAAAACTACAAACTCAATGCAAAGATTGACTTCAATGAGTAAGGATACAGATCAAAAGTGCTAGCATTCAAACTCAAAAACAAAATCCTCTGTCTCAACAGTTCCAGGCTTTGCTACTTCTCTATTAAACAACTCAAGTGAGCAAACTGACCTATTCTAGTTTGAATTTGAGTATATTTTTTTGATATGTGATGTGGTTGCTGTGAAAAATGATGATATATGGTATGGATTATGTTGTGCATGCCTGTGAATGTATATATGTATATACTCTGTGTAACAAACCCAAAATCCATCAGAGAAAGACAGTCATATCTTCATATTTAAAACATTTTAGAGTATGATTCCTGAAGAAAGTTGTTGATAACAAGGTAAGGTTATTTCTAAAAATAATTTCAGGGAAAAATATTAAGTTGATATTGTGTAAAATATTTCTTTATAGTAAAATCATCATGAATCAGAAGATTTGAGTATTTCAATTTTAAAATCTGATTACACAAGCATGTTCAAATTGCAAAATGGTGATTTTAGGTGGAAACCTCATGATTTTTATGTTACTAAATCTCGAGTATGAGTGAGTTGAACGAAAAATGCCTTTTCGTCAATTTTCGTCGATCGGCAGATTAATATTCGTTGTGCTTTGGAAGAAAGGTGGTTCGAGCATCATGGATCATCAGAAAAATAACCGGAGAATTTATCAATCGCCGTGGCAAACGATCGACGACGATTTAGGTTTATAACCTAGTTTTGATCGACGTTAGAAGATGGATTATTATAACCTCCACAGTGCATCGGTATTGTCTAGTAGGGGTGGGATCGAAGCTTGAGACCATGGCGCTGCTTCAGGTGAAATCGCATGGCCTCCGATGATCGGAGATGGGAGCATGGAGAAGTTTGGGTGATCAAACTTTTGTTCCAGGTTTAGGCCTAAATGCTTGATTTTGATTTCGAGTTGTTTTTGAAGTTCTGATGGTCGTAATCAAGTTTGGAGTTGATCGTCGACAGGCCGGCGTAGGCGAAATTGACCGGAATTCGCCAGAACGTTCGTGCACGTGCACGGCTACGGCGGTGTCCAGATTTTTGCGATTTGGGGAAGATGAAGTATTCTCGGGGATGGCTCGAGTAATTGCAGTAATGGCTCGAAGTAGTGGAAAGGGTGGGTTACCCGAAGTTGGTCTCGGGGGAATTCCGTAATAGCTCGGGTTATTCTATATGTTAACAGGATTTCAAAACATGAAGTAAAATTGTAAAATTTGTTTTTAACTTAAATTAACTAAGTTAATGAAAAATGGTGTAATTATTAGTTAATTAGGAAAAAAAGGAAAATTTGTTTTTATTTTAAATTAATTCGAAGACCTTAAGTTAACTCATATGTTAACGATAAATTATTTTCAAAGGTTTATTTGATGAAATTTAATTGATGTGATTAATAAAGATAAATGATTTATCTTTGATTTATTAAGGACATGTGTAATTAAAGAATCATTTGTTAATATATTTACTTGAAGATAAATTACTTTAATGTAATTAAAGGATAATTACTTTGCGTAATTAAAATTAAGGATTAATTAATTTAAAGATAATTAATATAGGGCTAATTAATTTAATGAAATTAATTTAATGAAATTAATTAAGGATAATTAATTAAAGAATAATTAAATAATTAAGGGTTAATTATTTAATGATTAAAGGTTTATTTATTTACTAATTTAAGTTGATTAATTTAAAATTAATTAATAAATGATTTAAGGTTAATTAATGATTGAGGGTTGTAATTAATTAATATTAATTAACCAGGACCGGTGATAATCTGATGTAACTTAATCAGATAATTAGTTGATTCTACTTATGGATGTTTGAATTGTATGAAGTGCCTTGAGTTGATTAATACCCCTGTTGTGATCGTGATACTTTGTGATGTGAATTGCTTTGTGCTGAGTTGTGATAGTTGTGATTTGTTTCTGTGTGGATATGAAATCCCATGGCCCATAAAATGGCATTTGAATTTCGATGCGACAGAGAGTCAGATTCCAGTTAGTTATCCGAAACCCACATCGAATCGTAATGGTGAATCTTTGTGATTGATAAATTTACTTTATCTATAAATCTGTGAATAAGGATAAGCGTTATAGATTATACCGCTTATCGATATTGATATGATTGAATCTGTGATGACTGGTGATGTTGCACTATTGTGTAAAACCCCTGCACCACACTACACACACGCAAATATGGATTTCACGAGGAAATCGGTTAAGTCATAAATTTTTGAAATGGTTTTAAAAGTTGGATTTTGAATTCAAACGGTTTTGGAAATGGAATTGGGTTAAAAGTGAAAAGCTTTTGAAAGGGAGTTTTCAAAGATAAAAGTTATTTTGAATAAATGGGTTAAGTTTTGAAATTTAAACAGTTCGATTTGAATTTAAATTCAAGATTTGAAATTGAATCCTATTGGTTTGGGAATTTGAATTTAACCCAAGTTTTTATATTTGAAGGGCTTTAGCTTGTATAAATGTAATCGGATTTTTCGAAACGAAATCTATTTGTTTTCAAATAATAATAGCTTTCATATAAAGAAAGGATTTCCAAATTGTGTTGAAAAGATTTCAAGTTTGAAATAGAATGGTTTTGAAAGCTATAATTGAATCTTTGTGATAGCTTGTTGGACTTTGTTTTGAAATTGAAGAGGATTTTAAATGGTGTATCTTTTATATATAAAAGATTTGAAATGGAAATTGTTTTGAAAGTTATGAATGAATCTTTGGAAATTGCTTTGAAAGCTATAAAAATGAGTCTTTGATTTAAAGACCGGATGAGTTAATCCAATTTGAAATGAATTTTTTTTGAAAGGCTATAAATGATTGTTTGTTAAAGATTGGTGAACCTTGTTTTAAATTGAAATGGGATTTTAAAGGTGAATCTTTTGTTTAAAAGATTTAAGTGTGGGTATTGTTTAAACCATTGAAGGTTTTTGAAATGAATCTTTTTGTTTAAAAGATTGGAAATGGTAATTTGTTTAAACCATTTGACTGAAAGGTTTTGGGCTTTAAGTGACTTAACGGAGACCCCGTATCCATAGGTGTTTAAATATTGCGCTCACTATTCAGTTTAGCCAGGAGAGGACTTTGTGTCATATAACCCATTCCGAATAGTGATACGACATTATGGATAGCAATTGAAGACCGGTGGTGAAGACCGGATATTTTCGAAAACGAAAGGATTTTTTGTCGAATGTCTCTACATTGGCTGATCCCCGGTATAGAGATTTAAGCACCCTTTGTGATGGGGAGTCGGACGTGATTAGGAATTATCCGGATTTGCAAGGGCTTCTTCAGAAGTGTCTTCGTTTATTTTCGAACCCGGAATAGACTTGTGTGGATGTGTGTCTGACATTACACTTTGAGATGTAAAACTGGTTTCTATCAAATACATTTCTGTTTGGTGGCGGAGATTTATTCTCTTAGCTTAACACCTTTCTCTGAGACGTACGAGCTCAGAGGTTATGTAGTGATGGTTACTAGTGATACATTCCCAATTTGGTAATGTGGCATACGAAGTGCTGTTGATCATTTGTTGATCGAAGTATGTCTTTCGTGAAAAGCGTAGCTTTGTGGACGAGACTTCGTCGGACCTCACACCTCGAAATGGTCGAAACAGGAAGGATGCAGCAAGGTTATAGGGGGTAACGCCCCTTAGGGTATGTTCATTTCCTTCTAGATAGAGGTGGTATCATGTTATGGAGCCCATATACTTAACCTATGTGGTTGCTGCAAATTTATTTCTTTATGGTTGTTGGTATTGAGGATCCTTGGATAAAGGTTGTTTACAGCCGGCGGATGACATACTCGTGTAAGTAGTTGCCTATTTTTGCAGAGGCAACCCGACCTTGTGTTGGTAAAGACCCGGTTAGGTTCTCGGGGCGTCCCTCCAGAGGCGTACCCATATGGCAGTAGAAGTTCCTTAGCCTGACCATTTGTTGGAAATCCAATCATCAAATCGCGCCTTGTACGGTTTTAGTTGTATAACCCACCATCTAATATGGTAGCTACAGCAGGCATACTATAATGGTACGTATGCTGGCTAAGATTAATATTATACTTGCAAATGTTTTCTGCACTATGCACTAGTGATAATATTAAAAAGATTTTGCGTATTAAGCATGTTTGACTATCATAAGGAGAAATCTTCCCCAAGTGTGCGATTGCATTGTGTGTGTGCCGGGAGGCCTTATGGTAGTTTCATTTTCCAAAAAGCATTGTGGATTTCAATTTAAATTCTTTTGTTGTTTAAAATATGAAATGTTTTTGTTTGCTAATACCAGTCCCATGACTGGCATGGAGGTTATTGTTTCCTTTCTAAACTCTGGGTGCCCACTGTTTCCCACACGGGTAGTCTAGAGTTGGGTTTTCAGATAAACAAGTAATAGGTGTAGATTCGATAGCCTTCGAAGTCTTTGGATTGGTAGCTTTCAGTCTTCGGGATCACCTTCAGTCTTGGACGACTGACCTTGCTTAGCTTTGTGCATCGTGATCTGAAGTTCGAGCTAGCTTTGGATTGGAGCATTTGATTTTGGAGATACGTACTATTGAAGATATTCTTTCCGCTGTGTCTAGTATCTCTGATAGTATTGATATGTATCGTATCATTCTATTGTATGTTCATTGTATCTGGATATTGTATCTGGATATTGTATCAATGTTGTGTATATTGATATTCATTTCTTTCTTCCACTGTGTTGTTATACTTAATGTGTTATAAGCTCCGGCGAACCAGATTCGACGTTTGGATCTGCGGCATTTGAATATGAGTGCCGTATTCGGTGCCGATTTTCGAAGGTCGAGTCAGGGTCGTTTCAATATCTTCTGATCTGGTGAGATATTCTAAATTTACCTACTGAATTCTTAAATTTTCTGTTTGACTTCTTGGCTGTTGATTCAATTGAGTAGCATTTATGTTCGGATTATAACCCCTTTACACATTTTGATTTTGTGGATCGATATTAAAATCTGCATTGAATCTAAAGTAACATTTGCTAGCAATGTGACCAAATTTCTCACGGATTTGACATTTATCTCTGTTGTTATTATTATTCCATCTTCCACTTCTTCCTCTACCCCTCTTTTAGATTTCCACTTTGATTTTGTCCTTCATGTCTTTCTTGATTCTTACTTTTGGAGGCATAGTTGATTGTGTATTCTGTTTGCGTTGATTTTCTTTATTCTACCCTTCTTCATGAGCGAAGAGTATAGAATAAACATACTGTATGTTTGGTAATGTCTCTTTTGAAGATAAACGCCACAACAAACACATATTCTTCATCTAAACCATTCATAATGGTCAAGATTTGCTCTGTTTCAGATATTTTGTGCCCAGCAGTGTCAAGAAGATCCCAGTATGTTTTGACCTTTGATAGATTGTCTCTCGTAGACATATTTTCCTTTCTTAAATTTTGTAATTGTCGTTTATGATGCATGATTCTTACTGTAGATTAGGAATTAAAGATTTGCTCTAAGGTAGTCCATATTTCAAGTGAAGAGTGACAACCAACTATCTAATATAACATATTTACACTAATTGATGACAAAAGCCAAGATGATAGTAAACTAATATGTGTCTGATACATGATGTACTCCTTGTTGCTTATCAGTTTTCCTTCATTTTCTACAGTCATCATCGTTGGAATTGAGGCTATTACATTGATGATACTTTCAAGTCCATAGCCTCTTACGATAGTTTCCACCAGAAATTTCCAAAGCAAATAATTGTTTTCATCGAGGTGAATGGTCACAATTTGGCCTTTGGGTTAGATTAATGAAAGAGTGGCGGATTAAAATGATGATGTGGTTCCATTTGCATCTGTCAAAGGGGATTCTCCAAGATCTTAAACGATGCAATGAGAAATGGAGACAGATTCTTGGCGAGGCAGATGGTATTGCTATACGCAGCCAATAGTGAGGAATAGTAAAATCAAATGGTGAAATACTTCAAGAATGTATTTCTGATCTTTGATCTATAGCAATCACCAAAATGATGACTTTCACTCTAACTACATTATTATGGCAATGACGACAGTATGGTTGAGTTCTTGATGATTCAAAGATTGGGTAAATGATGCCTTTCTCAAATGATGATGCTATGACCTAATGAGAATTGTGCACTTGCTCCTCAGATTATGATATAATTTCTCATAAGGATGCTGCTGAAATCCTTCTTGCCTTTAGGCGTGTTGCACTGATACCATATTATAAAATTTGTATTACTACAATTATATTTTCTGCTTCATTTGTTACACTATATGCTTCCTTATATAGAAGCTAATACAATGGTCAGAAAGTAAATATTCTTTATATTAGGCATTAGGACGCACTTTAGTCTTGACCCGTATATCTTGAATTGAGACGAGTATATGTGGCTTCTCTTCATTATCATTATTAATCTTCATTTTGTATCTTAAATTTTCTTGGAGAGTTGCATGAGGTGCAAGAGTTTCTTGAAAACCTTATTACTTTAAATTCAGATTTATGTGGCGGTTGAGAAGAACTTTGATTCCAACTCCTTATAGGCATTTCATCAAATATAACGCCTTTAGAAACGAGAAATTTGAACAAGTCAGAACTATAGAGATGATATCCATTAGATTAATCATTATAGCCAACTAAAATATATTTTTTGTCTTTCTCATCTGGCTTTTCCCTACATTGCAAGGGAATATATGAGTAAGCAACACAAACCAAATTGAAATAACTCGCTTGAGGCTGCTTTCCATGTCAAGCTTCGTATTGAGTTTGATTGAGGACTGCTATGATTGAAGATCGGTTTTGAAATATAAAGACACTAATATTGACCGTTTCAGTCCATAGCTTGTTTAAATTATTTTTACCTTTGAGCATACTCCTTAGCATCCCTACAATTGTTCTTTTCACTTATTCCGCTATACCATTTTTTCGAGCAGTACAATGTATGGTTAATTGATGCCTTATGTCATTATTTTTGCAATAATACATGAATGAGGTGTAAATGTACTCTACACCATAGTTAATTCTCAAAGCTTTTATTTCTAGGCTACTTCACTTTTCCCCACATGTTTTGAACTAGAAATATTTAGAGAATGATTTCAACTTTGGCTGAGATATAAATCCACATCTTCCTTGGATAATCTTCTAAAGAAGAGAAAAAAAAATGTTTTTCTATCACTAAGAGAAGGTGACCATACTGGTTCAAAGATACCAAAATTCGTCAATCAAGAGAACTTTGAGCACGACGAGTTGTTTCCAAGAACAACAATCTAAGTATTTTTTTTTCTATAAATACAACATTCACATACGCTGTTAGTGTTTTCAATCAAAGGTGATATGTGGACCATATTTTCTATTGTAAAAGAGAAAGGCCTTAGTAGTTCTAATGATTATATATAAAATGTTATGATTGAGCTTAATCGTCTTTTTCACACTTGAATTCACATTTTCCACTTTAGGGCATGAGAAAAGGAAAACCTTTAGTGAAGTACACAAATAAGCTTATAGCCCTTAAACGAATGATGAACCCTCAGTGGATATTGAGAAATAAATGCCATCAAAGAACATTATGTACATATATTTAGTGTTACCTCTTTTGTATTGATTGCAATTACCCTTTTCCTTGACTTCCTTGCATTTTCCATCGTCATACATTACATCTATAGAAATATTTTCAACGAGTTTTACAAACATCTCGTGCTTGCTAGTCAAACACTATCCAAGACAACATATTTTGTAAATCTTTTTTAGTATTCATGTGAGATTGTAACAACTCAAAATTTTTAATATTAAACACAATTTTGCTTCAATTTTCTTCTTCTTCCAACTATCTCTTTTAAAGTCATTAGGGATTTCCAATATTTTACATCTAAAGTAGAATTTTTTATTCATGGTCCACCTTGCAAATAAAATATTGTGAATCTCCATCAATTATTCCTAGGTAAGAACATTTTCTTTCATTTTTTGGTTTTCCAACTACTTGAAGAATTGGCATTATTGGAAATAAACTTGGGTCCACTTGGTAGAGTGATATTTCTTACTGTTGCGGCCCCATTTCTTCCTTTTATTACTTGAACTTGGAACTAAATTAATATTTCTTTGGCCTATTGTCTGCTAAATGATTTCCTTATACATACAGTCCTTATGACTACTAGAAAAGGGATTCAAACTTTGGATCTTCCTCGTCTTTTATCCCTACTTATAGTTGTCACCAGGGCAGACATTATTGGTTATTTTAGGCTTTAGGGACCGATTAAACCATTGCACTAGCGAATCTATATCTCCTTCAAAATCGTTTAATCAACAAAGATAACTGTGGACGTAGGCCAGAGATTCTTGAAAAACTATAAAATTCTGGTGTTCTCTTTAGTTTTTATATAGTTTTTGCTAAATCTCATTATCTCTATAGCTTTTCAGATGTTGTGCATTTTAAGCATCAAATTTTTAGTGCTTATACTGAGAATAAGATTCTCAGGCTTAGGTTATGCTTGCTACTTTAGGTTTGGAGAGATCCAGTGGTTAGATTCAAAAGATTTGATTTCAGGGATTTAAAAACTTGTTGATAGAAACAAATGGTGCTTAGGAGATCTAGGAGATCATCTGGAGAAGTAGGTGGTGGTGATGAAGGAAATTCCCACTAAGTGGAAATCGGTAACCAACAAGAAGTGCCAAGGTCATCTTCTCAGCAAGAGATAGTTACTAGGGTTGAGCCCGATAGGATAATGTAGGAGTTAAATCAGAAAGTGGTTGAAAGTTTTGAAGAAAAAGATGGATGCTTGCATAGCACTACCGACCCAAACAACCATAATAGGAGGGAAGTTTCTCCTCCAAGTTTTAAAGAAGAAATTTGTCTGCTTCTTGTCAGAATAGGCGAAATCAAAGACAAAAATAAAAGTAAGTAGTTACCGGAGCAACAAAGCAGTTGCTGGATTCACAAAGTGGTTGCTGGGGGAAGTCATAGCGCTTCCCCAGAAAGAATCCACCCGATACCTAAAAATAATCTGGTCGATACCGAGATGAATTTGGAAGACCAAAGGGTTAGGGAGCCGGGGCTATGGACATGTGTGATTTGGAAGAAGAACTATAGTATGATGTTGATGATTACAAGCTGAATGTTGGAGTTAATGGTACTGGAGTTCAAACAGCTGCAACAGAACCCACCGGACGTCAACAGAAGATTGGAGGAGTGGTTCTCCCAAAGACTAGAAAACCTAGACGTCAGCAGGAAAACAGAGGTCGTTTGCAGAGCAAATACTTGGTGAATCCCCTAACAGTCGACCTTCGAAGTACCAAGCCAACGAGGAATATGTAGCAGATATGGTTAATTGATTGGTAAGGAAAGCAAAGGTTGAAAAACAAGGATTGAGGTTCTATGTCCAAAAGAACTCCATTTATGAAAAATATTCTGAGGCTGTATCCCCATAAGTTTACGATGCTGACAATACCATCGTATAATGGGACTACAGATCCTCGGCTGCATTTACTCAATATGAACGAACATGGTTCGATGTAGATATTTTTCTATTTTCTAGGAAGGTGTTGTGTCAATGTTCACTAGGCTCGCGTCGAGATCCATATCGATCTTTGATGCTTTCATAAGGAATTCCTACATCAGTTCCTAATCCATATACTCGGGCTATGGATGTGATGTCCTTGTCAAGTCTATCTCAAGGACCTAAGTAGTTGATAAAGGGGTTCTTAAATTGATTTAACATTGCTACAACGGAAATTAGCAATCCTAAGAAGATTTGGTGTTTATGGCTTTAGTCTGGGGCATAAACCTAGACATGTACTTTGGAAAATGACTTTAAATGAAGCAACCTAGGACTACGGAGGAGATCCATAGCAAAGCTGACAATTATTCTATGATTGGAAGAGGCAAGTGAGGACGTTGGGAAGACTGATGGTGAGCAGTCAAAGGAAGTCATCAAGAGCAATAGAGCGATTAAAAGAGCCAAAGAAAGCCCTGGTAATATGACGGCTAAGGTTGGAAACTCTAAAAGTCAAAAGAATCAAGGCCCCGTTATAGGCAGAATGAGAACAAGAAAGGACTGAGAAATATGAACCTGAAAGGATATACGCCCCCGAATGATACACCAAAAAACATATACCTTGCTACTTAAGGAATGGAATGATATAAAAACCCTCCCATGAGGGAGGCAACTAAGTAGGAAAGGCGCACCAGAAAGTATTCTTGTTTCCATGAGACCTATGGACACAATACGAATCAATGCCGACATTTGAAGGAACTTTTTGAAGAAGTGATAAAGAAGAATAAGCTCCAACAATACGATGAAGAACCCCAGGAAGGTGGTCAAAGCGCAAGACCCTAAGGGAGATCTGCTTAAGGGAATCAGCCAAAACTAAGAGGGGAATTGCCTAGGTAAAATGATGGAAGGCTAGTTATCAATACCGTAACTGAAGGACCTCATCCAAAGGAGAAAAGCTAGAGGGAAATGGAACGGTATGCATGCTCACTAAAGCGCTTACCATATGAAGATTACTTTGCCATAGATGACAGTACTCCGGGGAAGCAGCAAAAGATGACAACAGATGAATTTGTGTTGTGAAATAAAGATGCCGATAGGATCGAAGTGCCAACTTAGGACCCCATGGGGATAATAGCGGGTATAGGACCGACAATAGTACATCGAGTCTTAGTGGATAGTAGAAGATTCAGGAACATACTATTTAGAAGAATGTTCGATCAAATGAATATTATTATAAAGAAGGTCAGAGCCTATAAAACCAATATTCAAGGGTTTATAGGTGAGGAAAAATAACCTATTGGGACGATTGATCTGCCCATGGGGTTGGGTGAAGGAGATTGCAAGATATTCCTGAATCGCCCTCACCCCTACGCTCAAACAACCCAAGAGTACCATAGAGTATTATTGTCGAAAAATAAGAACGAGGCGATATGGGTACACATGTAATATTCCCTTGGTCTAACACTGGTATGTATTAGAACATCAACTAAATATCTCAACTACACGTATACAATGTCAGTACAAAGCAATAAAGACATATGCCTCTAGGACAAAACAATGCATGATATGCAGAACATCACAGAGAACACAGAGTTAATCATAACGGTAACATATAATATATATATACACAATAATGTCATAAAGTATAATCCATCTCTCTATGTCAATATAATATGATAAACAATCAACATACAGCTCAGTGTTAAATATCTACACAATGAATCAATGTCATATAAGTATCCTATAACCATCTCAATATATGACTCCTTTAAGCCCAATAAAGTATATGCATGAAACGATATAACAATACTATATCAATACATCTCAAATATTAAGACATCAAACAAAACGTCTACAAAGATGTCATCGCCCATATATAATCACATCGAACATTATCCTATAAAAACAACAGTGAATCACCCATATCTAAAGTCATCGTCAAAGTCCATAAATCATAAAATATGAGATGTCATCAAGTATATCTCTCAATCCCAAATAATAAAATACTACCATTAAAACTGTATAAAATATATTATCTGACTGTAAAATATAGTGCACCTACCCATCAATCATATATAATAAAAGATATGAGAATCCACTATACTCCGGACACTTATCCAACAATAATCTCATCGCTTCATATATATAAATAAATCAAAATAATTCATGATGGGAATGCTTGTATAATAGGCACGAAGTCCCAAATAGAGTCATATATACATCAATATGTGAGCACGTAACCCTGCGATGCCTAACACATATCTCTATTTAAGTGAGGATATCAATAATATATGTGAATCTACCTCTCCGTTAGAACAAGAAGGGAGACTGATGGCTATATGCCTGCTCAAAGAACCCAGGGTCTACTGCCGCATGCCTATAGCTGGATTTGTTCCAACAGCCTTAATTACCTCGATGGAAATCGTTGCTTATATCTACCAATGGCTCATCAAAGCGTAGCCTCGGTTATGACAATGCTTTACCTTAATAAATAACAAACTGTCGGCCTAATCCACACAAAGGGTTGTGGGGCACCTAACTTACGGGGAACCTAACCCAAACCTCGTTAAGTGGGGCTCCTAACCCATGGGTAACCTAACCTATATCATATTACGCACATCAAAATAATTTTTAATTCGGTGTCATGGATCTAGGGCACAACCCCATGATCTAGCCGCTAGGGTGGATTCTAGCCATCTAGTTCTCTTTTGAACCATGAAGGGAGTACATCATGGTATTGATGCATAGAATAAAAAATATAAGGGCACTTACCCTTGTCGTATCTACGAGCATCACCTCATCAAGTACAATCTCATAATATTATACCCGCCACATGAGTGTTATCTATTTTCAATGAAAAACATAATAAATATAACAACAGCATCCCATACCACCTGCTTTTTAACTAAAGCAGCTAAGTTAAAATGGACCTAGAAAATGCATATTTAGTTGGATTAGCTTGAAATTTTTGGAGAACACTAAGAAGGTATAAAAGTAGGCACACACAAAAAATAGGCTTGATTAGATATGGCTAGAAGGATCTCTAGCGATCTACCTAGATGAATCACTAGCGATTCATGTAGATTGGGCCCACCACCTTAAATTTTTAGGATAAGTCCCAGGAACCCTCTAGCGTGTACCTGGAAAGTTTTGTCTGATTTCGTTAAGTTTGAGCAAGTTATGGATGATTCTTTTAGATCAGATGACCCGTGAAGATGAATGATCAAACAAACTCAAAATGACTTGATATTTGGACAAGGCATTCCAATAGATGAAAGACAGGCAACCATAGACTCAAAAATAGTTTAAGGCGAGGATCGCTAGAGATCCATCACCCATGGATCGCCAGCGATCCATTGTATTAGCTTGGGTCGCTTTGAGTTTCTATGAACTTCTTCCTAGCACTGAGTGGAGGCTTCTGACAAGTCGGCCTTGGCTCTACTGCTCTCCTACTCCTATAGAAAAATCCTACCTGCAACGCAAAAAGGATCTTTTGGACTGGCTATTGGGACTCTGCATCAATTATTCTTCACCCTTCTTCTCCCAAACAACAGTCATCTAGAAGTTCACTATAATTCTCCAGTGAACTCTTAAACTTGTGACTTATTCTAATCTCATCAACTTGTACCTGAAATCAACTTGTAATAGCATTTGGTCGATAATAAAGCATATAAGGTGGACATAAGCTTCGTTAACAGCCGAATCACTATAAAAATCTCCTTGTGTCTTTACTATTTCTGCTACTTTTACATTTATTTTCTATATTATTACTCTGTAATAATAGGGCTGGTGCTTTCACAATCAATCGAAGGTATTGATCCATTTTTTGGATTAACAATATAATGCTTTCACAGAGAACCTTGAATAAGATATGAATAATTGAAGTATGAATCTATGATTTAGAGAAGATGAGTAGGCCTTATACTAGATCTAGAGCTGTAGGAAGCCAACCGGAGCTTGGGAGTAGTCAGGAGGTGCCCTCAATTTCTCATTAATCCATCTATGTGATTAGAGAAGAAATGGAAAGGATGGTGAAGGAGATGCAAGATGATATCTTGTCTAGGCAACAAGAGATGATAATAGCTTCTTCAAGAGGATGAAGCAGCAAGGGATAGTTATATCTACAGGGAAAATGAATCAAACTCCAAGAAATAACAAAAAGAATCATTGGAGTTGGATTGGTACAGGCTAGAGTACTGCCTCCGCACCTAGAACAGCCAATACTTGGTGACAATGCTGGAATCAACAATAGGACCCAATGCAGGAGCATCTAGAGTTAGAGCAAAACAAACTGAAACAATACCCACACGACTTAGGGGCATGATAGATTTGGATCTAAGATGAGCTTTAATGCCCAGAACGGATGATGTTGGAACTAGAGTAGAAAATCAGAGTACGAATACATGATCGCTTGAGCCGAAACCAGAAGCCTACAGTTGGATATGGGGCAGGTTTGTCCCTTACTCTCTGCGTTCTGCTTTTTCTACCTTTAACAACCTCAGACCGCTTTCATGTGTACGGGACCCAAACCTGTCTCTAGGCATGCTCTAAGTTGGATGTCTGGGTTGAACATTTAAGATATCTACTTCTTTTGATTTCTACTTGTATTGATTTCCACTCGTTTTGATTTCTGCTTATTTTGATTCTTTCTTGTTTGGTTTCTGCTTGTTTGCTTTGGTTCTATTTCCACCGGAGAGTGATGGCTGATATTGATCGTCTTAGAGTATCGACACCGGACCGGAGAGCAACGTGCAAGTTCCATTGCCAAAAAAGCGAGTTGATGGACTTTTATGATATTGATCGCTTTAGAGCCCTGATAAGGGACCGGAGTGCAAGGTGCAAGTCTCCTTGGATGGACTTGTAGGATATTGAACACCATAGAGTCACAACTGGAGAGATGGTATGGGAGTGCAAGAAGTAAGTCCCTTCACCGGAGAGTGAGCATATGCGCTTATTTATCCCCCTTAACTTAACAAAAAAACGATTCAAAGAGATCATCCCTGAACTTAAAATATTAAATGATCCTGAGAGATCGTGCATTAAACTAAACACTAAACAATCCAGAGAGATCATGTATTAAACTCAAACGATCAGGAGAGGTCGAGCCTCACAACAGATTTGATTTAATAATAAGATTTGAATGCCACATAAATAGAATAAAATTGATAAATCCAGATAAACATAGGATGATTTTGATATGTGACATAATTTTGATATATGGTGCGATTTTGATATATAATGTGACAAATCTGATTGAGAAGCAGCGATAATGATGTAAACCCATAACGAATATGAGACAATTAGAGATATGTGATGTAGTTGGAGATATGTGATGTAATTAGAAACATGTGATTTGATTAGAGATATGTGATGTAATAACTCCAAATGACATTGAAATGATTGTGATGTACAGATTACATTTAGGTAGAGTCTATAGTCTTAGGCTGTAAAAGGTTTGGAACGACTTGTGATTGGCAAGGGAATTCGAAGGAACTAGACAATTCACCATGGCTGAAGCAGCTAGAATGCTAAACTATCGAAGACCGGAGATAGGAACTTGTTCTTAAACAAGGAACAACTTTCATTCAAAAGGCGTACTTTGGGAGGCAATTGGTTTACCCACTTTCTGACCAGCAGCAAACTTAAAATGGACCTAGAGATCATATTGACTTGAAATTTTGAAAGAACACTTAGAAGACATAAAAGAAGGCACTCACCAAAAATGATCTTGATTAGATAAGGCTAGATGGACCGCTAGCGACCTAACTTGATGGATCGCTAGCGATCCATGTAGATTGGGCCCCACCATCTAAAATTTTAAGGGTAGGTTCCAAATATCCTCTAGAGTTATCTACAAAGGTTCATCTGATTTCGTTAAGTTTTGAGCAAGATATGGATGATTCTTCTAGACCAGATGACCCGTGAAGATGGGTGATCAAACAAACTCCAAACGACTTGATATTTGGACAAGGCATTCAAATAGATGAAGGAAGGAACCCAAAAGGTTAGACTCAAAAATAGTTTAAGGGCATGGATCGCTAACGATCCATCATGTTAGCTCGGGTCGCCTTGATTTTTGCTAGAATTCTTCCTTGCACTAAGTAGAGGCTTCGGACAAGTCAGCCTTAGTCCAACTTTTCTCTTACCCCTATAAATGCAATCCTACCTTTTCCTGATGAAACTCTACAGAGATTATTCTTCACTCTTCTTCTCCTATACAGTAGTCATCTAGGAGTTCACTCTGATTCTCCAATGAGCTCTTACACTTGTGACTTATTCTAATCTCATCTTGTAACCAAATTCAACTTGTAATGGCAGTTAGTCAAAACTAAAGCTTACAAAGTGGACGTAGTTTTCAATAATATCTGAACCGTCATAAAAATATTCTTGTCTCTTTGCTATTTTTGCTCTTTTTTACATTTATTTTCTACATTATTGCTCTATAAGAATAAGGCAGGTGCTTTCACACTCAATCCAGGTTGTTGATCCATTTTTTAGGTTAACACACCAGGTGATTTTCAAACATTTATTACTACTTACAAACTACACTCAATCTCCAAATATACTGTATATAACGAGTCCAAATAATAATCGAAGAAATCTTACCGAATACCACATCCCAAACGATATTATACTCTATTATTAAGATTTCTCATCACTTAAAGTAGAAATCATCATAAAATCATATAAAAAGCTGTCGTCACCGTATCATATTAAAGTCACCAATCATATCTATATCAATAGTGATTCTTTCAAAATATTGAAATCTTTATAGAAATTGAGAAATCAGAAGATGTAAAGTCATACATAAAATTCTAATTTTTAATTCAAACTTGGATATAATAAAGTTCAACAAAATATTTCTTTAACGATTAAATCAGGTATTCCAATATTCATATATAACATTCAAACCACTTTATGAATCAAATATCCCTTATAATAAAAACGTTTAAAATAATATAATTATTTCCACAATACATTTTATAAAATAGCAATACATTGCTTTTTCCTTTATAACAATTTCAAACTTATAGTATATTATAATATTGGTCTTAAAAAGTGTTTTATAATCAAAGAAAACTATATTTATATTTATGATTAAAATATACAATTTTAAATTGGAAATAGCTAAATTGGATAGAATTTCAGTAAACTATTTATAATTTACTTAAATAAAATTCCAAAACCTGTAAATAATTCTCAAAATATTTCAAACATACTTTAAAACAATAAAGTAAATAAAAATATGAATAAATATGTATATGTATGTATATATGTATGTGTGCATGTGTATTATGGAGTGAAATTGCTCCACAAACATATTAACCAAACATCAATATAATTTATATTACATAACCGAATCGAATTTCACCAAATTCTAGCGATTCATAAAATTATAGACGTCGACTAAGAAATATATACTCAATTCAATTCATAAATAGGCAGAATTCTATTTGTAAATAATTATATAAAAGTTGAAATTTAGAAATAGTTATGAGTATTTTCCACACTAAACTGATGAATGCAAAATTAAATCCAGCTCTTACTGATTTTCTCCACCAAAAATTGAAGTGATTTTTTCCATTGTCGATTCCTTGTCAGTGCACTGGCGTCCTTATGTTGTTGGCTCCTATCACCTTCTCAATGCCTGTCATTCACTTTCCACTAGCTCCAGCACAGCAATTCGCACCAATAGCCTCATCACCGCTCCTTTGCCTGGCTCTCTTCCATACCACGATTTGCTCGAAAATGACACCAGCACCATCACCATGCTCGACACCCTTCCTCCAATCGTGTGCCTCGCCCATGCTAGCACATATGTAAATAACATTGTCGAATTTCAGTCGCATCGCACCTTCCTGGCTCGGCATTGATCGTAGGTTGCGTTCCTTTGTTTTTTTGATATAGATTAGGGATCAACAAAAATTTGGCTCAGGTAGAAAAGGAGCACATGGTATTGAACGAAAAAGTGTGGAGGAAAGAAGAAATTTCGAAATGTATAGGTAGTGGGCTTGGGATATATGGTTCTGGGCTTCAATGTAATTTCAATTTATTTTGAATTGATTTTATACACATTTAATTTTATTTTAATTCCTAAATTAAATTTCAATTTAATATAAATTGATTCACATCTCATTTTACAACTATATTTTAAGAACTAAACAATTTTATTTAATTCGACGTTTTCCTATTCTTATTTTTCACTATTTTAATCACATAACAATTTTTTATATAAAAAATGTTTTATTTCAATTGAAATGATTTATTCAACTTCAATAAATTATTTAAAAATAATTTATTAATGTAATTCAACTTATTTCAACAAGGTTTGTTATTAATTGCCTAAAATTAAATAAATATTCACTTTAAAAAAATCATGATTATCAATATCAAAATAAAGTAAATTTCATTTTAATTAAACTTGTGTGTAATTACGGTGCAGATAGCATGATTGTTGTAGACTCTCCTCCTTACAACAATTACATCCTTGTAATTTCCTATAGAGAGTCATCAAACAAGTCTACCCTGACTTTCTTCGTATTCGGTAATCTTTTAAAAGCTTACTCCATATAATCCTCTATATGGCTCTTTCATTCTAACTTATTTAATCGTATGCAAAGAATTTAAATTGATTCATTTAACATCTTTTATTTTCTGCAAACAATATAATCCTTTGATAATTATCTAACTCCAGAAATTTTTGAAAAATTTCGACAAATTCTCTTTTGTACGGAGAGACTTTCGAAGAATGACGATATGCTAAATAAGTTATACATCGACCAAAACATTGTTGGAAACAACATATATAATCAAATTTTCCACAGGGCATGTAATTCACAATATTGATAACTTTTTAAATAAAATATACGTTGTTTTTAGCATTTTAAATTAAATTAGCTTACAGTTACTCAAGCAAAAGTATGCCATAATTGCCAAATACTCCAAGCATGCTTCGTACATACCTATACTTAACTCAAACTTGCATATTAGCTTCATATGAAGAGATAAAATGGACATGAGTATATTTCATTTCAAAACAACATAGTATTTAAGTTTTTAACCACATTTTGATAATGTTTTAATAATCAAAATCACCAAATTAGTTAATGACATCTAAAAGTGAATTACTGTATAATGTATTACCTTCCCTACTCGACTTTCGAATCATCAAACTGTCAACTACAACTCAAACGATAACAATTTTGCCAAAAATGGTAATTCTGAACCATTATTTTAAGTGCAGGTCCACTTATTGAATTCACGTATTTAGGCACAAAAACCTCAAGATTTCGCAACACACTTCAAATAAAAGTTATAGCTTATTTTTTTGTATTTTTGAAATGGGAAAAATCTTCGAAATCGGCAAAATGGTTCAGAAGTTAACTAAATGCATTCAGCTTAGTTTTAGTAGATTAACAATTCGGAGCAACTGACACTATACATGTTAATTCATGTTTAAACCTTTATGAGCTTATAAATTTTGAAAAGTGATGAATGTCAAAATTATTCCTTATGCAATTGTCTATCCAATGAAAGAAGAATCATCAAAATCAGATCATTCCACCATAATTTATGATTATATTAGTAAAGCGCTGCATCTTTAATTATTTTTTCTTTTTCAAAGCACCAATCTCATTTCAATTAAAATTTTCCACTTCGAAAACAATAAAATTTTATAAAAACACCTAACATAAAGTTGTGCATTTTGGAGCTATTATTATTAGCAATATTTGTTTTTGGATTTTTCATGATTATTAGACTCCAATAGGTAATGTAATAACTTACATGTGTAGTTTAGGTGTTAAGCGGTTAGAAAGCAAACATAAAATTCCATCAGTGCTTTATGTAGCTATATATAGTTATATATAGCTTAGGACTTAAATAATTTAACTTTAAATTTATATCAAATTTATAAAGGGGGCATTAAAAATGATCATAGAACACTAATACACACCTATACACTAACAATATGTTTTATAGGGGACTTATATAAGAAATTAGCTGGTTGAAGTTACATTACTCCTAATTGCGGTTAAGAAATTTCGAAAATAATACAAGAAATATATTGTACAGTCCTTGTTATCATAAGGGTTTGTTGAATAAAACTTGCCACATTCATTACCATAATTTATGTCTTCTGTACAGCAGAATTTATTGGTGTACTATAAGTATGAATTGCTATAAGAAATGCATATAGCTGTAAACTCACAAAGTATAATGATAGTTTACTTGAAATTAAAATAATTATATTTGTTTATAAAGTTAAACAACAACTATCCATGGTACTTAAAATATTACGTAGCTATTTTTATTTAATACCTTGATACGCGCACACACACACTCTTATATCATTTATTCAAATTATATTAAATAATTTCAAGTCGCTAAACGCTATATATTCATCACCGCATATTATTATTATTATTTTCTCAAAATTATTTTCTCTTTTCAAAATAATATTTTACTGATTTCAAATTATTTTCCTTTCAAAATATGGTTTACATTATTTGACCAAACATTGTTCTCTCTTTCAAAACATTATTTTCTTTTCAAAGTCTTATGTCGAGGCGTCTTATCCAACTGTTTAGGAATTCTTATCAATAATGTTGACCAGACGCATCGACCAGAATTCTTAAAGCACTCGAAAACAAATTAACAACAACATGAAATATTAAAATATTTTAACCACTTTGGAAAACAATCTTCATATTTTATTAATCACTTGCTTGTTCAAATAAACATTATTATTAATAATAATTTTTTTTTTTTTGAAATCTTATGTACATTCAATTCAGCAATCATTAACAACGGTACACATCATCACACATCATACATAAAATTAAACAAGCATTAATACAATAATACTTATATTTTCAAACAAGCAAAAAAACACCTTCAACGGAAAGCTTTTTTATCAGCATCTCCTGCACACTCTGATCGCTACTGGGTCTTGCTAATCTATTCAAAGCCGCATAGAGTTTTATTCACCTTCATCAATGTCGACATTACTGGTTTGGCCAATAATTCCTTATTTCATTTCTTTGTCAACATCTTAAATTCAACACTAAGATAAATGCACATAATATATGGTGATAATAGTAATATTATGTATAGTAAGGAAAATAACAAATATGTTCCTAGATGATTACCTCAGTAATCATTGTATATTCCTACCATCCCTTTAGTATAAGGTAACTACCCAGTACACCCAAGGGGATATGGACTCTAAGTCTCATCTAAGGTCAAGCCTCATGTCTTTTATATATGATGTATTATTCTGAACCTACTCTAATACCAGTCGAAAAAACCAATGTAACAACCGATATTTTGATGATTAGATATTAAATAATTTATTTGAATATTTGAATCGTTAATTAATTAATGGTTCTAAAATGTGATTTTTTCATATGATCTAATTAGGACACAAGACCACCTCTATTGACTTCGTATTGTCATTGTGGATTAAAATAAGTATATGGATCACTATATTCAAATATCAAACGATCAGATGATCAAAATGATCTCGAATAGCATGAAATCATCATCCTAGAGTGTCATCTTGGATATAAATGAAATTTATACCATCGAGTATGGAAAAATAAGATGCTGCAAGCAAATGCGTTTCATGACGATCGGGCGCACCAATTGATCGTGTGAGTTCAAAATGAACAATCATTTTATTTGAGAAATTTAATAAAACAAGTAAAATACCATTTTTATTATCGAAATCCCTTATCTCCTATTGGTCATTCATTATTTCCCTACTGTTCCATTCAGAAACCAAAAGAAAATGGCTGCCTTCTCTTTTCATCTTGTAAAAATAAAAATTGCCACGTTCTCTCAAAATAAATCACGAGAACACCTTCGTTCAATTCATATCGATAAGCTCTTTGAGCTTATACCCATATCATTGAGTGTGACGTTGACCTTGGTAATGGCCGTACATAGGCGACAAACTAGGGTAGACCAAGGCGAAGAATGAAGCTACAATACCTAAGACAAATGGCCCCATCATTTTTCTCTTCGCGAACGCATATTCTTACCAAAACTCATCGAGCCCGGTCAAAGGATGAAAAATGCATTCGTATGGCCTATAGCAAGCTAGCACCAGGTCGCATTTTAATGCATGCAGTCATGTTCGACGTTATCGGGTCCAAGGCAAAGAAATTTCATAGTGGAGTCCGTTACAGTTTTTCATTCGCATTTTTGTTAAGTATTTGCCAAGAAATCAAAGGGAGAAGTTCATAGGTTTTGGTTGTGATATGTTGTGCATGTATAGGCACTTGGAGAAGAAAGATAAGGTAGGAGATTAACATTAATAACGTAATTAGTTTAATTATTTTTTGTTTGACTTAATTAATTATCAATTAATTTGGAAAATTTTATATCGCATACCTTTTGCATACGAGGTCCGTTCTGAACGTCGTTTCTTACGTTGCGCTCGTGATGAAAAGCTCTATGATATGGCGATGTTTTATGTGGGTTTTGATGAGGTGAGTGATATTGTCTCTTACCATACTATGATTGTTAGAATAGTATGGAATTGCTTTCTAACTTTAAAATGTGATTTCTAAAATAGTTAAACCCATATCTTATTTTACAAAAAAAATTAAAGTGTTTATAATTGATTTTAATTTAAATATCATATTTTTTCTACTTACGCACTATTTTGATGAGGTTGATACATTTAGGCTACTAATGATACTTATCCCATATTGGTTGCTTTAAATGGATTGTATTGCATTCTTACGAATATATATAGGCCACTATAGACTTTTCTAAGCTTGTTAGTTACATGGTTGCTTTTTTGTTAGTTGGTTGAAAATGCCGTTTGAAGGCAATATACGAAAAATCCCGTTATATAGAGTTTAGTGTATATTGAGCGAATGCACACATGATGGGTACTCAAATGATGTGATAGAGTTTCGTGCATATCGATTGAATGCGCAAATGATGACACACTTAAATGGATGGGATAAATTTATGGAGGAGTACTCGTGCATGCCGATTAATCTGAAGATGAGGGACTACAAACATGGATATGTGCTTCGGACTTCAGGAAAGAGTTGGATGTTCTCATTTGGTTTATATTTAACCATTTTTGGTTAAGTATATGAACAAAATGGTCCTTATCAACTGCTTTGGTGTGGTCGATATATGCCACTATTGATGATTATCAATTTGGCCAATTTTAATGTGGACGATGAAGCAACTTCGAGGAGTAGGATATGATGATTCATTCATTTGTCGTTCGATTTTGATGATATAGCTCTTTGAGGAGTGGTTTTGGCGATGAAGCGAAGATGTGACCCGTCGACGCGTCTCTATGGTTCGACGATGATGATTCCATGATGGGAAGTGACGACATCGATGATGGATAGCTCTAATTTGAGATACAAAGCAATAGATTATGAGTCATATTGAGGGAACTATTGGAGAGAGGTTACGGGACGCATGATGACACTGTATGACGTATGATGGTAATCTAGAGTAGTTCCTAACCGCAATGACTTCACACAGAGTTGTAGGGACAATTTCGAGATGAACTCTACAATGGATAAAGTGTGCAAAGAGATCATTTATATTCTTTGGTTTCGAGTTGTACTCGTAAAGCAGGGGTATGTGAGGGTGATAACTTAGGGTGGTGATGGCCTTCAGATTGCACGATGTTCAGATCATTTGTACCCTAAACCATGATGGTGGTGGTCTAGTTCCTGGTCTACTAAGTGGCAACGATTCGAGTACCGAGAGACCTGGATGCTGAGTAGTCCTTGACTGGGTGGTAAGGTCATATAAATATCATATATCCAACGCACTAGTTGAGTGAATGTGAGGATGGATGATGGGTGCCATGTTTATTTGACTGTTTTATCACTTGGGGATGTAACATGATGTAAATATTACCGATGCTGATATCTAGACATGCCTACTACTTTAATATGTAGCATGCCCATGATGACTATCATAGAGTAGCATTTGTCTTTTATATGTGCTAACTGTATGGATATAGGGACATGTCAGGTATGATTCTCCATACCCTCTGTTCCATGTACAATACCGACTTTTATAATATTTTGAGGTTATTTATTGCTCACACAAGACTATTGTCCGACTCGAGGTTTTATGATTTGCTTCTTATTATCTCGAGTGCTTTAAATGAGTAGACTAGATAGAAAGTGTAAATAACACTTGGAGTTATGCAGATGGACTAGCAGACGGTGATGCTTTCTCATATTTATATTTTGAGCTATTATTGCTTATTCCACTGTGTGAAATTGTGGAGCTTTGGCAATGTTTAACATACTATTATTAAGAAAAGTTTATCAATTGTGTTTATTTATCATTTTTATAAGCTCTATTACTGTTTAGTACACCTATATAAGCCTGTGTACTTTGATTATATGGTTTACATAGTTATTATTTTCTCGTCTGTTTTATATCTATAATGACCATTATATTTTATATGATGAGTTGTGAAATATATAACAGGTTATGTAATTATGTGATTGTTTTATTTCTTGCTCTTTCCTTCAATTCCCTTCTCTTCTTTTATATTCCTCGTCTTTTGTTCTTTTTCTTTCCTTTGACAATTATTCTACATCAGCCAGATGCTCTAACAAAGCACTATTTGGTTATATAACCATCAGTGGTGTAGGGAGATCGTTATAAATCAGAGCTTAGCTTAAGCGATTAGCCTGAGTTGATGCCATGATCCAGTAGGGATGGGATAGGCGCCTTGGAATGGATCGAGAGTATACTTATATACGAGAGAGTGCATATTTGTTATATATTTTTATTTTTAAAACAATATAGTAGTATATATAGTATATAAGTTGTATTGCGTACAAGAGCACTATTGAGATCGATCATTCTTATTATAAATCAATTGTGATTTGGCATACGAGGAATGTTGTTATTGAATCCATCACTAGAGTTGGGAGTCGGCAGAATTAAGGATAACTAACTTTGATTTTTAGAATATGTTTATGGAGACGGTGCGAATCATTTTCTTGAATGCCCATGTTGCTTTAAATGATTATGATGCTAAATTGCAAACATATAGAGTTGACTTTACCAAGCTATATAAAGACTATGTTAGTCTAAGAAATAGACTATTCCTTGGAACGGAGTCGGCTATTAAGGTGCAAGATGAGATGAATATTTTCAAGAGGATCTTTGATGACTTGGAGTTTGATGATGCAATGAGGTAGAAGTTGACCTCTAGATGGCTTTAGAGATGAATAATGAACTGTTGGAGTACTCTTATAGCTCGATTCATGAGGATTGCTTTACTTGGGATTAGTTTATAGTTTGCATCGGAGAGAAATATATCTCGACTTTTCAAGAGTTGATATTGTTAAGAACATTTGCCGACTAGAAGTAAGGCGATATGTCTTTGTTGGAGTATGCGACTGAATTCGATGTGATGTCGAAGTACGGTCTATCATTAATACTCCATTCAGAAAGAAAAAGAATTTACCATTGGGTTGATCATCATCTAGGGAAGTGATTGATTTTTCGTATTGGTGAGAGCTTTGAGAAGTTAATCAAAGAGGATTTATGACATGAGAGCCTAAACCCAATGTAGAAGGGTTATCGTAAACTAGGATAAACTGTGGAATCATATGTATTGTATGTCGTTTAGAGTTTGTCGACTGCTCCATCAATGAAAGAGAAGGGAAATAACATTACCATTTGAGAGTATGCTTTCTATTTGTGGCATTTTCATACGTGTTTTATTCGACATCGATGTTTCATATCCCTTCATATCTAGTGATTTGTAGATAGATTGGGATTGCGACTCAAGATAGTTTACCGACCCTTAAATTATGACAAAACTTGTTAGGGGCTTTGCTAGACTATACATGTGTAACATCCCATATTTTGTCATTTGAAACTAATATTATAAATGACTGTAGCATCCATAGCGCTTAGTTTCGGACCTCAAAATAGGGGAGGGTTGCAACATGATTTGTCTGCACATAGCTTATACTTGGTTTTTCGAAACTCTGTCTTACCGAGTCACGAATGTTTGTTTGTTTGTTATCGATTAGTTTTGGGTTTAATTTGGTTTAGTATTATAGTATAAAATTGACTGGCTGAAGGGGTATGCAATAGTGGTGGATTGCAAGAGGCTGTTGGTGATGATAGGGACTGATGATGAGCAGACATTAGTGTTTGGCTTCTCATCTGATGATGAGATGATGGTTAAATTACAACATTCAATCCCTATCCTACACAATAAGTTGCCACTTATGCCTGTAGCTGGAGAGTTTCCAAGCACACTTGATGAGGTGACCAGATTTCCACCACATAAGGATTTAGTTCCATATCGATTTGGTTAGACGTGTTTGACCATTAGTTTGTTATTAAGGCATATGGTACCCAAAGAGTAGAGGAGACTAAAGGTGCGGCCGGATGACCCATTGAGGCATTGGCTCATTCATAGGAGTATATTTGAGTGGGATGCGCTTGCAATGTTCGCCACTAGGGCGGATAGCTCTTTGAGGTTATATATGAATTACTGTGAGCTAAATGAGATGACGAACAAGTATCTAGTCCCATTAATAGATGGCTTGTTCGATCAGCTCTATGGTGCGAAAGTGTTCTCTAAGGTGGACCTTGCGATGGGGTTTCAACCACCGAGAGAATCTGGAGAGTGTGCCGAACACAACATTTCGTATGTTACCATGATTTTTGAATGGTTGGTTAGGTCGTTCATGCTATACAACATGTCGGCATACTTTCTTGATTTCTTGAGTCGTTTTTCAAAAGATCAGTTAAATAGGTTCCTGCTTGTGTTCATTGACGGTACATTCGTTTACACATGGATGAAAGAGCATTACAAGACACGATAGATAATTGTGTTGAAGGTGTTGAGAAAACACCAACTGAGGATGAGAAGTTTTCTCGGATTGGTGAAATGTTATATATGCATTACCGACGACATCTCAAAGGTAGCGGCACTGTTAGCCGATTTGATGTAGGAGTATCAAACTTGTCTTTAGATGAGGGGTATAGACATGTGTTAGTGAGTATGACAGAGGGGTTGACAAGTGCATCGATATTACTCATTCCGAGCAGGAATGAGGACTCGGTTGTACACACATAGTTGTTGTACTTGACAAGTTGCGGTTGATGCCAAAAGATAAGGTTGTTGCATCTGCTAGTCAACAACTTATACCACATTAGGGGAGTATAAGACTCATGATTCGAGTTGGCGACGATAATGTTAGATTTGGGGATTTGGAGGCACTAACTATTAGGAGAGTCAGGCTGTTCGGTGATTCTACATCATTGAAGTATCTCTCCTTCGAGAAGCATCTCAACCTTCTTTAGTTGCAATGGTTGGAATTCTTATCCTTCTATGACTTTAACATTTCCTATACATTCATAAGGGAAGTGTAGTCTTTGATGCTTTGAGTGGAAACATACCAGTTTAGGAGCAATATTCCTAGAGTGGACATTGCTCAAGTTCATCACTGGTTATGACTTCAGAACTCGATGTGAGCTACGACTAAAGATGATGGAAGTTTGACTATCTGACCTACTTAGATTTAGTGGCTCAGCACTAATCAAAGGTGTGAATCCAGACTAGCAAACATTATAGCTAAATTAGAGGAACGTGTTTGTAGGGGTGATACGGTGCAGACTCGACCCTGACAGTTGGTTTCAAAAAGATGAGATATTGTTTGTTCTCGATGTTGATGAATTTCATCAATGGAATGCGAAAAGGTAGAAGAGAATATGATAGCATTTGAGTTAAAGTCGGGAGAGTGACGAAAATGCTAGATTTATATTCATTAAGTCCGGTAGAATGATATCCAAACTAAACGTTTCATTTATGGAATGGATAGTGTGATTCTATTGTGTACCTAGGGCATTATAAGTGGCTAAAACTCGTTGTTTACTAGTGGACTTTTGGGAGAACTTGCAAGAGGTGTTTTAGATATTTGGCACCAAATTGACTAGATGATATCTGAACTGAACTAAGAACTCCAAGACCTTGTAGGCCAATTCGTACTGATAGACGCGATACAAACATAGGTTTGGAGGAAGGCGGTGGAGTAGTAAAGGTTCAATTGAACGAAAGCGATGGCAGTTTTACACGAGAGACAAATGGGAGCATGAAAACTGCTTGTTCGGAGCTCTTTATTAGGAGAGATTTCTATTTATCATCGGCTTTCATATTAGATATCATATTTGATATTTTTAGTGGATGGTTTGGTATCATGCATGCTAGGATAAACATGGACAAGGTTATCAAAATATGATTCAAATCGTAAATCATAAAATTCAAATTATAAATCAAAATGGAATTTAAATCGTAAATCGAAGATTAAAAATATCCATATTTTAAGATTTGTACACTTTGAAATTGATTATGACATGTGAACATTTACATCTACACTTAAATGTTAGTTTTCTCTCTTGTTTGATTTTTATTTTGTTCAATAAAACACTAGGATTGAAATTGTTGATTCAAATAATCATACTAAATATATAAGTATGTATCGAGTGGTTTTTCCCAACAACGATTTTAAATGAGTTCGAATCAGAATGTAGGTCGAAAAGGAACATGAAATATCCAATCCAAAACGAAAGTTAAAATCATAAGATTTTAAGATTTTTGATCACAATAGGCATGGATGTTCCTTTTGATGTTTAATATTATATGCACGTTTGATGTTTGACTACTGGCACTTGATATAATTACTTATGCTTATATGGTTGTTGGGCATGTGGGATAGTTATAGTTTCATATAGCACATTTATTTAGGATGGCTGCCATATTTATGATCTAGCATACTTATTCACATGGTGATGCTACTATTGTGCCTTAAACCTCCTTCTTGAATATTTGATTAGGTATATGGAAGCAAGTGTTGACTATCGGGATGCTTACCCACTTATATTTGCATCTAAATAAAATGCTCTTGCTCTAAAAGATGTATATAACACCTATAGTGTAGATTTGGCTATATATGTTTGGTTGTCCTTGGAAACGAGATGACTCGGACATGAGATTCTCAGAGATGAGATATATGTGTGTGTGTAAGTCTACATATATATATATAGTTACATCGGAACTTTTCGCGGACCTAACCGCGTGAAGGAGGTGATGATGAATTTTTTTTACATAAGGCTTGAGATAAAAGACAACATATAAGATATTAGACGTTAACGATAATTGAGAGAGTCGGTAATATATGAGATTTAGTTGACTTGCTTTTCGATTAGTGAGTCGGCAATTTTGTTTTCCACTATCAGTTTCCTTGGAAATTATTGCCTAAGTTAGACATTTGATTTTGCCATATTGACATTGGACTAGATAGTGGTTGTACTAATGGATGAGGATGATCGCTCCATGCCAATTGATGTGCACGTAAATGTGCATATTTTTACCACCATATTTATTCTATTTAAATTAAATAAATGATCATATTGGGTATTTTAACTTGTTTTAACCAAAATTCATATTAATTCCAAATTTTCACATATTCATCTTCATATAGGGGCAAAACGGTCATTTAAGTGCATATATTTCTTTGAGAAAAATTGATTGGAAATTTATATATATTTTTGTAGGAAAATGGTCTCAAATAGGAGTGGTTTCATGAAGGAATATGCATGCACAAAGAATATAAAGGAATGAAGATGGAAATAATTCAAAGTGAAGATCATGGAGGATCCCACCTACCCACCTACCTTAATGTACAAATTAAAGGCTAATGCACATGCTTATGGAGCTAATGGTTTCATGTACATTTAATGGAGGATTGAGACATGTTAATGTTTACTTGGCCTCCACACTTCCTAAGGGGCATTTTGGGTACTCCCCAAAAATATGCATTAGGGTTTCTAACTTGTATAAATACCCCTTATGTTTCATGTAGCCATCTTCCTCTTAGTTAGTTAGTTTTAGTTTAGAAAATAAATCAAACCTCTCTTTCTTTCCATGGCTACTTAGCCATTTTATTTCATGTAATTTTCTTTTCTTTTATGCAATGTTAATTCTCTTTTATTTACATACTTCTTCTCTTCTTATGTAATAGTGTAGATTTACCTTTATGCAATTAGATTAGTTGTCTTTTCCATTAGCTTTCATTTTCCTTTCTTTTTGATTTCATGTTGCTTTCTACATTTGTTGATTTGATAACAAATATGAGAGCTTAATCCCTACAATTTAGGGGTAATGAAGCTCTCTAGTATGTAGATGCAACGTTTTGATGTTTATGCTCTCTTTTTGTGCTTTAATGGAAACACTTGAAGTGGGTTAATGATGTTATTTAGCTTTGAATTTGATAGTCTATGTTGTTCATAACAAATAGGCTATGCTTAAACAAACATAACACAAATTGCCTCTTCATCTAAATATGATTATTGCATAGAAGTGAATGTTGAAATTGAAATTTGATAGCCTATATTTCTAAAGAATAGTTAATAGGCTATGCTTAAAATAGATTTTTATCTCAACTTTGTTGTCATATTTCATGAGAGTTAAATGTTTATTAGTGGTTGTGTTATAGTTTGATGGTTTATATTAAGCTAATTAATAGCACAAACATACCATACTTATGATAAGCACATCAACTAATTCACTAATGAAAAGAAAAGAGAGATCATAACTTCAATTTTTTGATTTATATGATCTAGAGAGTGGATTTATCTCTAAATTTTTCTTTTAACTCTCATATTTTTATCATTTTCTTTTGCTAGTTTTTTGTTAGTTTCTTACATTTCTAACTATTCACTTTCAACTTCGGTATAATTTGATTGAATAGAATTTTAAAATCATCAATTCCCTGTGGATCGACCCGTATTCGCCGCGTGCTACATTCGTACACCGTGCGCTTGCGGTTATTTTTTAATTTAAATTTGTTCGACGGTTTTCTAAACCGATAGAATTTCCGTCGACGAACACCAATTTAGAGGCTATTCCATTTGTTACAATTGCTTTCAGTGATTGCTGTCATGGGTTGATAAGTGATGATTTCTCTTATATCGTTACTTGTGAGAGGGTGTTGGGTTTAGTTGCTCATCCTTGAGATTCCAAGGACAAAATCCTTTTTAAGGAGTGGAGAATGTAACAACCCATATTTTGATGATTGGATATTTAAATATTGAATCGTTAATTAATTAACGGACCCAAAATGTGATTTTCACTGAGTAAGGACTCGAGACCGCTTCCATTGAGTTCGTACTGATGTTGGCATTAAAATAAGTATATTATGATCTATTTTTGGAGAACGGACATTCTGATCGTCAAAACGATCTCGAAAAGCATGAAATTATCATCCTGAAGCACCGTATCGAATAGCAAAAAAATTTATACCATTTGGAGTAGAAAAATAAGTTGATGTATGCAGACGAATTTTGTGACGATCGAACGCACCATTTGATCATACGAGCTCAAAACGAACAATCGATTTATTTGACAAATTTAATAAAACAAACATAATATTGTTTATATTATGCGAAAACCTTATCTCCTATTGGCCATTCATTATTCCTCCACTGTTCCATTAAGGATGCAAAAGTAAATGGCCGCCTCCTGTTTTCATCTTTAAATATCTAAAGTATCCACATTCGATCAACAATAAACATGAAACTAGTTCCATTCAACTCGTATCGATGAGATCTTTGAGTCTATGCCCATATAGTTGAGTGCAACGTTGACCTTGGCAAAGGCTGTACATAGGCGATGAATTAGGGTTAGACCTAGGTGGAGAACGAAGCAACGATACCTTGGACGAACGACGCCATCAATTTTATCTTCGCGAACGGCACGTTCTCACTAAAACTCATCGAGCCTGGTCAAAGGATGCAAAAGCGTTTGTATGGCCTATAGCAAGCTAGCACCAGATATTATCATGATGGAGGCAATCGGGTTCAACATCTTTGGGTCCAGGCGAAGAGATTTCATAGCGAAGTCCATTGCAATTTTCCGTTCGCAATTTCAGTGAGTAATTGCCGAGAAATTAGTTTAATTAATTTTTTTAAGTTAACTATTATTAAATTAATCCAAAAACATATATATTGAATATCTTTTGCAATAGAGGGCCGCTTTGGACGCCATTTCTTGTGTTGCATTTGTGAGGGAGAGCTCTACCACATGGCGATGGTTTGGCTGGATTTTGATAAGGTGCGTGATATTATCTCTCACCGTACTATGATTGTTAATATAGTGTAGAAATGATGTTTTGTCATGTTTTCTAACTTTAAAATGTGATTTCTAAAATAGTTAAACTCATAACTAATTTTATAAAAAGAATTAAAAGTGTTTTAAAATGGTTTTAAATTAAATATCACATTTTCCCCATTTATGCACTATTTTGACTATATTAATAGATTTAGGCTACTACTATATTTACCCACATTGGTTGCTTTGGATGGATTGTGTTGCATTCTTATAGATATATACAGGCATTATAGACATTTCTATGATTGTTGGTAGCATGTTTGCTTGTTTATTAGTTGGTTGAAAACACTGTTCGAACGTGATATAGGAAAAATCCCATTAGACAGAGTTTAGTTTATAATGAATGAATGCACATACGATGGAGACTCAAATGATTTCATAGACTATCATGCATATCGATTGAACGTATAAATGATGACAAACACGAATGGATAGGATAAATTTGTGGAGGAATATTACTTCGTGGCGACTGATCTAAAGATGAAGGACTAAGGACTTGGATATGTATTTGGACTTAAGGGAAGATGGCAGATGTAATCATTTGGTTCGTATTTAACCATTTTTTTTAAGTGCACGAGCAAAGTGGTTATTATCGACTGCCCTGGAGTAGTCAGTATCTTCCATTATTGATGATGACTGATTTGGCTGATTTTACTATAGATGATGGAGCGATTTTAAGGAGCAATATATGATGATTCATTCGTTCGTTTGATGTTAGATTTTGATGATATGGCTCCTCAATGAGTGGTTTTGGAGGTGAAGCACAGATGTGACACTTCGACATGATAACTCCATGATTCAACGATGATGATTCCATGATGGGAACTGATGGCTTCGATGATGGGTAGCTGTACTTTGATGTATAGCGTAGTAACTATAAGTCATACCGAGGGTACTATCGGAGAGAGGTTACAGGATGCATGATGACACTCTATGACTTATATTGGCTATCTAAAATAGTTCCCAACGACGATGACTTCAGACGGGAGTTGTAAGGATAGTTTCAAAATGAGCTCTTCTATGTATGACGTGTGCAAAGGGATCATTCATATTCGTAGGTTTCGAGTTGTATTCATAAAGCAAGGGTATGAGAGGACGCTCACTTGAATCAATGATGGCTCCTGGATTGCACAATGTTTAGATCTATCGTACTCTAGATCATGGTGGTGGAGGTTTAGTTCTTGGCCTACTAAGTGGCATAGATTCGAGTACCAAAAGACCGGGATGTTGAGTAGTCCTTGACTGGGTGATGAGGTTATACGAATATCATATACCCAACGCACTGATTTCGTGAATGTTAGGATGGATGATGGATTCCATGTTTTTTTTACTGTTTTATCACCTTAGGGATGTCACATGGTGTAGATATTACTGATGCTGCTATGTAGACACCCATAGTACTATGATGTATAGTACACCCATGATGACTATATGGAGTAGCATGTACCTTTTATATGTGCTAACTCTGTGGATGTAGGGGCATGTTAGGTATTTTTCTTTGTACCCTCTGTTTTGTATACGATTCCCACTTTTAAAGTATTTTAAAGATTATTTATCGCTCACACCAGACTGATATCTTACTCGAGGTTTTATGCTTTGCTTGTTATTTTTTGGGTGCTCTTAAATGAGTAGACTAGATATCAAGTGTAAATAGCACTAGGAGCAATGCATATGGACTAGCAGATGGTGATGCTTTGTCATATTTATATTTTGAATTATTATTGTTTATTTCATTGTGCGACACTATCGAGCCTTGATCGTGTTTGTCTTATTATTATTTAAGACAATTTATCAGTTGAGTTTATTTATCATTTGTATAAGCTTTATTACTGTTTTGTATACTGATTATGTGGTATATATAGTTATTACTGCCTCGCTTGTTTTATATCTGTAATGATTATTATATTTATCTAATGTGATGTGAGATACACGAGAGATTATGTGATTGTGTTATTGTTATATTTCATTCCATTTTCTTCTATTTTCTTCTCTTATTTTTTATTCCTCATCTTTATTTCTTTTTCTCTCCCTTTACAATCTTCCTATATCGAAAGAATGCTCAAGTAGTGCACTATTCGGTTATATAAGCATTTATGGTGTAGGGCAATCGTTGCACCTCCACCTCTATACCCAAACTACCTAGGAGTATTATTGAGCAATTCTGTCAGATAATAATGAGAATGAGGTGATATGTGGTACGCACATGACTATTTCCTTGGTCTAACATTGGTACGTATTAAAACATCAAATAAATATCTCATCTGTATGTATACAATATCGGTGCAAAGCAATAAACATGTGTGCCTCTAGGAAAAAATAATACATATACAGTACATCATAGAGAACACAAAGTCAATCACGGTTATAAAATAAAATACATATATACAATAATGTCACAGAATTACAACCCATCTCGGATATCAGTTATCTCGATATAATATTATAAAAAATCAATATACGACTCAATGTTAAATATGTATACGGTGAATCAATGTCATATAAGTATCATATAAGCGTCCTAATATACGACACCTTTAAGCCCAATAAAATAAATGTTAGTCATGTCATTCTTGTACCTTAAATTTCTCAAATTGACCCAAGTATATAAATTTCTCGAACTGGCCCAAGATATAAATTACAGACGGGTTGGACTATATCTAAATCAAGGGGTTATACACACACACACATATGCATATGAAAAGTATATGCATGGAATGATATAAAAAATGCTATATCCATACATGTCTAATATTGAAGACATCAATCAAAACGTCCACAAAGTTCTCATCACCCGTGTACAATCACACTAAACATTATCCTATAAAAACATTATTGAATATGTGGACCATCGATATCTAAAACCATCATTAAAGTCTATAAATAATCAAATATGAGATGCCATCAAGTATATCTCTAAATCTCAAATAATAAATACCATCAAAGCAATATAACATATTTTGTCTAATTGTAAAATATCGGGCACCTACCTATCAGTGAAATATAATAAAAGATATGAGAATCCACTATATTATAGACACCTATCTTGATATAATCTCATCTCCTCATATATATAAAAAATTAAAATAATCCGCGATAGGGAATGACTATATGATGGACACGAATTCCCAAGTAGAGTCATATATACACCTAACCCTGAGTCACCTAACTCATAACTAACTGAAGTTAGGATATCAATAATATCTGCTAATCTACCACTCCATTAGAACCAAAAGGGAGACTGATAGTCGTATGTCCACTCTAGGAACACCGGGTCTACTTCCATATGCATGTAGCCAGATGTATTCCTAGAGCCTTAGTTACCTCAATAGAAATTGCGAGCTATATCCACCAATGGCTCGTCAAAGAATAGCCTAGGTCACGAACTCATATAGGTAATAGACCGTTGTTCTAAGCGACACAAGGGGATGTAGGGCACCTACCCTATAGGTCACCTAACCCAAACCGCATGATGTAGGGGAAACTAACCCAAACCGCATGATGCACATCAAAATAATATCCAATTCGGTGTCACGGATCTAGGGCGAAGACCCCAAGTTCTAGCCGTTGGTTGGATTGTAGCCACCTGGTTCTCTCCTGAAACATAACGGGAGTATATCATGGCAGTGATACATAGAATCAATAAATATAAGGGCATTTACCCTACTCTCAACTACGAACATCACCTCACGTAAGTACAACCTCATAATATTATACGCGCCACACGAGTGTCATCTATTTGCAATGAATAATTAAAAAAATCACAACAATGTCCCATTCCACCAGGTGATATTCAAACGTTTATTCACTGCTCATAAACTACGTTCAGTCTCCAAATATATTATATATAACGGGTCCAAAGAATAACCGAAGAAATATTATCGAATGCCACTTCTCAAATGGTATTATAACCATATAATTTGGGTTTCTTGTCACACGGAATAGAAATCATCACAGAATCATATAAAAAGCTGTCATCACTATATCATATTAAAGTGACCAATCAAATCTATATCAACGGCGATTCTTTCACAATATCGAATTCTTAATAGGAAATGAGAAATCAGAAGATGTAAAATCCCATTTTTTAATTCAAATATCGAGATAATAAACTTCAATAAAATATTTCTTTAACAAATAAACTAGGTATACAAATATTCATATATAACATTCAAATAAATTAATAAATAAAATATTCATTATAATAAAAATCAATTAAACAATATAATTATTTCAATAATATATTACATAAAATAACTGTATATTGCATGTTTCCGTTATAACAATTTCAAAATTACAATATATTATAATATTGATTTTAAAAAGAGTTTGATAATAAAAAAAAAATATTTATATTTATGATTAATTTTTTTAAAACAGGAAATGGCTAAATTGAATAGAATTTCAGTTCATTGTTTATAATAACTTGAATAAAATTCCAAAACCTGTAAATAATTCCTAAAAACTTTCAAATGAATTTGCAAAACAAGAAAGTAATTAAATATCTCAATACATACATACATACATACATTCATACATACACACACACACACATATATATATTATGGAGTATTATTATAATTTATAACCATGGCCAAGTCGAATTTCATCGAATTCATGCCTTCTATAAAATTACACACATTGATATAAAATTATTTTTAGTTCAATTCGTAAATGGACAAAGTTCCATTTATAAATAGACGAATCTGTCCAATTCCAAAACTACTATATCCAATAGTCAAAGCAACAACCACAAACATCCATTGACTAATCAATTCAATCAAGTATCGCAAACAATTTCACTCAACTAGGGGATTCTAAATATGTTAGAATCTCCCTTCTATGGATTCAATGACAGCAACTGTATAATCACATATATTATCTATCTTATCAAACTACAAGAGATTGTCATGCTCCAAAATATCGGGACTCAAAGACAAACAAAGATTTATGGACCATGCTATGATTAGTAAGGTTATACTAGTGTATTAAAGAGCCTTAGATAATCATAGTAAGTTCTCCGAGGGTATATATGCACAAACGAATTCATGTACGCAAAATTGGCACTAAAAAACTTTTCAAATCTAGAAATGCCAATCACAGACGTCTGTGGAAAATACAAAGACATCTGTGAGATGGCTCGGGAACTTTATTCGTGAAGCTACAGACGTTTGTGGTTTTTCCATAGTCGTCTGTCATTTGGCAACTGCTATGTTCTGAATAGTTGCTTCTTTTCATTTCAATAATCTCGTACCCTCTTTAAAGTTTGCAGCCATTAAATCGAATAGAGTTTATCTTATAGTAACAACTTCTTATCTACATCTTTTTATTCCTATAAATACTTCAAAGATTGAGATTTACAAAGTAACTATTCTCTTGATTTCTTATTACTCTCTATTTACATATTTGTGCAACTCTTGCTTACATATTCTCAATCTATCATAACCAAAATATCATTTTGGTTAAACCACTTCCTACAACTCAAAGTATCACATTCACATTATAACAACCTTGGTCTTGAAGATTATCTGTGATATTAAATTATAACAATGGTTATAAATTAATATTATGAAATTAAATATAAGTTAGAGATTTAAATTATTTATTTGGATAAACAATGAATTTTGGGGAATAAAATGCGAAAAATAAAGTATTGAAACTTTACTTTTGTTAATTGAGTTAAAAATGAGCTAATCATAATTTTAATTTAAAGAAATGCAAAATTTTGATAATTATTGCCAAATGTTTCTTTTATATATTTTTAAAAGAAGCATTTGATTTAATAAGTGGTATATTATAGTTAAAAATGAGAAATTTGGTTTAAAAATAAATTTTGGTTGCAAAATGTTGAAAATATGATTTGTTATGTTTTATTACACAACGAACTAAATTTTATGTAATTTTAAGAGTTAAAAATAGAGTTTAAGTAGTGATCGGGTAATTTGTGCATTTAAATTAAAATAAGGGTTTTTAATAATGAAAATAAATTTCTAAAGATAAACGATCTTTTATTTAGTTGTAAAATAATTTTTAGAAAATAACTATGTGTTGTATAATTTTTATAAAATGAAAACATGTACATATATTTGTTGTAACTTGTATGTATTATTGTATAATAGGATTTGGTGTGTTAATCTCAATTAGATGCTAAGTTAGTTACTTTTGGACTTAGGCCATTTAGTAACTTAATCAAGAAAAGAGGAAAATATCTCTTTCTCATTTCCTGTACGTACACACAGAAGTCTTCCTCTCCCTGTAACCAAGAAATGTAGTAACCCACCTTTTCTTTTTCAATACAAAAACCTTGTTCCCCAATTTTATCAAACTCCTTGCTGAAATTATCAAATTAAAGTCTATTTATTTAAGTTATCTATCTATAAACCAAAGACACTTCATCAAATTTTGATTTTTGACTATAGATAATGGTGGTTTTGTGTTTGCATGTCATTGTAAACTCCATTTGTATGTTGTTGAAGCATCTTTCAAGGCCAAAGCTTTCTCTTTTTTGCCAATTCAAACTTGCAGCTCAAGTGTTTGTCAAGGTGAGTAGAAATCTCACAAAAGATAGCTCATTCAATGCCAAAAATTTCAAATTGAAATCAAAAATTTGCTAAAAAATTCGTTTTTTGAACTATTTTGATTTTCTGTGTAAACTGTCTTGAGTTGCAACTTTGTGCAGTCATATCTCTCTTTTTCGGCAACTAAATGCTGCTGAATTTTTTTGTTGTGTAGATCATGTTATGTAGATTAAGCATACCAAATTTCAGGTCATTTCAACCTATATAGCTTATAGTAATATGTTATCGAACTTTGATTCGGAGCATGTTTTTGCCCATATTTTTATAGTGAAAACAATGCCTGGGTTCAACTTTCAGACATCATAACTTTCTCATACCTGGTCTAAATTCCGTGATATTTTTTGAAATTTAAAGTATAGTTGTCGAGTTTTAAGCATTCTAAATTTCAAGTCATTTTTACCAATATAGCTTATAGAAATATGATGCCGAATTTTAATTGGGAGCATGTTTTTGCCCAGATTTTTACAGTGAAAACACTGCCTGCGTTCCACTTTGAGATATCATAACTTTCTCATAAATTGTCTAAATTGCATGATTATATTTGCATTCTAAATTATATTTATTGAGTTTTATGCATGTCAAATTTCAGGTCATTTCGACCAAAATAGCTTATAGAAATTTGCTGTCAAACTTTGATTCGGAGCATGTTTTTGCCTAAAATTTCATAGTGAAAACACTGCCCGAGTTCTACTTTGACACATCATAAATTTCTCATACCTTTTCTAAATTGCGTGATTCTTTCTGTAGTTTGAATATAGTTTCTAAGCTTTATGCTTATTAAATTTCAAGTCACTTCGATCTCTGTAGCATATAAGAACATGTTGTCAAACTTTGAATTGGAGCATGTTTTGCTCCAGCTGTTGATAGTGAAATCAGGCTGCAAGTCCAACTTTGAGAGATCTTATCTCTCTCGTTTCTTGTCCGATTGTATCTATTCTTTTTTTATTTAAAGTAGAATTGTTGAACTCTATTGTTACAAAATTTCAACGCTTTTAAACCTTTATAAGTACTTGAAATTTTGCTTGGAACTTTGAATCGGACCATGTTTTGCTCCAGCTGAACATTTGAGCTGTTTTACATGGATTTTTTTTGGTGACGTTTTGATCTGCATGATCCTAAGACGGAAGAGCAAATATTACCACTTATCCATATTTCGAATTGGTGAGTTTTTAGGAGATTTTCGTATGGCGATTTTATGAATAATTTTATTGAATTTTTGTTGATTTTTATTGTTTCTTTGCACGTGCTTTCTAAACCGGTTTTGGAAGATTTTTTTTAGCTTTTAAAATAAATATTTTACAATATTTATAGTTAATTTAAAGCTATTAAAATTATACATTATGTATAATAAAAGAATTTCAAAGTTATTTTTCAAACAATTTCAAAAATAGTTTTAAAAGCTTGTTTTCTATAATAAATTATTTTCTATATAATAATACATGTTTTTGCATATGCATGAGAAAGAGAATTAAACGATTCAGTAAAATACGTGATATGGGACACGCGAGTTTACTTTTTTGCTTAATTCCGGATTTGTACGATCGAAACCTCTTGAGTATATTATATTGAGTTGATAATTGAGATTTATAATTCCTATTAGGAATTATCCGAGTTAGCCAATATTTGGCGAATTAAGAGTTTCGAGATCTCCTATTATAGGGATAATAATCGATGGGAACCACTTATATATGTTGTTTTACTCGCGGACGAGACGAGGCGAGTCTTGGGATGAGATTTCCATTTTTGGGAATTATGGGTTATGAGAAACCACTATGAGATTTATTTGCACTTGCCGATGATATGAGGCAAGATATATGAGTATTCTCAGATTTTTGATGTTTGAGATTTTATTTTTATGATGTGGAGTTAACTAGTGGTTAGTAAATCTATTAGTGCGAATGTGTGGTATGGGACGCACGTTAACACTTTTTGGGTTCTTTTCCGAGAGTTTGTGACACATCCACGAGTATGCCGGTACTATAGACCTTCGGGTCAATTGAGTTATATGACTTTGGCCAGCACGAGTTATGTGACTTCCACCACCATGAGTATGACCTTCGGGTCCACGAGATAGGTACCTAATTTTTAAATAGCACTGGACAAGAGTGTGTCACATGCAACATTGCTTCGGCATTGCAATCGAGGAACTGGCCAATCCGGGTTTTTTGAGTTTTCTTATTTTTATACGATTTCACCATTTTGAGTTATTTATGTTACATCGATAGCCTAGTGCTACATGAGATTTTATATATGGTGATTTTGTTTTTATGAGATTTGAACTCTATCTTGAGTTCCATAAGATTCATATTGGAATTTTGATGAGTATTTCATATGACTTTTGTATGATTCCTTGCATTTGAGTTGAATGCCATTAAGTATGGATTTCTTATGTTGAATTAAATCTATTCATGCGACAGGCCTTGGTGAACATATAACATGCATTGAAATTATACTGTACTTATACCCTCCCTTCATAGTTAAAGGAAGAATTCCCTTATGCACTTATATTCATCTTATCTTATACTAATATCAAGCTATAGCTAGCCTGACCCGTATTTTTATTACTCAAGTAAGACCAAGTTGCAGGTTAGGTAGTTGGACTCTTAGCTTGCATTACCTTTTGGACTTCACTGTCAACTTGGCATATGGCATAGTTTTTGTGTAGTAGTATTTCTGTTGGGAACTTGTGATGTATATATAATTTAGCGGGGAATGTATGTATATATTGTGGTTGTATGTCACTAGTGGCATGTTGTATTACATTTGATGTATGTATTCATATGTATTGTTTCTTTGTTGTTGTTCAATGACTTGTAATTAATATAGTTATTATGTTTTGTTTCTGAATCAATCCTATAGTCACCATAGTAGTGTATTAGATAGGAATTAAATATGTCGGATACTCAAGATGAAATGGAAAAAAGGAGTATAAATATCGACATACTTAGCTCTTATCTAACGCAAGATTATGATGGTCGTCGTTATCCAGTCCTATTCTCTGAATTAGCAGAATGAATTACTAAGTAATTCTCTTTGTTAATGTGGGTCTCGGGATGGGGCGTCACACACATACTCAAAGGAGATTATAAGAAAAATTGTACTATTAGTCAAAATTTGTGTTATTTGAAACACAAGATTATTAGAGAAAAACTTTTGTATTAACCTTTTCCTCCGGGCGAAGTGAGAATTATTTGGTTAAAGGAAATACCGAAGGGAAGCTTCGGGACTAGACGTAGGATGGGAGGTCCAAACTAGTATAAAATATCTGGTGTGCTCACTTTTATTATTTACCTTCATTATATTTATTTATTATTCTTTGCTTTGTGCAATTAGTAATATACACTCTCGCACTTATGTAGGATCGATTTCATCCTAGAAGGGGAGGGGGGTGAATAGGGTGATACTATTAATTATAAAAATTAAATGTGAAAGTTTGTATAAAATATTTTCAACACAGATAACAGGATAATAGCAGCACATGTAATAGTAGAATAAAAACAATACACACATATTTACTCAGCTTCAACAAAACCCTACATACATGCTGCCCCCAAGGTTTCTACTAGAAATTAGATAGACAAATGCTTACACATGTAAATTGCAACACCCGCTATCGACTAACCTAACTCTACGCTCAAAACCCTGCCACAACTCAGCCACAGAGTTGCGAATTCTCGAACTACACCACCGTAGCTCGTCCCCTTGTCACACGACTAGAATTTACAAAATTTTAAAAGAGAAAATACAAATTTAAAACAATTATAAAACAAAACCCTAATTTTAAATATTAAATCCCAAATAAAAACAAGGCCATCCCAATAAGTGAAAAAAATAGATCGTCCCTTTTCCTTCTATTCCTTCGGCCTGGCTTCTTTCCTTAAAAAGTTGGTGCTCATTCTCGTTCCTCATTGCTCTAAAATTAAGGCTTTGCGACGACGCTTCAATTTGTCGATGATGCTTTGAATATTTTCCTCTATCAATGATTGCCTACGACTACCTCAATTGGGTCAAGTTCGATTGCGCTGTGTATATCCCCACATCTCTTAGATGATTGCGCTGGTCACTGATCTCTATTAAAGTTATATTGCTTTGACCAGTTTCATTTATGTCTTTGAGCTTCAGATATTTGCTTGAGCTCGAATTCATACATGTCAGGTCTTTTGTATTGAGTTGCACCAGTTTTTGATGATGTTGCGTTCATTAGCTTGGTTGCAATCCTCTGATCTTTATTGTATTTTTGTATTTGCAACTTTACTGGTTTCCTTTAAACTTCATTTGATTTTTGAAGTCGCACCTGAGTTGAATCCAGCAAAAAGCTTGGGTTTGACCTTGTGCTCGAATTGTGACTTTATTTGTATTGCACTTGCATTGAACCTGGCTTTTCATTTGGGTTTGACCTGTGCTCACCTGTCCCTGTAATTTTATCAAGTGTATATATCGATATGCATGGCCTTGTGGCATGTACAATGATACACTATGCATGTCACAAACGTTCGTGTATGATGAATTCAAATTTAAATAATGACAAACAACCCAAATACCCGAGGCAAATAATATTTTCAAAATTGCATTATATTTTATACTGCAAAAATATTTTATTTTCAATTTTACTGCACCAGTGTATATTTTTGTAGATTACTCAAATGCTAGGTTCAATCTGGAATGAAGTTGAAGATCAATAAGAGTGAATGAGTGATATATAGTGAGGTGCAAATGTAAATGATAAATTGTGATGTAATCGATTTTGTATTGTAATTGAAAATTGTATATATAGTGAGAGCATAAATTTGTACTATTCAAAATTGTAATAAATATTTGTTTGAATAAAATATCTATTTGAATTTAAACTCTGTGTTGTTTATTTTATTCAGCAAATATTTATTTAATCCGTGAAAATAAAATAGTACATTATAATTAACAAATAAATTTAAATGAATATATCTATATATATATGTGTGTTTATTATCATCAAACAAAAATCATATACTCACATATTCAACAATCTCCCCCTTTTGATGATAACAAACATATATTTAAGATTTTGAATATATTAAATGATTTGATCATTCAATTTGCTCCCCCTATTTGAATGATCCCTTTCTACACAAAGCTCTCCCTTCATATATGTATGTAAATAAAAATATGCAAATGAGCCTTGATGCAAATATAAAATATTTGACATTTATTTGTCAAAATCTTAACTTTTCTCTCCCTCTTTTTATCAACAAAGGAGTAATAGTGTTAGAAAAATAGAGATAAAGTGATAGACATTAATACAACATTAGTTCCCAATCGAGTATAAATATTAAATTTCAATAAAAAATCAAACAAAAATCAAAAATACTCTGTTAAGCGCATATTCCACTTTAGAATGATAGGAATAATGTCATCATATGAAACCATATAGTTGTGTCTATTTGTGGTATATTTATATCAGAAGTTTGAATATCTACTAACCATGCATAACCGTTACGACTTTTAAATGAGATTAGTACTATTCCAATTTTATTTTAAAAAATGAATTCAAGTATCTTCTAACCATGCATAACCGTGAGGACTTTTAAATGGGATTAGAATCAACTTGTCTATTTAATTAATCAATTTTGATTTGCGTTCCATACATGCACAAACGTGAGGACTTTTAAATGAGCATGGAAGCACATAATCAAAAATTGTAAGTAATTTACCCATGCATAACCGTGAGGACTTTTAAATGAAAGTGAATACTTTGGATCCCTTTTTAAAAATTATAAAATGAAAAATGAATGATTTCCTGTTTAAAATACCACATACTGACATACTATATTGGATTTTGATGGGTGACGGTCAATAGAAATATGATAGAAATAGAGATGGTCATGGATTTTTTACCAATAAAAAGGTTTATCAAATCTTATTTAAATTTATAATGAAATTTACTAGTTATACTATCTCGATTTAGAATATATGATCAATATCAACACTCGTCACTTTTTCAATCATTATTTATCTTTTCAATAACCAGTAAGGAGTCAGATTAGTTAATATAGTCATTTAAAATCAAATTCAAAAATAATTATCAAATTTTCTAAAAAATGACTAATCTGAACAAGGTCAAAAATGATTTTCTAGAAGGGTTTTATAAGAAATTTTTGCAATTTAAAAATATTTGAAATGAAAAATATGCAGATATTTTCTTTGAAAAAACGATGCAGCTAACGAATGTTTCAACATAAATCACGTTTCACTAGTAATTTTTCTGTTTACTAGATTACCAGTGTAATCTGCATCTGAATTTTTCTTTACTGAGGCAAATAATATTTTCAGAATTGCATTATATTTTATACTGCAAAAATATTTTGTTTTCAATTTTACTGCGCCAGTGTATATTTTTGTAGATTGCTCAAATACTGGATTCAATCTGGAATGAAGTTCAAGTTCAATACGAGTGAATGAGTGATATGTAGTGAGATACAATTGTAAATGATAAATTGTGATGTAATCGAATTTGTATTGTAATTGAAAATTGTATATATAGTGAGTGCACAAATTTGTACTATTCAAAATTGTAATAAATATTTGTTTGAATAAACAATTATTTGAATTTAAATTCTGTGCTATTTATTTTATTCAACAAATATTTATTTAATCTATGAAAATAAAAAATTAAATTAAAAAATACATTTAAATGAATATATATATATGTTTATTATCATCTAACAAAAATCATGTACTCACATATTCAACAATCTCCCCCTTTTGCTGATAACAAACATATATTTAAGATTTTGAATATATTAAATGTATTTGATCATTCAATTTTCTCCCCCTATTTAAATGCTCCCTCTCTACACAAAGCTCCCTCTTCATATATGCATGTAAATAAAAATATGCAAATGAACCTAGATGAATATAAAATATTTGACCTTTATTTGTCAAAATCTTAACTTTTCTCTCCCTCTTTTGTTTTCAGCAAAGGAATAATAGTGTTATAAAAATAGAGATAAAGTGATAGACATTAATACAACATTATTTTCTAATCAAGTATAAATATTAAATTTCAATAAAAATCAAACAAAAATCATAAATACTCTATTAGGCGCATATTCCACTTTAGAATGGTAGGAATAATGTCATCATGTAAGACCATATAGTTGTATCTATTTGTGGTATATTTATATCAGGTATTTGAATATCTACTAACCATGTATACTAATATCAGGAATTTGAGTATATACATTAATAAATACATATAAATGAGTGTATATATATATATGTTTATTATCATCAAACAAAAATCATATACTCACATATTCAAAAACTTATATATAAGTTGCATTATATAAAGAACCTACACTCTTTTATTTGGTATCAGAGCACAGTCATTTCAATCTACAGTAACAAATCGATGAAAAATCATCAACATGGCTAACACTTTTCAAGAAGGTCAATCAACTGCTCGTCCTCCACTATTTACTAGTTCTAACTATGCTTACTGTTCAACTCATATGAGAATTTTATGGAAGAAAATGGGTTAGAAATATGGCTAGAAAATCAAAAAAAATATGAAGCACCTGACATCGACATTAGCAATTGGACTGATGCATAAAAAGCAGCATCATCTAAAAATGCCAAAGCTGTGAATATACTGTTTTTCTCACTTGATAGAAATGAGTTTCCGCATGTCATGCTTTATACCACTACATATGATATATAGCACACTCTACAAGTCACACATAAAGGCATAAGTAAAGCCAAGCAAACTAAAACCTTGATTTTACAAAACCAATTTTCATCTTTCAGAATGAAAACAAATGAATTAATTATTGATATGTATGCTAGATTTCAAACCATATACCATGATCTTGTGGCACTTAGAGTCAAATTCATAAATTCTGATTTAGTCACATGAATTTTAAAATCTTTGACAAATGAATGGAAATAAACTATTTAGCCATCGAAGAAGCTAATGATCTTTCTCAACTCAAAGTCGAAGAGCTAATAGGAAATCTGATGTTGTATGAAGCAAACCTATAGGCTAGAAAGGATCAAAATCATGAAAAGAAAAACATAGCATTCCAAGCAAGTAATGATGAATCAGACTTGGAAGAAGATGAGAATTTTTTTATTACCAAGAACAATAACAAATTCAAGAAGTTCAAGAAGATGACCATATTTCAAAATGGTGGTAAACTAAGCTCCTCAAATTAAACATCGATTAAATGCTATGAGTGTGACAAATTTGGCTATATAAAGAAGGATTGTCCACAGATCAATAATGATAAAAAGAAAAGCAAGTTTGATAAATTCAAGAAAAATAAAAGAGCTTTTCAAATAACATGCGAAGATTCAGATTCATCTTCTTCATCTGGCAATAATAGTGAAAGCGACTCAGAATAAGCAAATGTATGTTTTATGGCTAACATTAATGAGGTACGCCCTGAACTTACTTATGATGAAATAATGGAAATTAGTATTGAATTAGATGATAAATATATAGAATAAGAAAAAGGAATATATAGGGAAGATAACTAGAGCAGAATTAGAAATTGGATTATTAAAGGATGAAAATTAATCTTAGAAGAAGTATTAGAAATTACTCAAAAAAATGTGCAGCGTTATTATCTCAAAATGACATCTTATTACATGATTTAGAAAATTATAAGGTAGAAAAAGTTAATCTTGAAGAAGAATGACTGGAATTATAAGAAAGTTTATAATCTAGCAATATTTTAATTTGTGATCTTAAAAATAAGCTACATAAAATACTAAATAATGCGACAAAATTCAATAAAGGAAAATAAAACGTATCTAAAACATCTGGAAATCGAATTGGAATGGGTTTTAAAAGTAAACAAAAGTCAAAGAGTTGTAGCACATTATACACGAAATTCAAAAAACCGAAATTAGAAACTAAGGTTAAGAATTCATACACAAATATGGTCAAAATATGGATTCCTATAACAAATAATACATTAATTAAACAAAAGTATATTAATGAAATTTAAAGAAAGGTATATATAACGATAGTTACATTTCTAAAGGAAACAAAGCTCGTTGATATGGCTACCTTCTTCCACTAACACGTAGGACCCTAAACAAATAATGTGGGTACAAATTAAAATTTTCTTATTTTGTAGGTAACCAAAATTAAAATAAAAGTGAAGTGAAGTAGATACTTGATAGTGGTTGATCCAAGCACATGAATGAAATGCTCATATGTTATCAGATATAAATGTATCGATGGCGGCACTGTGACATTCGGAGATAATTCGATAGAATTTGCCATCGGCACTGAAGAAGTCATCAGTATCGGTATTTCTAATTCACCTATAGTACTAATGTTTTATTGACAGAAAATTTGAAACATAACTTATTAAGTATAAGTCAATTATGTGATATAAAATAGATTTCGAGAAAAATAAACGCAATATCTTTGGCCAAAATAATCTAGTTTTAAAAGATTTAGAGATCAAAACATATATGTTTGAAAACCGAATGTCAAAACAATATTAATGTATGCTTAGCCGCAAATCTTGACGATCCATGGTTATGACATAAACATTTTTGTCACATAAATTTTAAAAATATCAACAAACTAGCTAAAAGTGAATTAATTAGAGGATTACCAAAAATCAACTATAAGGTTAAAAACCTATGTGACGCATGTCAATTTAGTAAATTTAAAAAATTGTTTTAAATCTAAAAAGGAAATTTCCACAAAGCAATCTCTAGAACTGCTCCATCTAGATTTATTCAGACTGACTCAAATATGATCAATAAATCATAACAAATATGTTTTTATAATAGTTGATGATTTTTCAAGACATACGTGAACATTATTTCTAAAACATAAAAGTGATACTTTTGAAATGTTAAAAAATTTTGCTAAACAAATTAAAAATTTGATGAATTAAAAATTAAAAGTGTACGAAGTGATCGTGGAGGTGAATTTGAAAGCGAACTACTTGTAAATTTTTGCAACAAAAAGAGAATTAGTCATAATTTTTCATTTCACTTACACCTCCACAAAATGGTGATGTAGAAAGGAAAATTTGAACTTTACTAGAATGTGCACGAACTTTACTAAATAGCAGTAACCTATCAAATTTTTTTTGGACCGAAGCTGTTGCTACCATGCCACGACCCGTTTTTCCGTACCCTTTGAATCGACAATAAACCACACATATCCAACTCAAATTGCATGAAAATACGGAACATGAAGGTAATAAAGAAAAATAGACAGACCAGAATCTTACTCGAATGGAATAACATCTATTATTGAACAAATATATTTACAGCAGAAAACTTTTAAATACATATATCAGAGTCTAACCTAAATTTAGCTTGGACAGTTATAAACATTTGTCCTTACAATTGCTAACAAACATCAAACTAAAACAAATAAGTACGACGGATAATAGAATATTCTCATACGTATGATGAATATCTCAAGCTCTCCTCTGGAAACTCCAACCGTCTTCGACTAACCTGAAACTACTCAGATCTGAACCGAGTATTGAAAATACACGGATCAGGCTTGATAAACAAGTGTGAGAAAAACTCAATAGTAAATGACTATCATATATCGGCCATTTTATAAATCCATTGAAAATAAAAAGTATCTCTAAGACCACACCCACATATAAATGCAGACGGGTTTTTACCTTGTGATAGCTAAAACACTTTTATATCAAAACCTTTGATATTATTTCTAATGATATTCTTGGAAAACATTTGCGAATAAATTTATTAATCTCAGCCGAAATTGTTGCATTGATTAAATTCCAGCATAACAGGTTTACAATCAAGTCCGTAGGTTCTTATTGGAGAATGGATTTCCATACAAATGACCAGGTGAAGGATCTACCTTTCGAAATGGGTACACCTCTAGATGGATGCCCCGAGGAACCATCACAAAGCACCTCTACCAACATAAAACTGGCCTATATAACTAGATAATACCGAATATGTCATCCCTCGGTCATTACCGACCTTTAACCGAGCGCTCGTTTTCCATACAACACATTAATTTACATCCCGAACATCATAGAGGGAAGAAATATATCTAGAAGGGGATGATCATACCCTAATTGGGAATGACCCACTTAGGCTTGTTGCATCTAATCCCGTTTCGGTCATTTCCGGTTTGATGAGGCTTGAGGCAGCGATTACCTTTCCACATAGCACAAATCACATCTTTGAATGCCACATTTTCCCTTTTCATTAACCACTAATTGCCTTCCATAAAAATACAACCCTTGAGCTCGTGTCTCAAGGAGGGCGTTAAGCTAAGAGAAGTTGCCTTCTCCGCCACCATTGATGCACGTTTGTAAAAACTAATGTACGTAATCTTTAGAAATGCAATGTCATAAAAACGTCCATACAAGTTGTCTAGGAACATGACAAACTGAAGGCACTCTCCTACTACCACTAGTAGCGAGTAGTCCTTGACATCCCAAAAATCTCCATCACGAGCATACCACTGTTATAAATAACTCTATAAAGGGGGCCAACCAGAGCATGTTCAACAAGAAGTCTTCACGCTATGAAGATCCACGGTCTTCAATAATCATCATCTTCAACATATCTTCATGTTCAAACGTATACATTGGTTCGAAGTGGTTTTCGGATAGGAATTACCCAAATCCAACCTCCATTCCTTCGAAATCCAATTATCGATAAAAAGTGAATATGAGCATACATCATTTATTAAGTTCTTTTCACTTTAATTCTTTTCAGATGATTTTGAAATCTCTTTCTTCTGACTTAGGATAATTCTAAGTAATTCATTCTTTTGCTTTGGATAATATCTCAGATTTTCTCACTTAACTTTTGATCCAAATTCCTTAACTTTTAGGAGGATCAAAAGAAATGTTATTTAAGACATATTTTACAATAAACACTAAATCAATTTGAGCAAACATTTTGGAGTAAATAGGATCATAGAAATCATTCATTTTGGATATTGCTTAACAATTGCATAATACCAATCTTCTTTTATTTTGGAAAACTTAACAGAGTCTTTTTTATTTAAAAGCATACGGGCTTTCCTTTCGATCTATTCCACCCCTCATCTAAGAAAAGAAAACATAGGCTACGTAAGTTCAGGGCACTGGTTTCTCCATCCCTAAACTTAGTTAAACACCTTGGTTTATCTTCCTAGATATCACAGGCGGGACAAATGTACTAGTCGTTTCCACATACTCGGTTATCAACTTAATTTTGGAATTGATTATAAATATTCCAAATTATCTTTTAAACACTTAGATTTCCTTTTAAAAACATTCACAATTGATTCCGAGAAACTTCGTTACATTTAACTCATATTCTATAAGTTATAGAATTCACAGCAGAAAAGAGCTGCGTAAAGTGCAATATAAGCCTATTTGATTTAAACTTTTAAACTTTTGATAACTCATATTTTCCAATCCAAATCTCTTTTAAATCATTTATATAGATTTATCAAATTTATTCCATATTTTCCCCATATTAAAAACATTCGTTTAAACAGATTTCCTCTTATGGTCACTAAACTGCACTAGCGTGATTTTTCTAGAAAATTAATTTGGACTTATTTCAAAATCTACTCAACGAAACTTCGATTTTCTTTCCTAGTTTAGAAGATATAGGTATAATAGTTTGGAATTTTTTTATCTCGAAGAATTTTGAGCCATATTTCACTCTACACATTCATTTGGACTTTTCGGCGCGAAATCGCGAACTACCGTTGCGCGACGCACCTAGTTTTAACTTCTTTTCAATATTTGAAATAATTTATTCAAATTGAATTTTAACACTTATAAAATCATTACAAATCATTTTAAATCAATATTTTCACTATTTAATATATTCTCACTATTACCATATTATAATATTATTTTATTTCTATTATTTTAATATTAAATTTTAAATTCCAATTTCAGTTCAATTTCAATTCTAACTTCAGATTAAACTCATTCAAAACTTAGATTTCAAATATAATTTCAATTCTAACTTCAGATTAAACTCATTCAAAACTTAGATTTCAAATATAATTTCAATTTAAACTTCAATTCAACCTTAATCTCAACTTCAATTTTTTTCAAAATCGATTTCAATTTCAATTTCACTATTTATCTCAATTTCAATTTCAAATTAACTATCCTTTTTACTTCCATTTCACTTCAAATTTTGAATTCTCTTTTATTTTAACTTTAATTTCACTTCTAAATGAAAAGAGACTTACTTTTCCAAAATATCTCATATCATTAAAATATGGTCTTATTAACAAAAGTGATTACTTAATCAAAATGAACATATCCAATATTTATTATTTATCACTAACATAACATCCATTCAACCAATCACATAACATATTATTTCAAATTCAACATTCACGATTAATACCATAACGAGATATATTATCACAATTCAATTATCTAACAACAAATCAAACATCCATATTAACAATCAAATAAACATTCATATATCATAAGGGTATAAATATGATTGTTTTAACATAACCCAAATATAAATTCAAAAGCGATGAGAATTTCTCACCTTTACCCAAAACGTTTAACTTCCTACCAACATTAATTAAATTCAACACTTCACTAAACCAGCACCTAAACATTCTTCCACCTTTTCCAAGTGCTCGGCCGTCGCTTCTACCATTATTTTGATCTCGACTGTGCCTCTCCACCTTCATATCTCTCACGGCCAAGCGCCATTGTTTAAGAAGACAAGAAGGAGAAGTGAATTTAGAAGAGGCTAGAGAGTAACAAGTGGATTAGTGCTTAAGCACTCCACTATTTTTAACCCTCCTACCTCTCTTAAAGAGAGAAGCCATTAAAATAGCTTAAAGCAAGAAGAAGAAGAGAATGACTTGTGTGAAAATGGAAGAGGTATGCATTTATAGAAAAAAGTTTGGAATAAAATATTATTATGTAAATGACCAAAATGCCCTTTACTTACTTTTTAAGAAACCTTACTTTTTTCAACACTTAACATCACATTTAAAATCATGATTTATGTCACTTCCACTTAAGGAGTAAGAAAAGTAAAGTAATAATTATGTTTGGTTTGTTTTGACATATTTTGTCCTTTTGTGTTTACTTTTGTACTCTTTTTATATTTATGTAAATATTTTCAAAAGTAAACTTTTTTGTCTTTAGTCCTAATGTAGAATGTTTAAATAGTTTGTAAACTTGTATTTATATGTTAGAAAATGTATCAAGTTGCAATAACTTGTCGAAGACTTGTTTTGGTTGAAAACGGTGTTTTTGTCGACAAATTTTACAGTCAAAATTTGACTATTTTGTTAAGCTATATATTGAAGTAAACCAAACTTTAAAATGAACTTTTTACCTCTTTAAATAAATTAAAACATGTATCTTTATATTTTAAAATCATATTAAATTAATATCAAAATGTCTAATTTACAGCATATGTAAAACTAACAAAATGTGACAAATCTTGGTTACTTTTGTAAAACGATCATTAACATATTTTTAAATATTTATATATACTTTATTATCTATATTAGATTTTTTTAAATAAGATTTACCTTTTTAAATAAATATTTAAATCCATTTATTTAATCCTTTATTTATTATTAACAAAACTTAACTTTTGTCGATTCGTTCAAAAATCCAAATTTATACTTTTTAATCTATTAACTATAAGAATATATAAACTTCTCTATTATTATTTATTATATATAACATATTTATTTAATATTTAGAGTCCTTTTAAATTTTAAACGAATGAAATCTCTCATTTCTGGAGTAGCGAAATTACGGGTCGTTGCACACCACATGTTATGTATTAATTCGTGTAACACTTAGACCGATGACTAAAATCAAACGCTATGAATTATTTTTCAAAAAGAAACCTAAAGTATCATATTTTCGATATTTGGATTAGAATGTTTTATCTTAAATACAGTAGACTATCTAGGAAAATTCTATTCTAAAGCCGATGAAGGAATTTTATTTGGATCAAAGTAAAGCATACAGAATTTTTAATAAACGAATAAGCATTATAGAAGAATGTCTTCATGTTTCATTTGACGGAAATGTTAAAAATAATAAAATGATGATGGTGACTAAGTTTTAGTTAATAATAAGACTAATGTACCTATACAAAAAAATAATGATAATAATAATATAAATAACAATAATGATAATGTGAAAACATCAACACCTAGGATATAAACGACCATCAATTGATAATACTACCGGTGATTTAAATACAAAAGTACCAACTAGAAAATAGTTAAATCAAATGTGTCATGTTGCATTTTATCAAATTTTGAATCAAAAAATTTGTGAAGAAGCATCAAAAGATGATTTTTGGATTGTTGCAATGCAAGAAGAACTTAATCAATTTGAAAGAAATAACATATGAGAACCTGTAACGAGAGCAAACAATCTACTTGTAATTGGAACAAAATGGGTTTTTGAAAAACAAAGCAGATGAAAATGGAAACATTGTTCAAAATAAAGCAAGATTAGTAGCTCAGGGGTATAATCAAGCGAAGAGACATTTGCTCCAGTAGTATGTCTCAAAGAAATATGAACATTACTTACTTTTGCATGTCATCATAATTTTGAACTTTTTAAAATGGACATAAAAACTGCATTATTAAATAGATTTATAAAGAAGGTATGTGTTGAATAACCTTCGCTATTTGCTCATGAGAATATCCTGATCATGTATCTAAACTTAAAAAGGCATTATATGGATTAAAACAAGCACCTCATGCTTGGTATGAAAGATTTAAAACTCATTTACGAAATTTTGATTTTCAAATTGGTAAAATTCACTACTTTATTTAAAAAATGAGAAAATAATGATATATTACTTGTACAAATATATGTTGATGACATTATATTTGGATTACTAATGAAAAACTCTGCAATGAATTTTTTGACAGTATGAAAAATGAATTTGAAATGTCACATATAGGTGAATTAAACTACTTTTTTGGGTTTTCAAATAAGGCAACTAGAAATAGAATTTTTATAAATCAAGAAAAATACCGTCGAGATTTATTAACACGGTTTGGAATGGAAAATACCTCAAGTAAACCGACTTAGATGAGTAATACTCTACATTTAGATAACGATGAAAAAAGAAAAGATTATGATAAAAAATTATATTTAATTACGATAGGATCCTTATTATACTTAACGCCCAATAGACCGGACATTATTATGAGCATATGTTATGTGCACGATTTCATGCGCAATCGAGGGATCACATCACCGAGGGGTTAAACGAATTTTAAGATATTTAACCAACATCAAATATTATGGTTTTTCTACGCGAGAGGCAGCTTGTAATAACGCGATATTTTCAACCATTCGCATCCAACATGCCGAATTTGAATTACTCAAAATATCAAGTTGTTAATTTATATTTGGCAAAACTCAGAGTATGCAATAAATAAATCACAGAGCACAGACACAGAGTAATATAATAATGCATCGGAAGAAAAAAGATAGTAGTTCATGAAGCTACTATATACATACATCAGAGTTAAACAAGCTACAACAGAAGTAACAAGATACAACAGAAGTCTCAATATGATAATCAAGTATAAATCTGAGTACATCACTGGAATCAACTGGATAACTAGAATCAACCGGATAAGTGAAAGTGAAACAGATAGCTGGATCTTTAAGCAAGCGCCAACTCCGAAGGTGAGTCTCAAATGTTGTATCACTAAGTCTGAACCGATCGTAAAGCAAAACACAAAACACTCGAGTCAGGATTAACATCTTATATCAATAAATCCAACTCAAGAGAAACAACAACTGAAATACAAGTAACTCAAAGGATGTTTGGGATAACCATCATCTAAGGATCCATTAAACTATTTACTATGTAGTAATATATGCTATTATAATAATGCCTAGAGTAAAAAAAATTACTTTAAATAGCATTAAGGAGTTATCCATATCCTCCTTAACACGTAATAGTCCCAGTAGTCCATCTAGTATCATAGTCCCTCCTGATCGGGAAGCCAACAGAGGATACTCCATAGGCTACGACGTAAAACCAAAATCGTACAAGGCGTGCTAGGGTAGGTGACATGGCAGATGAGGCAATGCCGGGGTAGATATACCAATCACGCATCCGGGGTGGTGGTAACGCGTAGCGCGCAGCTACCGCCCACCTCGAGCCATACCCCCAAATCAAAAAAAAATCAAAAGTGGCCACCCAATCAATCTCAAAGTCAGAATATAATATCGAAGGAGTGTGTCCGATCATAGGAGCTATCTCATTGGCCCGAGAATCGCTCATGTTTTAGCCACCTTATGCCAAGTCACGGTAGTTGGGTCCACGTATATATCTCAATAGGAAGTCGCAACCATCCTACTTCATTCTGGAATCTCCGCTGCATACATAGTTGTCAAAGTGGTTTTCGAAGTTGGCCAGAGAGTATGAAAACTTCTGATCTTGGTCTCTTTAACAACCAAATGTTATTATTACACTGCGGCCATTTCAAAATAGCTTATACTTCATAACCAAAATATCATTTCTATTTCAAAACCAAACATGATATCATTTCCATTTCGAAACCAAACATGATATCATTTCCATTTCAAAACCAAATACGATATCATTTCAAAAATCATAGCACTTTTAAAGTTATACCATTTTTGAAACCAAACACTTGAAATTATAACACATTCGAAACGTAATACTTTGAAATTCATAACTTTGGAAACATAACTTCCATCACTTAAATAATTTATACATTAAAATAGTATTTATAATATAAACAGTTTTAAATTTAAAATTACATTATAAAATAAAGTAATTTCCTCAAACTTCCCAAATTGATTCATATCAACTTGAATCCAAAATTCAATTTAAATCAAATCTCAATTTATAAATTTCAACTCAATTCAGTTTTCAATAATCTATTCAAATTTATCTCAATCTCAAATATAGATTTGAACCTCAAATAAACCATTTCAAATTTCATATATTTCGATGCTTTAAATATTCCATAATTTTCAAAACTAAATTTGATAATTTCATATATACCTTAATCCACTTTGCTATTATTTAGTTTTGAAATATTTACTTTATAAATACAATAACATTTAAATAAACTTCAAATTTTAAATAACAGAATATTCCTTCAATTTATTTAAACTTGATATAATCATTTAAATCACCTTAACCAAAAGTCAAGTTATAAAATCATATCCTTTAAAAAATATCCAATTCAATAAGTTCCAAATCGATTTAATTAAATATAATTCTTAATTAAATACAATATTAAACAATTTCAAATCCATCTCCTCAACCCTAAATTTATTATAATCATTATAAACTCTATATTAAAATATAATTTATATAAATACTTAACCAAATTATATTTTAATTAGATCAAACTTATTATTAAACAAAATCATACATAGCTTAAATTTAAGAATTTAACTACAAAAAATAATGTTTATATAATATCAAAAATAAATATTCATATAAAACCATATATTTCTTTCCAAAACCATAAAAAAATCATTTTCAAAATATTTATGTATAGACCGACGGTGTCTATATATAATTTTCTATCCTATGGTCAAGTGATACGGATATTTATCATTTCAACCCGTAATTTTAAATTTATATGCGTATATATCATTTCAACCCGCAATCCCAAATTCAAAGCAGATGAAAATCGCTTGGATTTATCATTTCAACCCCTAATGATTTTTTTCTATTCTATAGATCGTTCCAGTATGTATCATTTCAACACATAGTGAATTCTATACCAACAGGGAACTTACAGAGTGATAACAGATATGATAATAATATAATGGCATATATCATCAATATAAATAGCAGATAATGGTGTCAGATGTCATAGGTGAACAGATACATATAACAAGATATATATAGCAGTGTAAGTAACCAACAATAGTATATTTCAATTGTCATTTCAATTGAAATCAAATTTAATAATTACAAGAACATTAATTATGAGTGATGTCTCACCTTTCGAGACTAGAGGAGATTTGAAAAATGAAACGAATTACTAATCCAAGCACGAATTCTAAAGCAAAGCAAGATTGATACGAATTCGATGATCAAAGCTGATAACAAGGAATTGATAAAACAAATCAAATCAGCTCAGTTTTGATATAAATTGAACATATGTATATACATTATTATTATATGATATATATTTTTCCCAATATTTTAGAATAATACAAATATTAAAAAATAGTATTAAATTTCCATATTACTTTTCTTAAATCACTAGTATTAAGGGTCAAAGATACACATATTATACTCATCTTCAAAACCCTTATATTTAAGATCAAAACAAAAATAAATTTTGACATATCTATATACATACTTTAAACTTAAAATACTTTTACGTCTAATCTAAAATATGCAGAGTATAGAATCACAGTATCTACAAATAGTAAAACCCATATGTTAATCATTATCTCTATATTATAAACTCAAAATAGACCTAGTTTTTATTCTGTAAAATAAATTTAGACCATAATTTATACACATATTATAGACATAAGTATACATTTCATAATACAATTTAGATGAATTATATACTGCCAGGCTACATACTTATTAATGTTGAATACAAACAGGAAACAGCCAACGTAGTTTTTTTTAAAAAATTATATATATCTATATATATACATAGACTTATATATATTTAGACGAACACACTATAAAATTTACCTGACTCGTATTTAAATTGGCACACACACACACACACATACATATATATATATATATATATATATATATATATATTTACCTAGAATATAAACTAACCTGTAGCCTACATATATAATATGAGAAAAATAATATAAACAGAGAACCCATAGACTCACTATAATACCTACTATATACAGATCACCCACTTTATGCAGGTTTGCTCACAACAATATACTTCGATATTTATACACAACTAAACTTTATAGTCTTGTAACGACCCATAAAATTTCGATAATTAAATTTGATAATTTAATTAATCTTGTTATTTAATATTGGAAGAAATAAAAAGTTGTAAGGTAATAATGTTAATGCAAGTTAATTATAGTGCAACTCTAATTAATTGAAACAATTGTAAGGTTATAATTGATTGTATTTAGTAAATTAGGAAATAAATTTCAATAAATGTAATTATATATTATGTTAATGTTAATTAAGATAATATTTGAAAATAATGTCAATTCCATTTACAATATGACAATTGGTTGATTTAAAGAATTGAAATAAAGATTTATAAAATTATTTGAATTTAAATTATAGTGATCGGGTTTATTGCAAATAAATGAAATTAAATATTACATTAGTGTGAATTAAGGTAATATTTGGTAATAATGTATTGTTAATGGTTTATGAATGAAACAATAAACAAAATTAAAGGTAGTAATGTTAATATAAGTTGACTATAAACAAGTTGAATGAAATCCCAATAAAGGAAGTAATGAAAATGTTTTGTTTGGAAAAATTTCAATACAAGTAGAAAATATAATTAATAAACAATAAAGAAGGAAAGTTGAGTATATTGAAGTAATGTAATGTAAAACCAACATTAACTATGTTATTTGAAATTAGTGGACGGGATATAAAGATTGGAATCAAATAAAAACAATTTATTGAAATTTAAATTGTAATAATTGGATTAATTGAAATTAAATAAAATGAAATATTTAAATATTACGTGAATGGAAACTAAGATGAAATTGGGAAACATTAATGTGCTAAAAGATAAACCAATGTTAATTATACCCTTATTATAACGAAAGACTTGAATAACAAGGTTTAAAGGTTAATAAATTGATTTTGAAATTTTAATTTATAATTTCTGAATTTAATGAAATTGAAATTAAACACTAAAATTGATGGATTACTCAATTTTAAATTGACATCTAAATTTGTTTAGATTATTTAAATTGTTCAAGAAATCAAAAATGATAAAGAGTGCTAATTATATAATTGGAATTGAAAATTTGATTTAATTAATTTAATATTAATTTATTGATTAATTGGAAAATAGCCATTTTGGCCACTGACTTGAATTTCGACGAAACCAGTTTAATCGGATGCGTAACGGTGAATTATTGTAAGATTTCAAGTTTTGTAACGATCAAACTTGTCGTGTGATCGTACGGGCTTGAAACGCCTAGAAATCAATTTAATTGAAATCAATTGAAATCAATTTGAAATAACCTGATTTTAATATGACTTCTTCATACAGTGGAATTTGGACGTGAAACCTATTCCATTGATTTTAAAATATTCAAAAACATCTATTTTGATATATGGGTTAACATATTTTCGTTCCGAAGTCGAAACGGGCTTTTCGGGTCGTTATCGTTCAATTTTCCAAACCACTCAAGCTCATTTGTTTCTATTGGTTTCTGCCTATATATATGTCGTTATAAACCCTAGCAGGCTTCTATTTATCATTTCCGTATGTACAGAAATTTTTTTTTGCTCCTCTTTCTCAATGGCGGACAAACCCTAATTCCTTATTGCAATTTCAAACCAAATTCAGATCCAAAAATTAAAACTCCCCAAACTCTATCGAATTATATATCGATTTGAAGCTCTCAAAGAGCGTAATCATTTGGTGTGATTAATTTTTTGATTTGAGTCTCCGTGTGTCTAGAATTTAATGAATAACTCCCGGCCGTTCATAGTTCGTGGTCGGAGTTGACGGCGGATCTTCGATTTCACGACGATTCGGGAGCACTGCAGTGTCGAGGGGCTTAGGAAAGCCGATCCATCAGTTTGCATCATCACCTACGCGCGCAAGTTCAGCAGACCGGCTTGGAAGAGTAGCGATAGCGAGCCACCTATAGTGACGACGTGAGGCCGCGAGCACCCTGGAGGATCGGCCGTTGAAGGAGGAGCCGATGGCGACTTCTGATTGGGACATAGGTGAAGGGGATGGTCGCATTTTGGAGGTTATGGATGGCGGCCGTAAACCATAGTTGATGTGTGAAATTGAGAAGTTGATACCTGCACGTGAATCTCGTGATGTGGCAACCAATAGGGTATATTTTTTTTATTTTTTATGTAGCATTTCAATTGTTCTAATATCCATAACTTTTGCATAAAAGGTCCAATTCATGTGCGGTTTTCTCTGCTATGATTGTATTAAAATTTCGGACATTTTGACTCTTGTTTGGAAGAATTCTGAGACCGTTCAAATATTGGACTAATTTTGAATTTAAATTCAATTTAAATTCAAGGGTGAGTGTTTTAACCCACTCACAACTTCTAAAATTTCTTATGTTTGTTAAATTAATTTATGATGTGATTAGAAATTTATTTATGACTGTTTGATTTATTTTGAACCATCATCTCAGTTTATTTGAATTTATTTGGACAAAATAGTTATTTAATTTATTATTGAATATAACTGCCAGTAAATACTTGTTATTTATTATCGATTCTATAGTGAAGTTATTGATTGAATTGGAAGATGATTGTGATAAATGTTTGATGATTGATATTGGATGAGTGGATGCTGTATTTTATGTTTTTAGAAACTAAAAGTTGTTATGGATTTTTATTTAATTCGGGATTGTAGTTTGCAATGATATATAACCGTATTTAAATTTTAAATTACGGATTAAAAAGATAAATATCCGTATCACTTGACCATAGGATAAAAAATTATATACAGACACCGTGGTCTATATATAAAAATATTTTGAAATGATTTCTATGGTTTTGTAAAGAAATATATGGTTTTAGGTGAATATTGATTTTAGATATTATATAAATGTAATTTTATCCTTGATTTTAAGTTATGTATAATTTGTTTTAATATAGAATAAGCGTAATAACAAGTTTGTTATTTATTGGAGATAACATGGTTAAATATTTATATAAATTATATTTTAATATAGAGAGTTTTATAATGATTTAAATAAATTAAGGTTAGGAGATAAACTGGAAATTTATTTGAAATTGAATTTATTTAAGAATTAAACTCAAATAAGTTGATGTGAAATTTATTAAATTTAAAATTTTAGAAGGTATGATTTTTATAACTTGATTTCGGTTTAAGATGAATTAAACGAATATTTGAAGTATAAATAAATTGAAGGAAATATTTACTTAGTTGTAAATTGAGTTTTATTTCAATTATAATGGATTTATTATGTAAAAATATTTCAAAACTAAATAATAGAAAATTGAATTGTTGAATCGTAATTACCAAACTTAGTTTTGAAATCGATATAAATTGGAATAGTTTATTGGGAAACTGAATCGTATTGAAATTTTTGATTTGGGATTTGGTTAAATTTAAAATTTATAAATTCGAGTTGTTTTGGAAAGGATATATTTGAAATAAAAATGATTTTATATTGATCTCGGTTTTAATAAAAATACTATCATGTTGGATTGGTTTTCGAAATGGAAATGATATCATATTTATATGGTTTTGAAATGGATATTATATTCTGGTTTTGAAGTATAAATTATTTTGAAATGACCGCGGTGTTATAATAACGTTTGGTTGTTAAAGAGACCAGGATCAAAAGTTTCATAATCTCTGCCAACTCCGAAAACTACTTTAACAACCGTGTACGTGGTGGAGATTCCGGAATGAAGTAGGATAGGGGCGGCATTTCTTTTGAGATATATACGTGGACCCGACTCCCGTGAGTTGGCATAAGGTGGCTAAAACAGGAGTGCTTACGGGCTAGTGAGGTAGCCCCTCTTTTCGGACACACTCCTTCGATAACATTCTATTACTTTGTGATTGATTGGGCCCCTTTGATTTTTTTAGAGGTGTGGCTCGAGGTGGGCGGTTGTTGCGCGCTATGTGTCACCATCAGTCCGGACGCGTAATTGGTATATCTACCCTGGCATTGCCTCGTTGTGCCGTGTCGCCTACCCTAGCGCGCCTTGTTCGAGTTTTGTTTTCTCCCGTAGCCTGTGTGGTATCCTCTGGTGGCTTCCCGATCAGGAGGAACCATCATACTGGATGGAGTACTGGGACTATTACATGGTAAGCGCTATATGGGTAACCCCTTAACGCTATTTAAAAGTAAGTTTATTTTACTAATAGACATTATTATAATAGCCTATATTACTACATAGTAGATAGTTTCACGAATCCTTAGGAGATGTGAATCTCGAGCATCTCTTAAGTTACTACACTCACGTTAGACACTGGATAGGAGATGTCAAATCCCGTAAACATCTCTGACGTCGTTCCACTCATATTGTTTACCGTTGATTTAACTTACATAGGACCTTTTAGTTCTGACTCGAGTGTTTTGTCTTTTCAATTTGCTTGGGTCAGTCTGAGCACTTCAGGATTCGAAGACTTTATTTTTGGAGTAAGAAGACGAAGATTGTATTACTATTATTTATTATATTATTCCACTACATTCATACTGTTCCTCTGCATTATTTATTATTCTCTAGCATTTGTAACTCTGATCTGTGTTGTATAAGTATAATCAAATGTTTTGTAAACAGCTTCATGAACTGTTTATTTGATTATTATATTTTGTCATTCCGCTTCAAAATTTTGTTTTGTTTTTTTTTTCTTTCTCTGCTTTTTTTTCCACCCCAACAACAGTTCGCTCATTTGTATGGTTTGAGTCTGACATGTATGGTTTATCATCGACTTAAAATGTATAAAAAGGCAGGATGTTACATCTGGTATCAGAGCTTTGGTTTAGCGATAAACCTTAGCTTTGTAGGGTCTGACTCTTTATCAATAGGGTAGTAATACCCTATGGTGAGTCGCTGAGTGTATATATATGAGAGAGCGTATTTGTTAGTGTCATAAAAAGATTTTGATATTAATTTGTTCCGTTTCGTATTTATAAATTCTAGTTGGTGTATAGGACGCTATGACATCAATAGGGATTTCTAAACATTTAGTAGGACAAACCGACACAATATTTGTTTTGAATATAGGTGAATGAAATAATTTTTCCTATTATATATTCTATATATAGAATAAAAATTTTATAAAATTATATTTGGTTGTAATATGTTAGTTGTTAGGTAGTGAAATCTATAGATACGGGTTGAAAATAAATTTAAAAGTAAAATAAATGAGAATAAAGTGGAAATTTAGAACTTAAGTTCTGGGTTTCTGAAAATTCTTTCGAATGATTTTGGAAAATGATAATAATACTATTAGAAGTATGTCTTGATATAAATATTTCAATATAATTTGGAAGAATTGCTTTAAAGAAATTTTGGAAAGAAATAAGCTATGTGCTCCTCTCTCTGTCGCTAGAAAATAATTTGGATGATGAGTGCATGCATCATCGACATTCATTTTCGAGTCAGTAAGTGGGAAGGCCACTGTAGTAGTTTACTACAGGTTTATTTTGATAAACAAATATAAATTTCAATTTTTTTTATATATAATTGGATATATAAGTTGTAAGTATATACGTTTATCTATTATTTTCAAATGATTCAAAATTTAACCAGGTATTTAGTTCTTAAGTTCTTTTAATTAATAGTTTCAATTATTCTAGTAAAATGGAATGTAACTAATTAATAATTGAAAGTTGAATGTTTAATAAGAAAATGTAATGGAAATTGTACGAGTAAATTTATGTTATGAAAGTGTTCAATAAATTGCCTTTATTAATAAGAATTTGATGTGTAGATGAAAGGCTACTAATTAAATATAATAGAAAGGTAAGTAATGTAAATAAGTGAAATAAACACTGAAGCAATGGATGGAAATGAAAATTTGAAAGAAATAAATGTAAATTAAAAAGATAAATCATTATATGAATGAAAGGGAAATCAAAAATCAAATGTATGAAAAGAAATTAATAAGAATGAACTTGATCTATTGTTTGAACTTGTTGTTTGTTTTGGTTTATGAGTTGCTTGGGTGAAAGATACTCTTAATTACTTAGATGTATGAATATTCTATTGAGTTTATCTAAGACTTTTGAGTAAATGGAATACTTCATAGTTATTTGTCATTCTATGTGATTTAAAGTGTCTTAACCCAAACAAACCAACTGTTTGTCTTGCTTGAATGGTTGATTTGTATTTGATGTGTATGCTATTGGGTGCGAATGATTGTTGCTTATATTGATTGTTTGTTAGTAGTTGAAACAACTTTAAGTATTTCATTTTATATAATTATTAACCTTTTTTAGATTATATAAGTTAAATACAGGCTATGGAAGCAATTGCTACTGCTTTTGGTTTCATAATTAAACGTTGTTTGCCTGACAAATAGGTACGTTCTCTTATTACTGTTTTATAGCGTTATTATATCGTTTTTCCGTTGTTGGGATATATTATTTTGAGATATTGTCGTATATATTATTATATTTGATATTATATTTTCTCCCGAGTCTTCCCGTACAAAGGAGACTCTGCCAAAATTTCCCGTAAATTTTGGACTTAGAAAATTTTGAAAAATGTTTCCAAACTTTATAAATTTAAGTATAAAAAGATTTAATGGTTATAAATTGATATATTTATTTTAAATTATTATTAAATTTTGTAAATTTATTTGTTTATAAAATTAATGTTTTGAATAAGATGTATGACTACTTAATTCTTTCTTTTTCCTCCTTTTCCTTTTCGGGGACGAAAAATTTTGAGTAAGGGAGAGTGTAACGGCCCGTAAAATTTCGATAATTAAATTTGTTAATTTAATGAATCTTGTTATTTAATATTGGAAGAAATAAAAAGTTGCAAGGTAATAATATTAATGCAAGTTGATGAATAATTAGTGTAATCCCAATTAATTGAAACAATTGTAAGGTTATAATTGATTGTGTTTAGTACATTAAAAAATAAATTTCAATAAATGTAATTAATATTATGTTAATGTAAATTATGATAATATTTGAAAATAATGTCAATTCCATTTACCATATGACAATTGGTTGATTTAAAGAATGAAAATCAAGATTTCTTAATTTATTTGAATTTAAATTATAGTGATTGGGTTTACTGTAAATAAATGAAATTAAATATTACGTTAGTGTGAATTAAGGTAATATTTGGTAATGATGTATTACTAATGGTTTATGAATGAAACAATAAATAAAATTAAAGGTAGTGATGTTAATATAAGTTGACTATAAACAAGTTGATGAAATCCCAATAAAGGAAGTAATGCAAATGTTATGTTTGGCAAAATTTCAAAACAAGTGGAAAATATAGTTAATACACAATAAAGAAGGAGAGTTAATTATATTGAAGTAATGTAATGTAAAACCAACATTAAATATGTTATTTGAAATTAGTGGATGGGATATAAAGATTGAAATCAAATGAAAACAATTTATTGGAATTTAAATTTTAATAATTGGATTAATTGAAGTTAAATGAAATTAAATATTATGTGAATGGAAATTAAGATGAAATTGGGAAACATTAATGTGATAAAAGATAAACCAATGTTAATTATACACTTATTATAATGAAAGACTTGAATAACAAGGTCTAAAGGTTAATAAATTGATTTTGGAATTGTAATTTATAATTTCTGAATTTAATGAAACTGAAATTAAACATTGAAATTGATGGATTAACCAACTTTAAATTGACATCTAAATTTGTTTAAATTATTGAAATTGTTCAAGAAATCAAAAATGATAAAGATTGTAAATTATGGAAATGGAATTAAAAATTTGATTTAATTAATTTAATATTAATTTATTGATTAATTGGAAAATAGCCATTTTGGCCACTGACTCGGATTTCGACAAAACAAGTTTCATCGGATCCATAATGATGAATTATTGTAAGATTTCAAGTTTCGTAACGATCAGACTTGTCTTGCGATCGTACGGGCTTGAAACGCCTAGAAATCAATTTAATTGAAATAAATTTGAAAAAACTTGATTTTAGCATAACTTCTTCATACGATGGAATTTGGATTTGAAATATGTTCCATTGAGTTTAAAATTTTCAAAAACATCTATTTTGATATATGGGTTGACACATTTTCGTTCAGGAGTAGAAATGGGCTTTTCGGGTCGTTATCGTTCAATTTCCGAAACCAATCAAGCCCATTTGGTGTGATTCATTTTCAATTCGAGGCTCCGTGTGTCCAGAATTTAATGAATAACTTCCGGTCGTTCATAGTTCATTGTCGGAGTTGACGGCGGATCGTCGATTTCACGATGATCCGGGAGGATTGTAGTGTAGAGGGGGCTTAGGGAAGCCGATCCATCTGTTTGCATCATCACCTAGGCGTGCAAGTTCGCCAGAACTGGCTTTGAAGAGTAGTGACGGCAAGCCACCTCTGGCAACGATGCGGTGGTCGCGAGCACCCTGGAGGATTGGCCGTTGATGGGCGAGCCGATGGCAACTTCTGATTGGGACGTAGGTGAAGGGGGTGGTGGCATTTTGGAGGTTATGGATGGTGGCTGTAAATCTTAGTTGACATGTGAAATTGAGAAGATGATACCTGCACGCGAATCTCGGTGACGTGGCAACCAATAGGGTATTTTTTTTATGTTGCATTTCGAATGTTCTAATATGCGTAACTTCTGCATACAAGGTCCGATTCACGCGGGGTTTTCCCCGCTAGGATCGTATTAAAATTCCGGACATTTTGACGTGTGTTTGGACAAATTCTGAGACCGTTTAAATTTTGGGCATATTTTGAATTTAAATTCAATTTAAATTCAAAGGTGACTGTTTTAACCCACTCACAACTTCTAGAATTTCTTATGTTTGTTAAATTAATTTATGATATGGTTATAAATTTATTTATGACTGTTTGGCGTATTTTGAACCATCATCTCAGTTTATTTGAACTTTTTTGGATAAAATAGTTATTTAATTTATTATTGAATATAACTACCAGTAAATACCTATTATTTATTATGTGTTCTATAGTGATGTTATTGATTGAATTGGATGATGATTGTGATAAATGTTTGATGATTGATATTGGATGAATGGATGTTGTATTTTATATTGTTATAAACTGCAAGTTGTTATGGATTTTTATTTCATTCGGGATCGCGGTTTGAAATGATATATAACCGTATTTATATTTTAAATTACGGATTGAAATGATAAATACCCGTAACACATGACCATAGGATAAAAATTATATACAGATCCATGGTCTATATATAAAAATATTTAGAAATGATTGCTATGGTTTTGTAAATAAATATATGGTTTTAGATGAATATTGATTTTAGATATTATATAAATTTTATTTTATCCTTGATTCTAAGCTATGTATAATTTGTTTTAATATAGAATAAGCATAATTATAAGTTTGATATTTATTGGAGATAACATGTTTAAGTATTTATATAAATTATATTTTAATATAGAGAGTTTTATAATGATTTAATAAATTAAGGTTGGAAGATAAATTGAAAATTTATTTGAAATTGAATTTATTTAAAAATTAAACTCAAATAAGTTGATATGAAATTTATTAAATTTTAAATTTTAGAAGGTATGATTTTTATAAGTTGATTTCGGTTTAAGGTGAATTAAACGAATATTTCAAGTATAAATAAATTGAAGGAAATATTTATTTAGTTGTAAATTGAGTTTTATTTCAATGATAATGGATATATTATGTAAAAATATTTCAAAACTAAATAATAGAAAATTGAATTGTTGAACCGTAATTACCAAACTTAGTTTTGGAATCGATATAAATTGGAATAGTTTATTTGGAAACTGAATCGTATTGAAATTTATGATTTGGGATTTGGTTAAATTTAAAATTTATAAATTCGAGTTGTTTTTGAAAGGATATATTTGAAACAAAAATGATATTATATTGATTTGGGTTTTAATAAAAATGATATCATATTGGTTTGGTTTTTGAAAGGGAAATGATATCGTATTTATATGGTTTTGAAATGGATATCATATTCTGGTTTTGAAGTATAAATTATTTTGAAATGACCGCGGTGTTATAATAACATTTGGTTGTTAAAGAGACCGGGATCGGAAGTTGTCATACTCTCTGCCAACTCTGAAAATCACTTTAACAACCGTGTACGCGGTGGAGATTCCAGAATAAAGTAGGATGGCGGCGGTGTTTCCTTTGAGGTATATACGTGGACCCGACTCCTGTGAGTTGGCATAAGGTGGCTAAAACAGGAGCGCTTACGGGCCTGTGAGGTAGCCCCTCTTATCGGACACACTCCTTCGATACCATTCTATTACTTTGTGATTGATTGGGGCCCTTTGATTTTTTTGGGGGTGTGGCACGAGGTGGGTGGTAGCTGCGCGCTATGCGACACCACTAGTCCGGATGCGTAATTGGTATATCTACCGTAGCATTGCCTCGTTGTGCCGTATCGCCTACCCTAGCATGCCTTGTACAAGTTTGGTTTTCTCCTGTAGCCCGTGTGGTATCCTCTGGTGCCTTCCCGATCATGAGGAACCATGATACTGGATGGACCATTGGGACTATTACGTGGTAAGGGGTATATGGGTAACCCCTTAACACTATTTAAAAGTAAGTTTATTATACTAATAGACATTAATATAATAGCCTATATTACTACATAGTAGACAGTTTAACGGATCCTTAGGAGATGTGAATCCCGAGCATCTCTTAAGTTACTGCACTCACGCTAGACACTGGATAGGAGATGTCAAATCCCATAAACATCTCAGACGCCATTCCACTCATATTGTTTACTGTTGATTTTAGTTACATAAGATCTTTTAGTTCCGACTCGAGTGTTTTGTCTTATCAAATCACTCGAGTCAGTCTGAGCATTTCATGATTCGAAGATTTTATTTCTAGAGGAAGAAGACGAAGATTGTATTACTATTATTTGTTATGTTATTCCACTACATTCATACTATTCCGCTGCATTATTTATTATTCTTTGGTATGTGTAACTTTGATCTGTGTTGTATAAGTATAATAAAATGTTTTGTAAAACAACTTCATGAACTGTTTATTTGATTATTATATTTTGTCGTTCCGCTGCAAGATTCTGTTTTGTATTTTTCTTTCTCTGCTTCTTATTCAACCCAATAACAATCCGCTTTTTTGTATGGTTTGGGTCTGATGTGTGTGGTTTAGCGTCGATTTAAAACGTACAAAAAGGCAGGATGCTACAAATCTTGTACATAGAACACCAACAGTTCACAGATATATATGTAACTATCATATATATATATATATATATATATATATATATATATTTCTAATATAACTTACATAAATTTGTATATAAACAACTAGATTTATTCCTTATATCGACATAAATTTAAATATATATACACGGCCGAACACTTACTTATATATAACTAATGTACATAAATCTATCAATAAACACTTGCATACGAAAAATATTTTGAAATCAAAGTAAATATATCTTACATAATTTAACTTAAAAACCATACTATATATAACTTATGTCTGTATGAAAGACAGGTTAAGAAAATAAAAATCTTACACGTTTTAGTTAAACCCATATATATATATGGTGCAACCTACATACCTTATATAATTTTTTTTCAAAATCTCATCATAACATATTATTTAAGCGTATATATATCAAAAATGTTAACATAGTTTTCGACATATAAACATATATGTGTACATAATATATAATATGATTTATAAATTTATAAAATCAACAAAATATGGTTTGAAAATTAGAGAGAGATATATAACAATTTACCGCATATACACAAGTTATGCTCTTCGAGATCTCGGCGAGGCGAAGGAAAGATGGTGGCCGAGAGTACTAGAGGAGCCGGTTATGATAGGTTTTGGGTCCACCTCGGTGGTAGCGAGCAGGCTTCGACATAGTCTGACTGGAAAGAGAGGTTGCATGAGCCTCTGGGTGATCGGCGAGGGAACGTGTGGTGGTAGGAGCTGTTGAAGGCGAAGGCCGGTCATTTAATGGTAGTGGAAATGGTGGGCATGCGGGAATAGGAAGAAGGCCGAAGGTGGAGGGGAGAGACGAGTAGCTCGGTTATGGGGTGTGCTAGAGGAAGAAAATGAAAGGAGGAGAAAAAAAATATGTACAAGCAAAAAAACTATAAACATTTTATATGGTTCTCAAAAGCAAAGAACGTGGTATATAAAAGATAAAGAGTCACGTCTTGAACAATGGGCAACATCAATTGATGATGGGAAATGAGACGTGGGTTACAAACAAAAGAATGAAGACAATGAATTTTGAAATGTGGAATAGAAGCCTGAGTATATTATGTATATTTTAAAAAGAAAATGTCAGATCATAAGTAAAATGGGTAATGCAACCTCATACGACTATAAATATAAAATATTTGTAATGTGAAGGGTCAAAAGTAGTTTCAGAATTTAATAAAGCAATAATTTTTTGTTTTCACGGCACGTTTGAATTTTGAAAAGAGAAGGTAAGCTAAAAGTCACAATTTGGTACTGTTACAACGAACAGTTATTTTAGTTTCCGGCGCATACCGAACCTCAAAAACATAGTTGAGTATACCGCAGAGATCAGCACGATGAGACGATCAAAACGGTATACAAATATCAGTGATATGATCATCCGATCAAAATTCGATATGGACTCTGATATGCGTTGCTATTCCGTACGGAAAAATCCAAACGGAGCTAGAAACGTCCGAAATTTGCGAAACGAATTACACAGTATAATTCAGAGTGTTTTAAATAAATTTTATCATGTTGACATATTTAGATTTCGGAACACTTTTAAATTCAACTGTTATTAGCTGATTTAAATGGAAATAAAATTACACAACAAAAAATAAACTTCCATATTATCTGATGAAAATTTACCAATTGCTATATTAAAACAGATTTCCCAAATATTAAATTTTTATTTCAAAATTTCATTACTTAAAATTTACCAAAATTCCAGTTAAATGTATCATTAACACAATTAAAATTTGCAGGTTGTTACACAGGTCGTTTGAACTCTTGTCATATAATGATGCTGATTTCAGTGGTTGCGAAACGGATAGAAAAAGCACAAGTGGCACATTCCTTTTATTGATCAATCTTTATTTTCACGGTTTAGTAAAAAAACTATGTTTCTCTCTTGACATGTGAAGCCAAATACATCTCAGCGACTTCATCATGTGCTCACGTAATTTATATGCAGCAAACACTTCAAGATTTTGGTAAATTAATTTCTAAATCACCAATTTATTATGATAATACTAGTACCATAGACCTTTTCAAAAATCTAGTTAATTATTCTCGAACAAAACACATTGATATTCTTCACCATTTGTTAAGAGATAATGTTGAAAAATGAATTATATCACTTGAATCAGTGAATACCGAAAATTAAATTGTGGATATTTTTACCAAACCACTAGGCGAACCAACTTTTATAAAACTAAGGTGGGACTTTGGGATTCATTCTTACAATGCTTTACTTTCGATGGTTAATATTTTACTTACCTGACAAATAAAATTTCAAATATATCAAACAAATCTTATATATAAAGGAATTCAACTTTAAAATAAATAAATATATCTGTTTTATCGACCTTCATTTAAAAACCTTAACCCACTTTTATTCAAAATGTCATTTGACCACAATTCAACTTACTCCCTAATTAATTTTAGTTCTCCATCCTCAAATAATGTTACGATCTCTCCAATGACAGCAACTCCACCCTCAAACATATCAACCTCTCTAAATATTATAAACTCTCCAACATACCACTCTGTCTATTCCCCAAAAGGGAAAAAGATAAAATGTGCAATAATCTCGAGTCATAATCATTAGACACTAAAGTAGATGAAATCTTCTGCAGGAGGTAATAAGAGTTCAATGTGAAATTCGCTATAACCAGTAATGGCAACGAAGACACCTTAATTTCTTGGAGAAATGCATCTTGGCTCTATGTGGACATTGTCCAATTAAGGACTATCTCCATAAAAAATCACAGACATCTATTGTTGGGTTCGGGAAATTATTTCCTAAAACCATGGATGTTTGTGATAATTCCACAGACATTTGCCATCTGCCTTGGGTTCCAACTGTAACAGCTCCTATGTATTCATCTTTTACCCCTAAGTTTAACTTTTTACCTCAATTTACTTCCATAATTCTTAAACTCTAGCCTCCATCAACTTTATAATCAACATCAATGGCTCCAAAGAAGCAAACCATCTACAGAAAGCAAAAGCATGGTCAATCTTCCTACTCTTCTCAATCCTTTGTTACTGAAACTAACATAAAAATATAGCTACGGAACAATCCTACTACTATTAACCGATTTCAAGTGCTTTCAAACAACAAATTTCGTCCCGGCCCCTTCTATCGCCTTGGAAATGTGACGAAATACGATACTCAAGGTCTAGAAAAAGATTTCAGTTGCCACGTCCTCGTTAGTTACGATGAGAACAAGATAACAATTGATCCACTTGCTATCTACCCTTTCTATTCCAACCTATGTAGTGAGGAAATATGGAAATCGAAAAATGAAGATGGATGGTTATGGCCGAATGTTTATGGTAAAATGGAAAAAAAAAGATGTATATACGGTTGGACGTGTACTAAGATGCTCTCATATGAGAATCAAATTAGAAGAAATACAAGACTATAGTGTTTCACCATGAGATGAAGTTACCATCAAATTTGGGAAAGATAGGATGCCACAATGGAAATCCATTTACCTATGACCACATGATAGGCTACTTAATAAGAGATGATAATCAACACAATCATTCCATGTTAAGGTAGTCACAAACAAATTTATCCAAATGACCATAGGGTTTTATATGCTATATTTGTAGTCTCCCAGTAAATTGAGCAAAATTTATTTACGACCATATCAATGGTTTTTGGACTCAGCACTATTGGCGCATTGTATATGCTCCTTACCTTATGCGTTTTTTGCAAAACCTAGGACTTCCTTCGTACTTATCACAATGCGAGGAAATTCTGGTAAAAGATAACGGTCCATGATATTTATCTTTGATGCAACTTCCAAGAAACCCACCTCCTATCATCCCCTTCAATCAATGGACCATCCAACATCAATAGCAATAACAACGAGAACCTTCATCACATCCTCATGTGACATCCTCTCTATCTCAAGAACATCATTCCAAGTCCAACATAATGAAGTTGGGCGAGATGTGACACTTCAAAGTCAATGAATGATTACTAAAGCCAAAAAGTTCTAGAATGAAATTAGAAATACCTAAGAAAGGAAGTAAGCAGGTTATAAAGATCATTTTCCATATGTATGGCCAAAATGGAAAGAACATTGGACAAGATTATGAACATGATGAAGAAAGTTGTCCGGAAGACTCGTGGGAGATCATCATCCACATCGTCCTCTTCTCCTTTACCTACACTACCTTCTCGAGTACAAACACCAATCCATCATTCTTATATCCCTGCTGAAAGTACTTCTTAAGGCAGGAACATTGTGCAAGAACAACCAAAAAAAGAAGAAATAGTGATGATATGGCTTTGTCTGATACTAACCCACCTCACGAGCAACATTATCCGGCTTTCCAAGGACTTTCAATTCAAGAGAATGAAGAGTATCATGATCAAATACAATGGCCAACTGAATAGCAACAAGATCCATTCGCCTATTGGGAATATTATGAAAACTATGGTGGACTATCTTACCCATCAAACCAGTATCACTAAACCTTTTCTCATTTTCTCTCATTTTCTTTTGAAACTTTGCTATTTTTCTGAGCTGTATCAATGAGTTTTTTGCGTTTCTTGTTTGAAATAAGTTATTTTCACTACTACAAAACAGGCCATTTGCATTGGTTGTTTACCCTCCTTTTGCATCAGTTCAACAACCGATGCATATGCAACCGATGCAACAGGCTTAACACTTTTGCATCAGTTCTGAAACAGATGCAAAAAGGTCCTTTTTGCATCGGTTATTACTAACAACTGATGCAAAATATCATGGTTGGTTGCTTGGACACAGCCCCCACGTTGCATCGGTTGTAATGAAAACTGATGCAACAAAGGAACTTATTGCATAGGTTGTTGTTGAAAACCGATGCAAACTAATCTCTCTATTGCATCGGTTTTTTATAACAACCGATGCAAACTAATCCCTCTATTGCATCAGCAACTTATACCTGATGCAAAAAAGCCATTACCAGAAACCATTATTACAGTACTCAAATAGACTATATATATATATATTATTGATTATAGAAACAATTATTGCATGCAATATTACAATCATTCAAAATTAAATTTGATGGCAAATACACAATCAGATTTAATAATTCTACAAAAGAATGAAAAACATAAATAAATTCCACAGTGCATAATCAGACAGTTAGTAGTAAAAAATAAATGCAGCGTGTTATATGCAGAGACACAAAAATACATATATACAGAGAAGAGAATGTATCGTTGACAGTGGATAAATTAAGCAGAAGATGGTCTTCAAATGCACAAACCTTCATCCTATATTGTACTTGAGCTACCTGAACTTGAGCTATTCCATCCAAACAACCACTGCCTGCTCCTCTTCTACACTGTCACCTTCAGTGCCTGCTGCATTCTTCCACCTGACAGCAACAACAATTTTCCATTCAGCATATAGTCACATTTCCAACAACCCCGCTTATACAAGTCTCCTCAATCACCAACATCTGCTCCACCAATCCCTGTTACTGCTCATACAACTTCCTGTCACTACTTATACAACTGCAACAATTTCGACACCCCGTTCTCCAAATGTGCTTTTATCGCCTCTAAATTCGCAGTTGCTGGCATCCAAAACTATCTCCAGAACTTGCCCTCTGTTCTCTCCGCTCTGTACCATGTATCCCCTTCCTTCTCCTCTTCTGTCTTCCGCTCCCCGCTTATTCTCAGCACTCTATACCATGCAGCAGTTCAAACTGCAATACAACATTATAGACTGATAAGTGCAGACATGCCATTCTACTATTCAATGGATAATATATTACTGTACTTGAAATTTGGAGTTAACGATATAAGCATGCTTAATGAAGTAAAACAAAAGATAATTGCTAACTCTGCAACTTATGCACTATTGCACACTACTGCTTCATGTACAACAAGAGCTGATACAATGCTCACAAAATGCTCCACGAGGATGAAAGCTTTAGTTCATTTGGGTTTTCTAACCTCCAGTATATGCAAGATTTCTTCCTTAACCAGCAGTTCCTTCTTCTGCTTGATTTCTTTTATGAATTTCTGCATACATTTCTTTTATGAATTTCTGCCTACTAGTGATAAAATTCAGACCAAGGATAGAGTTTCGCTAGTTTTTCTAGATACAGTGATATTTCTATTTTAATTGTTGTATCAGAAATAAGCCAACTTGGTGATGTGCTTGTGTGATATTTCTATTTTAATTGTTGTATCAGAATTAAGCCAACTTGGTGATGTGCTTGTGTATCTATCTGTTTAGTTTTATATAGTTAGAAACATATCATATGAAGAAATGCGTTAATATGTATAAATATATTATTTGTTTAGTGGCAACAAGGATATGAGAAAACCATGTTTACACGCCTTGCATTTTTGCTGCCTGTTGTTCCAGAAAAATAGTACGCAATTATAATATTGTACAAATTAGAAACAGAAAATTGTAGGCTGCTTTGCTGAGTAAGTTAATGTTCATACAGGCAATTTATGAATCCGCTCATAGCTTTCAAAATCAATCTATAAACTGATGGTAATTGTTTTGTTTTGGCATAGCGGTAGAGGTTGATATGGCGACACAATAGGTCAATTTGATATCACCCATTAAAAGGGTCAGTAAAGTTTGAAGGGAAACCAAAAATGAAATATTGTATATATATATATATATTTCTGCTGTATCAGGTAAATCTACAAGCTTGTCGTAGATTACCTGTGTAACAAACGGAAATTTACGACTTTCGAAAATTCAACATCGATACTCACTTTATCGACTGCCGAGAAATCGAAGGCCAAAAACCCAAAATGTTATGGTTTAAGAAAAAGAATTTAAGAAAAGAAAAGGAAAGAAGAATAGGAAATAGAACAGAAAGAAAATAGAGAAGAGATAGAAAATTTTTAAAATAGAAGAAAAAGAGAAAAGAGAACATAGAACGGAACAGAAAACAACAGAACAACAACAGAATCTCACAATTCGCAGCGGAACAACATATAATAATAAATGAATAATCTTTAAACAAAGAACTATATCAGTTATTACATTTTATGCATTACATTTCATTACATCATATCATCAGAGTGTACAACAATATACAACAAACAGTGCAGCGGAAAAAGAAATACTATATAACTAGTAATACGTCATGCCATCCATCTTGCCTCCAGCAACTCCAGAATATCCAGAATATCCTGATAAACCATAACTCTTGACTGCCCGTGTAGAAATTGGTGGGCACCCAGAGTTTAGGAAGGAAAACAATAAACTCCGAGTCAGTCATGTGACTGGTGTGAGAACTCAAAATAGTTTATTTATCTTTAAAATCAAAATAGAGGAATATTTTTAATTTCAATTCGCAATACTTTTAAAAATGAGACTACCATAAGGCCTCCCGACACACACACAATGCAAACGCAGAATCGGAGGAGATTTCTTCTTATGATAGTCAAAGATGCTTGATACGCATTAAAAAGATCATTTTATATTATTACTAGTGCATAGTGTAGGAAAAATTCATTTCGAAAGTAGAATATAAATCTTAGCCAACATAGACATTCCGAACTGTGCCTACTATAGCTAACTATGTTCAATAGCAGGTTACCGCCACATTCCATAGCAGGTTATACAACTAAAACCGTACAAGATCGTATTGTTTCCTTGGATTTCCAACGAATGATCAGGCCAAGGAACTTCCCATTGCCACATGAGAATGCCTCTGGATGGACATCCCCGAGAACCAAACCGGATCTCTACCAACACAAGGCCGGGTTACCCCTAACTGAGTAACAACTGACCGAATATGCCATCCCCCGGTCCTTTGGGACCTTTCACCGAGCGCTCGTAATCAATTCACACAATCATAACAAAGTGTTTTCAACATGAGTAAGTATCTGGGCTCCATACCATGATACCACCCTTTTCCAGAAGGAAATGGACACATCCTAAAGGGCGCTACCCCTCATAACCTTGCCGCATCTTTCCTGTTTTGACCATTCATGGGGTGTGAGACTCGACGAAGTCACGTCCACAAAAACATACTTTATACAAAAGCCATGCTTTGGGTCAGCAAATGATCAACACAATGATCACCAAGATAGACGATCAAATAAACGATCCTATCACAAATAATCAACACAATGATCATTTACAGCAACACTCAGCATGTCACATTACCAAATTGGGAATATATCGCTGATAACTTCAACTATATAACCTCTGAGCTCGTACGTCTCAGAGAAGGGTGTTAAGCTAAAAGAATAAATTCTTCGCCACCAACAGAAATATATTTGAAAGAAATCTGCTTTATATCTCAATTTGTAATGTCAGACATGCAATCCATACAAGTCTGTTCCGGGCTCGAACAAAACCGAAGGCACTTCTTACGAAGCCCTTGTAATCCGGGTATTCACAATCCCGATCGAATTTCCCATCACTTAAGGAATATCTATACCAGGAGCTACCCAGTGCAGAGACAATCAATAGGTCATCCTATCGCTTTCACAAATACTCGGTCTTCAACACCGATCTTCAATGCAATTCACAACGACGTATCACATATTCGGAATGGGTTATACGACCCCGTGGTCCTTTCCCGGTTAACCCGAATAGTGAGCGCTTATTCAAAAATAAGTGTAGCATTCACATTCAAACAAATCACATCAATTACCCATTCAAAGGGAAATATTGATAGTCGGCTATTGAACTATCAATTGATATGCATACATCACCAAATTCCAAATAATTTTCCAAGTTATTTATTTTCCAAAATATCTTTACAAGATATATAGTTTCACACTTCAAAAATAAATTAATATTTATTTTTAAACAAATTCTCCTTTCTTTTATAAATTCCATAGTGAATTTATAATTCCAAAATATCTATGAATATTCGATTTCGATTATTCATTTCAATTTATCTTCAAAAAGATAAATTCTCTAATATTCACTTTATATTGGAAAACATTTCCATACTCATCTATTCATAAGTAATTCACAAATTTTATTTATTTTCAACACTTAGAAAATATTCAATATACTTAAATCGAGATTAAGTATATATTTCATTCTTTAAGGAAATCATGCTCTTAAATATATTTATTTGGGCCAAAACGAATGTTACGTAAAACATCGTTACGACAACCCAAAATCACTAGTATAGGGATTCGAAATTAAAATAGATATATAAATCCCAATACTATACAAAACATTTCCTTTCGGAAATCATTTACTATAACAACAGTGTTATAGTCCACCATTTCCTTCTATTTCTCGAAACATCTATTTCAACAATAAATGTTGAAATCTATGGTTTCGAATCTTAACACAATTTAAAACATCGTTAGATCGTTTTAATTCAATTTAAACATCTCATTCAAAACAATTTCTTTAACATATTATTCACTATTCAAAAACGTGAATATACTACGTTAACAAATTTCATCCCTTTATATATTTCATTTCAAAGGATTATTCACAGTCAAAAACGTAAATATAACTCCATTAATAGGTTTCAACAATTTACTTATCAAAATAAGTCGTTTGCGAATTTATAAAACAACGTTTATAAATTCCATTTCTATTTATTTATAACAACTTCCTTTTATAAATTCCTTTATTAACCTATTCGATTCATAACTCAATTATAAACCAAAAGTTTATATTATAAGTAAAATACTTATAATTTATTTGTTTGCACCATCGTTCCTTTGAATTTCATAATTATAAATCTTATAACTTATAAGATTCAATTATTTATCCAAAACCATTCTTTTAATAACTTTATAAATTTTATAAACCTACTGCTTACAAAATTCCATTTATAACTTCACCGTTTATAATTCTATGAATTCCATTCATTTACAAAATTCATTTTCACTTCATTCAAACACTTATAAAAACTCGTTTTATAATGTCTATATTTCAATTTATAAATATCCATTTATAAATCTCTTAATATAAATCAATTTATATTATTCTTTAAAACGTCTCTAATCTCCTTTATTATTTCACCATTTTGATTCATAAAATAATTAAATTTCATAAATCCTATATTTAAACTTTTCACAATAAATTCTAAAATCCCGATTAAACTATTTTATAAAATCGTTAGCATCATATTCTAAAAAATCAGTTTTTAACTATTTTTCTCAAAAATCATAATTTTTATAACTTTAAAAATTATAACGTTTATTTATTTAAAATGAATCAATTTCCAAACATACAGTATATTTTCAAAAATCACTTTATAAATCATTTTAAAATTCCAAAACTTGGTCCAATGGTGCTACATATCAAATAGTCAATCACGACAACAACGATATCATATATCGATATGATAATCAACGAATATCAAAATATTCTGAAATCAAATAAATACTGTTGAGGAATCCAGTTGGATCCCTCCAACCTGTTTCCTGCATTCACAAACATTAGCACAATACCAATTTCGCTCCAGTACGAAATTATCGCGGTATATGAGATTTAAAATATTATCCGCTTAATAACGGCGCAATAGGGTCTCATCCGCTAAACAAAAAATGCGGGAAATCAATAACTCCAATATATACATATGCCAATATATATATATTGCTATTATATATAATACCAATTTCACTGTTTATGAAATATTCGCGGTATATGTTTTTAATAAATAACATCCGCTTACTAACGGCGTATAATGTCTATTTTAACAATCAATAGATATCAATCAACATTCGAACATGCATTCAAATATTTTAAATCTAACTATTTAAAATAAAATCGAAACTGATTCGATTGAGTGAGAAGTTCTCACCTTGATTTTAAATTCGATTTCAGCTTTTATTTCGAATAAAATTAAACGCGCGTTTAATTTTACCCGAAATTCTCACTAACTCCAAACGACTCCAAACTAACTCCATCGCGTAGTCTTGTCCATACGATTCCAACACAACTGAGTTTGCATTTTTTCGACCTCGTATGAAAAGGTTATGAATTTTTAAAGATTGTACACGATTTATATCAACTTTTTACAACATAAACTAACTAATTTATAACCTACAACAACACAGGCCGTAGGATTTGGTTCCCACGCATCATGACCGCACGCACCTTCTCCTTCCCCCACGCGAAAATCTACAGGTCAGACAATTCAAAACCGAACCCATCTTTACAAAATAGGGTTTGATTTTGATCCTCCAACGCTCGACTAGAACTCGATCAACTTGCTCCATGTCGAAGCCCTCACCACAAGCTACACTCGGCCCCCCTATGGTGGAGCTCGGTCACCATTCTAGCGCGCGAATCGAGGCCGAACGGCCAGGCTTCTAGCTCGATTTCTGGCCACCACGTCACTCCAAATCACATCTCCACCGTTGACATCCAAGATCTCACCATCCTCTACGAGTTTCTAGTTGAAACCTAAGGCTAATTGTCGACGGATGAGTAGATAATCGAGGTGGAAGTTGGGACGTTTCTGGCCTTAGGTTTATAGGGTGGCGGCTAGGGTTTGATTTTCTTTTTTTTTTATTTGTGAGGGTTGTGGGTCTATTTATAGAAGAAAATCGAACACTATTCATCCGTAAATTCCGAACTCCGATTTACGCGTCGAAACTAACGTTCTTAGGGTTTATCCCGCGTTCCGGACATAATGGAACAGGTTTCGAAAGCTAATTCGGACATCTGTGCGAGTTATGGCTATAAACGCTTAATTTAAATTAAACCGATTTAAATCGATTTCTAGGCGTTTTAATTTGTATCGGACAAACGGTAAATCCAATTGACACGAAATTTGAAACCTTACAATAATACCACATTACGGATCCGATGAAACTGGTTTCGTCGAAATCCGAGACTTTTTGAAAAATGGCTATTTTAACTCGCTAAATTAAAATTAAAAATAAATCGATGCGTTTCGAGCTGCCACGATCAAACGATAACTTCAATTGACACGAAATTTGAAATCCGGTAATAACTAACCATTACGGATCCAATGGAACTGGTTTCGTTCAATTCTGAGACTTTTCAAAAATTGACTATTTTCACTAGTCGATTTTAATATTAAAATATTCAATTTTCACAAATAAACTTTTAATTCGATTTTAAAAGTTCTAAAATATCATTCTAACTTCCATATGATAAAATAAAATTTTGCAAATCATTTTCAATCATATTTAACTCAATTTTTAATTATTTCCATAATTTAACGTATTAAATTATCGATTTAATTATTCAATAAAATTCAATAATTCAAATAAAAATTTATTCGACTTATAAATTCACTTATTAATATTTAAAATTAATTAAATATTCAAATTTTAATTATCAAAATTTCTGGGTCGTTACAATCTTCCCCACTTAAAAGAATTTCGTCCTCGAAATTAACAAGTAAGAAAAGTTATAGAATTTATTAACTTTCCAAAATTCATAATTAAACTTCTTACAATTATTTACTAATTTTTCAAATCATACTTAGTTATCCTTTCAAAAACAACTACTATTGTTTAACTTTCAATTCTAAATAAAAGTTAAAGTTTTCAAAACTTTCCAATTTTCTCAAAAATTTTCTAACGCCTTAAATTTCCGGAAAAATTCGCCATAGTCTCCTTTGCGCGGCTCGATCCAAAAAAAAATGACAGTATATATATCACAAATATACATCTCATCAAGTAATGAGGCATCCCGAAGGGAAAAAGTATAAAAGTACGGTATTTAATCCGAGATATGTACCTTATATTTTATTAGCAAGCATATACGGCTAATATAGCGCGAAAGCGAGCTCCAAATGCGAAGCAAACGCGATCCGCACCTACTAAACACTCAACAAACAACATGAAAATCATGTATATAGACAATAGTATCGATATACAACATATAGCAACATAATAACTATATATGTCAACATAGTAAATGAAACAAAAGCAACAAATGCAAACATCAACCAACTATCATCCAACTAACATTCATAACCAATAAATATTCATTCATATTCTTATTAACATTCAATGAATTGGGTTTCAATATCAAATCAAATTTGATTCATTAATAGTGGATGTTCTTACTAACATTCATTTTCAATTAGTTTATATTCACTAATTCATATTCAAGTTGGTTCACTTCCAATTCAAATTCAATTCATTTAAGTTTCACTTAACTTCCAATTGAATTTCAATTACTTTAGCTTTCCATTTCATTGACACTTAATGAATTATATACAATCAACTAACAATCATATAACAACCAATGTATATTAATTGCAACCAAATTCCTTTACTTATCAATTGGTTTAAATTAAATTGATTTTCATTCTATTATTCAACTTCCAATAACATTAGATTTTAATGAATTACACTTATATTCATTATTTCATATCAATTATTCACATTTAATTGATTATTATTCAATCCAATAATTCAATTCAATTTCTAAAGTTGAATTTCATTTACGTAACTCAAGTTCATTTTTATTACAACTCATATTCATATAGTTTCACTTCTCATATATATAAGTTTATTTCACAATTGTAAATCACTTTAATTATAATTCAATTCTTATAATTCTTTACTTATACAATTATTCTTAAATTTAGATTATTCAAACATCTAAACAATCAACTTATATGCACTTTAATAATTTTGAAAAATTATTTTCTTTATATAAAATATACTCAAAATAAAATTATTTCATTTACCCAATTTAAAACAATACTGTGTCGAATTGTTCTATTCAAGTGTTTAGAAACCCCTTCGGCATAGTTTTGCAGACCACGCTGACGAAAGTTCATATGCCACTCAATAAACCAATCATCACAATATAAAACAATTTTATATTTTCACTAACAAATACGCTCTCATAGCTATTATTACACTCAAATTCATTCTAGAGCACTACTGACTCTATCTCTAATGAATACTACCCAACAGAACCATGGTTGTCGCTTAACCATATGCTCTGATACCAAATGTAACAAACGGAAATTTACGACTTTCGAAAATTCAACATCGATACTCACTTTATCGACTGCCGAGAAATCGAAGGCCAAAAACCCGAAATGTTATGGTTTAAGAAAAAGAATTTAAGAAAAGAAAAGGAAAGAAGAATAGGAAATAGAACAGAAAGAAAATAGAGAAGAGATAGAAAATTTTTAAAATAGAAGAAAAAGAGAAAAGAGAACATAGAACGGAACAGAAAACAACAGAACAACAACAGAATCTCACAATTCGCAGTGGAACAACATATAATAATAAATGAATAATCTTTAAACAAAGAACTATATCAGTTATTACATTTTATACATTACATTTCATTACATCATATCATCAGAGTGTACAACAATATACAACAAACAGTGCAGCGGAAAAAGAAATACTATATAACTAGTAATACGTCATGCCATCCATCTTGCCTCCAGCAACTCCAGAATATCCAGAATATCCTGATAAACCTTAACTCTTGACTGCCTGTGTAGAAATTGGTGGGCACCCAGAGTTTAGGAAGGAAAACAATAAACTCCGAGTCAGTCATGTAACTGGTGTGAGAACTCAAAACAGTTTATTTATCTTTAAAATCAAAATAGAGGAATATTTTTAATTTCAATTCGCAATACTTTTAAAAATGAGACTACCATAAGGCCTCCCGCACACACACACAATGCAAACGCAGAATCGGAGGAGATTTCTCCTTATGATAGTCAAAGATGCTTGATACGCATTAAAAAGATCATTTTATATTATTACTAGTGCATAGTGTAGGAAAAATTCATTTCGAAAGTAGAATATAAATCTTAGCCAATATAGACATTCCGAACTATGCCTATTATAGCTAACTATGTTCAATAGCAGGTTACCGCCACATTCCATAGCAGGTTATACAACTAAAACCGTTCAAGATCGTATTGTTTCCTTGGATTTCCAACGAATGATCAGGCCAAGGAACTTCCCATTGCCACATGAGAATGCCTCTGGATGGACATCCCCGAGAACCAAACCGGATCTCTACCAACACAAGGCCGGGTTACCCCTAACTGAGTAACAACTGACCGAATATGCCATCCCCCGGTCCTTTGGGACCTTTCACCGAGCGCTCGTAATCAATTCACACAATCATAACAAAGTGTTTTCAACATGAGTAAGTATCTGGGCTCCATACCATGATACCACCCTTTTCCAGAAGGAAATGGACACATCCTAAAGGGCGCTACCCCTCATAACCTTGCCGCATCTTTCCTGTTTTGACCATTCACGGGGTGTGAGGCTCGACGAAGTCTCGTCCACAAAAACATACTTTATACAAAAGCCATGCTTTGGGTCAACAAATGATCAACACAATGATCACCAAGATAGACGATCAAATAAACGATCCTATCACAAATAATCAACACAATGATCATTTACAGCAACACTCAGCATGTCACATTACCAAATTGGGAATATATCGCTGATAACTTCAACTATATAACCTCTGAGCTCGTACGTCTCAGAGAAGGGTGTTAAGCTAAAAGAATAAATTCTTCGCCACCAACAGAAATATATTTGAAAGAAATCTGCTTTATATCTCAATTTGTAATGTCAGACATACAATCCATACAAGTCTGTTCCGGGCTCGAACAAAACCGAAGGCACTTCTTACGAAGCCCTTGTAATCCGGGTATTCACAATCCCGATCGAATTTCCCATCACTTAAGGAATCTCTATACCAGGAGCTACCCAGTGCAGACACAATCGATAGGTCATCCTATCGCTTTCACAAATACTCGGTCTTCAACACCGATCTTCAATGCAATTCACAACGACGTATCACATATTCGGAATGGGTTATACGACCCCGTGGTCCTTTCCCGGTTAACCCGAATAGTGAGCGCTTATTCAAAAATAAGTGTAGCATTCACATTCAAACAAATCACATCAATTACCCATTCAAAGGGAAATATTGATAGTCGGCTATTGAACTATCAATTGATATGCATACATCACCAGATTCCAAATAATTTTCCAAGTTATTTATTTTCCAAAATATCTTTACAAGATATATAGTTTCACACTTCAAAAATAAATTAATATTTATTTTTAAACAAATTCTCCTTTCTTTTATAAATTCCATAGTGAATTTATAATTCCAAAGTATCTATGAATATTCGATTTCGATTATTCATTTCAATTTATCTTCAAAAAGATAAATTCTCTAATATTCACTTTATATTGGAAAACATTTCCATACTTATCTATTCATAAGTAATTCACAAATTTTATTTATTTTCAACACTTAGAAAATATTCAATATACTTAAATCGAGATTAAGTATATATTTCATTCTTTAAGGAAATCATGCTCTTAAACATATTTATTTGGGCCAAAACGAATGTTACGTAAAACATCGTTACGACAACCCAAAATCACTAGTATAGGGATTCGAAATTAAAATAGATATATAAATCCCAATACTATACAAAACATTTCCTTTCGGAAATCATTTACTATAACAACAATGTTATAGTCCACCATTTCCTTCTATTTCTCGAAACATCTATTTCAACAATAAATGTTGAAATCTATGGTTTCGAATCTTAACACAATTTAAAACATCGTTAGATCGTTTTAATTCAATTTAAACATCTCATTCAAAACAATTTCTTTAACATATTATTCACTATTCAAAAACGTGAATATACTACGTTAACAAATTTCATCCCTTTATATATTTCATTTCAAAGGATTATTCACAGTCAAAAACGTGAATATAACTCCATTAATAGGTTTCAACAATTTACTTATCAAAATAAGTCGTTTGCGAATTTATAAAACAACGTTTATAAATTCCATTTCTATTTATTTATAACAACTTCCTTTTATAAATTCCTTTATTAACCTATTCGATTCATAACTCAATTATAAACCAAAAGTTTATATTATAAGTAAAATACTTATAATTTATTTGTTTGCACCATCGTTCCTTTGAATTTCATAATTATAAATCTTATAACTTATAAGATTCAATTATTTATCCAAAACCATTCTTTTAATAACTTTATAAATTTTATAAACCTACTCCTTATAAAATTCCATTTATAACTTCACCGTTTATAATTCTATGAATTCCATTCATTTACAAAATTCATTTTCACTTCATTCAAACACTTATAAAAACTCGTTTTATAATGTCTATATTTCAATTTATAAATATCCATTTATAAATCTCTTAATATAAATCAATTTATATTATTCTTTAAAACGTCTCTAATCTCCTTTATTATTTCACCATTTTGATTCATAAAATAATTAAATTTCATAAATCCTATATTTAAACTTTTCATAATAAATTCTAAAATCCCGATTAAACTATTTTATAAAATCGTTAGCATCATATTCTAAAAAATCAGTTTTTAACTATTTTTCTCAAAAATCATAATTTTTATAACTTTAAAAATTATAACGTTTATTTATTTAAAATGAATCAATTTCCAAACATACAGTATATTTTCAAAAATCAATTTATAAATCATTTTAAAATTCCAAAACTTGGTCCAATGATGCTACATATCAAATAGTCAATCACGACAACAACGATATCATATATCGATATGATAATCAACGAATATCAAAATATTCTGAAATCAAATAAATACTGTTGAGGAATCCAGTTGGATCCCTCCAACCTGTTTCCTGCATTCACAAACATTAGCACAATACCAATTTCGCTCCAGTACGAAATTATCGCGGTATATGGGATTTAAAATATTATCCGCTTAATAACGGCGCAATAGGGTCTCATCCGCTAAACAAAAAAGGCGGGAAATCAATAACTCCAATATATACATATGCCAATATATATATATATTGCTATTATATATAATACCAATTTCACTGTTTATGAAATATTCGCGGTATATGTTTTTAATAAATAACATCCGCTTATTAACGGCGTATAATGTCTATTTTAACAATCAATAGATATCAATCAACATTCGAACATGCATTCAAATATTTTAAATCTAACTATTTAAAATAAAATCGAAACTGATTCGATTGAGTGAGAAGTTCTCACCTTGATTTTAAATTCGATTTCAGCTTTTATTTCGAATAAAATTAAACGCGCGTTTAATTTTACCCGAAATTCTCACTAACTCCAAATGACTCCAAACCAACTCCATCACGTAGTGCTCGTCCATACGATTCCAACGCAACTGAGTTTGCATTTTTTCGACCTCGTATGAAAAAGTTATGAATTTTTAAAGATTGTACACGATTTATATAAACTTTTTACAACATAAACTAACTAATTTATAACCTACAACAACACAGGCCGTAGGATTTGGTTCCCACGCATCATGACCGCGCGCACCTTCTCCTTCCCCCACGCGAAAATCTACAGGTCGCACAATTCAAAACCGAACCCATCTTTACAAAATAGGGTTTGATTTTGATCCTCCAACGCACGACTAGAACTCGATCAACTTGCTCCATGTCGAAGCCCTCACCACAAGCTACACTCGGCCCCCCTATGGTGGAGCTCGGTCACCATTCTAGCGCGCGAATCGAGGCCGAACGGCCAGGCTTCTAGCTCGATTTCTGGCCACCACGTCACTCCAAATCACATCTCCACCGTTGACATCCAAGATCTCACCATCCTCTACGAGTTTCTAGTTGAAACCTAAGGCTAATTGTCGACGGATGAGGAGATAATCGAGGTGGAAGTTGGGACGTTTCTGGCCTTCGGTTTATAGGGCGGCGGCTAGGGTTTGATTTTTTTTTTTTTTATTTGTGAGGGTTGTGGGTCTATTTATAGAAGAAAATCGAACACTATTCATCCGTAAATTCCGAACTCCGATTTACGCGCCGAAACTGACGTTCCTAGGGTTTATCCCGCGTTCCGGACACAATGGAACAGGTTTCGAAAGCTAATTCGGACATCTGTGCGAGTTATGGCTATAAACGCTCAATTTAAATTAAACCGATTTAAATCGATTTCTAGGCGTTTTAATTTGTATCGGACAAACGGTAAATCCAATTGACACGAAATTTGAAACCTTACAATAATATCATATTACGGATCCGATGAAACTTGTTTCGTCGAAATCCGAGACTTTTTGAAAAATGGCTATTTTAACTCGCTAAATTAAAATTAAAAATAAATCGATGCGTTTCGAGCTGCCACGATCAAACGATAACTCCAATTGACACGAAATTTGAAATCCGGTAATAACTAACCATTACGGATCCAATGGAACTGGTTTCGTTCAATTCTGAGACTGTTCAAAAATTGACTATTTTCACTAGTCGATTTTAATATTAAAATATTCAATTTTCACAAATAAACTTTTAATTCGATTTTAAAAGTTCTAAAATATCATTCTAACTTCCATATGATAAAATAAAATTTTACAAATCATTTTCAATCATATTTAACTCAATTTTCAATTAATTCCATAATTTAACGTATTAAATTATCGATTTAATTATTCAATAAAATTCAATAATTCAAATAAAAATTTATTCGACTTATAAATTCACTTATTAATATTTAAAATTAATTAAATATTCAAATTTTAATTATCAAAATTTCTAGGTCGTTACAACCTGTGCTCTGACGACAGCACTTTTCTTATCTTGTTCCGCGTTTTCAACAATGAACTTGGCTCTTTCAGCTTCTTGAGCAGCTACCCTTTTAGCTTCAATTGCATGAGTAAACTCTTTCCCAAACCTCAAGGTTGTAATGGACACATCATCTAAAGCAATGTTGAAATTTGTGGCTCTCTCAGTCAATATCTTATGTATTTCCCTACTCACAGCCTGTAAACAATGATCACAAACACGACCCACGTTATAGACAAACAAAATATCATATTGAAACAGAACTTCTCCCGTGAGTTCTGGTGAAACTTTGAGCGTTTACTTGGCACAGGATAGAGTACATTCTCGAATATAAAGTAGGAAAACAAATCAGCACAAAAATATATCAAATCTGTTGTTTAAAATAAAAAAAATCTTGTTCTGACATTACTTCATCCTAAACTAATTTTGATTGATCTGTCTTATGAACATCTTTGCAATGCATTTCAAGTGTATGATTGATTTAAATTTTTAAGAACAAACTCCATAAAAATTCCCAATTAAAAAAAAAATCTGGATAAATCAATATCACCTTTTTACCCTGCATGCTACCTAAATATTAATGCAACTACTAAAGAAGGAGAATTAGTATCTCGTAAAATAGTTAGAATGCACCTCTCTTTGAGTAATTAACTGACTGGCGTTATATTGTGCGACTACAGCCTTCAGAGAATTAGTACCCGCTCATTGTAATTCTCTCCTAGGGTACGGTAGATAGTTGGTAGCTGATCTGGCAGAGGCCGAGTTAGAACCCTAAGACCAATTTTCACCTGTTTAAGTAGAAAGTTCCAAGGGTTAATTGTAATCATTCAAATTGGAAATACATTTGGACACCACTGAGTCAACTAGAAGCAGTCAGATTATACTTTCATGTTTTATTTATCTATTATACATATGATTCCTTTGAAAGAATCATATAAAATGTTCAGCTGTGAGCTCATGCTCATTTATTTTTAAGTAACCAGAGCATAATGTACTTGTATACATCACCAAATCCACCTTCTCCAAGTTTGTTTTCGTCGCTAAAATTTTTGGTAGCGGATTTAGGGTTTTGATTTTAAAAGCAAATATGTGTATATAGGTAGGAACTATAAAATGGAGCTATATGCACGTATAGGGATGCACCATCAAAATGTACATTTAAAAAGCTAATGGTGTTCACTGTGAGTATCTTCAGGTTGAGTTTGACTACGAAAACACAAAAACATAAATCAACAAGAAAAGTCAACTTTATTTTCGAAATACCTCTGAAGTCTGGTTCTCTTTTCTGCTGTAGCCAGCTGTTGTTTTAGACATTAACTACATTTCTTGAATAACCTGCAGCTTAAACCACCTGCACCAAGAATTGCTTATATTACCAGTATGATTAATATTTTAGGAGAACAGAAAACTTTGAACCAAAGGGCATAATAGGAAAATTTAACACTCCAAGTTGCATATTGCATTGCACACAGGAAAATTTAACACTCCAAGTTGCATATTGCATTGCATAATAGGAAAATTCATGTCTCTAAACTCCATATCAACACCCACATATGTAAGGTTCTTGACTCGTGTAATTATACGCACACTCATATTTGCATGTTTATAGTATATAATTATATAGAAAAAGTGTTCTATAACACTGTAGTAAAAATCCAAAGCATCCTCCAGATTTTTTTTTCCATTCGGTTTCCAGCCTAAAGCTCATTAGTTTTAGGGTAATGCTAAGGAAATCCATATCTATGTTATGAGATACCGTATTTAGCCTAACAGATATTTTTTTAACTGTCATCGGTGGACAACCGTCAATCAAACACGGTTAACCACTGACCGCCGTATGCCGCGGTAACCCTTAACATCCAGCGGTGCTCTGACACCGCACTAGTTTTAAGTTTGAATCTTCTGGAAATACTTACTAATCAAGTAAAAAAACAAAAACGGAGAAAAAAGCCAAAGTGGCTTTTGTCACTAAGAAGACACTAATCACAGCAACCGACGACTAAATATTAAACAATTTTAATCAAAATGAATAATAATTTTGACCAAATGTATAAAGGTATTTTATTTCTATTTTTTAGAAAGGTATAAATTTCCAGGCCGCAACTGGGTAGATTCATATGATTCCTAAACTGTTTACTTATAAATACACTTTCTAACACGGTTTGCTTCTTTAAACAATGCATTTCGAATCAAAATTTGAAAAAGTACAATTCTCAAATTTCATATCTTACACAATTGAACAAAATATAACAACGAAATTGTTACTTACTGTTGTGTCGAGCATCTCTCTTCTTGAACGTCACGTCACGTCACGTGAGCTTCTGCCTTCAGCAAAAATAAAATGGGAAAGTTCCCTCAATTTTAATCGCCGATAAGAGACACTCGAAGTTCACTGCTTTGAAATCGAAGACTCCTGTAAGATCGCAAATTTCTGTTTGTTTGATGAGGGTTTGATGCCACGGCCAATTGCTTGGTCCAAATAAAGAAAAAACTAGTTGCCGCTATAAAGATGGTTGCCGCTTCGTCCAACTCTTCGCAGCGGTTTGATCCAGAGTTTGTATTCTAGAAAACCGCTGCCTTGGATTTCGAACAACGTTTGGATCTGGAGAAATCTTGATTTGTTCACATCTAAATGCTGAAGGTAAGAAGTTTGGTGAGGTTCCTGTTCATTGATATTTCTTCCTTGAGTTGATGTTGATGAACTACTGTTGTATTGATGCTTGCAGAAACTCCTCTGTTGGATTCGGGCTTGGATTCAGAGCTGAGGGAGAGGAGAATGGAGAGGAAGAAAGAGAGGTGGGGAGAGCTCGTGATAGAGGAAATTATTTACGGGGATGGAGCTTGGACTTAGATCAGGTTTTTCCGATTTAGGGAAAGATGAAAAGGGGGAGAGGGATTTAGGGTTTTAGGCTGAAGGACGAAAAGGAGAGGTACACGGTGAAAATAAGAGGGAAAGGAAATAATTTACCGCTAACTTTTCATCACATTTTTCAGGGGAATGGTATTTTTGCATCGGTTGTAAATAAAACTGATGCAACTAACAGTATTTGCATCGGTATATTTTCTTCGGTTGTCGATGATAACCGATGAAAATTGTTTTTTTTTTACTATCTACTGCTTTCCAAATACCAAATGCATCGGTTGTTAAAGCGTAATCGATGCAAATACTTCTATTTACATCGGTTGTTGTAACAACCGATGCAAATGAGGTGAAGCAACATGCGTATTTTGTAGTAGTGTTGTGTTTATGTGTGATCTATCTATGTATTATTCATATCTATTTATCTCATTTGTTGTGTTAATATGTTTATGTTTCTCTTATTTTAATTTTGACAATGAAAAAATGGGAGAAATATATGAATATACATAGGGGGTGATTATATTAAGATGGTTATTTTATCATGGCTAATGATTGTCTAGTTGTCATCATCAAAAAAGAAGAGAATGTTAGAACCTCCATTTTATGGTTCCAATGACAACAACTATACAATCATATATATTATATACCTTATCAAGATTACAGTTAAATACTACAAGAGATCCTCATGCTCAAAGATATCGGGACTCGAAGACAAATAGTTATTTATGGACCATATTATGATTAGTAAGATTATTCTAGTTTATTAATGAGTCTTAGATAAACATTGTAAGGTCTCCCAGCGCATATATGCATACATGAATTCATATACAAAATTGGCATCGAAAAACTTTTAAAATCTGGAAATGCCAGCAACATACGTTTGTGGAAAATCCACAAACGTCTACGAGAAAGCTCGGGAATTTTTTCCCTAACGCCACAGGCATTTGTAGTTTTCTATAGACATATGTTGTTTGGCGACTGCTGTATTCTAAATGGTTGCTTCTTTCATTTTAATAATCTCATTTCTTCTTCAAAGGTTGAAGCCATTAAATTGAATAAAGTTTATCTAACAGTAACAACTCCTCATCTGCATCTTTTTAATCCTATAAATGCTTCAAAGATTGAGATTTACAACGTAACTATTCTCCTGATTTCTTATTACTCTATTCACATATTTTTGCATCCCTTTCTTACATATTCTCAGTCTGTCATAATCAAAATATCACTGATTAACCACTTCCTACAACTGAAAGTATTCACATTCACATACTCAAAGGAGATCATAGGAAGAATTGTATTGTTAGTCAAAATCCGTGTTATTTGGAACACAAGATTGTCAGAGAAATATTTTTGTATTATCATATTCCTTTGGGGGAAGTAACGGTTATTTGGTTAAAGGAAATACCGAAGGGGGGCTTCGAGACTAGACGTGGAACGGGAGGTCCGAACCAGTCTAAAATATCTATTGTGTCCGCTTTTATTATTTACCTTCTTTATTTGTTATTCTCTGCTTAGTGTATTTAGTATGTACATTCTCACACTTATATATAAGTTTCATTCTATAAAGATCCTATAGATTTTCAAAATATCATTGGGATTATATAAAAAGAGGAATTTAGAAACAGTTGTGAATATTTTACACACCGAACTAATGAATGCAAAATTGAACTCAGCTCCAATCGATTCGCTTTACCCAAAATTGAAGTGATTTCTTCCATCGTCACTGCTCTGTTAGTGCACTGGAATCCCCATGTTGCTGGCTTCTATCACCTTCTTAGTGCCTATAGCTCACTGGCTATTAGCTTGGACAAAGGAATTCGTGATCACCAGCACATCACACTAACAACTGCATCAACCCTCCTCCGCCTGGCTCTCCAACTTATCACGATTCACTCGAAATCGACACCAGCACCATTACTACACTTGACACCACCCTTCCAATCATGCACCTCAGTCACGCTAGTAAACGCGAACATACCCTTGCCGAATCCCAACCACATCCTACCTCCCTTCTTTGGTATCGATCAGGGTGCATTCTTTCTTTTTTGGGAGGGATTAGGCCTAAGTCTGAATTGGTTCGGGTAGGAAAGAAGCATGGGGTATTGAACGAAAAATTGTGGTGGTTGGAAGAAATTTCCAAAAGTATAAGAAGTGGGCTTGGGCTCGATAGCTCCAGGTCTATATTTAATTTCAATTTACTTTGAATTGATTTCGTATACATTTAATTTTGATTTTAATTCTTGAAATAAATTCCAATTTAATATAAATTGATCCACATCTCATTCTACAATTATATTTTGATATTTTAGCTATTTCGTTTAATTCTACGCTCGCTTATTCTTATTTTTAACTATTTTAATTATATATATCGGTTATTTATATTTAAACTATGATTTATGTTCAATTGAAATAATTTACTCAACATCATTAAATTACTTAAAAAGAATTTGTTAATTTAATTCAATTTGTTACAACAAAATCTTTTATTAATTAATTTCAATTAAATAAATATTCACTTTTAAAACATTTATAATTATCAAATACCGAATTTTAACAAATTTACTTTAACTAAATTTATGTATAATTACGAAGTAGAATGCAGGGCTTTTGCAAGTCCAAATTCAGAAATTCATTGTTATGGATGAATACTCGGCATATAACACCTTTTTAGGCTGATCGACCCTCGCTGATTTTAGAATAACACTGGCTTCTTAGTGTTTAATGATGAAGCTCCTCATGAAAAATTGGGTTGGATTGATGATAGGAGACCAAAGTGAATGCAAGGAGTGCTACATGTACATCCCCCTTCCAAAACCATTGAAAGTACCCCCTTTCAAACCATTGGGTTTATGCTTAAAAATATCATTTGTGTCAACGTGAATATAAATGAAAGTATCTCTTTCAAAACCATCGTTAATCATATAAAAATATTGGGAAAAACTTGATGGAGTCTGCACCGCTTCTTTCGAAAGCTTCAAATCATTTTAACAAAACATTGAAGGACGCATCGAAACTCTTCGAACTTTTCTAAAGCATTTAGAAACTCTCATTCGAAAACATATGCTTCAACTCCTTCGAAGGCTTACATAAACAAAGGCAGGCGCTTCTCTTTAAAACAAATAAAGGCATCGAAAGGAGTACTTTCTAAGGTTTTGAAAATGGGATGCTACAAGTTGGTATCAGAGCATAGATTTATGAAACTTTAAGAGGAAATTTAAATCTAAAAGCTTTTTCAAACATAATCCAATAAATTAGAAATATGATTGGGAGATGTTACAAGTTGGTGTTAGAGTGAAGCGAAGCGACGTGATAAGAGGAAGGTAATTATGTGAGAAGCCTCTTTGCATCCGTGATTCATAAGCTTAATGAATAAAGCACAATCCATAGCTTGGAAACCATAGTAGGTTCGATAATTTTATGGATCCCAGGAAGAACTCAGGTGAAATGTAGGCATCACTGATTGAACTAACGGTGAATGTCCTGATCGATATGGATGATCCTACACAAATTCTATAGATTGTATCTCTACTTAGCATTAACTTAAGGAAGGGATTGATTATTTTCCTTTAATGGAATTTTGAAATGTTTTCTTGGATGCATTCGTTATGTGTGAGATATCGTTAGAGATAGCGTGTCATGCACTAAATGTTGATCTAAAGTTTACACTAGTGAAATAGAAAAGACGTTTTTTGAGTGTAAAGCAATCCACTGCATTTAAGGAAGAAGTGGATAAGCAGATAGAAAACGACTTTATCTGATGCATTATACCCTGAATGGATATTTAGTCCCTTGTTGGTCAAGAAATCAAATGGAAACTGACGAACATGTATCGACTGTTTGGATTTGAATAAGGCATGCCTAAAGGACAACTTTCCTCAGCCTAGGGTTGACCAACTAGTAGACGATACCACATGACATGATTTACTATCATTCATGGATGCTTATTCAGGTTATAACCAGATTCTGATGCATATACCGAATCAAGAAAATACCACCTTCATAATGGATTTGGGTTTGTACCGCTATCGAGTAATGTCATTCAGTTTGAAGAACACATGAGCCACATACCAGAGATTGGTTAATTCTATATTCATGAATTGAATCAGATAGACAATGGATATATACATAGACAAAATGCTTCTAAAGTCATGAGTACTGCGTAACTATTTGGACGACCTTTCAAAGATGATCGAGGTTTTATGAAAGTATTGAATGAAGCTAAATCCACTGATATGTTCTTTCGGGATAGCATAAGGAAAATTTCAGGGATTCATTGTTATGCAAAGGGCATCGAGGCCAATCCAGAGCAGATTAATGCCTTAGGAATGTAATTTTCCCGACTATGAAGGAATTACAAAGCTTGAAGGGAAAAATCGCTGCTTGTGTCAAATCATTTTAAAGGCAACCGATATACTATTCTTCGATGCCCTCAAGAAGGGTAAAAAGATTTTTGAGTGGAATTAGGATTGTCAGAATGTCTTTGAGGAGTTATTGAGGCACACAGAGATGCCACCAATCTTATACCAACTACTATATGGGCAGGAATTATTCATTTATTTGGAAATGTCCACTTACACATTAAGTGTGGTACTAGTGCGTGAGGTGTGAGAATTTAAAGGTCAGACCATAACAACAATAAGAGGTTTATATAAGCTAACAAAAACCGCTCGAAGTTGTAAAAACTAGCATATTGCTATCTATTTTTATCGAGGAAACTATGACCATATTTCCAGGCTCATTCAATCAAAAGTTGTCAGATCAACCCCTGAAGTAAGTGTTATACCGACTCGAGACATCGACGAGATTGCCAAAGTGGAACATAGAATTGAGCCAAATGACATCACTAACCATCCGAGGAGATTGATAATGGACAAGCATTGGCAGACTTCATCACCGAGTTTACTACACAAGATGGTGAAGAAGAGGATGATGCCAATGTAATTTCTCATTGGTAGTTATTTGCGGATATTCAATTATTCCCAGTTAGTAGTTTGTCAAGTAAGGAAAGAAAATTATGCTCAAGTTGCTAGACTTGCTCCCTATTTGACCAAAGCTTTAGAACTATTAGAAGATATAGAATATTACATGATAATGTATATCCCCAGAGAAACAATGTAAAGGCTGGTTCCTTTGCCAAGTTGGCTAGTTCTAGAGAAGATAGATAAATGGTTTGGTTCCGGTGGAGGTTTTGGTGGCTCCAATTATCGACCAAATAGTTATCAACTGGATTTTGGAGACCATAGAAGATAATGAGTCATGTACTACTCTGATCAAGGAATATTTGCTCAAGGGGACTCTCCTTAGAGATAGAAATAAATGGAAGGAACTCCTTAGAAAAGCATCTCGGTTTATGATGCAAGGAGTACTATACAGAAGAGGATTCTCTGTGCCTTTGCTTTGGCATGTAACCAAGGATGAGGCTAGGAAGATCCTCATGGAAATACATGAGTGCAGATGTGGTGACCACATAGAGGGGCATAATTTAGCCAAGAAGATACTTTGCTATGGATATTTTTGGCCAATGGTAAACCAAAATGTATCCGTTTACACCAAATGATGTGACTATTGCCAAAGATTCGGAGATTCTAAGAACCCCATCTATAGAGTGTATGCTAATGTTTAGCCCATGAACATTGGTGGTTTCAGGAATCGGCATTATTGGTATGCCATCGATAGCGAAAGCAGGTGCTAAATATACAATAGTGGTAGTGGATTATTTCACGAAGTAGGCTGAAGCGAAACCGCTTGCCCCGATCACAGCGAAAATGGTTAGCCCATTTCCATTTGTGGTTTGTGGAATCAACATTATCGGCGTGCAATCGATAGTGGAACGAGGAGCTAAATATGCAATGGCGGCAATGGATTATTTCATGAAGTGGGGTGAAGTTGAACCACTTGCCATGATTATAATGAAAAGTGTAATCAAATTCATGAAGAAGAATATCATTTGCATATTTGGAGTAACCCAAAAGATCGTCACAGATAATGGAACTCAATTCAAAAGTGTAGTGTCCAAGGGTTTCTACAACCGATATATAATCGGAAAGAGCTTCTTAATGGTAGCATATTTGTAGGTGAATCGAGAAGTGGAGGTGGTAAATAAAATCATCAAATCCACCTTGAAGAAACGGTTAATTGGAACCAAAGGCAGTTGGGTTGATGAGCTTTCACTAGCATTATAAGCTTATAGAACGACCCATAACTTAACAACTGGGCATTCGCCATTCGCTTTGGCTTAGAGATCAAAGGTAATGATCCTGATAGAACTGCAAGTCCCTTCTTATCGTAAAAGGTGTATTGATCCAAAGGTTAAAGAGAAACTCTTACTTGAGTCCCTCGATTTGGTTGATGAGGAACGGAAAGAGTCAAAATTGAGGGTAGCTCAACACTAGAAGAGAGTCGTGCAACACTTCAACACTAAACCCAAAACCATACATTCGAGGTAGAATTTCACACTTTGGAATAAGTTCTCCTGATTATGGGGTATTCGGTCCAAGTTAGTAAGGTCCTTACAAGATTGATTAAAAGCTTGGAGACAGTTTATTCACGCTAGCTACGGTCGATGGAAACCTAATTCCATAGGCATGGAACAACAGGCATGGAACAATGATTTGCTTAGTCACTAATACACTTAGTATTTAGCTTATTTTCACAAATGAGCACCAAAGGATTTTGGGGGCAATGTAATAAGGAAGTACTTGCCATGTTTTTTTGTTATAAATGCAATTTTCATATTGAACAAAAGGGACCGTGTCCATGCAAGCACATATTTTGTACTACACAATTAGTATTACGGTTGGAAACTTACTCCTCTAACCTATGATAATGGTCAGGGAGTATACACTCAGGGGTCGATTAGATAGTTTGGCCCCACCTTCAAGAATTTTCTATTTCTCAGAGTTTAGCAACGTCAAGAAGGAAAACCCATATAAGGGTCCATCGGGTCAATCAAATAATTTGACCACAACCTTTAGAATTTTTTCATTGCCCAAAGCTTAAGAACATTAAGAAGGATAGCCCATACAGGGGTCAATCGGATAATTCAGCCCCGACCTTCATGAATTTGTTGTTACCTAGAGTTTCGGAATGTAAAGAAGGAAACCCCATACAGGGGTAGATCGGATAATTTGGCCTAGATCATCAGGAATATTCCATTGCACAGAGTTTGGTAACTTTAATAAGGATTGACCACACAAGGGTCGACCGAATAATCTGACCCCGACTTGCCTGTATCGATTGTTGCTCGAAAGTTGGCAGCATGGAGAAGGAATACTCAAAATCAAACAATTAAACTGTCGGTTCTCGGAGATGGGAGCTGGTGTACGAAATAGATTTCTATGAAAATGCTAGCGGCTTTACGGTAAACGCTTGGCTGAGGATAAGTGAGGATAGTGGTTAAAAATCTTGGATAGGTATTATTAGACTCTCTCAATCCAAGATCAGGATTGGGTAAACACAATCAGATTGGAGGCAGTCTAATAATTTTCCTCATTATGTCTATCCTCTACTATTGTGTAACATCCTGCCTTTTGAGGCCCAAAACTAACTGCTACTAATGCTGCATTCATCTGTATTTGTTATTTCATGGCGACCAAATGCGATGTAGTTAATATTGTTACACGGGAATACAAGAATGTAAAAAAAATTAAACTTCAACAAAGCAGAATTTCTCATTTCTTATGAATTTCAATTCAAGATTTAATCACATAATCACAAACATTAATAACGCTCAGATCACATATATATGTACAAAATACGATAAGAGCGACATATGATGATGTCCCCTTAAGTCGATCAGAGTACTAATAAATACGAACTTTACAGTTCTTAGTACATCACAGCGGAATACACAAAATAGCTCCTACATAACAACATTGCCTTCTGCACATCTCCGAAAGCTTATTCGTCCGAAAACCTGAAATTCCCCTACTCTAAACTACTGAAATTAATTTTTGAGTACCCAAAAGTTTGTGGAGAAATACAACTTCAAGTCAAACAATAAGTCTGGTATGAATAATTCCCTATCATCTCTTATCGTAAACAGATAGCTAGTGAGACCACGCTGCTTAGCGGAATGGGTTTCCCTCACTAGTATCGAAAACAAAACATGCAAATCATTTACTATGCCCATGCACCTAAAATGATTAGTCTTAACATAATATGAAATAAATCCATAAATCATATACATTGGATATCCCATCCACCCATTTATTAGATATCCTATCTAAAATCAATTTGTTATAGTTCCCCTCTAAAATCTTTAAAATGACTATCCGTTAAAACTTTAATAGGACAGTCTATCCCAAATCACTTTAAAATAAATGCAGATTATCAACCGTGCATTATTTTATAAAAGATGGTGTGGGCTATCCACCGCATACCCCATAGTTTTCCTAGGATGACTATGAACCCTTGGGTGCCAAATACCGAGGCTAACCACCTCTGGCAAAACATTCTGTACTTTAGAAATTTGCTGTGGGCCATCCATTGCACATTCCATTGTTTCCGAGATTAAGCAAGAACCCATCACTTGGCTAATTAAAACATCATGATCCCCATAATCAATTATTTGCTCCAGGTATGTCATCTGTTTAACCTATTCCCATTGGTAGTCTCAATTAGGTTAAATAAAAATACATTAATAGACCCAATATATATTTTTGAAAGCATATTTTTGTTTGTAGCCCAAACTATGTATCGAAAACATTAAACCCACCCCGGTGTCCTCATGGTTTTATAACATTCAATTTAAATAAGGATCCCCCTTATATACTCAAACAAAGATAAGTATTTTATGCTATTACCCTTCGAAGTAGCCCTATCAAATTAGCAAAACTTCACTCAAGAAAAATAGCTTAAGGCATCCCTTTGAAACCCTTCGAATCAAGTCCCATTCGGAAGCGAATTACCCTCCGAAGTTAGACCCATCGGAAACCTTTCTTTTGAAAGCATAACAAAATCCTACCTTTCGACCTTGCCGGAAGGGCCTACCTTTCGACCTTGCCAGAAGGTCCTACCTTTTGACCTTGTCGGAAGCCTGCGGTATCCTTCCCTATAAAACCATTTTATAAACCTTTCAAAAGCAATGAAACTTAAAACTTTTCACAATCATTGAAGATAACCCCTTCAAATCCTTTTGAAATCAAACCTTTTGAAATCAAAACCTTTTGAAATCAAAACCTTTCGAAATCATTAAAAAAACAATAAAGTGTTTATGTTGGAACCAACCCTTCAAAAGTATACTTCGAAACCTGTCGGAAGGATTACCCTTCGACTTCGTCGAAAGGTATTTAAACTTTTACTTTAAAAACAATGGGAAGGTTGGGATTTTCCATCCCCTTTCCCTTCGATTTTGTCGAAGGTTATAAAAATCTTGATGGAAATCATTTAAAACATTAACTTTTGAAGGTTTTGGCTTTTGAAAATCCCCTTCATGGCCCCTTCTTGTGCATATAAAGCTTAGTCTTTTTATAAAAATTTATAGAATCGATGGATCCCCCTTTGCCTCAGTTGAAAGCAAGTTTTATTTCCATTTGAAAGCAAAGGAAGCAGCTCTTCGACCCTTCGCCCCTCTTCCCTTTGTCACCATGCCTACCTTTAGACTTAGGCGAAGCGATAAAAGCGACTTTTGAAGTCGGAAGGAAACATTTGGGCCTACTAAACTGATGTTTTATCTTCCTTGTCTAATTGTGATTGGTCAAGGGGCTTCCACCTATGCTTTAAAATAGTAAAAAGTATACCAAAGTCAACCTTTTTCTTAAAAAACTATACTTGTTCCCCAAATCAATTTTTGAAAGCAATTTCCCCGGCATTGACCAAGGTGGATCCAATATTGCAGTTTAGCAATTAGGCTTAATTAATTAAATTACTTAGTTAACTACTAAGGAATAATCTCCAAAAATCATCAAAAATCTTATAAATTATATACTTTAACATATTAAAATTTAAAAGCATATGAAAATTAAAACAATTCAAAATTTAACCAAAACCAAATAAAACGTGTTAATTAGCCCATTAACATTTTAAAACAACTAAGTCTTATCCAAACAAAGGTTCGAATGGTTATATCCAAACCAAAATCATTAACATGAATCAGGTGTAATCCATAACTGATCCAAACATAGAAGATGAGATGATAAACATGATTATTCACTTGATTAGTTAATTGGAGAATGAGATAATTTCCTAGCTTTATTTCATTGGCTTTTTCTTCAATTTATGCTCTTCCTGGAGTTATGAATGCGAAAGTGAAAGTTTATTAAAGTGGAGGAAGATATATATATTAAGAATCCCCATTTCCAAGTTTACCCTTCATGAAATTCCTCCTTTTTAATTTAGTTAATTCTTGTTTTAGTTCATTCATAGAGACACAGCCATTGGATTATTAATCTCATCTCGCTAATTATGAACATTATTCTATTTAATTTATCAAATTACATATACTGAATAATGTTAATTAAAATTCAGGGGTATTATAGATTCTCCCCTAAAGAATTTGGTCCTCGAAATTTCTGTAAGAACAAAACAACAAGCATATAGCCCATGCAAGCAAGATAGTATAACCTACCAGCCAAATTCTATATAAACCCTATATAGAACATACCATCTAAACAGTCTAAGAAAAGAAACCCTAATCCTATCTTCGGTCTCCTATGTATAGTCCTTCACGTTGTCGCTCCATTGAGCCTACACCAACCTGACTATCTTGTTCCTTAACCTCTTCTCATCTTTTTCCAGAACACGAACTGGTTGCCTCATAAACATCATACTTGGTTCCACCACTAAGTCCTCCATTCCCATCGGAGCGAAAGTAGTTTCTGGATCGTGAATATACTTCCTAAGATGAGATACATAAAACACATAGTGGACCCCGACCAAATTGCTCAGAATATCTACTCGGTATGCGAGTCTCCCAGTCCTCTCTGATATAGGAAATGGTACAACCTATCTCGTGCTAGCTTCCAGATCCTCCTGAACCAAATCACACCTTTCATCGGGGATACCTTGGTGAAAAATCTATCTCCAACTGAGAACTCTATGTCCTTACGCCTTTTGTTTGCGTAACATTTATGCTTAGGTTGAGCTTCCTTCATTCTTTCCTGTATCAACTCAATTTTTTCCATCGCCTCTCTCACCAAATCTATACCAAGGAACAATCCATCTTCGGTCTCCAACCAACATGCTGGTGATTTGCATAGTCTTCCATACAAAGCTTCAAAGGTGCTATTCCTATAGCGATCTGAGAACTATTATTATAGGAAAACTCCACTAAGTGCAAGTGATCTTCCCGAGAACTGCTAAAATTCAGTACACAAGCTTTGAACAGATCTTCCAGTACCTTGTTGACTCTCTCTGTCTGCCTATCCGTCGGAGGCTGATATGCGATACTCATCTTGAGCTTGGTGCCTAACACACTTTGCATGCTCTTCCAGAACACGCTAGTAAACAAATCTTCTCTATCACTAACGATACTACTAGGAATTTCATGCTGTCTAACGATGTTCTTCATGATCAATTTAGCCAGAACAGATGCCGTCCTGGTTGCCTTCCCAGAATGAAATGGGAACTCTTGGTCACACTATGACCCATACACTTTCATTACCCTGATTTGATCTTGGCAACCCTTCAATAAAATCCATGGATATCGACTACTACTTCCAAACTAAAACATCCAAAGGTTGAAGCAAACTATTTGGCTTCTGATGTTCGGTTTTTACTTGTTGATAGTTCAAACACTATTTTACCTATAAGCCAACATCCCTCTTCATTCCTTCCTAGAAGAAACTTCTCTTCATACCCTGATACACCTTGTTCCCCCGGATGAATCGTAAACTGCAATCGATGACATTCCCTAAGAACTTCCTACTCGGGATCTCCAACATCCAAAACACATAACAATTCCTTCTTTCTCAAACAACCCTTGCAGTCATGAATAAAATCCTTCAAATCATTAATCGCGGTTCTACCTTCTAACCTTCTAATCCTCTCGGCTAACACTGGATCCTCTTTTTTCCTAGAAGCAATCCGTTTGATCAGAACTGTTCGAACTTCTATACAAGACATCATGGCGATATTTTGACTATATTCAGTAGTCAATCTCAACCGCACACTACAAGCAGCCAAGCTTCTTAGTCTTTCCATTCCACCAATATATCTAACACCATATTCTGATGTTTCCTGCTAAGCACATCCGCCACCTTATTTCCTTTTCCCGATGTATACTCGATGCTAAAATCATAAGCAACAACAAACTACAGCCATCTCTATTGTCTCATGTTCAGCTCCTTCTGGAGATTAAATATCATAGAGACTTATGGTCTATAAATAGCTCAAACTTTTCTCCCAAAAGATAATGTCTCCACATCTTCAATGTCAATATTACCGCTGCCAACTCCAAATCATGAATAGGATATTTCACTTCATGTTGTCTTAGCTGTTTAAAAGCATAGGCAACAACATTTCCATCCTACGTTAGCATAACACCTAACCCAGTACCACGTGCATCGGCGTAAACTACCAACTCCTGATTCCCATCTAGAACTACTAACACGGGCGCATTGGTTAACAAATGTTTCAACTTAAGGGATGCCTCCACACATTTGTCAGACCAAACAAACTTCATGTCCTTCCTTGTTAGCATAGCCAAGGATGCCGTTATTCATGAGAAATCCTTATTGTACCTTCGGCAGTAACCTACAAGTCCAAGAAAACTTCTAATCTCACTTATCGTCTCTGGTCTTTTTCAATTGTTAACAGCTTCGATCTTATCCAGATCAACTGCTAATCCTTCCTCAGAAACTACATGACCAAGGAACTTCACTTCCTTCTTCCAAAAATGACACTTAGAGAACTTTTCCTTTAGAAGATTTTTCCTTAGCATCTCCAGCACTATTCTAAGATGATCCGCATGATCCTTCTCATTCTTAGAATATACCAAAATGTCATCAATAAAAACCAACACGAGCCTATCTAAGTACTCTCGAAAAACCCGGTTCATCAAATCTACAAAGAAAGCTTGCTCATTAGTAAGCCCAAATGGCATAACTAAACATTCGCAAGACCATATCTGTTCCTAAACGCGGTCAAAGAAATACTGTCCTATGCCACTTTTAGCTGGTGGAAACCCATCGCCAAATCCAACCGGGAAAACATAATGGCTCCACTCAACTGATCGAATAAATCGTTGATTCTCGACAAAGGATACCTATTCTTGACCGTCCTCTTGTTCAGCATGCGATAATCGATACACATCCTTAACGACCCATTTGGCTTCTTCACGAATACTGCAGCCGATCCCCAAGGCGAACTACTTGGCCGGATGAAATTCTTTCCTTCCAATTCCACTGGCCGCACCTTCCATTCCTTCTTGTTGGTTAGTTACATCCTGCTAGGTGGTTTACTTATGGGTTCATTTCCCTATACGAGATCTATCTGAAACTCGATTGCTCTTTTCGGCGGTAAGCTCGAAACTGGTTCAAACACATCCGCAAACTCTCTTGCTACACAAATCTACTTCAACTCTCATAGCATCAATATTGCATAAGCATTTCCATTCGAACTCCTTACTGAGTAAATGACTCAGTTACAGCTATTAGGGTGTCTCAATGACATTTCCCCCACCTGGTAAAATATCCTAGCATGATATCTATCTAACCAATCCACACCCAATATGATCCCGAAACCTACGAAATCAAAAACATATGACCTAACAGATCAAGTTCTAACTAGTCATATCTCGTTCCTAAAGTTGCATAACCTCCTACAGGATTAGCAACCCTTAAAGGAGTAATAATAAGGTATAAAGTTTCCAAACATAAGCAATCTACCAAATACTGAGATATAAATGAGTGTGATGCACCGATATCAAACAATATCCTAATAGGAGTACTATAAATCATAAGCATACCTTTCATCAAAGCTTGTCCTTTCTCAGCAGCCGTTGGTCTAGAGGATGATGATTCTAATGCAAAGACTTTTCCCTTTCCCGCCTTAGCAGCCTCAGGACATTTGTCCTAGTAATGCCCCTTTGGCCACAGTTGCAGCATTTCACATTCGGACTCGCTGCAACTGCTCTTCAATCACCTGAGCGACACTCACTATCATAGTGCCCCTTCTTATCGCACTTGTAACAAAAAATATCAGCCTTCCTCTTCTTAGCTATTCTTAAAGAACTTCCGCTTCTTACCCTGAAAATTCTGAACCTCAACCGGTTTCCCTTTTCTAATAGTAGAAAGCATCTCTTCATTCTGAATAACCATCTCAACAACAATATGACATGGATTCCCGAAAGTTTGGCAAGGTTGCTCTAGTGTTCTCAGGATTCAACCCCTTAATAAACTTATCATTCCTCTGAATGACAGTATCCATATTAGCATATCCATAACAGGATAGCTCATCAAACTCCGTAGCATGCTCAATCATCGATCTATCCCTCTAGACTAAATCTGCAAATTCCCTTAGCAATGCTGACTTAGAAACCTCTGATAGAAATCTTTCTTCAAACCTCCTTCAAAATTCAGCCTTAGTCAAGTCTTCCTCTGTCTTTTCTACGGTAACTCTGTTCCACCAAAACAATGATGCTCCCTACAATTGCATTTAAGCAAGTCTCCTCTTCTATATATCCGTCAAGCTGAGATCTGCAAATATCCTATCACGATGCAATAGCCAGTTCTCCACTCTTACTACATCCTCGGTTCCTAGAAAAGGCTTTCCTCTAGGACAAGCGTAATCCCTGCTCAGCTTGGCATAACTAATGCTAACTGAGGCCACCGGATTAGCTGCTCTAGCAATCCATACAACCATTTGTGCAGCTGCTCTTGCTTGCATCATATTCATGAAGAACTGATACATTATTCCCATATCAACCAACAAGATCTCGGCACCAACATTAGCATTTTCATCTGGGTTTGCATTTTCCTATCCACCCTGGTTGCTCCTAGTATTGGGTCAAACATTTCCACTGTTGCAATGCATCTCCAACCTTGATTCGCTCTTTTTTTTCTACCTCCTTATCTTACTTCCCTACTACCAAAAATACAATCTTGGTAAGATATAGAAGAGCAGTCTAAGAGAGTCGGGAATTCATACTTAGGTATTTATAGCAAAGTACACATAAGTTACTATAATGCTTACCTAAGCCTAACTATATTTTAGATTCATTAGTTCATGCTTTAAAAACTTTTAAGGTTTAAATTCCTTTTTAGTGCATAATCCATGCTCCGATACCAATTCGTAACATCCTGCCTTTTGGGGCCTTAAATAACCGCTACTCATACTGCAGTCATCCGTAGTTGTTATTTCTTGGCGACTGAATGTGACATAGTAAATATTGATACACAGGAAAACAAGAATAAGAAAAAATTTAAAATTCAACAAAACATAATTTCTCATTTGTTATGAATTTCAATTTAAGATTTAATTACATAATCCCAGACGATAACGACTCTCAGGTCATGTAACGACCCCACCACGATGCCTAGTTTAGCAAAGGACTTTACAAGTAATATCGTCTACTGAGCTGGAGAATACATCTTGTTAGGGGCGATCGAATGTGAATATGCCTTTCTACAAACACTGACACGTCAATTATAGCTTTTTCACTTAATATTTGAACGGAGTTTGACGTGCATAGTATTAATACAAAGTAATACAAGCCGATTTCTCAAAACCAGATCAATATATCATATAAATAACAGTTACAGATCACAGCAGAATAAATCTCAACTTACGCACATGCAAATTTTTAAGTTTACAACTAAACTCGATTGTTATACAAGTTTAACAATTCTATAATCTCAATTATACATTTTATATAGAAGGTCCAAATTCCGAAACGGGATAAAATAAAAGTACAAATGTTTATCTCCTTGCTAGCATAACCATTCAAAGGTCAACCTATCCTGTAACTTGAAAAGTCTTGACCTGACCGGAGCAAAATAACATTCGGGTCAGACTATCTCTAAATATCCAATAGGGTGAGAACAAGATATAGTACAAGAACAAACAACATATAAGTAAATACAGATGTCTATGAAATAGTGGGTCAGGGGAATTAAATTAATTTACAGTTCATCACAAGGCACATGGTTATACAGTTAAGTCACGAAAACATATTAGTCACTAAACACTGAATTCACAGAACTAACTTAACATCCATCACAGGACGCATGAACATATATTTATTTCACAAACACACGACATAAGAATATATATTTATTTCACGAACACAAGACATAAGAATGTATATATTTATTTCATGAACACAGAATAGTCGCAACATCCAAATATCTAGAATCAAAGAGATCTTAATCAAAACCGATCGTAATGATCGTCCAAAACAATCACAATGATTGTATTCAAAAACTGTGGCAAATAAACAAACAAATTGGTATCACTCGAATCGATCTGATACCAAGGATCGTACTCAGAACGAGAAGACAGAATCACAGAATGATCTTAAGGATAGTCCATACTGATCAAGGTGATCTTAGAAACTATGTCTTAATAACTCTACAATTATTTAATATTTTTATATTATTACGTTAGAAAAGAAATCCATGAATAAACTTCTTAAGAATCTAGCAGCCACTTGCTGCACACTAAAAGAGAGTAAACTCTTAAGTGCCAAATACTATCACCTTTAGCAATCATAAGAGTTTATTAAATACGTCCTATATCATATGGTGAAATCCAAGTATTTACTAAAAGCTAGCAAGTATCACTTATTACGGATACCACCGGAAAACCTGAACTACATTCTCTTAAGGATCTAGCAACCACTTGTCGCACACTAGAAGAGAATACAAATCTAAAGTGAAAAATAATTCCTAATAGCAATCACACAAATTTAACCAAGGCATCCTATACTACCCAGTGAAATTCAGGTATTTGCTAATGGGCTAGGAAGTTCCGCTCAAACATTCTACTCAATGAGTTATACCATATTCGACGAAGCCTTATTCGAAAGCATTTAAACCAATCGATGGTACTAAGTCGATTATTATTACTCCTCAATTATATAATAATGGTTTTCCAAACATTTATTTGATTTTCCGCTTATTAAAATTTTCCGTTATTCCAAATTGTTCAAATTGTATTTATTTTATGAACTATGATTGATTTTCAATTTTTCGAAACCATATTGATCCTTAAATTTCCTTAAAGTTGTATTATTTACAAATCATATTTTAAAACCATATACATATTTAGTTGATCACTTATTCTCTAAAACCATATTTATTACTCGTAGAAATGTCCAAATTAGTATTTATACACTAATATAATACAAATTAAGTTTATACTCCAAAAACATGTTACTAAATCTCACAAAAAGTTTATTTAATAAATTAAATTTACATTTGACAAAACATATTTCCGAATCCATAACAAATTATACCAGTAATACTTACTATCAATATAAATATTTGACAAAACTATTTATAAAAGAGATTAGACCAATTTATGAAATAAGTTTAATATTTATAACTTTAATAAACTCTCCTTACTAAATTATTGTTGTTTATAACTAAATATTTATCTCTATAAATAAATGGATACATCTTTATTTAATTCCAAAGCTTTGAATCCAATGATTCAAAATCCACAAACACATTAGAATTCAATATGACTAAATATTAAATTATCATAGGATTTTAGTCATGAACTAACGTTGTAAAATTCTAACTCTTAACTATATTCCAATTCAAACTTATAATATAAATTTATTGTTGTAAATATATATATTTATATATAACCAATGACTAAAATAATCACTCTAACAACTGAGTGCAACACTAAAAATACAACAACACATACGCGGGTTCAAGCAATGGGTCGGGAATGCAACGGTCATTTCAACCGCTCCACCAGTTATAACTTAGTCACGAATTCTGGTTTAGAACCCAATTTTGACCTTTTAAATCATAGAATTTGACAAAACTTACAGAATGAAAGTTGTTCCTTAATGTCTCAGATTTTCAAAAAAAAAAGACTTTTCTCAATTTGGATTTACGGTTAAAATGTTATGGCAGTTTTAGGTTTTGACTCGGAAAATTGATAGAGCAGATCATGCCTACCATTTTTGAACCCAATTTCGACCTTTTGAATCATAGAATTTTACAAAACTTACAATACGAAAGTTGTTCCTTATTGTCTTAACTTTCTATCAAAATAAAAATTATATAATTTGGGTTTACGGCTAAAAAGTTTTGTACATTTTACTGTCAGGTACAAATTTGGATCATTTCACACTAGCAGCAGCGATTCTCACAATTTATTTTTAGCAAACAATAAAAAACATCAAATTCAAGCAACCAGTTCACAATGAAATTAAAAGCAATTCAATCAACAAACCATCAAATTTAATCCAAACAGTGACTAATCAAATATACATTTGAATTAGAGATAGTAGGGTAAGTATTCAACTCACTTTTCACTAGAGATTGCAAGCTATCTTCTCAAATATACTAAGCTAATCACCTCCTTCTATAAAACACCTAATTTCCTCCCCTAGCCAATAATTTTAGAAATTAAAACCTAACCAAAATCTCAAATTGATTGTATGATTAGGTAGCGAAGAGGTTGTAGAACTCATGCTTTATTTTCCTATAATTCATTGAATTTCCTTTGATTTTTTGAGATCAAAACTAAGGTTGAGATGAACTTTTCTTATTTTTGGTTGTAGGGGGAAGATAGAAATGTGAATGAAAAATGAGAAGCTTTGTTTTGATCGGCTAGAGTATTAGGATAGTCTAATGGGTTTGGAAATAAAAAGCCTAAGCTAGATAATTAAATTCAATTATCTTAAATGCTTACTTAGCCTAATCAAAAAAATGAATAGCACAATACTCTCTTTAGTATAAATTTAACTAAATTAGCCCAACAATGAAATAAACTAATTAATCATATTTTAGCCTAATAATAATGATTAAATTATTTTTAACAAATAAACTGTCAATTATAATTTTTCATTTTACAACAATAAATCTCGGTATTAATTTAAATTTACAAAAATATTTATATTTAATCAATTATTCACAAAACTAGATTTAATTTCACACTCAAATTTCATAAATTACAATTAAAAATTAATTATCCATAATTAAATTTAACTAAATAGTTAATTAAAAACATGACTGTTAAAGACCCCTCCCCTTAAAGAAAATTGCGTTCTCGCAATTTGCTTTAATGAAAGAAATCCACGATATAAATTTCTTCGTAAACTATTTTTTGCTAATATTTTTCTAGTTTCATTTCCAAAATCACCCGACTTAATAGCGTCCAAATTATAACAATAAACTCAAATTTTTAGTTGTCAAAATTTTTCAAAATTCCCAAACATATTCTAACGCCTCAAATTTTCGAAAAATTTCGCCAACTTCTCCTCTGTGCTGCTAGAGTTTCAAAAATTGACATTATAAATATAATTACATAATATACATCTCATCCAAAGGATGAGGCATACCAAAGGGGAATACATAAAGTGCGATATGTAATCCGAGATATGTACCTTATATTTGAAATATTAGCGAGTATTCTAATATTGCTTAAGCAAAAAATTCATAATCCTTTAAACGATATCTATTTAACTTCAGATACCTGCACTAATCTCAAAAATTCATATTTGTATTTAGTCTCAAATTTATATCACATAAAATATATTAACAATTCATGATTACATTTTAATTAGATTGACATCATAATATCCCATAATGAAAGAAATTCATACTGAAAATTTCAAGTTCTAGCTATTACATATGTCAAAATGTCATGTTCGATGTTTAGTAACTGGTTTCGATAACATGGCATCCCACATATTAACCAGAATCCTTAAACAACATCCTGATAAGTCGACATAATAGATGATCACAAATCTAGATGCATTTATTTTATTATCACTAACATTCATGCATCAAATTTTAAATAAATACAACCAAGCTATCAATTTGTAGCAACCAATCAATCAAAACATACATAATCACATACAGCAGAATAATTCAATGTTTGAAATGCCACTATGCAACTCCGATTATTTCTAGACCATTTAAATCTTAAAACTTATTTACTCAATTTTCTCTAGTTTTCCTCTAGTTTTCTTATTTAAAAGAAAATTTATTTAATTTAGAACTAATTTATTCCAATTTGGTTCCAAAATTTTCTAAACTTTAAAAGATTTTTTTTCATTAATTTCCAAAAGTTTTAATGTCATAGATTCCAATTTATCAAATTTAATTTTTTAAACCAATTCACGTCCCAAATGTTTTTCTTGATAATCATTTTATATTCCTTTCCTTAATCAGGTAATTAATATAACTATCTACCATACACTCTATGGGACAGGACTCTAAGTCATCTAAGTCTCGGATCCGTAATATTATAGTTATAATGTCCTGACATAGATCTGATACCAAACTGTAACGACCCTACTACGATGCCCAGTTTAGCAAAGAACATTACAACTAATTTCATCTACTAATTTTGAAAATATGGCTTGTTAGGGGCGATCGAATGTGAATATATCTTTATACTAATACTGACACGTCATTTATACCATTTTCACTTAATTTTTGACCTGAATTTGACGTGCACATTATTAATACGAAGCAATACACACACCGATTTCTCAAAATCAAAACAATATATCATATAAATAACAGTCATGGATCATAGCGGAAAAAATCTCAACTTACACATATACAAATTTTTTAGTTTACAAAATGAAATACTAAACTTGATTGTTATACGAGTATAAAAATTCTCTAATCTCAACTATACATTTTATATACAAGATCCAATTCTTAAATGGGATAGACTAAAATTCCAAATATTTATCTCTCCTTGCTAGCATAACCATTCAAAGGTCAACCTGTCCTATAAACTGAATAGTCTCGGCTTGACCCGAGCAAAATAACACCCGGGTCACACTATCTTTAAATATCCAATAGGGTGAGAACAAGATATAATACAAGAACAAACAATATATAAGTAAATACAGATGTCTATGAAATAACTGGTCAGGGGAATTAAATTAACTTATAGTTCATCACAAGGGACATGGTTATACATTTATGTCATGAATACATATTAGTCACTAAACACTGAATTCACAGAACTAACTTAGCATCCATCACAAGACACAAGAACATTTATTTCACAAACACATGACACGAGAATATATATTTATTCATGAACACAGAATAGTCACATAATTCAAATATCCAGAATCTAAGACATCCTAATCCAAACCAATCGTAATGATTGTCCAAAATAATTGCAATGATTTTACTCAAAACCCTTTGCAAACAAACAAACAAATTGGTATCACTCAAAACAATCTGATACCAAGGATCGTACTCAGAAAGGGAACACAGAATCACAGAATGATCTCAAGGATAGCTTATACCTATGATGATCTAGAATTTTAGGCAATAATAATTTGATAATCTTTATTAATAAGTATTTAAATTGATTTAATAATCTAATTTTATTTATATTTAAGGGGTAAATTTTATTTTTTAAAGCCGATAAAATTGTTTTCTATTTATAATGTATATATATTGGTGTATATATATTGTAAATAGGAAGTCTCTGGTTTTAATTTAATAAAAGATATGTTTTCAAATTGTAATATATATTTTTGTATATATTATGATTTGAAGCTGTGTTTTAAAATTCAATATAATAATTTTCAAAGCTAATATTAAAATGTTTTCTATTTATAATGTATATATATTTATATATATTATAAATGGAAAAGTTTTGGTTTGAATTTAACAAATAAAAACATGTTTTCAAATTTTAACATATATTTTGTAATTTGGAAATTATGATTGAATTTAATATAAAACTTTTCAAAAGCTATTTAAAAGTAAACCATATATTTTCAAAACACTTAAGGTAAATGTTTATTTGTTTAAAATATATTTTTACTTAAGTTTAAAATTTAAATGAGATAGTTTGTAAATATATAAATAAATACAAACATAAATTAGTAAAATCACATTACATAAATACATAAAACATAGGTACTTTTGAAATAAGGATTTAAACATAAAAATACATATATTTAACATTTGTAAGAAAATTAAATCATGCACATACATTTGTAAGCTAAGGATAATTTGAATTAACAAGTGGCAAATGCTGTTATTTTAAAATTTTAAGTATATAACTAATGTTTTAGAGAGAAAAACCTGTTTTATTTCTTTCAGTTCAAATTTCATCAATACTTTCTTTCTTCTCAAACATATAAACTAAAAACTAGAAAATAATTCAAATAACTTTTTCAAACAACAACATCAGTTTCAAAGCTTCAACAATGCAAAGATTTCAAATACAAACAACAGGCTAGCTATTCAAATTTCAGTTTCAAGGATCGTCTCAAAAATAAAGTTGCAGAAAAAAATACAGACTACTCTCTATTCTTTTTGAAAATGGTGAGCAAACCTTTTCTTTTAAAAACAGATATAAATCTGGATACTTGTTAAGATTTATGTAGTAATATGATTTGCTCTGTTTATATGTACATGTCTGTATATATATAGATGGACTCTATTGTTCTTCACAGGCTGAAGATCATCTTTTAAAAATTCTTATCTTCCCATTCATCTATATTTAGGCTATGATTTATAAATGAAATATGATTATAATAGTGTAATACAAATTTTAAAAATAATATCAAGACTTAAATTTCAGTGATTATTTCAAAATTTGAAAATTTACAGAGGTAATCAAAGACAGGTCAAAATTCGATCATTTAGAAATTATGATTTGATTATGTAAACTTAATCGTATTATAAAATGATGAATTTAGGTAAAGAAATTGTGATTTTTAGTATTGTAATGGTTGAGATATGCTGAATTGACCAAAATTCGAACTTTGTTCGATTTTTTGGTGATCGTTGAGGGAAAGAAGCCGTGCATGGGACTGAAGGAGGCTCAAGACTCGAGGGTCATGGAAAAAATACTCAGAGTATTTTTGGGCGACTGTGGTGGCTAGGGGACATTGAAATAGGGTTCGGCGCTTGGTTTTGGTCGAAAGGATAGCCGAGGTAATTGCGGCATCATAGGAGTATCTGAGTTTAACTTGAGAAGGGAGATCGATGCTTGGGTTCGATACGAAGCTCTGGTGATATCGTCGAGGATGCCGGTGGTCTGAGGCGATGGCTAGGGTGGTTTTGCCAGTTGGGTTGGTTTCCAGATTTTCGTTCGAGTGATCGATTTTCGATTTGCTATCGTATTCTTTCTTCTGGTTGGTCGTGTGTGATGGTGAGATGATCGTCGACTTATCGAGGGTTGGGAAGTTGGTCGGAAAGGAGTGGAGTCGCCGTGCATGTGCACGTGTGCATGTCTGAGTTGGGTTGGTTGTTGTTTTTAGGGACGATGAGTGTTTCTCAGGTTTGGCTCGAGAAGATTGCGTGTTTGTCTCGGAGCCGAGGGCGATGAGGTTTGATCGTGAGTGTCACGAGGAATGGCTCGGGTTGACTCGAGGATTTTGAGTGTTTGACTCGGGTTATTCTATTTTAAGTTCCAAGCTTTTGAAATTTAAATGAAATCATAACCAGGTTTAAAAATAGAGTAAAAACATGAACATGTTTTATAAAAGAAAATGTTTTAAACAATTTTAAGTTTTAGAAGTTATTAAAGTAATTTTGTTTAGCCCAGTTTTAAAAATATATTTAAAAAGAATTAGTTTTCAAAGCAAAAAAATAAATTGAGTTCACAAGTTTAGAGTTTTAAAGAAAATGAATATGTTTTCAAAGCATTGTTAACCGGGTTTCCAAAGTAAATTATTCCAACAAGTTTTTAAAACAAGTTTTACAAAAATTTTAAATGTTAAAGTAAATGTTTAAAATTTGGTTGTTTAAAAGTAATTATATTTGGTTAATTTTGTAATTAATTGCTAAATGTTTTCAAATGAAGTTTAATGATGAAATGAAGAAATGGTTAAGATAAGTGTATAAATTGTAAATTAATCAAGAATTCTCTAAATGATGTTGTAGAAATTAATTTCAAGCATTTAATTTAATTGAATTTAAATAATAAGTATGAGTTAATTAAGGTAAATGGGTTATCTTAATAAATTAAGATCTTATTAATAAAAGTAATTAAAGTTTAATTACTTAATTAATTAGGATAATTAATTGATGTAATTAATTTAAGATAATTAGTTTAATTAATAAAGGATAGTTAATTACTTGATTAATTAAGGGTTAATTAATCTATGTAAATATTGGTCAATTAATTAAAGAGTGATTAATTAATGGAAGTAATAAAAGGATTAATTACTCAATGTAATTAATTAAATTAATTAAAGGATTAATTTAAGATAATTAGTTAATTTAATTAATTAAGGATAACCACTTATGGAATTAATTAAATATAATTATTTAATGAAAGTAGTAAAGTGTAATTACTTAGGGAAGTAATTAATGGATAACTACTAAATGTAATTAATAAAAGGAAAATTACTTAGTGAAGTAATTAAAGGATGGTTAATTACTGTATGTAATTAATTAAGGTTGATTAATGAATGTGATTAATTAAAAATTAATTATTAAATGTAATTAATTAAAAGAATAATTAATTAATAAATAAAGTTATTAGAGGATCATTAATTAATATAATTAATAAATAATTACAGGTTAATTAATATGAATGGTTAAATGATAATTAATTTGTGTAACTAATTGAAGGCTAATTACTTAATGTGATTAAAGAATAATTAATCAAGGATGATTAATTAAGATGAAATTTAAGGAAGATTAATTAATTGGGTTGTAATTAATTAGTGTTAAGTAAGCAGGATTTAAAAGTAATTAAAGTAATTAATTTAATTCATTGGTGGTTATTTAAATTAATTAGAGATAGTGTGACAATGAATCCTGCTTATGGATGATTAATGACGTTGAATGCCTCGGATTATGTGATATCTCTGATATGTGATATGTACTGCTTTGTGATATGAGATGGTTTGGTTGAATTGTGATTATATGGATTATCCATCTGTGATAATAAATTATCTATCTATGTGAATATGTCATTCTAAATAATAAATTGAATTGTTAAAACTTAAAACAACTTGGCCTTAAAAGACAGTGTTTTGGATTTCGTTGAGACCGAGATCGGATTTTCAAATTGGAATATCCAAAAACCACATCGATCCAAATTAAACGATAGGTCGTGAAATCTCTAATGAAGATCAAGATGAAGACTCGAAGTGTAAGGGCTATGTGTCGTTAAAACTCTAAGGGTGATTCCAAGATGAGTTTGATGAAGATTGTGCTTCCAGATTAGAGAGAAGATTCAGAGTGCAAGGCTTATTGTCGTTAACTCTGAGGGTGATTCCGAAATGAGTGTAGCGAGATATTGCCTTGGGTTTTGTTCGAACCCGGAACAAACTTGTATGGATGAATGCTTTTAGAACATCGCCATTGGAGGACGATGAGCATTCCATGATATGTGTTCTAAAAGTTAATCGTAGCCTCAAGCCACATCAACCAGGAATTTCTAAAATAGGGGAGGTGCAACAAGGCTAAGAGGGTAGCACCCAAGTAGGATAAGGTTTTCCCCTATCTAGAGGTCCCTTTTTATTCGGCTTAGTGGGCGGTTGGTCGCGCCAACAGCCGGGTTGTCTCATTCGAGATTATCCAATAAGGAATGGTTCAGGCCTTGTGTTGCAGGGGATCAGGGTAGATCATCGGTATGGTGATCTAGGCCACATACTGTGACGGGCGGTACCCCAGTAGCCATGCCATTGTATGGAATCCAATCTCCAATAAGTGTCGTACGTTTTGATTGTGCCCAACTATGTTGGAACGTGAGATGTAAGTTTTCTAGCTATTTCTGTATTTTACTTGAAAACCCTAGACATTATTATAATATCACTGGATTTCCTATCAAATGTTTTGGTTATTGTAAGGTAAATTTTTTTCCATGTTTATGTGCGGGTAGTCTTATGAAATACCTTTCTTTTCAAATGATTTTCAAAGTTAAGCAACTTTAACCCATTTACTCACACTAAACCCATGTCTGACCTACAGTTTATTTTCTGTTTTATTAAACTCTTGGGTACTTAAATTTTTACGAGTAGCCAAGGGATTCAGGTTAGCTTTGACGTATTCTGGAGGAGACTTGGAGCAGGAGGCTTCGGCATATATAGATATCTGTATCTCCGCTGTGTTAGTAGCTCTGTGTTTAATTTTGGCTTGTAATGATAGACAAGTCTTCACGACTGTCTAACATGTTGTACAAGCTGTGTAACTCTGATAGATGTTGTATATTATGTAATAACTATGCGATTGATATATTATATTCTTCCGTTGTGAGATTCTGATATTGTTTAGTTCTTTTTTCTCTATCTTTACTCTTTTCTTCACTTTCTTTCTTATTGATGATTCGTCTTTTTATGGAATGAAAAGCGGGTCGTCACAGTTGGTATCAGAGCATTAGGTTGAGAGAATACATAGGCTTTGAAGTGATATCTATCTTAAGAGAGCATACCTGTATATATATATATATATATATATATATATATATATATTTAAATATTTATATATCTACCTAATTTGTTGATTACCTGTCCGTTACCCACATGAGTTAGGCTGGTAGCTTGATTTCTAGAGGTAGGAAGGGTAGTGGTGTGTGTAGCATGACTACCATTAATGGAAGAGGTCTAAGTGTTGAGTTTGGAAGAGTATCTGTTGAGGCTGTAGATCCAATACCGCCTCGAGTAAGCTTTGCGGCATAATGTAAGGATTTCATTAATCTCAGAGGATGATTTTTTTTAAAGGTTCAAAGTCCGTCATTGAAGTGTAAGCTGGGTTGTACTAGTGTGAGCGGATTTCAAGAGTTTGGATCTGTCGGTTAGGCAAAAGCGAGTGATGGTATGGGTTGCACTCGTGTGAGCGGATTTCAAGAGTTTGGATCTGTCGGTTAAGCAAAAGCGAGTGATGGTATCTTGGCAACTTCGGGAAGGAGCAACTGCGTAGTGAGACGCAATATCCATGGATGTTCCTAAAGGTGTTTTAATTGGAACAAGTTTAAGAAAGTTTTTGGAGGAGCAGTTTTACCTACCGTAGGGGAGACTCGTCTGTGTAGGGAAATTTTTCAGATCTCAAGTAAGGGAGATTCGTCTTTATTAGAGAATGAGACTAAGGTCAATGAGTTGCCTTGCTTCGGACATGGTCTCATTACCATCCCTTTAGAAGAGAGAGATGTTTGTGCTTGGTTTGGAGCTCGACTTTCATAAAGAGATATTTTCCATCTCAAAGGTTCAATCGTGGAATTGGTTGGAAGCTTTGAGATTCCAGAGGCTTTTAGACAAGGAAGTCTTTGGCAACTGGGAGGCAGTAGAGCAGTATGAAGTGTTTAGCATGCCAGCAGGTAGGTCATCTAGTTAAGAAGTATCCTAGAGGTGGAGTTCAAAAGCAGTAGAATGGACACTTTCCTTCGATGGTTCTGAAGTCTTTAAGTTTCAACTGTCAGCAGTCCGAGCAAATGGTGGAAGCTTACCTACTTCTTCATAAAGCTAAGCAAAGCATGAGTTTGTGGTTGAGGGTGACCACCAGTACTTCTGATAGGAAGGCGTTCTTGAAGGATTTGACCTTGTTTTGGATGAATTGATCAAATAAGAATAAGTTGTTCTGATGTGTGAAGAGAGAACGGTTTCTTTGGAAGCTGAACTTGGTAGGATCGCAAAAGTGACTTGCGATAGTTCAAAGTTTATCTGAGTAGTCTTTTGCATGGCATTGTAGATATCAAAGTTGTCAAAGATTATTTGGATATCTTCAAAAAGGTCAAAGGTTTGCTCGAACCGGAAAATTGAGTTCTGTATCGACTTGGTTCCAAGAGTGATACCGGTGATTCAGTCGAGTAGAAGGATATCCCTTAGAGTGAGAGAATTTGGTGAAGTAGCTCAGGACTTCTTGAAGCTTCTGTGTTTCTTTATTGGATCTAGTTTCGGGTTTTCACCAGCTAAGGTTAGTTGAAGTCAGTATACCCTTGACTACATTTAGAAGACCCTAATATTTCTTTGAGTGGTTGGCTATGTATTTTGGGTTAACCAACACTTTAGCTTACTTTATGGATCCGATGAACCATGTTTTCCGAGATGTGTTGATCAAGTTTGTGCTCGAGTTCATCGACAGCATTCTCATCTACTCCAAATCAGAATTACGTAGCGGAAGCGAGGTAGCAGCTGTGCAAGAATGGAAGCAAACTCGGACTCCTTGGAAGTTTGTGTTTGTCTTTGATTAGAGGATTCCTACAGGATGTTCATTCAGGATCTTAAGGCTAGGTTGTCTAGTGCACCTGTTCTGGTTACTACGGATTGGAGAAGTAAGTTCAAGGTTTACTAATGCTTGTGGAGTAGAGTTTGTGTTCTGGATTTCAGTAGATCTTGAGAACCATCTTATTGAATAGAACCCAGAGATCATCTTATTCTTGGTCCAGATTTGTTTCAATAGGCATCTGCGAAGATTGTTCTAGTTTAAGGAAAGGATGTAGGTAGCCCAGGATCGTCAGAGGAGTTATGTAGATAAGAGATAAAGGAATCCAGAATTTGAAGTTGTAGACTTTGTTGTTTTCAAGGTTTCTCCGGTAAAGGGAGCAGTAAGATTTGGTAAGACTGGGATGCTAGCTCCGAAGTATATTGGATCTTTTTGTATTTTTGTAAGGATAAGTGTTTTGGCCTATGGGATTGAATTTCCAATTTGGATGACTGTGATTCACAATGTATGTCACATATCTCTGAGGGAGTACTTGTATGATCCATCATTGGTTGTGAAATCTGCAATTCAATAGGATTTGGAAGTTGAGCAGGACTTGACTATGGTGTGATATCCTATTCAGATTGTAGATTATGATGAGAAGGAGCTCAGGATCAGAGTGGTGTATCTAGTTTAGATTCAGTAGAGAAAGTATCCCAGTGTTTGTACCTGGAAAACTCTTGATATTATTAGGAAGGCTTATCCGAACTTTGTGCCAGGATAGTTAGATTTGTTTGTTAGAATGAATTGGTTGCTATGGTTGCTAGTATATGGTTGATAATATATGCTTGCTATTTAAAAATTAAAACTTTTGTTGGATTATTAAATTATCTTTGCTTTTAAATTTCGGTGACGAAATTTTTTAAGGGGGAAAGGAATGTGATGACCTGGAATTTTAGGTAATAACAATTTGATGATATTTATTAATAAGTATTTAAATTGATTTAATAATCTTCTTTTATAAATATTTAATAGGTAAATTTTATCTTTTAAAGCTAATAAAATTGTTTTCTATTTATAATGTACGTATATTGTTATATATATGTATATATATTGTAAATAGGAAATTTTTGGTTCTTATTTAATAAAAGATATGTTTTCAAATTGTAATATACATTTATGTATATATTGTGATTTGTAGTTATGTTTTAAAATTCAATATAATAATTTTCAAGGCTAATACTAAAATGTTTTCTATTTATAATGTATATATATTTATATATATTATAAATAGGAAAGCTTCGGTTTGAATTGAACAATTAAAAAAATGTTTTCAAATTTTAATATATGTTTTGTAATTTGGAAGTTATGATTGAATTTTATATAAAACTTTTCAAAAGCTATTTAAAAGTTAACCATATATTGTCAAAACACTTAAGGTAAATGTTTATTTGTTTAAAATATATTTTTACTTAAGTTTAAAATCTAAATAATATAGTTTGTAAATATATAAATAAATATAAAACATAAATTAATAAAATCACATTACATAAATTGTAACAACCTTGGTTTTGGAGATTACCTGTAAATATTAAATTATAACGCTAGTTATGATTTGATATTGTGAATTAAATAAAATTTGAGAAATTAAATTGTTTATTTGGAATAAACATTGGATTTTGGAAAATTAAAATGGAAAAATAAAGTTTGGAACTTTATTTTATTGTTTGGGTTAATAATGAATGGAAAATAATTTTTTATTTATAGAAATTACAATAATTTTATTAATTATTGCCAATTACTTCTTTTAATAATTTTTAAAGGAAGTATTTGATTTTTAAAGGTTGTTTATTGAAATAAAAGGTGGAAATTGGGTTAAAAATAAGTTTTTGCCGTAAATAATGTTTTTAAATGGTTTGTAATATTTTTCAAAGTGATGAAATAAATTTTGTGGAATTTTAGAAGTTAAAGTGTAAACTTTTACATTTATTTGGTGAAATTTATGCATTTTTGTTAAATAAAAGAATTTAATAATAAAAATATTTTAAAAATACAAATTTATCTTTTTATACGGTAGAAAATATTCTATTTTATATGTATACAAGTTTTCACATTTTTCTTGTGTAAAACTTGAGAGAAATGCATTTTTATGTGTATATGTGATATGTACATATTAATTTGTTCAAGTGTTGTTTTTAACTTACGCAAATTAATTTTTCTCTAATTTGGGTCCAAAGCCTATTAGCCAACCCAAACCAGAAAAAAAGTAAAACATTTTCTCTTTTCCTTTACGTTCCTTTCTTCCTCTTTCTGTAAGAAAGCAGAAAACAAAGAAAGTTCCACCATTTTCAAACTTAAGCTTTATACTCCCAAATTCCTTCAATATAATTGTTGTTTCAATCAATCTAAAGAGAATTCAACAGGTAATCAACTCCAAAATACAAATAATTTCATCAAAATCTAGTATTGAGATTGGGTTGTATGTAATCTCTTCTTTTGGGTTTGCGCGTCTTTTTTTTTTACAGGTTCTCGAAGCAAATCCATCTCAAAGCTCCAATCTTTTTTCTTAAATCCGGGTATTTAGACAAATCAGCAAGGTGAGAACAATATCTCACAAATACTAACTAAATTGCTTGTGAAATTGCTTGAAATTGCTGCATATGTAAAAGTTTATTCAATGTAGTCTATTTTCGTTTCTGGCCTAAAGTGCCAACTTTGGCTATCCATAACTTTCATTTACGGCTAAGAAACGCTACCGGATCTTTTTCAGAGTCAAGTTTATATGTTAAACTTCATTTCAGAAAATTTTTCTTGAATAATATGGTCATTTGAGTGTTCAAATCGTCACTGCAAAATCAATGCACAACCTGCAAATATCCTGTGCACATTTTGTTTTCTGAGTTGTTGCAAACATGGCCTGAGTCCATGTTTGAGACATCATATCTCTTTTGTTTCTTTCTCAAATTGCACAATTTTTTTTTCATGAAATATGAAGTTCTCTACTTTATGCATACTAAATTACAAGTCATTTTGACATAGATAGCTTATATAAATCTGCTGTCAAACTTGGACCTGAGCCATGTTTTTGCCCAGAGTTCAACAGTGAAACACCGTCTGGGTTCAACTTTGAGAGATCATAGCTTTCTCATATTTTATCAAAATTGCATCATTCTTTTTTTGTTTGAGAGATAAAGTTTTCTACTACAGGAGTATAAATTTTGAGCTCAATGTGATGCTACTTGATCCCCTGTTTTATGCTTGAAATTTGAGTCCAGGAGGGTTTTAGGCCTGCACATTTGGTTTTTGAACTGTTGCAAACATGGCCTGAGTCCATGTTTGAGACAACATAACTCATTCATTTCAAATCGGATTTGCCTGATTCTTTTTGCAAATTGAAGGAGGAGTGTTGGATCACATTCCTGTAAGGTTTTTTGAAAATCTAGGTTGGTTTGCTATTACTAAACTACTGTCGAACTTGTACTCGCAGCTTGCTAATTCAATGTTTTAAACCTTGTTTTTGGTGCGAATTTGAAACGACGCAGATTCTTCGTTTCAAATCGGATTTGAATGATTCTTCTTTCAGATTGAAGTAGGAATGTTGAGCTACATTCCTACCAAATTCCATATCATTTGGACTCTTTTTGTAGGTCCAAACCTGCTTTCGAACTTGGGTTCGCAACATGTTGTCACCGGTTTTTTATACTTAGAATAATTTCTGGCTTTTTCTGATATTTTCCGATTTCTTTGAGATTATTCGCTAGATTTCGTACGCGGGTTTTATAAAGCATTACAAAGTGTTTTTCAAGCAAATTGAATTTTGAAATTATCATTTAATTTTATTTTTAAGTATTAAATTAATTACTCCATAATAGGAGAATTTCAAATGCAATTTCTAAAGCGATTTTGAAGCGTTCCTAAAACTCGTTTTCTTCAACTTAATATCTATATAAAACACACAATTTTACACTTCGAGCGATGAGGGAGGAGAATTAATTGATTGGATAAAATGCGTGCTATGAACACGTGTGTTTATCTTTTCAGTTAATTCCTAATCTATTCGTTTGATCGTTTTGACCTTTGGGTCTGGTTTACCGATGAGATGAGGTAAACTTTGTATTGCTTTAAGTGCAGAATTGATTAACGGTTAGTAAATTTAGTGCGAACGTATGGTATGGGACACACGTTAACACTTTTCGGGTTCCTTTTCGAGAGTTTGTGACACATATTGCCAGTTAGTGGTGTCCAGTACTGGGCCTCCAGACCTTCGCCACTACGGTTTGTTGCCTTCGGGCTTGTGCCTTCGGTTTTGTGCCTTCGGGTTTGTTGCCTTCGGGTTTGTTTCCCTATAGTATCGCTTTTGGAGTTGGTCATTCGTTACCGCTCGAGAGATACTTGGGTTTGTCGCCTTCGGGCTTGTGGATCCTCGTTTATACAGTATTGAGCACGTGCATCTTTTGTTTCATTGATATTTATATTTCCCTAGAGTATCACCTTTCAGAGTAGGTCTTTTGAACCACTCGATACATAGCGATTATCTTGTAGAAAATTGTGTTACCTTCATTGGTACTTGTTATTTGCCTTTTTGGCTTGATTTGGGATATTCGTATCCTTTATTTATTGAGTTGCCGATGATATGAGGCTTGTTATGATTCATCTTTTATTAGATGATCGAGTTATCTCTTTTAGAGATATTTGTGGTACTTTATGACCTTGCATGTTCATTATCATTTAGCTTATCTAACTGATTTGTTTAGCTAGACTACCCCTGTATTTTATACTTGGGTAAGACCGAGGTGTTTCAAGTTAGGTACATTTGGACTTAGCCTATTCTGCTTCCGCATGGAGTATTCTGCTAGCTCCTCTTGTTATACCTTTTTGTGTAGTCCTTTTTGGTTGTAACTCTGATATGTATATTCTTTGGACTCGCCTGTATATTGTGGTTGCTACACCACTTGACATGTATCATTTTGTATACTCTGTGATGTATCTGTTTATGTGTATATGTATGTGATGATCTGCTGTTTTGTGATGTGTTTTACATTTGAGTTGTTATATTTTGTTCTGTTTAATCTTATAGCCATTATAGTTTTGTATTAAATATCTATTGGATAAGTCGATCCACCTGGAAAAAAATATGTGACATTTATCGACGTATTCAGTAGATAGTTAAGACAAGGCTATGGATGGTCGCTCCTATACAGCTCTATTCTCCGTATTAGCAGACGGTGTTACCTTGTAATACTCTTTGCTAATGTGTGTCTCGGAGTGGGGCATTACAGCTTGGTATCAAAGCTGAGTTCAGGACAAAATATGATAAACACAAAACAGAAACACATATTACGGTACATCAAAGTGTAATACAAGTGTTACGAATCCCTGAATCATCGTGCTTTTGTTCTTTTCGTGTCCTTGGGGTAGATATAATTTTGGGAATATGTTTAGGAATGCATTTTAATTCCGTAGTATTCCATATTTGAATTAATGATATCTGCCATGTGAATAATCTTTATCTTATCTTAACTTTCAGCTAATGGCTGGAAGAGGCAGAGGATGACGTTCGGATGCGGTGCAATCCAGTGGCTCCCATCCGGATGGAGTATATATGTCTGTCGATCAGTTTATGGAGTTATTTAGGAGCACCCAGCCTCCAGCTCTTACTCCAGCTTCTTCTTTGCGCAAGTCTCCTTTCGCGCGCATGTTTAGTGATTTTGCACCTCTCGGAGGCAAGCCATTCAAAGGCTCCGAGTTTGTTATAGAGGTTCAGGCTTGGATTCATTCTTGTGAGCGGATATTTTCTCGCATGGATCTTTCGGATTATCACCGGGTTCTTATAGCATCCAGCGTGTTACAAGAGCGTGCTCTTGATTGGTACGAGCTATTCACTGCTGAGCTCGACGAGTCTACTCTTACATGGACTCAGTTTCAGGAACGATTCGAGCTTAAGTTCGTTCCTGTGTCTGAGAAAGCATCTCTTGCCTATCGCTTTCTCGAGCTAAAGCAAGGGAAATCTTCTGTTTCTGATTATGTGTCTTCTTTCGAAGCTCTTTCTAAGTATGGCCTTGAGTATATTAGCACTCCATACAAGAAAAACCTCAAGTTCATTTCCGGCCTTAAGAAGTATTTGAAGAAATCTTTGTTGTTGCAGCACAAGCTTTCTGTTGAGGAGCTAGTTGACTCGGCGCTTCATCTTGAAGCCGTCGAGAAAGAGATTGATAGTGGTGATGATGTTGAGGTTCGCAAGAAACCCAACAAGAAGCAGTTTCCATTTCAAAAGTCCAAGTCTTTTCCTTCCAAGAAGAAGAAGACTGGTGGTTCTAACTCTTAGAATCAGTCTACTGGAACATCTTCCATTCGGAAGTGTTTCAATTGTGGTTCTCCTGACCATATGATTCGAACTTGTCCTAAGCCTCTCGTCTGTCGTTATTGCAAGAAGGAAGGTCATCATATTTCCACCTGCCCTACTATTCCTGCTAGTGCCAAATCTGGCAATCTTTATGCTGCTAAGCCTTCTGGAGGTTCTTCTCAGCCCAGAGGTATATCTTTTTGATACGGGTACTTCACATTCATTCGTATCAAAGAAGCTCGTTGATGATTTGCCTTTGGATATTTCTTGTATGGTTACTTCTTTGAGGATTGCGAATCCTATCGGGGGATCCGCAACCCTTAGCATGCTTTGTGATGATGTTGAGATTGCTTTATGTGGCTTTTCTTTTCGTGCGAATCTTCACGTTATTTCTTATTTGGGATTTGACATGATTTTTGGTATGGACTGGCTAGTGCAATATGATGCCAGGATTGTTTGTGCTCAACGGATGTTATGTCTTCGACATCCCGATTCTCCATCTTAGCTATCTCTTGTTCTTCGAAATGTGGATAATTCTGAAGTGGCTTTATATTCTCTAGACTCACGAGATGATGATGATATATCTCGTATTCCTATTGTTTGTGACTTCTCTGATGTATTTGAGCTCGTTTCGGGTTTGCCACCCAAGCGGGCGATTGAGTTCCACATTGATCTCATTCCAGACGCGCAGCCAGTTAGTCGTCCTTCCACGAGGATGTCTACAAAACAAAATGAGGAACTCATGAAGCAGCTTTTAGAGCTTGTGTCCAAGAAGTTGATTCAGTCTAGTTCTTCACCGTGGGGTGTCGCGGTCGTCTTTGTGAGGAAGTCCGATGGTACACTTAGGCTTTGCATAGACTATCGCAAGCTTAACGAGTTGACCATCAAGAATAGGTATCCATTAACTAGGATCGACGATATATTCGATCAATTGAGTGGAGCTAAGGTCTTTTCTCAGCTCGACCTTTAAACAGGTTCTCATCAGTTACGAGTCGCGGAGGATAGCGTTCCTCTTACAGCTTTTCGCACTCGTTATGGTTCTTTTGAGTGGCTCGTTATGCCGTTTGGTTTGACGAACGCTCCTGCTTTCTTTGTCGATCTCATGAATCGAGTACTCCGGGAATATCTCGATAAGTTAATCCTTGTGTTTATTGATGACATCCTTATTTATTCTAAGTCCAAGACAGTGCATACCCACCATTTGAGGATTGTCTTGGATACTCTTCGTCAGCATCAGCTTAGAGCCAAATTCTCTAACTGCCACTTTTGGGAGAATAAGGTCAAGTTCTTAGGACACGTTGTATCTTCCGAGGGCATTTCTATCGATCCCTCGAAGATCGAAGCTATCCAGAATTGGAAGAGGCCTGAGAATGTTCATGAGATTCGTAGTTTTCTTGGATTGGTGGGTTATTACCATCGGTTCATTAAGGATTTTTCCCGTGTTGTGCTTCCTCTTACTAGCCTTACTCGGAAAGGCGTTCGTTATATTTGGTCCGACAAGTGTGAAGCTTCCTTTGAGACATTGAAGGAACTTCTCACTAATGCTCCTATTCTTGTGGTTCCCGAGGGAAATCATGATCTTGTTGTCTACACCGATGCTTGTGGAAGTGGTCTCGGTGCTGTTCTTATGCAGAAGGATCGGGTAGTTGCTTATGCTTCTAGGCAACTGCGTTCGAATGAAGTTCGCTATGCCATTCATGATCTTGAGTTAGCAGCCATTGTCATCGCTTTGAAGATTTGGCGCCGTTACCTCTTAGGCGAGCGCTTCATTCTCTATATAGATCATAAATCCTTGAAGTATTTGTTCACTCAGAAGGAGCTCAACATGAGGCAACAACGTTGGCTCAAGTTCCTTGCCTCCTATGACTTCGATATCCAGTATACCCCTGGTAAGGGTAATTGTGTTGTTGATGCGCTTAGTCGCAAACATTCGGGTGTAGTTTCTATGATGCTTTCAGAATGGGATGTTCTTGAGACTCTATCCTTTTGTGATATTCGTGATCGGGCTCCATCTTCTGATTCTTCGATATTATTATTCATTTTGGAAGCTCGACGTTCTCTACTTAATCGTATTGCCCTGGCTCAACGAAGAGATCTAGAGTTGTTGCATCTTATTTAGCTTTGTGAGTCTGAATCCCGTGAGGAGGCATTGCAGGATTTCAGCATTGATTTTCATAGGTGTCTTCTCCAGATGAACCATATTATTATGCCATCTGATTCTTCAATTAGGCATGATATTCTTGATGACTGTCACCGTTCTAAGTATACCATTCATCCTGGTAGTAGTAAGATGTACGCTGATATGCATCGCCTTTATTATTGGAACTCCATGAAGCGCGATGTGGCGAGTTATGTGAGAAACTGCATGACTTGTCAACATATCAAAGCCGAACATCAGCGCCCTTATGGTCTCCTTCAGCCTCTAGAGATTCCATTGTGGAAATGTGATCAAATTTAGATGGATTTTATCGACGGCCTCCCTCATTCGAGATCAGGCCATTCTAGCATTTGGGTTATTGTTGATCGCCTCACCAAATCAGCTTATTTCATTCCTATTAAGTCTAATAGGAGTGCTTCTCATTTGGTTAAGTTATATGTCAAGGAAATCATGAGACCCCACGGTGTTCCTAATTTGTTTGTTTGTGACCGTGACCCGCTATTCACGAGTCATTTCTAGGAGAGTCTTCAGCAAGCTTTGGGAAAAAAGCTTAATTTCCGCACAGCTTATCATCCGCAGTCTGATGGAAAGACTGAACGGGTGAATCGTATCTAGGAAGATCTCCTCCTTATTTGTATTCTTGATTTTGGAGGTAGTTGGGAGGATCATTTACCCCTTGTAGAATTCTCCTACAACAATAGTTTTCAGTCGAGTATCGGTATGGATCCTTTCGAAGCCTTATACGGAAGGCCATGTCGATCACCTTCTTGTTGGTTGGAATCTGGTGAGAAGCTTATTCTTGGCCTAGATTCTGTTCGTGATTCTTCTGAGAAGATTGATCTTATTCGTCAGAGAATGAAAGAGGCACAGAGCCGTCAGATGTCCTACGCGGACAACCATAGGAAGCCTCTCAAGTTCTCTATTGGTGATCTTGTATTTATTCGTGTTTCTCCTTTAAAATGGGTTATGCGCTTCAGTACGACTGGGAAATTAGCTCCTCGCTTTATAGGACCATTCCCTATTACTGAACGTATTGGCCCTGTGGCTTATAGAGTTTCGCTTCCATCTCATCTATCTGGCATTCATGATGTATTTCACGTCTCTCAGCTTCGGAAGTTTCTTCGAGAGTCGGATTCTATTATTGATTCTCCTCTTTTGCAAGAGCTTGAGAACTCACCAGACCTATCTATTGTGTAGCAGCCTATTCGCGTACTTTCTATGGAGGTGAAACGCTTTCGAAACAAGAATGTGCCGCTCGTTAAAGTTCAATGGTCCTCTAATCCGAATGACTGCACTTGGGAAACCAAAGAGTTTATCGAGCGGTCCTATCCCGGTTTTCTAGGTTATCATAGTGATGGTGAGAATCTTTTTATCTCAAGCTTATTTCTTTTCTTTTGATTGATGAAATTAACAAGTTGAATACAAAATCTTCTCTAGAAATTGCGGGGACGCAATTTTGTTAAGGAGGGGAGTCTGTAACAACCCTGCTTTTGGAGATTACCTATAAATATTAAATTACAACGCCAGTTATGATTTGATATTGTGAATTAAATAAAATTTGAGAAATTAAATTGTTTATTTGGAATAAACAATGGATTTTGAAAAATTAAAATGAGAAAATAAAGTTGGAACTTTATTTTATTGTTTGGGTTAATAATGAATGGAAAATCATTATTATTTATAGAAATTGCAATAATTTTATTAATTATTGCCAATTACTTCTTTTAATAATTTTTAAAGGAAGTATTTGATTTTTAAAGGTTGTTTATTGAAATAAAAGGTGGAAATTGGGTTAAAATAAGTTTTTGTTGTAAATATTGTTTTGAAATGGTTTGTAATATTTTTCAAAGTGATAAAATAAATTTTGTGGAATTTTAGAAGTTAAAGTGTAAACTTTTACATTTATTTGGTGAAAATTGTGCATTTTTTTTAAATAAACGAATTTAATAATAAAAATATTTTAAAAATAAAAATTTATCTTTTTATATGGTAGAAAATATTCTATTTTATATGTATATAAGTTTTCACATTTTTCTTGTGCAAACTTGAGGGAAATGCATTTTTATGTGTATATGTGATATGTACACATTAATTTGTTCAACTGTTGTTTTTAACTTAGGAAAATTAATATTTCTCTAATTTGGGTCCAAAGCCCATTAGCCAACCTAAACCAGAAGAAAAGGAAAACGTTTTCTCTTTTCCTGTACATTCCTTTCTTTCTCTTTCTGTAAGAAAGCAGAAAACATAGAAAGCCCCACCATTTTCAAACCTAAGCCTTCTACTCTCAAATTCCTTCAATATAATTGTTGTTTCAATCAATCTAAGGAGAATTCAACAGGCAATCAACTCCAAAATACAAATAACTTCAAAAAAATCTAGTTTTGAGATTGGGTTGTATGTAATCTCTTCTTTTGGGTTTGCATGGCTTTTTGTTTTTGTTTTTACAAGTTCTTGAAGCCAAATCCATCTCAAACCTCCAATCTTTTTGCTTAAATCCGCGTATTTAGACAAATCAGCAAGGTGAGAATAATATCTCACAAATACTAGCTAAAATGCTTTTGAAATTGCTTGAATTTGCTGCATATGTAAAAGTTTATTCGATGTGTAGTGTATTTTCGTTTCTGGCCTAAAGTGCCAACTTTGGCTATCCATAACTTTCATCTGCGGCAACGAAATGCTGCCGGATCTTTTTCTGAGTCAAGTTTATATATTAAAATTCATTTTGGCAAATTTTGGTTGCATCATATGGTTATTTGAGTGTTCAAATCGTCACTGCAAAATCAATGCATAGCGTGCAAATATCCTGTACACATTTTGTTTTCTGAGTTGTTGCAAACATGGCCTGAGTCCATGTTTGAAACATCATATCTCCTTCATTTCTTTCTCAAATTGCACAATACTTTTTTTTATTGAAAGATGAAGATCTCTACTTTATGCATACCAAATTACAGGTCATTTTGACATAGATAGCTTATATAAATCTGCTGTCAAACTTGGACCTGGACCATGTTTTTGCCCAGAGTTCAACAGTGAAACACTGTCTGGGTTCCACTTTGAGAGATCATAGCTTTCTCATATTTTACCAAAATTGCATCATTCTTTTTTTTTTGAGAGATGAAGTTTTCTACTATACCCGTACCAATTTCGATCTCAATATGATGCCAGTTGATCCCCTATTTTATGCCTGAAATTTGAGTCTAGGAGGGTTTTAGTCCTGCACATTTATTTGGTTTTTGAACTGTTGCAAACATGGCCTGAGTACATGTTTGAGACAGCATAACTCACTCGTTTCAAATCGGATTTTCGTGATTCTTTTTGAAAATTGAAGTAGGAGTGTTGATTTACATTCCTGTATGGTTTCGTGAAAATCTAGGTTGGTTTACTATTTCTAAACTACTGTCGAACTTGTACTCGCAGCTTGCTAATTCAGTGTTTTAAACCTTGTTTTGGTCCGAATTTGAAACGACGCAGATTCTTCGTTTCAAATCAGATTTGAATGATTCTTCTTGAAGATTGAATTAGGAATGTTGAGATACATTCCTACCAAATTCCATGTCATTTGGACTCTGTTTGCAGGTCCAAACCTACTGTCGAACTTGGGTTCGCAGCATGTTGTCACTGGTTTTTTTATACTTCAATAATTTCTGGCTTTTCTGATATTTTCCGATTTCTTTGAGATTTTTCTCTAGATTTCGTACAAGAGTTTTATAAAGCATTACAAAGTGTTCTTCAAAAAAATTGACTTTTGAAATTATTATTTAATATTATTTTTAAGTATTAAATTAATTACTCCATAATAGGAGAATTTCAAATGCAATTTCTTCAACTTAATTTCTATATAAAACACGCAATTTTGCACTTCGAGCGAAGAGAGAGGGGAATTAAATGATTGGATAAAACGCGTGCTATGAACACATGCGTTTATCTTTTCAGGTAATTCCTAATCTATTCGTTTGGTCATTTTGACCTTTGGGTCTGGTTTACCGATGAGATGAGGTAAACTTTGTATTTCTTTAAGTGTGGAATTGACTAACGGTTAGTAAATCGTTTAGTGCAAACGTGTGGTATGGGACACACGTTAACAGTTTTCGGGTTTCCTTCCGAGAGTTTGTGACACATATTGCCAGTTAGTGGTGTCCAGTACTAGGCCTCCCGACCTTTGCCACTATGGTTTGCTGCCTTCGGGCTTGTGCCTTCGGGTTTGTGCTTCGGGTTTGTGCCTTCGGGTTTGTTGCATTCGGGTTTGTTGCCCTACAGTATCGCTTTTGGAGTTGGTCCTTCGTCACCGCTCGAGAGATACTTGGGTCTGTCGCCTTCGGGCTTGTGGATCCTTGTTTATATAGTACTGAGCACGTGCATCTTTTGTTTCATTGATATTTATATTTCCCTAGAGTATCGCCTTTCGGATGAACCACTCGATACATAGTGATTACCTTGTGGAAACTTGTGTTACCTTCAGTGGTACTTGTTATTTGCCTTTTTGGCTTGATTTGGGATATTCGTATCCATTATTTATTGAGTTGCCGATGATATGAGGCTTGTTGTGATTCATCTTTTATTATATGATCGAGTTATCTCTTTTAGAGATATTTGTGGTACTTTATGACCTTGCATGTTCATTATCATTTAGCTTATCTAACTGACTTTTTAGCTAGACTGACCCCTGTATTTTATACTCGAGTTAGACCGAGGTATTTCAGGTTAGGTACATTTGGACTTAGCCTATTCTGCTTCCGCATGGACTATTCTGCTAGCCCTCTTGTTATATCTTTTTATGTAGTCCTTTTTGGTTGTAACTCTGATATGTATATTCTTTTGACTCGCCTGTATATTGTGGTTGCTACACTACTTGACACGTATCATTTTGTATACTCTGTGATGTATCTGTATATGTGTATATGTATGTGATGATCTGCTGTTTTGTGATGTGTTTTACATTTGAGTTGTTATATTTTGTTCTGTTTGATCTTATAGCCATTATAGTTTTGTTAAAATATCTATTGGATAAGTCGATCCACCTGGAAAAAAAATATGTGACATTTATCGACGTATTCAGTAGATAGTTAAGACAAGGCTATGGATGGTCGCTCCTATACAGCTCTATTCTCCGTATTAGCAGACAGTATTACCTTGTAATACTCTTTGCTAATGTGGGTCTCGGAGTGGGGCGTTATAGTACATAAAACATAGGTACTTTTTGAAATAAGGATATAAACATAAAAATACATATGTTTAACATTTGTAAGAAAATTAAATCGTGCATACATTTGTAAGCTAAGGATAATTTGAGTTAACAAGTGGAAAACACTTTTGTTTTAAAAATTTAAGTATATAACTAATGTTTTAGAGAGAAAAACCTGTTATATTTCTTTTAGTTCAAATTTCATCAATAATTTCATTCTTCTTAAACATATAAACTAAAAGCCAAAAAATAGTTCAAACAACTTTTTCAAACAACAACATCAGTTTCAAAGCTTTAGCAATGCAAAGATTTCAAATAAAAACAACAAGATAACTATTCAAATTTCAATTTCAAGGATCATCTCAAAAACAAAGCTCCAGAAAAAATACAGACTACTCTTTGTTCTTTCTAAAAATGTGAGTAAACCTTTTCTTTAAAAAAACAGATTTAAATCTAGATACTTGTGATAATTTATGTAGTAATATGGTTTGCATGATTGATTTTATCTAGAATATATTATGATTACTTTAGTTGGGAGTGGGATAAGAGTAAGAAATATTCTATTAATTCCTTTTACAAATTTATCAACTTTTTGGGTGTAACTGATAATTATTTTAAATTTATCTGGAAGTCAAACGCTCCTCCCAAATCTAAAATCCACATGTGGCTTATCATTCATGGTAAATTAAATACTATAGAATTTTTAAAAAGGAAAAATATTAACATTGATAAAAAATGTTATTTTTGTTATACATTTTCTGAAGATATTAATCATATTTACTATGAATGCATGGATACTCATTTTATTCTTATGAATACCCTTAATATTTTTGAGCTTAAAATTAGTTCTTGAGTTACTGATTTTTTCTCTATTGGGACACTTTTAGATTTAATTTTTATAGAGATAATAGATACTTGCTCGATTATTTGTTCACTATATCTAGTTGGTACATTTGGTTTGAGAGAAATCAAAGAATTATTAATAATAACAATATGCACAGTAATAATTTGATTTTTTTTAATTTCATCTTTTTACTTAAATTGGGTTTCAAACCCAAATTTAAATTAGCCAAAAATAATTGTTTTAAGGATTATCTTAACAAGGTTAGAAATAATATTAACATATTTAAACATAACATTCATAATTTTGACACTAATAATAATTATATTAATACCTTTCCTAATTTAAATGATGTTCTCATGATGCATAGTAATTTTCTTCCTATTATAGGTCCTTAAAGATGCTTCTAGTGATGTTATTGTTTTTTATTTTAGTTTTTGTTCTAGTTTTTTATTTGTCTACCTTTTTCAAATTGGTTTATATTTCCTTTGCTTTTTAGTATTGTTAGTTATTGGTACTAATTTATCTTTGCTTTATTTTTCACATTAGATTTTATTCTCGCATATATGTATATAAATTCTATTTATATACATATATGTTATTATTACTAATATGTTTTCCTAGTTTTGTTACAGGTTTGGATTAGGTAGATTGTTAGTTTCTCTTTTTAGGTTTGCAGGATAGCTAGCGTCTTTGTACAGATGTGTCGGATAGTCATACTCAGGAGTTTTGATTGTGTCAGGCATTTCTTTTTGATATACCGTGTCTTCAGAGTAAAGTACTTCTTTATGGATCATTTCTTGGAGTTCAACTTTATGGATCATTTCTTATTCGAGATCGGCTTTTCTCTTCTGAGGTAGCTACTTAGAGGTTCTTTTTGATGGTGCTGACTCTCAATACCTCTGGTTTTTGTTCAGTTTAGGTACCTCTAACACCCTAATATTGGGCGGTGGACTTGTCGGAGCTCGGTATTAGGGTGTAATGGGCGGTGGCTTTGCCGAAGCTCATAGTAGACGTACTTGTTTCTTCATTTGATCTAGTACTTAGACTTATCACCTGCCAGGCATGTTGGCAGCACCTTATTATGTGTTATATATATATATATATATATATATATATATATATATATAGCTTCATGTGTGCTCTCCTCTTTTATTAGAGGATCACACATTTCTCTCAAATTTTTTTTATCTAGAATATATTTTGAACTACTCTGTTTATATGTACATGTCCGTATGTATATATATAGCTGGATTCTATTGTTTTTCACAGGCTCAAGATCATCGTTCAAAAATTCTTATCTTCCCATACATCCAAATTTAGGCTAGGATTTATAAATGAAATATGATTAAAAAGTGTAATATAAATTTTAAAAATAATATCAAGACTTAAATTTCAGTGATTATTTCAAAATTTGAAAAATTATAGAGGAAATCAAAGACAGGTCAAAATTCAATCATCTGGAAATTATGATTTGATTATGTAAACATAATCGTATTATAAAATGATGAATTTAGGTAAAGAAATTATGATTTTTAGTATTGCAATGGTTGAGATAGGCTGAGTTGATCAGAATTCGAACTTTTTTCGATTTTCTGGTGATCGGCGAGGGAAAGAAGCCGTGCTTGGGACTCGAGGAGGCTTGAGACTCGAGGGTCGTGGGAAAAATACTCGAAGTATTTCTGGGTGACTGTAGTGGCCAGGGGACGTTGAACTAGGGTCGTCGCTTGGTTTTGGTCGAAAGGATAGTCGAGGTGATTACGGCGTCATAGGAGTATCGAAGTTGGACTTGAGAAGGGATATCGATGCTTAAGTTCGAGACGAAGCTCTGGTGAAGTCGACGAGGATGCCGATGGTCCAAGGCGATGGCTGGGGTGGTTTTTTGATTGGGTTGGTTCCATATTTTCGTTCGAGTGCTCAATTTTCAATTTGCTATCGAATTCTTTCTTCTGGGTGGTTGTGTGTGACGGCGAGATGATCGTCGACTTGTCGTAGGTCAGGAAGTTGGTCAGAAAAGCGTGGAGTCGCCATGCATGTGCACGTGTGCACGTCTGAGTTGGGTTGGTTGTTTTTTGGGAAAGATGAGTGTTTCTCAAGTTTGACTCGAGAAGGTTACGTGTTTGTCTCGAAGCCGAGGGCGGTGAGGTTTGCTCGTGAGTGTCACGAGGAATGGCTCGGGTTGACTTGAGGATTTTGAGTGTTTGGCTCGGGTTATTCTATTTAAGCTCCAAGTTTTTAAAATTTAAATGAAATCATAACCAGGTTTAAAAATAGAGTAAAAACATGAACAGGTTTTATAAAAGCAAATGTTTTAAACAGGCTAGGATTAATTAAGGATGGTTAATTACTTGATAAATTAAGGGTTAATTAATTTAAGTAGTTATAGGTCAATTAATTAAAGAGTGATTAACTGATGGAAGTAATTAAAAGGATTAATTAATCAATGTAATTAATTAAATTAATTAATGGATTAATTTAAGATAATTAATTAATTTAATTAATTAAGGATAATCACTTATGTAATTAATTAAGTATAATTACTTAATGAAATTAATAAAGTGTATAATGGATAATTACTAAATGTAATTAATAAAAGGAAAATTACTTAGTGAAAGTAATTGAAGATGGTTAATTACTGTATGTAATTACTTAAGGTTGATTAATGAATGTGGTTAATTAAAAATTAATTATTAAATGTAATTAATTAGAAGAATAATTAATTAATTAATGAAAGTAATTAGAGGATCATTAATTAGTGTAACTAATGAATAATTAAAGATTAATTAATGTGAATGGTTAAAGGATTATTAATTTGTGTAATTAATTAAAAGCTAATTACTAAATGTAACTAAAGAATAATTAATCAAGGACGATTAATTAAGATGAAATTTAATAATGATTATTTAATTGGGTAATAATTAATTAATGTTAAGTAAGCAGGATTTAAAAGTAATTAAAGTAATTAATTTAATTCATTGGTGGTTAATTAAATTAACTAGAGATGGTGTGACAATTAATCTTGCTTATGGATGATTGAATGATGTTGAATGCCTTGGATTATGTGATATCTCTGATATGTGATATGTACTGCTTTGTGATATGAGATGCTTTGGTTGAATTGTGATCATATGGATTATCTATCTGTGATTATAAATTATCTATCTGTGTGAATATGTCATTCTAAATAATAAATTGAATTGTTAAAACTGAAAACAACTTGGCCTTAAAAGACCGCGTTTTGGATTTCGATGAGACCGGGATCAGATTTCCAAATTGGAATATCTGAAAACCACATCAATCCAAATTAAATGATAGGTCATGAAATCTCTAATGAAGATCAAGATGAAGACTCTAAGTGTAAGGGCTATGTGTCCTTAAAACTCTGAGGGTGATTCCAAGATGAGTTTGATGGAGATAGTGCTTCCAGATTCGAGATGAAGATTCAGAGTGCAAGGGCTATTGTCATTAACTCTGAAGGTGATTCCAAAATGAGTGTAGCGAGATAGTGCCTTCGATTTCGTTCGAACCCAGAACAAACTTGTATGGATGAATTCAGAACATTATCATTGGAGGACGATGAGCCTTCAAAGATATGTGTTCTAAAAGGTAATTGTGGCGTCAAGCCTTAACAACCGGGAATGGCTAAAATAAGGAAGGTGCAACAAGGCTAAGTGGGTTGCACCTAAGTAGGATAAGATTTTTTCCTGTCTAGAGGTCCTTTTTTATTCAGCTTAGTGGGCGGTTGGTCGCGCCAACTGCAGGGTTGTCTTATTTGGGATTATCCTGTAAGGGATGGTTCTGGCCATGTGTTGCAAGGGATCAGGGTGGATCCTCGGTACGGTAATCTAGGCCACGTATGTGACTAGCGGTATTCCAGTAGCCTTGCCATTGTATGGAATCCAATCTCCAGTAAGTGCCATACGTTGATTATGCCCAACTATGCTGGAACGTGAGATGTAAGCATTTCAGCTATTTTTATATTATACTTGAAAACCCTAGACACTATTATAATATCACTGGGTTTCCAATCAAATGTTTTAGTTATCGTAAGGTAAAAACTTTTCCATGTTTTATATATGGGAAGTCTTACGAGATATCTTTCTTTTCAAATGATTTTCAAAGTTAAGAAACTTTAACCCGCTTACTCACACCAGACCCATGTCTGACCCAGAGTTTGTTTTATGTTTTATTAAACTCTTGGGTACACAAATATTTACGAGTAACCAAGGGATTCAGGTTATCATTGATGAATTCTGTAAGAGACTTGGAGTTGGAGGCTTAAGCGTATATAGATATCTGTATCTCCACTGTGTTAGTAGCTCTGTGTTGAATTTTGGCTTGTAATGATAGACAAGTCTTCACGACTGTCTAATGTGTTGTATAAGCTGCGTAACTCTGATAGATGTTGTATATTATGTAATAACTATGTGATTAATATATTTTATTCGTTCCGTTGTGAGATTCTGATATTGTTTAGTTCTTTCTTCTCTATCTTTTCTCTTTTCTATCCCTTTCTTTCTTATTGATGATGCGTCTTTCTATGGAATGAAAGGTGGGTCGTCACAATACCGATCAAGGTGTTCGTGGAAACCATGACTCGATAATTCTACATTTATTTAATATTATTATATTATGTTCGAAAATAAATCCATGAATAAACTTCTTAAGGATCTAGCAGCCACTTGCTGCACATCAAAAGAGAGTAGACTCTAAAGTGACAAATACTATCACCTTTAGCAGTCATAAGAATTTAACTAATACGTCACATACAGTATAGTGAAATCCAAGTATTAACTAAAAGCTAGTACGTATTACTTATTATGGATACCACCAGAAAACCTAAACTGCATTCTTTTAAGGATCTAGCAACAACTTGTCGCACACCAGAAGAGAATACAACTCTAAAGTGTAAAATACTTCCTAATAGCAATCATAAGAATTTAAACAAGGCATCCTATACGACCCGGAGAAATTCTTGTATTCGCTAATGTGCTAGTAAGTTTCACTCAAACATTCTACTCGATGAGTTACGATATTCGAAGAAGAGTTATTCGAAAGCATTTAAACCAATAATGATACTAAGTAGATTATTAGTACTCCTTAAATTATAGAATTAAGGTTCCCAAAACATTTATTTAATTTGTCACTTATTAAAATTTTCCATTATTCCAAGTTGTTCCAATTGTATTTAATTTATTATATATGATTTTCCATTTTCTGAAACCATATTGATACCTAAATTTCCACAAAGTTGTATTATTCACGAATCATATTTTAAAACCATATATATATTTAAGTATTCTCTTATTCTCAAAACCATATTTATCACTCTTAGATGTCCAAATTAGTATTTATACACTAGTATAAAACAAATTAAGTTTATACTTCAAAACCATGTAACTAAATCTCACAACCAGTTTATTTAATAAATTAAATTTACATTTCATAAAACATATTTCCAAATCCATAACTATTTATACCAATAATACTTAATATAAATATAAATATTTTACAAAACTATTTATAAAAGAGAATAGACCAATTTATAAAACAAGTTTAATATTTGTAACTTTAATAAACTCTCCTTACCAAATTATTGGTGTTTATAACTAAATATTTATGTCCATAAATAAATAGATACATCTTTATTTAATTCCAAATCTTTGAATCAAATGACTCAAAATCTACAAACACACTGGAATTCATTATGAATAAATATTAGATCATCACAGGATTTTAGTCATGAACTTACTCCATAAAATTCTAACTCCTAAATATATTCCAATCCAAACTTATAATATAAATTTATTATTGTAAATATATATTATATATAACCAATGACTAAATAATCACTCCAACAACAGAGCACAACACTAAAAACACAACAACATACACAGGTTCAAGCAATGGGTCGGGAATGCACCGGTCATTTCAACCGTTCCACTAGTTACAACTCAGTCACGAATTCAAGTTTTTGAACCCAATTTCGACCCTTTAAATCATCAAATTTTACAAAACCATGAAAGTTGTTCCTTAAATTCATGGCTTTACAGAAGAAAAGGTTTTGCTCAATTTGGATTTATGATTAAAAAGTTACGGCGGCTTTAGTTTTAGGTTTCGACTCAGAAAATTGGCAGAGCAAAGCATGTATACCAATTGCAAACCCAATTTCGACCCTTCAAATCATAGAATTTTACAAAACTTGCAACGTGAAAGTTGTTCCTTAATTTCATAGTTGTCTATCAAAAAATCTTACATTATTTGGGTTTATGGCTATAAACTTATGACCATTTTATTGTGAGGTATCAACTTAGAAAATTGGATACGGCTATGCTATAACATCGGTTTCAAACTAAACTTAGACCAATTTAAACATAATATTTCAAAAAATGACCAGAAGAGAATTTATAACTTATTTTAACGTCTTCCTAACACAAAAAGATTGAATCAATTTGGATCATTTCACACCAAGATAACACTGTTTTACAGCAGCGATTTTCACATTTTATTTTCAACAGATAATAAAATATCATCAAATTCAAGCAACCAATTCACAATGAAATTAAAAGCAATTCAATCGACAACATAAAATTTAATCCAAACAGTAATCAAATATATATTTGAATTAGAGATAGTAGGGTGACTATTCAACTCGCCTTTCACTAGAGATTGCAAGCTATCTTCTCAAATATGCTAAGCTAATCACCTCCTTCTCTGAAACGCCTAATTCCCTCTCCTAGCCAATAATTTCATAACTTAAAACCTTACCAAAATCTCAAATCGATTGTATAATTATGTAGAGAAGAGGCTATAGAACTCATACCTTATTTTCTTATAATTTGTAGAATTTCCATTGATTTTTTAAGATCAAAACTAGGGTTGAGATGAACTTTCCTTATTTTTGGTTGTAGGAGGAAGACAGAAACATGAATGAATAATGAGAAACTTTGTTTTTGTCGGCTAGAGTATTAGGATGGGCTAATGGGTTAATGGGTTTTTAAATAAAAAGCACAAACTAGATAATTGAATTCATTTATCTTAAATCCTTACGTAGCCTAATCAAAAAATTGAAAAACGCAATACTCTCTTTAGTATAAATTTAATAAAATTAGCCCAATAAAGAAATAAACCAATTAATCAAATTTTAGCCTAATAAAATGATTAAATTATTTTTAATAAATAAACTATCAATTACAATTTTCCATTTTACAACAATAAATCTCAGTATTAATTTAAATCTACAATAATATTTAAACTTAATCAATTATTCAACAAACTAGATTTAATTTCACACTCAAATTTCACATAGTACAATTAAAAATTAGTTATCCATAATTAAAATTAACTTAATAGTTAATTGAAAATAGGATTATTACAGATCACATATACATTTAAAAAATACGATAAGAGCGACATATGAAGATGTCTCCTTATGATGATCAGAGAACTAATAAATATGAACCTTATAGTTCTTATTACATCATAGCGAAATGCACAAATTAGCTCCTATATAGCTAACATGGCCTCTTGCACTTCTTGGAAGCTTATTCGTCCAAAAACCTGAAAGTCCACTCTCAGACTACTCAAATTAATTTTTGAGTACCCAAGAGTTTGTGGAGAAATACAAACTTCGAGTCAAACAATAAGTCTGGTATGAATAATCGCATGTCATCTCTTACCATAAATAGAAAACTAATGAGACCACGCCGCTTAGTGGAACGGGTTTTCCCCTCACTAGTATCCAAAACAAAACATGCAAATCGTTTACTATCCCCACACACACAAAATGATTAGTCTTAACATAATATGAATTAAAGACATAAACCATATACATTGGATGTCCCATCCATCCATTTATTAGATATCCATCTAAAAGCAATATTTTAGATTTCCCACCTAAAATAAATTTATTAGAGTTCTCCTCTAAAATCTTTAAAATGATTGTCCATCAAAACTTTCATAGGACTTTCCATCCCAAATCCCCTTAAAATAAATGCAGATTATCCTTCTTACATTGTTCTATAAAAGATGGTGTGGACTATCCACCGCACACTCCATAGTTTTCCTAGGATGACTATAAACCCTTGGGTGCCAAACACCGAGGCTAACCACCTCTAACAAAAAATTCTTTACTTTAGAAATTTGATGTGGGCTATCCACTGCACATTCCATGGTTTTCCTAGATTAACTAAGAATCCATCACTAAGCCAACTAGAACATCATGATCCCAATGATTAATTATTTTCCCCAGGTATACCACCTGTTTAACCTATTCCGATTGGTAGTCCCAATTAGTTTAGCTAAAAAAACAATGATATCCCAAATGTATATTTTCAAAAGCATATTTCTGTTTGTAACCCCAAACTATGTATCGAAAACATTAAACCCACCTTTGTGTTCCCAAGGTTTTATAACATTCAATTAAAATAAGGATCCCCCCTTATATATCCAAACAAAGATAAGTATTTTATCCTATAACCCTTCGAAGTAGCCCCTTCGAATTAGCAAAACTTTACTCAAGAAAAATGGCTAAAAGTAGCCCTTTAAAACCATTCAAATAAAGTCTCATTCGAAACCAAATAACCCACCGAAGTTAGCCCCTTCGAAAACTTTCTATTGGAAAGCATCAAAAAATCATACCTTTTGACCTTGTCGAAAGGTCCTACTTTTCGACCTTGTTGGAAGCTTTCTTTTCGACTTGGTCAAAAGTTTCTACCTTTAGACCTTGTTGAAAGCCTAGGGCATCCTCCTTTATAAAACAATTTATACACCTTTCGAAAGCAATGAAACTCAAAACCTTTTGCAATCGTTGAAGGTAACCCTTCAAAACCATTCAAAATTAGATCTAACCTTTCAAAATCAAAACTTTTTGAAAACAAACCTTTTGAAATCAAAAGCATTCGAAATCAAAACCTTTCAAAATCAAACCTTTCAAAATCATCCAAAAACAATGAAGTTTTGGTGTTGGAACCAACCCTTCGAAAGTATACTTCCGACCTTGTCGGAAGGTTTACCCTTTGACTTTGTCAAAAGGTATTAAAACTTTTACTTTAAAAAAATGGGATGTTTGGGATTATCCTCCCCCTTCCATCCCGGCACAAAGCAAGTTTTATTTCCATTTGAAAGCAAAGAAAGCAACTTTCCGACCCTTCACCCCTCTTCCCTTTGTCGCCATGCCTACCTTCGACTTAGGCGAAGTGATAAAGGTGTCTTTTGGAGTCGGAGGGAACATCTAGTCCTACTAAAGTGATTTTTTATCTTGCTTCTCGAATTGTGATTGGTTAAGGGGATTCCACATGTGCTTTCGAGTAGTAAAAAGTGTACCAAAGACAACCTTTTTCTTAAAACACTATACTTCTTCCTTAAATCAATTTTAGAAAGCAATTTCCCTCTAGCTTTGACCATTGCGGAAGTAATATTAGAGTTTATCCCTTAGGCTTAATTAATTTAATTACCTTAGTTAAAGAAAAATCCTCAAAGATCACCAAAAATCTTATAAATCATATACTTCAACATATTAAAATTTCAAAGCAGATGAAGATGAAAACAACTTGGAATTTAACCAAAACCATGTAAAATGTGTTAATTGGCCCATTAACATTTTAAAACACCTAAGCCTTATCCAAACAAAGGTTTAAATGATTATATCCTAACCAAAATCACAAACATGAACCGGGTATAACCCATAACCGATCCAAACACAGAATGAGATGATAAACATTATTATTCACATTGATTAGTTGATTGGAGAATGAGATAATTTCCTCGCTTTAATTCCTTAGTTTTTCTTTAATTTATGCTCTTCATGGAGCTTCTAATGGCCGATTGAAATATGGATGAGGAGTTATGAATGAGAAAGTGAAAGTTTATTAAAATGGAGGAAGAGATATGTATTAAGAAATGTAGCCCCATTTCCAAGTTTATCTCTTAGGAAATTCCACCTTCTTAATTTAGTTAAGTCCTGTTTTAGTTCATTCATTAAGACACGGCCATTGGATTTATTAATCTCATCGCCCTAATTATTCATATTTCTATTTAATTTATCTAATTAAGTATCTCAAATAATGTTAATTAAAATTAAGGGACATTACATAATGCTCGAGTTTATCATTCGAAAAACAGGTTTCATGAGCAAGATTTGGTTCATGGTCGAAAGAAATAAACAGAAAGTAAAAATTACAATTAATGCTCCTCAGCGGTAGGGAGCGAAATAAAATTTGGACTATTTACATTAAAATTAGTCAAAGACAATTCGATTTGACCGAAACAAGAATAATTGCAGAGTTGGTTCAATCATTATTCTGCTTCGCCAAGCGGAACACTTTGGCAACTACAAAAAGGGCTAAATAATGGAACATAGCCCGTGCAATTACATGAATTTTATTTACATGTACGGAGTTGTCGTTGATAGACACGTTGCACAGACGCACACATATATAATGTAGTTAAATCACATTACAGTCATTTATATTATGTACGCAGTTAGTTATTTGCAGGCATGTAAGTATATTATAATGCAGAAAAATAAATGGAACAAAGATTACAAAAAAAAACGTTATCTTTCATCACTTCGACTATTATATGTAAGAGTAATGGGGCAGTTCTCGCACAAACATGACATGTTTACAACAAAAAGGCCAACAAAATACAAGCTACTGCACTCACAAGCTTCAGGAATTTTTTATTTTTTCTTTCCCTCTAGCTATGATTGTTGATCGATCCACCAGTTGGTTTCTTGTGCTTCTACTCTTCTTTAGTTTTCTCTGCTCCTGGGGTATCGCCTTTGGACATTGCGGTTTCACCCTCTAGTTTGACAAGGTGTCCATCGGATTTCCTAGCAAGGACATCAGTGGGCTTGGTCTTAGGAGATTCTGCTTGATGGGAGGATGCTTTGCAAAGGGAAGGTTTTAGGCATGAATCTGAGAGGCTTCTCGATTCTAGACTCTTTTTTAATCCTGATCTTAGAATGGTCGAACTTCAATCTCTCCACCATTATAATTGGATCGTTTGGGTCCCAACATTATTTATTGAAACATCTTCCCCCAGGACTGAAAAATGTCCTTCAGCCCTTCTAGGGCCTTTCAATAAACAGGGCCATATTTGGAACTGGGAAGCTGGGATGGAGCAATAAGTACACTAGAGATGAAAGTCGATATGGTGAAGATAACCATGGTGCGTGATCCTTGAGTAGCCGGAGGCGAAGGCGGGAGATGTGGATGACCTACCAATTGATAAATAGAAGGGTAAAGGTTAGGGATGGACTTGGAAGAGAACTAAAGTTTCTTGAAACCCAATGAACAAGAGATATAACTTCACTCGAAGCTGATTGCAAAGCAGAAGATTTAGAATCTCACCATCCACAAGTGAATGCTCAATAGGTGGATCAATTATGAGGGGAACATAAGCTTCAGCAACGGTAATTTTTGTGGCTGCAGAGATGTTTGGGTGGCCTCGGAGCTGGCCTCCCTTAGTCTTAGGAATATTAATTGCAGTATCTTTGGACCTTTGAGTGGACGAATACACTAGAATCGATGTGCTTGTGCTAGCAGAAGCCTCAATACCAGTAACGGCAATGGTATCTTCAGTGACGATTATGGCTTTTCCCTCCTCAAGATTTGCTATTTCTTTGTCATAGAGATACATGGCTATGAGCTCTTCCATGGTGAGTCTTTCACCGGCTTCATCAGAAAGACGCAACACTTCTTCCTAGGCATTGATTAAATTTTTAGCATATGTACTCCCCAACCAAATTCTTTTACTAGATCACGCTCGCGAAGAAGTGTAGTTCCTTCTTTACCTTGGCACGTACCTCCTTAAGGTCTTTCAGCTCTAGCATAGTGAAGAAATAGTCCAACTCCATATCCAACTTCTTGGCCTTTATTGACAATAGGCACTCCTCAAGCTTATCTTTCTCTAAGCGAAGCTTTTGAACCTTCCCCGCTTGCTCCTCAATGGTTTTGTCCCTGTCCAGAATAGTCTCATCTTTTGCGATAACGGCTAGGTTTTCCTCAGTAATTTGAGTTTTCAAGGCCCTCTTTATGAGTAGTCTTAAGTAGGACTTTCAACACAAGCCCTACATTTGTGTGGGTCATCCTCATCTCCACCATAAGTCTATCAGCGTTGGTCTTGGATTTCAAATCATTATCTCTCTTCGTCACCTTCTTCTCTAAATCTTCCTTATACACTATAATAAGGTCATCATAAGTTTTCCTCTCGGATTTAAAGGATTGGATATTTGTGTAGTTGATTTTTTTGACCATGGAAAGAGCGTAGTAGAGCCTTTTCCATTCATGGCCCTAGTCAACGTGCAATTTTATCCATTGAATGCCCCGGTCAGCTTCTTCCTTCGGAATGTCTTGGATGTCATAATCAACCATGACACCTTATAAGAAAAGGTCAGGAAAAGTGGCATGCACACACGGTAGTGAACCAGGAATGGGGTTTGGTGGAATAGAGATCCATTTGAAGTGAGGAGGTGGGGTTGTGGTTAAGAGGGGGGAGATTGGAGCATGTTGGAGCAAAAAAATTTATGGACTCGACTGAGGTGGAGGAATGTTGAACGAGGAATCATGGTGGCTGTATGAATTTTTGTGCCACTTGTTGGAATCACTAGGCAACCACTCTTTAGCCTGCCTCTTCTTATCCTTCGACCCAATGTGGCGATCATCTTCTTCTCTTCACTATCTTTCTTTTTATCTAGCCTCTCCTCCTCAAATTGTGGACCTCGACGATAGCTAGAGCAATGTGGAGATGAATTAGTGGTTTTTCCTTTAGACTCGTCCCTGCTTTGTGAAGCTTTTGAAATATATCTCTAGCCATGGAATCCAAAAAAAAGAAAAGTTCTATAAGTATCAGAATTGCGAAATACAAATGAATGCAAGGACGTGTGTTCATGATCCTAGTGAAGTGCAGAGTATCGGTGACTTGCTAAGTACTCTATAGACTATGTTTACATGGAGGTAAAGATGAGGTTGCACTACCTTCATCTAAGATACCCCAGGCAAGAATCTAAATTTTAGAGAACCTTTGGCGAGGAGATCATCAATAGACATATCAAGACCACTCAAATTTGCAAAGACATTTCCTAAGGAGTAAACTGAAAGAGTTGTCTCGATCAATGGAAGAGTACTTAGTTCCTCGCTTTCTAACGATTTTTGTTGATGATGTACTTTAGATGAGGCGACGAAGGAAGCTCAGTTCCTTTGGGATACGTCTCACCACATGACTTGTCTCCCTCTCTATTACCAGCATATTCACTATCACTCTGATCAGTGCTTTCTTTTTCCTCCACTCCTTCAATCCCCCTTACACTTTCACTCTCCTGCAGTATCGGTTGCATACTGACTCTACAAACCTTTCTCTTGGAGTGTCATCGGAAGTGGATGCATTTGCCATTCTATCATCGGATCCATCAATTTTTGGCATACCAGAAGGACCTTTCACTTCCCCTTAGAGATTATCGTCATAGCCACATGCGGGGATGGAGGACCTAGCTGGCACCCTCGAGTTTCTCGGAGAAGCTTCACTAAGAATGGCAATGCGATTAGGGAGAAGAAGGTTGCAACGATGAAGGTTTTCATTCGTCAGTAGATACGGAGTAGAGCAACTTTGTGTCGGAACTCTATTCAGAGTGTCCAAGTGTCATGCCCTTCATTAGTATCGTGAGTAGAAATATCTATGACGGAAGTAGGTTAGAAGTTAGACACTAAGATGGTGAAAGTTCAAGTATGGAAGAAAAAAGAGAAATAATCTTACATCTAGAGATCGATTAAAGCCGAAGGGGGATCACACAATGCAATATTCATTCTTTAAGTAAGAACGTTTGTTGTGAAACTTCTCGATGACCTTGCGTCTACAATAGGCCTAGATAATTATATACGATGGTGAGTAATACCTTTGCTTAAAGTGTAAGACGTAAGTCATCTCATTAAAAGTTGAAGGCTGGCAAAATTGGTTCATGAAGAGCACATACAAAGAGCTTAGGAGAGCGTACCTACTGGGATGAACCTGAGACAGATCCAATCCAAACTTTTAGACAAACATAGGGATAAATGAATTGAAGAGCAGAATGATGATGCCTAAGCATATGTATCTGTTGCAAGTCATATATCCCAGTAGAGGATTGTGCAATCATTGACCCTATCTTTGGAAAAGCAAGTCACCTTTGAGGATCTCGTTTGGTGACATTTAATCTGAAGCATCTATGGAGTAAGAATAGTACGTGCTTATTCTAGAGGGTCATCTAGGACCCTTAGGCAGATATACTCGTTTAGAGGAGGAGGCTGATTTTGCAATGGCTTCGCTGGAGCGGCCATGACTTGCAACTCGACGATGATTGAACGTCAAGACCTAATGGGTACAGAAGGTGAAGCCTGATAAATATGGAGGACTCAGCTTCAGGAGGAGTGGATATACCAGGGCCAATGTGGAAATGTGATGATTGACGAGTCATTCCAGATAGAAAATCCCATGTGACCGATGCCCAAATCCAACGAATGTCGGTGTGTGTTGGCCAATCAGATTCTGAAAGTTGACTGGGGTAAGTGAAAGTGTTAATCTTTGTAATGTTAAGTCCTTTTTTCTGTACACCATGAATGGACCATCCTGTGTAGATAACCTACTTGTACTAGAAAAATGGGTCAGGCTGCAAGACGAAACGGTGCATCGAATCTTACCCATAATCATCAGATAATCGATAATGGAACAAATGTCAAAGTGATGCAGAAGTTTCTCTTTTGTAGGAAACGAGAAGTGAGGAATTGGATACAATGCAGCAGATTTTCCTAATACAACCATTCTTCGCAAAAGAACCATCCTATTGACATTTGAATGATGGTAGTTAACCGATCGAGTGTGGGTTGGAATGAATCGAAATGTTGTGTAATAAAAAAATTAGGTAATGGTATTCAGTTGTTTCTTCCATGCGCGTCCTGGGTTGAACTGAATGAACATCGAGTTGTACACATAGACCACCTTGGAAAAATTTAAGGATAGCTCTGAACCACCACTTGCTGAAACCATATGAACCTATGTCACCAGTGTTATCAACTACGACAACCCATAAACTTCACCTCAGCTGTAACATCCCTCATTTTGAGGCTTGAAACGAAGTGCTACGGATGCTGCAGTCATCCATAGTTATTAATTTTCGATAATAAAATGCAACAATGTTAATCATTTTGATAATACCAGAAACACACGAATATGGAAATTCAAAAAAAAAATTAAAATAAATTTTCTCATCTCATTTCACAATAAGATTTAAATTTCTCAATTCGCAAACCACGTGTAGAGTATATGTAATTATTAAAACATAATCCAAGTGTGACATAAGAAGATGCCCTCTTAGATAATTAGAGTCAAATATCAAGCATTTATTATAACTAGCCATTACAATATAAATCAAAATAAAAACAAAACGGAAAACAGATATATAGTTTCTACTAGTTAGATTGCCTCCTGCACATCTCCAGAAGCTTAATCGTCTAAAGGGAACCTGAAAAACCCTTACCCTCAACCTACTAAAATGAGTACCGGAGAGTTTAAGGGGAAAACAAAACTTTTGGGTCAGAGAAAAGGTTTAGTGTAAATAATAATCTACCATCTCAAACTAATGGATTTCTAGTAAGACCACGCCGCTATGCGGAACGGTTTTCCCCTCACTAGTACCCAATTAAACAACTTAACCATATAATGTGCTCTTGCATGCACAATGGTTATAACAAAATAATATGATAATTTCTAAACATTCGATTACACATTCCCCATTCATTAGACTACCCATCTAAGTTCTTATTGACTACACGTCTCGTATTCATATGGACAACCCGTCCTACATTTTATTTTAATTAAGATAATATGGACTGTCCATCTCATATTTTATCGTTTAAACTGATGCAGACTTTGCATCACACCCCATAGTTTTCCTAGGATGATTATGAACCCTTAAATCAACTAGTTAGATACAATCCATCTCCGACATAACGCAGACTATCTGTCATACAACCCATAGTCTCCCTTGGATGACTATGAATCCATCACTTGGCTATTTAATTCATGTTATCCACATGTTACTATTTATCCCATGCTACATACATATTTAACTTTATTGCATGCTACCCACTTGTTCAACAAAAATTCATGCTATCCACATGTATAACATATTTCCATTAGGGTCCCCAATTAAGTTATTTTCCCTTAGTTATTTATATTTCATGGTGACATGCATTGGTAACCCAAAAAGATTTAATGTCAAACTTATTAAGATATACCATAGTGTCCCGAAGGTTCAAATTTAAAATTATGCAACATGTGGCTCTCCACTGATTATAAGCTCGATACGCATTAACGTCGACATCTATACCATGGCGATGAAAAAGCATAAAGTTCTCTACCTATTTTAACACTCGACAACTAAAACATGGGGCATCATAGGCCTTGATGACAATAAAGTCATCAATCCTCATGGTATATCGTTATCTGCCTATTTAAAAACTCGAAAACTAGTTAAAATCGGCATGAGGTAAATTCGATGACAAGTTAACCAACTTCTCTGGCTCGATGACAATTTAAAAGCAGTAAGGGCTAGGCTCAACAACCCTTGGGTCGGCGAAACAAAAAAATAGAATGGTATATGCGGCAGCATGCTTTCCAGTATAAAATGTGGCAACAAGCCTCTTAGTATAAAACTCGACATGTATAAACATCGATATCGTCATGTCGAAGACCTTCTCTTTATCTTTATTATTGTGACCTTGGCGAGATCCAAAACACATCCGCTTCATGCCAAACTCATTGACATCATGCGGCATTGTTTGGTTACACGCCGATAACACTACGATGCAGCGAACGATTGCTTGATATAGCCAATGTCGACATGATAAAACTGTAATTAAAACTGCCAAATTACAAAAAAAATATATTAATTTTCATCAAACCTCTATAATTTGTCAAAAGCTTATTATTTAACAAAACTTTATCAGTTTTCTTTACTGAAAAACTGCCATGCCCTTTTTCCAAGATCCAAAATAATACTCAGATAATAAACTAATAACCATAGTGAATTAAACTTTTATATGCTTAAATAATTATTCACAATTTAAAATTACGTGGGAATAATCCAAAAAATTCATAGATATTAAAAATGCCTTTCTCTACATCTTTTGGAGCCAAAAACCTCAATTATTTATTTAAAATGACTAAAACCCATAATTACGCCATTTTCCCTATAGAAAATTCATAAAATAATCTCTATAATTTGAAAAATTAAAGTAAAAACCCATGAACGAAATAATATTTTTCTTAACATATTAAAATTTCAAATCATTTGGATAATAAAAACTTCAGATTTGACCCTAAAATAGGATTAAACCATTTCTAGTAAATTTCAAAAATTCCTATGAATCATTATTCTTTCCAAACAATTATTATTATATAATAACTTAACCGATCAAACACATAAGATTCGGGTATTACCCATCACTGATCCAAAAAAGATTTAAGAGATGATTAGTGTTGTTATTCACCTTAGATTATGGACGGAGGATATATTTGGTGTATCTCTTAGTCCTTAGATTGCTTTCCCTTTAATCCTAGATTTTGATCTCCCTATTGCTTCCTAATGGTATGCCTTGATTGAGCTTTCCTTTTAGTCTTTTTTTTTGTTTTGAATATGAGAATGATGTAGAAGGTAAGGGTTTAATGAATGATGGGTTTATCTATGCCTATTTTGCTCCTCCCGTGTATTCTTCCATTTGTATTAATTTTAAAACATTCTTATTGTTCATTAAGTTTGGCATGACCACACTAATTAACCAAATCACATTCTCCCTGTTTATATACATTATTCTATTTGATATATCCAATTTAATGTTTTGAATAATGTAAACTAAAAATTAAGGGTGTTACAGGCTCCTTCCTTAAAGAATTCCATTCTTGAAATTCGATAAGGACTACCAAATAAGATATAACAAATACCCACATACTTCCGAAGATGAGGAATATTAAAAACTTTATGGATACCTGCAAAACTGCTTGGTAACTCTACTCGATATGTGAGATTTTTGAAACTCTCTATAAATGGGAATGGTCTAAAATATCTCTATGCCATTGTCCCTGACTTTCCAAAACGTACCATACCTTTCATCGGTGATACTTTAACGAAAATCTTATATCCAACTGAGAACTCTAGATCCTTACGCTTTGTGTCCACGTGATTTTTCAGGCTATGCTGAGCTCCTCTCATCCTGCCTCAGATTAACTCAATTTTCTCTTTTTCTTCTCTTACAAGATCTGGACCTAAGACTAACCTATCTTCGGTTTCCATCCGACATGCTGGTGACTTGCATGGCCTTCCATATAAAGCTTTGAAAGGCGTCATTCCTATACTAGTCTGATTATTATTATTATACGGAAACTCAACCAAGTGTAGGATCTTTTCCCATGATCCACCAAAATCTAGTACGCAAGCTCTCAACAACTCCTCAAGTACCTTATTCACTCTCTATGTCTGCTCATCTGTCAGAGGGTGATAAGTGTTACCCATCTTAAGCTTGATACCTAACACTTCCTGCAGCCTCTTACGTAACTCAATAGTAAATAATGTATCTCTGTCAATGACTATACAACTAGGAATCTCATGTGGCCTAACTATGTTCTTCCCCAATAACTTAGGCAAAATAGGCGTTGTCCTTACTGACATAACGAGAACGAAATGGACGCTCTTAGTCAATCTATCCTTAATGTCCTACATACTCTCATTTCCAGGATTCGACCTTGGCAACCCATCAATAAAGTCTATGGGTATCAAATCCCATTTCCAAACTGGTATATCTAAAGACTAAAGCAACCTACTCGGCATCTGATGTCCGGCTTTTACTTGTTGGCAATTCAAAAATTGCTTTACCCATAAACATGCATCTCTCTTCATACCTTCCCAGAAGAAACTTCTCTTTATATCCTGATACATCTTGATTCCTTCACGATGAATCCTAAACTTCGACCGATGACATCCCCTAAGAACTTCTTTTCTTAGGGTCCCAACATTCTGAACACACAATGGTCCCTTCTTTCTCAACCATCCAGTCTGGTTAAGGCTATAATCTCTCAAATCGTCAATCTCAGTTCCAATCTCTATTCTTCTAATCTTCTCGGCTAACAGTGGATCATCTTTTCGCTTAGAAGTAATCCTTTTGATGAGAACTGGATGAAATTCCAAATAGGATATCATAGCGGTACTCTTATAGAATTAGTAGTCGATCTTAACTACACACTGCATGTAGTCAGTGCATCAAGATCCTTCCATTCTGCCAACATAACTAGCAACACATTCTGATGTTTTCTGCTAAGAGCATCCGCTGTTTTATTACCTTTCTAGTTTTACACTCTACACTGAAATCATAAGTTGATAAAAACTCCAACCAACTCTACTATCTCAAATTTAACTCCTTTTGAGAGAATAAATACTTAAAGGCATATGATCCGTGTACAACTCAAATCTTTCCCCTGAAAGATAATGTCTCTACACTTTCAATGCGAAGATCACCGCTGCCGACTCAATCATGGGACGAAATCTTACTTCATGCGGTTCCAACTATCAATGAGCATAGGCAATTACCTTAACCTTCTACATCAACATAGCTCATAATCCAGTCGCACATGCATTTATATAGACTACTAATCCTTTATTACCATATGGCATAATAAACACAGGCGCATTGGCCAATAAATGCTTTAATTTAAGGAATGCTTCCTCGTATATCTTGGACCAAACAAGAATAACGTCCTTTTTTGTTAGCTTAGTCTGGGGTGCTGCTATCTGTGAAAAATACTTGATAAATCTACGGTAATATCCAGCCAATCCAAGAAAAATTCTTATCTCGATCACTGTCTCAGGTCCCTTCTAACTATTAACCGCTTCATTCTTAGCTGGATTGGCTGATAACCCTTCTTCTAGCACTATATGGACAAGAAACTTTACTTCTTCTCCCAGAAACGTTTCTTTGAAAACTTCACTTTCATCCGATGTTGTCTCGGTGCCTCTAACACTAATCTAAGATGAACCTCGTGCTTTCTTTCATCTTTAGAAAATATTAAAATGACGTCTATGAACACCAATACGAAACTATCCAAGTGCTCTCGAAAAATCCAGTTCATCAAATCTATAAAGAAGCTAGCCTATTTAGTAGCCCGATTGGCATTACTTACTACACGTACGAACCATATCTCATTCGAAACATCATCAGTAGTCTCATCATTCACTCTTAGTTGATGCCGAATCCAATTGGGAAAACACTCTAGCTCCATTCAACTGATCGAATAAGTTGTCGATTCTTGGCAAAGATTACCTATTCCTAATCGTCTTCTCATTAAATTTATAATGGTTCGATGCACATCCTTGACGACCTGTTCGGTTTCATCACGAACACCATGATCGCTCCCTAAGGCGAACTGCTTGGTTTAATAAATTTCTTTCCTTCTAAGTCCATTTGCTGCGCCTTTAAGTCCTTCATCTCGGTAGGTGTCACACTGTTAAGTGGTCAACTTATGGGTTCTTCTTTTGGCACAAGATTTAATTAAAACTCGATAGTCGTTTTGGATATAAAAGAATGAAGGTTCTAAGTGGTCAACTTATAGGGTAGAAGGTTCTAAGCATAACTTAATTACCAAATATTAAGATATAAAAGAATGCGATGCACCAGTATCAAATAGTATCCTAACTGGTATACTATGGATCAAAAGAGTACTTTCCATCATAGATTTTTCTTACTCAACAGCTGTTGGTTAAGAAGATGATGGTTCCAAAGCATAAACTTTACCCTTCCTAAACCTGGCTGCATCTGGACACTTGTTCTTGTAATGACCCACTTGTTCGCAATTAAAACTTCACATTCTACTTCCCCAAAACCACCTTTACATCAACTAAGCGACAACCAATAGCATAGCACCCCCTTCTTATCGCAATTATGACAGAAAATATTTGCCTTCCCTGCTTAGCTACTCCTCCTTTATGAGCACCCTTCTTCTTAAAGAATTTTATTTTCTTATTTCAGGATTCCTAATTCTCGGTTGACTTCTCTTTCCCGAAAGTAGAAAGCATTTCTTTGTTTCTTATCCCCATCTACACTACTACATTTGGTGGATCTCAAAGATGTGGCATAGTTCCCCTAATGATTTTCGGCCTTAACCCCCGGATAACTTCCAGTTCCTCTTTATGACAATGTCCATAGTGATATATCCATACCTGGACAGCTCACCAAACTTCGTAGAATACTCCAACACTGACATCTTCCTCTGCTCAAGATCTATAAATTTCCTGAGCAAAGTGGACTTAGCTATCACGGACCAAAATCTCTTATCAATCTTCTTCAGAAATCTACCCAAGTTAACTATTCCTCTGGAACACCTACGGCAACTCCATTTTATTATAACAATGTTGGAACTTGTAATTGCCTTGAAGCCAGTCTTCTCTTATGCTCATTATCCAAACCAAGATCAACCAAAATTCTCTCACATTGCAAAAGCCAATTTTCCACTTCTACAGCATCTTCATTGCCCATAAAAGGCTTCCCACCCAAACTGTATAATCTTGACATAACTTAGCATATCTATTGCCAATTAACGCCACTAGATTTTCTCCTCATGCATTTACAATATTTCCTCCAACTACTCCTATAGCTACACCTGCTTGCATCAAAGTTAATGAAAAACTAATGCATCGTACCCATATCTACTGGTGGGGTTCCACACCTACGTTGGCATTTACGTTTTGACTAGCATTTGCAAATCGACCCTGCTTTCTCCTAGTATTGGGTCGATCATTTCCATTAGTGATGGAGCTTTCACTACCAAGATTCACTCTTCCTTTCCTGCTTCCATACCCTTCTTTGTCATAAATCTACATACGAGCCTTAGCAAGATACAAAAGAATGGTCCAATAGAGAAGGGAATACATACCAATATAGAGAAAAATACAAGTACATTATTATTGTGTTATTCCAACCACGATTTTATTATCTGATTCATTGGTTTATGTTTTAAAATCTTTTGAGTTTAAATTCCGTTTAAGTTTACATAAATCTATGCCTTAATACCAAACTGTAGCATCCCTCATTTTGAGGCCAAAAAATTAAGTGCTACGGATGCTACAGTCATTCTTTGTTATTAATTTGCGGTGACAAAATTCGGCTATATGAATCATTTTGATAATACATGAAATACAAGAATATGAAATTCGACAAAAAATTTAAAATAAATTTTCTTATCTCATTTTCCAATAAGGTTTCAATTTCATTGCATAATTCCAATTCACAAACCACTTCCAGAGAAAATATTATTATAGTAAAATATTATAAGAGCGACATATGAAGATGCCCCACGGACTATTAGAATCAAATATCTAGCATTTAATAACACTTTCCATTAAAACACAAGAGCCAAATCAAAACATAACAGAAAACTAGAATGGTATATGCGGCAGCATGCTTTTTAGAATAAAACATGGCAACAAGCCTCTTGATATAAAAATTAGCATGTATAAACTTTGACATTGTCATGTCAAAGACCATTCATTTGTCTTGGTTACTGTGACCTCAACGAGATCCAAAACCAATCAGCTTCATGCCAAACTCGTTGACATCATGTGGCATAGTTTGGTTCCACATCGGTATCATTATGATGCAGTGGGTGGTGGCTCGACATAGCCAATGTCGACATGGTAAAATTGTAATTAACTTGAAAAATGCCAAATTAGTATAAAAGATATTCCTTTTCACAAAACCTCTATAATTTGTCAAAAGCTTATTGGTTAGCAAAACTTCATCAATTTTCTTTACTGAAAAACTACCGCACACTATTTCCAAGATCCCAAACATTAGCTCAAATAATTGAATAATAGCCATAATTAAATAAACTTTTATATGCTTACTCTAGCATCAATAATTCCTCGTAATTCAAAATTATGTGGGAAAAATACCAAAAATACATAGAAATTAGAGAATACCTTTCTCTACATCATATGCATGTCGAAGTCTAAAACCTTATTTAATTATTTAAAATGATTAAAACTCGTAATTAAGCCATTTCCTCCATGGGAAATTCATAAAACAATCTATATACTTTGAAAAATTATGAAATTTAAAACCTATCTCAAAAATAATGTTTTCCTTAACATATTAAATTTTCAAATCGTTTGAGGATAAAAACTTCGGATTTGCCTTCAAAACCAAATTAAACCAATTTTAATAAATTCTAAAAATTCCTATAGCCATTGTTCTATCCACATAATGATTATTGGATTATTAGTTGACCAATCAAACACTTAAGATTTAGGTATTGCCCATAACCAAATCAAAATAAAGATTTAAGAGATGGTAGGTGATATGATTCACCTTAGATTAATGGTTGGAGTTGAGATTTGGTGTAGCCCTTAATCTAAGCTTTCTTTCCCTTCAATCCTAGCTTTCGATCTCCCTTTCTAATGGCCAGTCTTGATTGAGCATTCCTTTTTGTTGTTTCTTTGTGAATATGAGAATGATGTAAGAGGTGAGGGTTTAATGAATGAAGGGTTTATCGATGCCTATTTTTCCCCTCCCATGTATTCTTCTATGTGTCTTAATTTTAAAACAATCTTAGTTAGTTCATTAAGTTTGGCATGACCACATTAATTAACCAAATATCATCCCCATTATTCTATTTGATGAATAATGTTAACTAAAAATTTGGGATGTTACATCCGCCAATGTGTCGACCCACCTAAAAACTTTAGATCGAGGCTTAGAAGGGAGGAGGATTCGACGTGGTCGTAGGAAATCACCGATGGTTGAGGTTACTTATCAAGGGAATTGCACATGTCACAACAAAATGCAACGGTGATATTCATCGATAACAAGTCATCCACAACACTCGCTAAGAATCCCATCCTCCACAATCGAAGTTGGCATACCGATACATACTACCACTTTATTCGAGAAAGCATTGCAGAATGGAAGGTACAAGTAATATTTATTGATTAAAAAGATCATGTTGCCTATATTTTCACGAAGACATTAAAACGCGATGAATTTTAAAGGTTGCAATACATTCTTCGAGTCACAAAACCAAGTTTGGGAGGGAGAGTGCTAGAAATAAACTTGGTTTATGAAGCATTAATCATGTTGTGGAGAGGCTATAATTTAACAAAGAGAAAAATCTAGAGTTTTCTAATATGGAATTTGAGAGAAGCCTAGAAAATAAATTTGCCAAGGGAATTGAAGAAAATTCTAAAGAATGTACTACTATAATTAAAAATGCCTTCTCCATTTTTTTTTATGCAAACGAAAAATTGAAGAAATAAAGCTGAAAGAAAGAATTGCACTAATGCTTCATTTGCACCTGTACAAAATATTTGTCTCCTAATCTTCATTTGCCAATTACATTTTCTTCTTCTTCTTATAAAATTTTCTAACAAGCACTTTCTTTGAAAATTGCTTCTTTGTTCTAATCTTCTTTCCTTCATTAACAGAAAGCCTTAATTGGAATGCTTGCCCTAATTATTTTTTATAAAAGATTCTTTCTGAATTCATGAGCTTCAAGTGATGGAAAAATTCATGAAATAACAAATTAGATGTATCTTTGGATTCTTCTACAGTTTCTAAAACATTATCAATTTTAGGAGGTAAGCACCAAAGCATTTTTTGTAACTCTTTTATATTTAGTTGTGTCTCTATAGCTTTGGACTTGATAGACAATTTCAATAATTCGACCATTGAATTACTGAATATTTTCATTCTCCTTCATCGCCAAATTATCAAAATCTCTTTGGCTGATTTAAAGCTATATGAAGGTAACTTTGCTTGAGCTTGTAAAAGCATTTTTCAAGATATCTCAAGCATCTTTTTCTTTAGTTTTCTCTCATTACCGTTCGTAGGCTCTTTTTTGTAGATTCTTTCGTTCGTGAATTGTGATGCTTTTACTTTTTTCTTTCCCTATTTAATCAAATCATCTATTGTAGTGGTTGCTTTATCATCATAACCTCTTTAACAATCTCCAACGAGTCATTTTATATGAAAATAGGTCTAATTTAAATACCCCAATTGATAAAATTAATGACGTAGCCCATGAGCAATTATATAATTTGATTATATAACTTAATTGTATAATAGAATCTTGTTACAAATAATGTAAAATTTTGATTCTATTTCCTTCTTTATATATTGTTTGTTAACTAGAAATTTGGCTTCAATTCCTTATGTAAACAACAGAGAATTAAATAACAATTACAAAGGCAATATTCATTATGTCACATGTGCAAAAAAACATTTATCTTATCCTTGATTATAGCATGTCAATTTTGGTTAGGCTAAATGGCCAAAATTGAGCCATTTACAAATTTATTAAGGTTACAAATGAGCATAAGGAAGATTAAGATTTAAAAAGGGCCTCCTCTTCTGTGAGGTTAAACCCTTATTTATAGTTGTTCAGAACCGTTGGAAACTTTACTTGGTTCAATAATTTTATTGTCCCGACTTTCTACTTCTTAGATGTTCAACATATGGCGACTTGGATCATTAAGATTTTCTAGTAGAGTGATGTATGTGAGAAGTGAACCAGCCCACAGCGGAAGTAACAGGTGAGTTTCAATTTTTTTTAACCATTTTGGATATTTATTGGGTCTATGAAGACTAATTTATTCAAGACATTTCTAAATTTCTTTTGATTAAAATTATTAATTTATTTAAATTTATAAAACTATTTTATACTATGTAATTAACATTACAAATATATATGTGTGTGTGTGTGTGTGTGTGCGCGCGCGCGCGTATCGTATACACATATATGTATACATGTGTAACATAGCAATCTGTTCAAGGTATAACATGCTTGTGTATTAATATCGAGATTTGCACCGCAACAAACATGTTGGCTTATCTAATATGCAAATGTATTATCCAAATATAAGTTTATGTACTCGATTTCATGTATACAAAATATTACAATTTTTATATATTATGCTTTCCAATTATTGTATATATATATATATATATATATGAAACTTATAAAAAATATATATATATGTATACAAATAACAAATATATATGTATGTGTATTCATATATTATCGTCAAGTTCTAGTGGTCCAGTGGTTTTGACATAGTGGATGTTGCTACATTGTGTTGTAGTGGCACAGGATCGATTCCCAGCGGCCACAATAATGAGACATAAGTGGTCTGGGAACTATAAAACCAGTCTAACCAAAGGCCAGGAGAAACATAGTTTCCTTGGCCCCAAAATTTTAGTTTTCCTCTCATGTCCTTTCCCATACCTCTCAATGTCCTTCTCCTTACCAGCTCTGCCAACCCAAACGTACCTCCCCTCTCCTCACAAGTCAACCCTCACGTCCATCCCATCTCTGTCCAAAGTTCCCCCGTCAACTCTGATCACCCCTCATCTTCAGCTAACCTTCCGCCACTTCCTCCTAACAAACCAGTAACCACCATCATTGAAACATTACTTCCCTCTGTAGCTCCTCCTATCCATTCTGAACCATCTGACCTACGTCCACACTCTCATGTCCCCCCAGGCTTAATACCCAAACGTCCTCCTGATGCTTTCCCTCCTCCTCAAACCTCAGTGCCTTCTTCCTCCTCTCTAGGTGAACGACCATGGACTTCGCTATTTAAGCATAAACCTAAAAATGCTGGAAAGTACATTCCTGTTGACCTATGCCCAGAGTATGAAAATGAGGTATTAGTGCCGTCACATGAAGTTCTTGAAGCTGGAGATAGAATCTCGAATGAAACATTAGTTGGATTCTTCCTTGACAAGCCGTTATCATACACAGCTGTTATTCCAAAGCTTAAAACCATCTGGAAGTTGAGAGGATCTGTCACAGTTAAATCTGATGGTACTATCTTCTTATTTAACTTCTCTTGTTCTGAAGATAGGAATAAGATAATACAGAGTGACCCCATAATCATGAATAATAAGTTATTCATTGTCAAGCCATATGATGCTTCAATTAGTAATGTCTCTGGTACAGTCACCTCTGTTCCGGTGTGGGTTCATTTGTACAATCTTCCGTTATTTGCTTGGTCGCCACTGGGAATTAACTGGTTAAGTAGTCATATGGGAAAATTGTTATGCATGGATGAGACGACGGAAAAGCAGGAGAGGTTGACCTATGCTAAATGCTTGATTGAGGTTAAACCAGATAAGGAGCTAGTGGATGAGTTTCTGGTCAAGCTGGTGGAAGGAGGAACACAAAAAATTTATGTGCAGTATTTGTGGAGGCCAGATGTATGTGTGATGTGCAAAAATTTTGGTCATATAACTGAATGTTGTGACAAGATGGAAATAAGGCATAAAGTTAATGAAAAGGAAAAAAGGGACATTGATAGCAAAGGAAATGAAAGAGAAATCACAGAGAAAGGTCAAGTAAAAAGGAATGTAAAGCCACTTCAGAAGCGTGTAATTAGAAAATGGCAGCGTGTAAAAGATAGGAGAAAAGAAAATTGGGCAAATGAAAGAAAAAGGGAACAAGGCATAGGCAGAAACGAAGAACACGAGAAAGTTAAAGTCAGTGTCACTATGGATACTGAAAGAGGAAAATAAGTGTGTAATATTGAAGAACTTAATAATGTAAACAAAGGAAATGTAATAGTTGAATGTGAAGTACTAACTGAATGTGCAAATGTAAGTGCTACTGATAACAACCAAGTAACTGTTGAAGAAGTGTACAAGGAAAATATTGTTAAAAGTGATGGGAGTGCTGAAGATAATAGCATGGTAGAGAAACTCATAACCACTAATCAATTTGAAGCTCTGCTTAATCTAGATGAGGAAGGAAACATGAACGTAATGTGTGAAGAGAATCAAATAGAAGAAATTCAAGATGAAATAGCATATGAAGAAGTGGTAATGCAAGTGACAGCAGAAAGTCAGATAAAAAATAATGATAAGTGTAACACAGTGGAAACACAAGGGGAAGCAGTCCAAAATGTGCAAAAGCAAGATAAGGTAAATATTACACAGCTACCTGAACCAATTGAGGCAGAACACATTGAAGATGGAAAAAGTAGGAAGAGCAAAAGTGAAGAGGATCCCAATAACAGTGGAAAGAAAAATGGAAAGAATAGAAATATGAAAATGAAGCTAAGGAAAATAGCAACAAAGCAAACAGGCATGCACAAGGAAGATACGACATGCACAGATTATCAACCTAATATTCAAACTACTATCCCTCCCTCCCAAGTGAATGAAAAAACACTCAATCAACCAACAACTCACATATACTCCAAAATAAACCCTCCTCTGGCATTCAAACCACCACCCCCCTTGCCAACTCATGATACCACTCCTACTAAACCTAATCCCACAGCCTCACCAAAGTCAGATGAAACATCCAATATGGAAAGAACTTCCCTATCAGCTACTATCCCTAACTATTTATCCTCGTCGCAGGCAGTAACTAGGCGAATGAAAATAGAATTGCTCAATGCTCGTGTCATTTAATGATGACACGCATTGGAGCATGGAATGTACGTGGTGGTCATCAAGCAATCAAACATGATGAATGTAAACAGCTTATCAGAACGCACCAATTATCTATCTTAGCCATGCTTGAAACTAAGTTAAATCTTGCGATGACGATTAAGGCGGCTCAATATATAAATCCCAACTGGAATTACATTCACAACCTGATTGAGGCTGTGTATGGTAGGATAATGATTCTATATGACCCCCTTCATGTTAAACTTTCTCCTATCCTATCCACTTCCCAGTTAATACATAGTCACGTGCTTGATTTTACTGATAACTCAACTTTTTATCTCTCCTTTGTATATGCGCATAATACTGCTGCTACCAGAGGTCCGTTACTTAATGTCATTCCATCTCTGAGGCAGTCAACCCACCCATGGCTAATTCTTGGTGACTTAAACTCCTGCTTTTCCCTCTCTGATAGAGTAGGAGGCAATCCACTCTCCATCAACGAAATACAACCTCTAGCTAATACCCTTTTTGATGCTGAGCTTGTTCATGTTAAATCAGTGGGAATGCAATACTCGTGGAACAATAAAAGAAGACATGGATGTAGGACCTTTTCTAGAATTGATCACGCCTTCACCAATCAAAAAGCTCTAACCAAATGGCCACTCATATTCAACCTTCTCCCTCCGCCACTCCTTTCTGACCACTCTCCCCAAATAATACATCTTCGTGGAGCGGACATGAGAGGAAAAACAAATTTTAAATTTTTTAATAAATGGGTTCATGAACCGGACTTCCAATCTATTATTAAAACTGCATGGAACAAAGAAATTAATGGAAATCATCTTTTTATCTTGCAGGAAAAAATTAAGGAAGTGAAGCAAGTCTTGAAAAGGTGGGCCTTTAAAAGATTTGGCAATGGAGAAGCTATGAGTACTACAATAAAAAACAAGCTATCTGAAGTCCAAGCTAACATGATGAATAATGTGAATGATGCGTATCTCTCTGAGACTGAATGTTCACTGACACAGCAATACCTTGAAGCGTTAACTAAAGAGAGTGAAATGATAAGGCAAAAGACGAGAATCAGATGGAAGGAAAAAGGGGACAGAAATAGTGCTTATTTTCATGCTAGTCTCAAGAACAAGCAAAGAAGAGAAAACATAACGTCAATTTATGATATGAACGATGTTCTTTGTTCTACTCCTGGGGAAGTTCAGGATGCATTTGTTAAGCATTTCTCTGGCATGTATAGTAACTCTGACAACTTCATTCCTTTTATTGATCTTATCCCTGATGATATACTGCCGAGAATATCTTCAAATGATTTTAACTCTCTTTGTGCTGCTGTTACCACAGAAGAAATAAAGCAAGCAATGTTCTCTCTTAATACTGAATCGTGTGGTGGACCAGACGGGTTGAACGCGCTTTTCTACACTTCTTGTTGGGAGATTGTTTCAAATGACGTATGCAATTCTATATTGCTATTCTTCAAAAAGAGTAAAATATTCAGGTTGTATGATTATACCAATATAGCTCTAGTTCCCAAACATATGAATGCACATAGTGTTAATGATTTTCATCCTATTTCGTGTTGTAATACCCTATACAAATGTATCTCGAAGGTTATGGCGACGAGGCTTAGTCATGTCTTACCTAGTATTGTCTCAAAGAATCAAGCTACCTTCCTACCAGGTAGAAATATCCTTGACCATGTCCTTCTCACTCATGAGCTCCTAAAGGGATACAAACGCAAGAACTCTCCCCCAAAAACTATGATGAAACTCGACTTAATGAAAGCTTTTGATATGCTACAATGGAACACTGTTGTACGAATAATGGGTTACATGAACTTCCCTCCACACTTTATTTCTTGGATATACGAATGCATCTCCACCCCAACCTATTCAGTCAACGTCAATGGTTTATCTTCTGGATTCTTTACAAGCAAGAGAGGAATTAGACAGGGTGATCCGTTATCAGCTTATATCTTCATTTTGGTGATGGAACTTCTTACGAGAATGATAGACAAATTAGTTTCCAATAATAAGTTCAAGCTTCATCCAGCTTGCAATGATCCCCTAATTACTGCCTTAATGTTTGCTGATGATTTGGTTGTGTTTTGTTCCCCGGACAATAACACAATCACAAATATTATGAATACTCTTGAACAGTTTTATTCTATGACTGGCCTTAAGGTTAATTTACGCAAGTCCGACATTATAATATCTGGTGTGAGTGATGAACTGTCTGCTCAAATTTCTCGAATAATAGGTATGACTATAAATCCTAATACTGTGTCTTATTTGGGACTGCCTCCCTCAACTTCCAAGATAACAATTAATCAATGTCTTCCTCTATATGAGAAGATCACCACTAGACTGAGCTGTTGGACCACTAGAACTCTAAGCCAAGCGGGTAGATTAACTTTGATAAAGTCGGTTATTTTTTCAATGCAAGTTTATTGGGCTAGAACCTATATTCTACCATATAAGTTGATCAATATGATCAGATCTTCTTTCATGAAATTCTTATGGTCAGGCAAGACTACTGGAAAATACATAGCACCTATAAAATTTAGCAAACTTGAGAGGCCTTTGAGTAAGGGGGGTCTTGGTATATTCAATATGAAGCAATGGAATAGGGCTGCCTTTGCGAAGCATATAGACACTTTCTATAATGGTACTGACAGCCTTTGGGCCAGTTGGTCAAGGAATAACTTAATTAAAGGAAAGAGTTTGTGGAAAATGTCTAAACTGCAAAACATGAGCTGGACTTGGCAAAGTATGTTCAAAACTAAGGAGTTATTCCTGCCCCTTATTCAATTGAATTCCTGCTCATCATATCGTGTTAGTTTCTGGGACGATCCATGGCTTGATAGTGTGTACATTCTCAGTCGTCAACTTACATACAACGAAATACATCAGACTGGTATTCACACAGCGGCTATTGTTAGGGATGTTCTCAACAATCATAATAGATCAAGATACTCGTCTTCCAATCCTAGAATACAGAACATATGGAACATCATAAGAAGATTCACTCCTTTACCTTCTACGGCTGCTGGAATTGTATGGGGAAATAAAAAGGGAAAGTTCAATATTAGTAATGGTTATGAATTCTTAATGAAAAATGGAGAGCAGCTAAATTGGAAATGGTGGAAGCGAACATGGTGTTTGGACAGTAGTTATAGAGAAAACTTGCTGATGTGGAAAGTCCTTAACCATGCAGTTCACACTAGAGCCAAGCTTGTTTGCATGGGAATGGTGGTTGACATTGCCTGTTTATTCTGCAGTGAGCAAGTGGAGACTGTAGAGCATCTGTTCTTTGAGTGTAAGTTCATAAAGCAACTCTGGTATGCGGTTCTGACTAGGTTAAAGAGTTATACGGCCTCTCCTGACAATCGTGTTGAATGGGAAAACATATATGCGAAGACTGGAAACATGGGTAATGGGAAGAGACTCTTTATTGTGCTGATGAAATGCTTCATCAATACGGTTTGGAAAGAACGTAACTCCAGAGTGTTTGATGTAAGTAGGGTTAAATCTGATGTTGTGTTCAAAAACTGGTTGACACACGAGATGAAACAATCCATGGGGATGCAAAGCTTCAGCATTGATCCAGGGATATACTGCTCATTCCATAGGTTTTAGTCTATTTGTGTATTTTCTTTTGTGTTTTTTTATTCCTGTTGTTCTTGTGGCGCTATGTCTTCCTTCGTTTTCTTGAGCTTTGCTCTTTGTTGTAGGTGTTCTGTATCTATTGGTGCTGCAATAAAATGGTCGGGGTCCATCCAACCCCGTCGGCCTTGCCAAAAAAAAAATATTATATGAAAATTTATTTATTTACTTCATTGGAAATTCAAAATCAAAAAAAGAAATAATAATAATTTTTTTATATATTTTAAATATATGTATGTATTTTTTTGTGTACATAATACATACATATATTTTAATATATGTATGTATGTATATTCTAGTAAAATCGTAGAGATATTATGAAATTTAAATACATATCTATATGTGAATATTTTATTATTTAAATCAATTTTAAGAAAAAAAAATTAGTTTTGGCTATTAAATAAATTATTTAAATTATGGATTTTAATTTTTTATTGTCAGAAAGAATATTAGATGTGAGTTTAATTTTGTGAAATTTAAAACATACTTTATAACAAGAATATGTTTTAATATTATTAATTTGCTAAATTAAATGTTTTAAATAATATTTGAATAATTAATTTATTAATAAGTTATTTTATTTCATCCAAAAATGTTTTACGTGTAATATTACGTATATAAAATTTTAATACCATATTTAATGCAATATATTGTTAAATATTTGAATTATAATGCTTATATGAATAAAACAATGAATATTAAATTTATTTTGAATTAATTTTTTTCTCTACCACAAGCAAATACGCATGATGATGACAAAAAATTCTTTTATTTTCAAACATATGAATATATATCCAATCTAATCATGATAATTCATTAATAAAACAGAATCATCACCTGACTAACGAAACATTATGCATGATATAAATATCATCTACACGTTAATAGTCGTTAATAGATCAGAAAATTTACCTTGTCCCCAATGCCTAAAAGTACACTTTGAAACGATGAGATCTACTCCTTGAACATGATTTAAGCCAGTAGATTGCTATTCCTTGAACCGATGACCACCACCTATCAAATAATATATGTTATACTTTGATTTGCCTTTAAAAATAAAGAGATGATAAAGGACTGAAATTCGGCCAGAGGTAGGGGATAAAGAGGCTTTAAAAATTCTCTAATAAGTGTGGGTTGAAATTCTTATATAGAGGAAAGATTTGAGATAAGTTAGGGTTTAGATCCCTTTTTATCTCTCACCAATTGTCTATATCGTATCCATGCAAACCTTAGCCTATCCAACAATCACATGGCCACTCCTTATATTGCACAATCATTCCCAAATCAACCTTCCCCATATAAGCTTCAAACCCATTTAAAGCCTGAACAAAATATTTTGCAATTAAATCCAATTTAAATACGTATCGAAATCGTATATCAATTAATATGTTAATAACTACAAAAAAAAGTTTAATAATATTTGTTAATCGAATCAAAATAAAATTTATAACTAACATTTCAGAAATATTGATCAATTTAATTAATTTATAAGAATTACACATTAATTAAACTGTTTGGTTAAAGTAGTATTCAATGTTTCAGTTATGTGATCCGTTAGTTGTAAATTTGGTTAGGGATTAATATCGAATTTTTCAAATATTAACGTTCGCACGTCACCTTGCAAGCGGCGTGATATTTTGGCTAAATTTATCACTTATTTGGTTTTGGTAAAATCCAATTTTACTTTACTAATAACTACCCGATTGTGAAATTATTTGCACCAATTCTTCTCATCAAAACAATATCACTTTTGACTTATGGAATTCGATAGTGGTTAAAAATTCCAGTATCTTCCATATCAACTCTATTGTTCAAAAACAAAGTCATTTGTTCAACAATAACAATTATTAAACTGAAATTCTCTGATCGGAGACTTTGAATTTGAGTTAACTTCAGTTGACCATGATACTAATATTATATAATTAAGGATTTGAATCCTCTCCTGAATAGTGTTTCACTTCCAATGCTTCTACTCGACCAAACTTTAGTCATTTGGTGGATGGCGTGCCATGATTTTGCTATAATCATAATGAAGCTTCCACATTGAAAATCAACAATATTCTAAAGTCAAGAGTACTGTGTGACTTTGTCACATCACTAATTTTTGTTTGACTTAGTTATATTAACCAAAAGTAAACTATCGAATCAGGCATTCCATAGTTATCTAATAACTATCAGTACGTAACCCCTTGGTGCCTCCCGGTAGCCATGAGCAATAAGCTACCTAACATTTGGAAAGCATTACGTGCTCTTCTCAATGTATGTATCGATATCCAGTTTCGATATGTCTTGACTAAGAATATTTAAAACAGTATATTTATCTTCATTGTGATAAATTACCCACGGTTATAACACATTGTAACCATTAACACAAAATATGCCATTTATGAATTTTCTATTAAATATGCTAAGAAGTTAATTAATTAATATAACACATTATACCAAACATATAATCGAAAGGAAACATATTTTACATCGAATAAGATAGGTTATCGAGTTACATATATTTAACAAATTACATAATTGCCCCTAAGGCATACCCCTAGCTCTATCAATGTTGGGCAATATCTTTGTGGTGACACATGGCGCTTTGAGATGTCTATAGAAAAAACTATAAAATTCTCATACACCTTGCTGACGTAGAATAAGCAGACTAGTGACATTGGCAAAAGTTATATTTTCAATAGCCAAAATCATAATTCCATTAGGTGATTTCCTTTTTCCCGTCAAGACTAGCCCTATGCTTTCGTTAATTCACTTGCATGTTCCCTTTGAGACTAGCTCCATGCTTTTGTTTGTTTACATCAAAGTTCCCGTTAAGGCTAGCTTTGTGTCTTCGCTAATGCTTTTTTGATGTATCTCTGTAAGCATAATGAACCCAAGTTTCGATGAAGAACTTTTTAATATTATTCTTCGTCTTAGTTAAGCATTTTATCCATACTTCCATCTATGCATTTTCTTTTCACCACAAAGAACCACATCCTGTCTTAAGTATTTAGTTTCTCCGTTAACTCTATGTATCTGTGTTTCCATTGGCGATGCTCTTTCACAAACCAGTTAGCTTTTTCTATGTTTTAGTTACCTCTGCTTCTTCAATACCCATATCTTCATTATCATTTTCGACAACATTCCTCTGTTAGCTTATTGACACCTATACCATTGATATTGCTTTAATATCTTTTTATGCTTCCGTTAAGACATATATCCTATGTTTTGGCTAGAACATATGCTTTATCTTTTTGTTAACACGCATGCGTCACCTTTCTATTAATATATGTTACACCTTTTCATTAACATATCAGCCATATGTTTTCCTTAGTACATTTCTTGGTTTTCTATTATCATTAAATTTTACAATTAAAGCCCTGCAAAATCCCCACTATATTGCATAGAGCTCTTCAACTACAACGTTTTTTCAATATAGCGCTATTAACCAATAGATTCTGTTTACGCCCCGCTATTTTCTGCTATGCTTGCTAAATAAGGGCTTTTTAGTGTTTGCTTTAACAACATCAACATAAAAAGGTTGGTTTGACTAGCTCGCTTTCGAACCAAGTCAGCAAAGTCAGGGTAAAAACCTAATTTTTATTATAATTTTTTTTAACAAGAAAAAGAAAAGAAGAAAACATTCATTAGAGTTTGGTCTGAGTTGTTTTGTTTTGTTAATTTTGAGTTGAAGTTATCTTATTTAGTTTTAAAAGTTGAGTTGTTTTGTTTAGTTAAATTTTCATTTTCTATTTAATTCTTCTTGAAAAAAATTATTATAAAAAAAGTAAAAACTATATACATCTTGTTTTTAGTTTAGGTTGCAAAAGCAGAAATTCAAACGAAAGAATCGTTTGCATGCTTTACTTTGCTTGCTAAAAATAAATCGCTTGCTTATACAAAAAATCGCTGCTTTTAAAATAATTTGCTAATAATTCTGCACTTGCTGGATCAAGCTTTCATTGCTTGCACTTATGTGTAATGCATTATTGGTTGCTTGCATTTTAAAAAATTCAAAAACAAAAACAAAAATCCATTCGCAGTTGCATCGTTAAATCACATTTAATTTTCGTTTTGCATTCATCTCATGTTGTTTTCTTTTTTTAAGGGCACCCCAATTCGTATAAGGTAGGAGATATCATTACCCCTTCCTTGGCCTATAAATTGCGTTGCATCTTAGAATTTGCCAATGTTGATGGTTAGACTTCAAACTTAAGGGTGTCACGAGCTCGCCTGGGCTTAATTGTATCTTGACAAGTTGTCATCTTTCGACAATTTAGTTTCTTGATGTCTAGGCTATGTTTAGGCTATGGCAATGTAATAATCAGTTATGAATTCTACGGTGATTCATAAATATTATAATGATTGTTTCTTCAAAGGTACTTAAACCTTTGGTTGCATTGCTCCGGTGATTCGTGGTGCGCCGTTAACTCCTGTCCGTTATTTGGCTGAGAACTATCTTGTTGAATTAAGACAAAGTGTGATTATACAATGTTGGATTAGGAGCTATCAAGGACAGAAAATTGTAATCAAGTCCTTGCATTCATTTAGTAGCACTAATTAATGCATTTTAAAAAAAGAAAAAAAATTCAAAATCCAATACAAAAAAATCGTAAATTGTCCTTAACTTAGTTTTTAAATCCATTTCTTTGAAATTTTATAAGAAAAATCGAAAATCCAAAAGAAAATTTTTTTGAGTTATTTTTTTTCACAAAGACAAAAATTCAAAAAAAAAACTTTTCAAAAAAAACATTTTCCATTTGTAAATTAAATTTCTTTCCTTTTATCTTCAAAAAAACAAGAAGAAAAAAATCAAAAATTAAAAAACATAAACAAAGATTTTCCTTTAAATGCTTTTATTTTTAATAAAAAAAATTGAAAACTAAAAAAGGAACCTTTTTTTCTATCCTTATCACTTAAAAGAATATAAATGAATAAAAAAACATTTTTGAAAACGACTGAATTTCCCTACTTGCCAGAATTTTACGATGGTTGTGAAAATCTATATAATTTCACACCAAATTCTTATGAATATTTTAATGGCAACTATTGCATAAAAATTCGAATTTCGAACCATAAAATTTTCAAAATGATGACCAACCCTCAAATCTTGAAAAGAGTATTGAAACAATTTGGTCTTTACTTAAACAACAAAATCAAATGATAAATAACTTGAGTAATTCATATCAGTGCAATACTCAAGTCAAGGATATTAAATTATTCAAAATTTGAATTCACATCAAAATTCAAATGATTGGGATTATAACTCATGCCAAAACAAATTCGAACTTTAGAATAAATTTCAAAGTCAAAATGGAATATGAATCACTTTTTAAATAATTTTAGCAATGAGAATAATTACAATTATGGGAAAATGGAGAATTTTTGTTCTGAACAATATCAAATTGAAAATACTCAAAATAATAGTTATAAATTGGATTTTGTTGAGAAAATGTAAGAAATTCACAAAGAATGCATGGATTTATTGTTTGAAACCAACATGAAACAACGTGGGAAACAAAATCAAATCCCAACGTTTGACGAGTCAAATAATAATCCACCTTTTACCAAAATTAACAATTTTCAAATAACAACTTTTGAAATTCGAAGCGATAAATTTTATGAAGTGTTGAAAATGCGGTAATTGAGTTGGATTTCAATTCTTTTAATAGTGTGAAACCAAATTTAAAATTCGATCTTCCTTTTACCAATTTTGAAAAATTGAGTACAACAACTTTTGATTTTGGACGTGATATATGCAATGAAGTTGTTGATAACCGAATAAAGGAAGACAAATTTAATGAACTCAAACTTTTTGGACTTTTCAAAGATGAGTTATTGAATCCAGAAGGGGTAGATTTAAATCATCATTTCGATTTTAAAATCAATAATTTTGAAGAATTTGCAAATGATGTGTTTGAATTTAAATTTAGTGAAAATAAACTTGAACTTCAACAAATTGTTCTATTTACCCAAAATCATTGAAAATAAAACAACTCATACGATTTTTAATAAAACGACATTCGTTTTTCCAAATCAACATTCAACTTTGAAATATTTTATTGTTTGGTTTTCTTTGCTTGACCCATGTCCTCGTACTTGACGAGACAAATGAATTGGTCTCTGAAATATCGTTTTATTTACTCTTTAACAGTATATTTTTTAATGTCGTGTAAATAATAACCGTTTCATTTTCATGTAAATATAGGTCATATTTTTATTTTTCTTTTATTTTTCTCCTGTCACTTTGGTTGACTGTGGGAACACAGTCAAAATTAAGTATGGAGGAGCATCTTGATTTTTCATTTTTCTTGGATTATTTTTTCTATTTTCTTTCCAAATCATAAAAAAATCCCAAGAACAAATTTTCTATTTAGCATTTTTATTTATTTTTGAAGAAACACAATAGGACAGGTATAGGTTTTTGGTTATTACATTGAAAATTTTGAAAATTTGTTTGTCTTAACAAAAATAAAAACAAAGTTTGATTACATGTAACAATGGCTTAATGAGTATATAGGAAGGTTCGAAGGTGTAAATTATGAAGTATATCCCAATTGAAATCTTTATTTAAAAGAGTGGTTAATTTATAGTAAAGGCTATAACATTTTTATCTTCTATGTTAAATGGTGCTAAGATGATTTTGCAAAACTCTCTCTTATATAAAAAATATTTAAAAATGGTTTTTGTGAAAATAAGATACACCTAGAGTATGTGTTCACATGCAAGTGTGACTCTCCATGCTCTGTACCATTCTCACGTAAGCCCAGATGGCAATGCATGATTGGTATATCTGGCCTCAGTTTTATCTGAGTTAGGCATATGTATATGAAAAATTCTTTCATTAATAGTGCCTATAGTCGATAGGTGTACACACTTGTGTGTGCATTCACCATGCTTTGTATTCTCCTCACGTAAGCCCGCAAGGCCGTGCATGGGGGTATATCTAGCCTTGGATTTTTGAGTTAGGCATTTGTAAATATAGTTAATATCAATAAAATTTTCAAATAAAGAGAGAGTAAGCAATTGAAATCCAAGAAATATTTTCACTTATTTGATTTGACTTATTAGTTAAAAGAAATGAAATATCACTTTTAAAAACTTTGATAATAAACTATGGATCCATTTCATAGTTACTTTATGTTATCAATCGAAACAACTAACCAAAATAGAGTCTAATTGTGATGATAACTTAATTTCATTGGAAATTTTGACAAGTAAAAGGACTTAAATTTCCCGATAGTAACCAAAACTTATACTTAACTTATTCATGTCAATTTAAAAGTAAATTCTTCATTTGCAAATATTTTCAACAACTCGCATTCATCTCTTTGTAAATAAATCTTGCATTTAGGAATTTTTCATGTTACATTTGGATTTTGTGGGTATTATCTGCTGAAAACCCTCACGTGACAACATTCGTCCTACTAGGGACACCTAGAGGTTTAACGGCTTCTTGCATACGCTTAATGCAATCGTGTTTTCCCACGAAAATGAATTTATCTTAGTTGTATTTTATTCGAGGATGAATAAAAAGATAGGTGTAGGGATATTTGATGTGCATGTAAATGTGTGTATTTTAACGTCCATATTTAATATAATTTAATTAAATAAATGAGCATATAGGATATTTTAACATGTTTAAACCAAAATTTCGATTGTTTTCAAATATCATTTATTCATCTTAATATGCGGGAAAATAGTCATTATTATGTGTGAATTAATTTAAGAATATTTATTTGCACATTTTATTTTTATTTGTAGGTAATTAGACGGAAAAATATAAAAAGGCTTCATGAAAATATGCATGCACAAGAGAAGGAAACAAATGAATATGGAAATAAATTATTGCATGCAACATGGAGGACCTCACCTACCCACTTACCATGATCTACAATTAGAAGCTAATGCACACATTAGTGGATATTAAAGTTACATGCACATGTAATGGTGGATTATGCTCATGCTAATGAAAACTTGGAGGAAACATTTCCTAGAGGGGTAATTTGGATAGTCCCCTAAAATATGATTAAGGTTTTAAGCATGTATAAATATCCATTATGTATCATGTAGAGTGCTCTTAGCACAGCCTTGTAGTTAATTCTGTGGTATGAACAAATTATATGAGAAATAAAATGGCTTCGTAAGCCTCTATTTCTTCTTTGCTTTTATTTTATTTTCATGCTCCATTTTACTTACATGCTCTTTTTCCTTTCATGTTAGTAGTGTAGGTCTATTTATTTATGTAAGTAGTTTAACTCTCTTTTTAGTTAATTAGCTTGCACTTTCTCTTGTTTTTGTTTCATGCTGAACTCAACATTTGTTGAAATGATAACAAATATGAGAAGCCAAATCCTTTCACTTTAAGGATAATGAAGCTCTTTTAATCATTTAGATTCAACATTTTGCTAATTTTCGATCTCTTTTTGTGCTTAATGACAATATTTGATGTGGTTAAATTTTGTTGTTTAGCTTTGAATTTGATAGTCTATATCATTGACACCAAATAGGTCGTGCTTAAAAAAACATAAAGACAAATTACCTCTTCATCTAGATATGATGTTGGAAATGAAGTAGATTTGAGAATCAAAATTTGATGGATTATGTTGTTAATCAATAGTAAATAGATCATGCTTAGAATAGATTTTATTTTCAATTTCATTATCATTTTAATGAGAGTCAACAAGTGGTTTAGAGGGTGTGTTAAAGTTTGATGGTTTATATTGGGCTAATTAATAATAAAAATAGGTCATACTTATGATAAATACATCAACAAAATTCACTAATGACCAAAAGAAGAGGGATTATAATTTCATTATGTTGAATTATGTGATCATGAGAAGGAAATTACCTCCAAATTTCCTACTACTCTCATATTTATGTTCACCTTCCTTTGTTAGTTTTTTTGCATTTTTAGTTTAAACAATCTCAAGCTCTTTGGTTAATTTGATTGAGTAGAGTTTAAAATCAATTCGATTCTAGATGGATCGACCCGTACTTGTCATGTGCTAAATTGTATGTCGTGCACTTGCGGTTATTTTTATTACAATTTTACGGCAATTTTCTAATCCGATAGAAAGTTAGTCGATTCAACAATAAGATAGAGATCAGTTGTAGTCACCAAATCTGAACCGCTAAATCATGATATTCTACGGTTTTAACAGATAAGATTAAACAATATTTCTTTTTTCCTTAGAAATGATGTATGAATAAGAATAAATACTGGTTGTATACCTAACGTAGCATTTCCACCTCCATCATTTTCTGCTACATCCCCAAATTATTCATGCTATTAACTTTTTGCACCTCCACCACAATGGAAAAACTGAATGTTTTAACTACGTAGTCATTAAATTATTGTATAATATTTTCCTCCAAAGAGAGTTTTCTTTAAAGTTTAGTATAAAGACAACTCTTTTTCACACTTGAAAAATTAAAATCCAACGTCTCACTTTAAAAGCCACTTTCCTGCCAACCAAATTATTAGTACAACTTTTGGTATTCCTTTAACACCTCATCCCATATGTTCACTTGTTTTACTTCAGAGTTGATCGTTAATTGCTCAACCTCTAAATGTCATATAAATATATAGCCATCATTTTTTACCTTTCTTAATTTCTCAAAAGAAACATTCCCATAATCATTAAAATTCTCAACTTTAAACTCCCGATTTTCAATATTCTTCAACTCTTATCTACTTAGTATGTCTTTTCTTATCTTACTTGTCTAATTTGATCCTCTTTAGTTTAGTTGTTCTCAAGTATTGCTTGAGCATTACTACTTTAATGAACTATATGTATGATTTTTATGGGACTACAAGTGAACATGTTGTCAATTTCATTGATTATTTACTTCTTATCGATTTTGGTTGGATTTAACTATATTTGAAACTTTCTGGATCCATTACAAACTCACCAACGTCAATAGTTTCCTAAATTTGATCTAAAGTTGAAAAGTTAGAAAGCATTTATTTGTAACCGTTAGATGTAAAGAAGCAATTAATTGAATATACTGACAGTGATTTAAATGATAAAATGCAAATGAGACTTATTTATAAATATTTAGAATATGAGATAAGTTGTAGATCACATAGAAATTTATTTGGATTTTAATGATTAAGTATTTGTGAAGTTGAGAGTTTTGGTAATAATCGATATTTGGGAAAAAAATTAACTTAGGTGATATTTATTTATCTTTGGAGTATTTGTTAATGATATTATTAAGTTATTCAGTATTGAATATTATAAAGATATGAAATATTTAGTAAATGGAAAATTTTATTACTTCGAAGCAGCATTGATGTTTAAACTAGAGATGATTGTAAGTAGCAAAATACTTAGATAAATTTTAGAGTAAAAAGAATTTCATTCATCCATAAAGTGCGAGGCACATAGTCTTCCTTGCTAGGCATACAAATGGTGTAGGAAAAAGTATTTACACACCAGGTTCCTCAAAAGGTTGAGCCAAGGAATCCAGTTTCTCCTATGCGAAGACGGATGCCATGGCGATCGCAACCGTCTCCATTTCATCGATCACCTCCTCCTGGGCTAGGGAAAAGGACTCGACATTGAATTTTCCAACAAATGTCGAGAATCAGAAGTTTCCACCAAGCAGGGCCATTTTTAAATTCCTCCAGTGGTTGGCCCACCTATCCTCATCCTCCTCCTCCTCCTTCTTAGCGGCCTCCACATCTGTAGCCATCCGACATCCAGCCTTGTGCCTGCCTAAATTTGCCCGCCAATCTTCGTCCTCTTCCCTAACCTTATCTAGGCACTCCTCGTGGTCCTCTGTGGTCTTCTCCACACTCTCCTTAACCTCGTCCCTTTTCTCCTTTGCCCTAATCGCCTCCCTTACCGACTTTTCAGCCACCACCATTGCCTCATTTTCCTAAACAGCCTTAGATTTTTCCATTGCTATGGCATCTCCATTGGCCCACAGGTCCTTCTGGAGTTTCTCCACCTCATCTCGGATGCGAATGTAATGCTAACTAGATTGAACAATTCATGTTAGAATAATAATAAAGTAACTAACAAGAAAATTCAAGGTTGATAACTTACTAGCAAGGCAACCCAAGTATGAGCATTCACCAGTCTCCAAGGAATGTTGACTCTGGCCAATCCGAGCTCGGTCTGGGTACGAGAGGGTCTCAATGGACTTGAGTTGGAAAGCCAACAGCAGGCATTCCAAGTTCTCTATATATGTGCCATAAATTATGTACAAAGATACATGTCCTAGTGGCACCGCCTTCTCCTTGATTTCTAGCTCCTCAATGTTGTTGATGCGAAGGGACTTAAAGTAAGGAAGGGGAGATCTTAGTTGCTAAAGATGGTCCAGCCATCTATCTTTTCCTCTTTTTTCTGTTGGTGGATTGCTAGGGCGGCCACACGGGGCTTGAGGCCACATAGATAATCTATTGGCTGGCCTCGAGCGCCTTGGGTACGATGGGCCAATGGTCGTGGTGATTTGAACGACATCCTAAACATCGTTGATAGCATAAAAACATAGCTTATCAAACATTGTAATAATAAGAAAGAACAAGAGTTAATCGAAATGTGAAGTAAAAGAAAGTTAAGTGCAAGTAAACTACCACTTGTATTGACCCATCTTGCTTTCCAATAAGAAGCGGGCACGAAGGGACCAAGTTGTCCATGCTAGTTTGATCTGTCCTGACATAAGGTTCACCTGGAGGCATAACTTCGTGTCCCAGTTTGAATGGTTCATATGTAAATGTTCTCAGAATAGGGACCTACATTTCTACCGATGCCCGGCTCTTGTAGCCCTCACCAACATCGCTTTACTGATAATTCGCCTCAGTATCTTAATCAACGGGCGATGTCTTACATCGAGGCATCGAAACATCAATTAATTGTTGTGGGTTGAATACTTCTCAATATGGTATGGACACTACATCAGTCATCCTATCAAGGTTAACTTGTTTCCCTCTGTAGGCTCCTCACCCATGACAATGTAATCATAACCCCTTTCCGCATCAGTGATCGACCCACCCATGTTGTCTTGAAATTTGATTTCGGAATACCCTAACTTTGCCTTAGTCACCCTCTATGCCAGTTTCTTTAATTGGGTGGCCAACTCTGTAACCATTGTTTTGGTTTTCCTTATTAGCCCAACCCGATGGAGGTTTACATCTATCACCAAGATATTCAGATCCCAAACATTAATGATGGCCACCTTTCGCCGATCTATATAGTCACTCAGTATCCTGTACCCATTGTCGATTACATCAATAGAAGCTCTAGTCAATGGGAAAGTTAAGCATAGGAAAGCAATGAAAATAGATGAAGGAAAAAGATATCAGTTAGCATTGGAAGTATTTCGGGTTTGGTGCCATCATGAAAGTAGAAGTAGGTGCTAACTGCGTAACCGACCTCCTTTTGCAAAAGGAAGACCATGCTAACTAGTTTAGCAGTTGTTTCATGGGGATTTGACCATGCAACTTAGTATTCAGCATTTCCACCGGTCGGCTCAACTGGATCGATCGGCGACCGGCATCCAAGAAGCACTCGGCATCCAGAAGCGCTCGGCATCCAAGTTCATTCGGCGTCTACGGAATGCTCGGCATGGCAGAGCTTCAGCATTGGGAGACATTCGGTATGGAATAACGTTCGGCATGTGAGAACGTTCGGCATGGAAGAATTGTCCGGCATCAACTATCATTCGACCAAAGCATTGTTCGGCCAAACTATCGTCCGGCCAAACTATTGGTCGGCCTAAGAATCATTGGGCCAAGACATAGTTCGGCCTGGGTAGCGTTCGGCCAAAGTATGGTCCGGCCTATGTTTTGCTCGACGTACAGACATCGTTCGGCCAAGACATCGTTCGGCCAAGACATCATTTGGCCAAGACATCGTTCGGCCAAGACATCGTTCGGCCAAGTCACTGGTTCGGCTTCCAGTATCGTTCGGTGCAGATGCTTCCTGCGGCATTCAGAGTGTCCGGCCTCGCTGCGCTCGGCATGAGGAGATTGTTCGGCATTCATACCCTATCCGGCATTCGACGTTCGGCTTGTTCGGGTCGGCATACAGAGTCTACTCCATTTGGGCCGAGATATCAAGCTACCAGGCCCACAAGGGAAGTCTAACCCACCTTCGTCTATAAATAGAGAGGCAGGGGCATAGTGAAAAGGAGCGGTTTTTCGGGAACGCTGGGGAAACTCTGCCGCATTCAACACTCACTCAAGACTTAATATTTTGTTTTGCAATTGTATTCAAGTAATTAGAAACGGATTGTATGTGTAATCAACTATCAAGGAAATCAATAGAAATCAACTTCAAAGTGGACATAGGCAGTTACGTCGAACCACTATAAATTTGGTGTTCTTGTCCTCTACACTGAAATTTACATATTGTTCTCTATTCTAATTTACATTCTTCATTAATCTCTCTACACAATCTCTCTAAGGGTGTTAGTGACCAATTTTGGTGCTAATATTTTGGTGCTTTCATTGAGAATTGAATTCTCAAGCTGTTAGGATCTGCTTTGTAGCTACTGGATTGCATAAATCCCCCAGAGGAGATCCAAGATCATTGACAAGGCATCTATTGATTCTATTCAGAGTTATAATCAACAACTCTACCATGGAAAGACCACGAACCAGATCGGCCTCCCATAATGTAGATGTCCACGAAACTGCTAGCGTACAACAAGTTGGACCTAGAAATCAGCAAGCAACAAGAGGTGCATGGCCCTCCACCCAAAACCAAGCGGAAGTTGTTTCCCGAACAAAGTTCAACGATTTGATAAGAGAACTCAAGAAAAGTACAAGGCAACTTGCTGAGCAGATTCAAGCCAACACTAACCTCATGACTCAGCTCGCTCAGCAGCAGCGCCAGAATGTTGGAGGTAACCCTGCCCCTTATTCCGAATTTGATAGTTCAACGTCAGTTAATGAACCTCCTAGGCGTAGACGCCGTAAGATGAAGGTGAACAAGCAGACGTTGGGAATCAAGCCCGCGAAGAGACCGGACATCCGAATCTCCAAGACCCAAATCAGGCGGGACACCAACCCGCACGGTCCCGTGGAATGGAACCCAACCTTCCATCCTCCATACAAACTTTGGACTTAACAGCTATGGTCAGGCAGCTGATGAGAGAAAACCAAGGCTTGACCAATGAAGATTGGGGAGTGTCCAGAAGCCACACTCCCTTTACGGATGGTATCCTGCAGGCTTAGTACCCCAAAAAAGTTCAATATGCCGACTATCCCAGCTTACGAAGGGAAGACTAATACCAGGCAGCATGTGATGAGGTACGGATGGATGATGGATTCTGCAAGAGCTAATGATGCAACCAAGTGTAGGTGCTTCCCAACCACTCTGTCTGGAATTGCCACCATGTGGTTTGCTCGACTTCCCCCACGATCTATATCCAGCTTTGACGAATTGGCAATCAAATTCATAGAGCAACTCAGGATACACACCACTCGTCCAAAGGATGTGATGTCCTTATCAAGCGTAATCCAAGCTCCGGGAGAGTCATTGAAAGCATACTTACAGAGATTTCATGTTGCCGCTACCGAAGTGAGCAATCCAAACGACCATGCTATTTTGATGGCGGTAATGCATGGAGTGGATCCAGACTCTGAATTCGAAGATTGGTTGGCGGGAAAGCCCCCAGCCACACTGGAATGTTTTTACTCGAAAGCTCATCAGTTCATAAGAAGGGAAGAAGCTCGATGGACAAGACGAGACAAGGCCCCAGGGTCTGCTCAGGAGATTGTAAAGAGTACCGTCGCCACGAATCAAACCGGCGATGATTCGGGAAAAGCTCAAGTCAACGTCCATAACAAACCTGGGCAGTTTAAAGGATCCAGAGGTGGGAATCCCGGAAAGAAAAGAGAGACGGGGAAATGGAAGTCAAGGATCCTGACCTACAATGAATACACCCCGCTCAACGCATCACTTGAGAACATCTATTTGTCAACTTGAAACACTTTTCAGTATAGAAAACCACGCCCAAAGGAATCAACAGAGGAACAGAAGCGGACTGTGAAGTACTGTCACTTTCACGAGTCTTATGGGCACAACACAGAGGAGTGCAGACACCTCCATGACGCTATAGAAAAGCTGATTAGACAGAAGAAGCTGCAGGAGTTCGTTAAAGACCCACAAGACGGAAGACAAGAGACATCGGATCCCGAACGTAGGCCAGCTCCACGCCAACTAGAACAACCTGCTTAAACTGTGGGTTGATTGGTTATCAACACGATTGCTAGAGGACCTCATCCTGCGGATAAGAATTGGCAGGAGATGGAGCGATACGCTAACTCTTTAAGACATGCGGAGTATGAGTGTTGTTCGAATGTGGAGGATGGGACCCCTGCAAAGCAGCAGCGCACGATGGATGATGATATTGTATTCATGAGCAGAGAAGCGGATAAGGTGAAGGCCCCTACCATCGACCCGATGGTCATATCTACGACAATCGGGCCGGCATTTGTGAAGAGAATTCTAATTGATTGTGGAAGTTCCGTTAACATCATCTTCAAGAAAGCGTACGACTAAATGAAGCTGGGGCCAAAGGATTTGAAACCGTTTGAAGCCAGCATCCACGGCTTTAACGGCGCAGCAACGGATGCAGTGGGATATGTGGAGTTGCCAGTTGAACTGGGGCAAGGCCAGCGTAGGAGGGTACGGATCCTCCCATTCATAGTATTGGACATTGACTCTCCGTATAATGTATTTCTAGGATGTCCAGCCTTGGCAGAATTTAGGGCAGCATTGGCTCCTTTGTGTCTGACGTTAAAATTTCCCACAGACAGTGGTGTTGGAGTGGTACATGGCGATTAGGCGACTGGACGTGCCTGCTATGTGGCTAAGCTGAGAGAGGCTCAGCGTAGAGAGAAAGGAAAGGTTGCGGACCGCTCCGTCCACATCCGAAATGCTGATGATTGACAAGTAGCGCCCGAGCCCTGGCTCGGGCAACATTCTCGGATCCTTAAAGACATAGATCCGAGAGACAATGATGGGGGACCCAGGAAAACAAATGCAGCACCATATGAACTAACAATTGATATCCCAGTCAGTCGGGATGACCCGTCATGAATTCTTAAAATTGGATCATAACTCGAACCCGTGGTGGCCGAGAACGTTACTGACTTCCTCCGAGCGAATCTTGATGTTTTTGCTTGGACACATTCTGACATGTGCGGGATTTCTCCTATAATTGCGAGTCATATGTTGAAAAAAGACCCAAGACATGTTCCTGTGAAACAGAAAAGGAGAGGCATGGAACCAGAGAGGTCCATGGCTCTCAAAGAGGAGGTGGACAAACTCAAAGCCAATGGGTTCGTCCACGACGCCCTCTACCCTGAATGGGTTTCTAACCCGGTGCTAGTAAAGAAAGCGAATGGAAAATGGAGAATTTGTGTCGATTATTCTGATTTAAACAAAGCATGCCCGACGGATAGTTTCCCGTTGCCTATGATTGACCAGCTGGTCGATTCAACTGTCGGGCATGAGTTACTATCATTTATGGATGCGTACTCCTGATATAACCAAATCCCGATGCACCTCCCAGACCAAGAACACACCAGTTTTGTCACAAACGTTGGGTTGTATTGCTATGTAGTGATACCCTTCGGATTGAAAAACGCGGGAGCAACATATCAGCGTCTGGTGAATCGGATGTTCAAAGACCAGATTGGTAAAACGATGGAAGTTTATGTGGATGTCATGCTCGTGAAGTCGCGGCAGTCAAACGACCACATCCGAGACTTAGCGGAGATGTTTGACATACTCAGACAATATGGATTAAAGATCAATCCTTTGAAGTGTTCATTCGGCGTAGCGTCGGGAAAGTTGTTGGGTTTCATTGTGAATGCCGAGGAATCGAGGCTAACCCGGAGAAGATTCAAGCCATCCATGATATACAAGTGCCCAGGACCATAAAGCAGGTGCAAATCTTGAACGGAAAGGTGGTCGCGTTGAGCCAATTCATATCCATAGCCACATACAAGTGTATTCCTTTCTTCGATGTCATAAAGAAAGGAAAGTGGAATTTCGAGTGGACATCCGACTGTGAGGAAGCATTCAGAGCTCTTGTAAGGCACTTAGAAAGTCCTTAGGTATTGTCGAAACCAATAGACCACGAAATGTTGTACATATACTTGGCTGTATACCAACACGCTATCAGTACAGCCTTGGTTCGCGAGGAAGACCGGGTTCAAAAGCCAGTGTACTATGTTAGTAAACGTTTGACGGGGACAGAAAGAAATTATCCAAAGATTGAAAAGCTAGCCTATTGCTTGGTGATTGCATCACGCAAGCTTTGCCCGTATTTTCAAGCACACTCGATCAGTGTCTACACTGATCGACCTTTACGGCAGATACTCCAACGACCAGAAACTTTCAGGAGAATGCTTAAATGGAATATTGAGTTAAGTCAGTTCGACATTACCAACCTGCCATGAAGGGCCATACAAGGACAAGCACTAGCTAACTTCATTGCTGAATTTACTATGACAGACGAGTCAAACGACCACAATGTCATACCTCCCGTTCGATAGAAGACGTACACTGATGGCCCATCTAACGACCGTTGTTTGAGGGTCGGCTTAGTTCTTGTAACTTCTGAGAACCGATCAGTCTGCTACGCTTTGAAGCTCGAATTCATAGCAGCAAATAACGAAGCCGAATATGAAGCGTTGATCGCCGGCTTGAAACTTATCAAAGAACTGGGAGTAAAATCGGTTGAAATCGTCAGCGACTCGCAGCTGGTGGTGTACCAAGTGTGAGGAGACTACCAAGCAAGGGGGCAGAGACTTGCCCCATATTTGGTGCGAGTTCAGGAGCTGCTAGCGAATCTCGAGTATTATGATATTTCACATGTCCTGCGTGAGCAAAACAGAGCAGCCGATTCACTGGCAAAATTCGCAAGCACTAGCAACGCACAACAAATGGGATTATTTCCTGTTGAGACCCTCCATGCTTCGAGTATTGATATGATGGAGGTAGATTTCATGTTAGAAACAGAAATCGAAGAGGAATCATGGATGACCCTAATCAAGCGGTACTTTCTATTCGAAATCTTACCCAAAGAAAGGAGCGAAAGATGACAAGTCCTTCGTAAGGCTTCTCGTTATGTAATACAGGATGGAATAATGTATCGAAGGGGATTCTCGACCCCACTACTCCGATGCATTGCCCATGGTGAGATAAAATGAGTCTTGGAGGAAGTCCATGAAGGAGAATGCGGCGACCATACTGGAGGGCAGACATTAACAAAGAAGATCCTCTGTTATGCATACTACTGGCCAACTGTGAATCGGGATGCTGCAGACTATGTGAGAAGATGTGATAAATGCCAGATATATGAAAAAATCCCGAGAGCTCCGCCGACGGAACTCACGCAATTGGTTAGTCTCTGGCCATTTGCAATGTGGGGAATTGACCTAGTTGGTTCTTTACCCATAGCCAAAGGTGGAGCGAAATATGCAATAGTTGCGGTCGACTACTTCATCAAATGGGCTGAAGCAGAGCCTTTGGCCACAATAACCACCAAGAAGGTTATTAATTTCGTTGTACGAAATATCATATGCCGTTTCGGCCTTCCACGGACCATCATTATAGACAATGGGACTCAATTCGAAAGTAAGGATTTCAAAGAATTTTGCCAGAAGTATAGCATTGAAAAGAAGTTTGCAGCGGTTGCTCACCCGAAAGCCAACGGACAAGTGGAAGCCGTAAACAAGATAATCAAGTCAATATTGAAAAAACATCTGGAAAAGGCTAGAGGCAAGTGGGTGGATGAACTTCCAACAGCGCTTTGGGCCTACAGGACCACCCACAAGACCGTAGCTGGCGACTCCATTCGCTTTGGCATATGGAACGGAAGCTGTCATACTCGTGGAACTTGGAGTCCCATCATATCGGGTAACTTATTACGACTCCGAGTCGAACAAGAATCTTTTATTGGAATCATTGGACTTCATTGACGAAAAACACGAAGAGGCCAATTTGAGAGCGGCCGCATACAGACATTGAGTCGCAAAATATTATAACGAAAAGGTCCGACCAAGAATTTTTAGTGTGGGAGACCTCGTTTTGAAACGAGTTTTTCCAATCCTGTCTCATATGAATCCCACATGGGAAGGTCCATACGTCATTGAATGGAAGCTTGGAGAAGGAACTTTCAATCTAACCATCGATGGTGCGACGCTCCCCTAGCATGGAACAGTGAGCACTTGCGGCATTATTATACTTAGTCTATTTCTTTCACGTATTAGTTGCATTTATTTCCAATACGCTTTTTTTTCTAGTTCTTAGCATGTAGTAAGACAATTCAGCTTGCTTTCATTAATAAAGGCTTGAAGCCATCTTTTCCATAAATTACTAATGTCTCTGCGTATGATGATCCCGTGACAGGCAAACGAAACCATATTATTCTGGCCGACGTACGAATACGAGTATAAACGATTCAAAACCTCCAAGTCCCCGGAGTGCGAACTGGAGTACTCTAAGTCCCCGGAGTATGGACTCGAGTATAAATGATTCAAAATCTCCAAGTCCCCGGAGTTTGGACTGGAGTAATCTAAGTCCCCGTAGTGCGGACTCGAGTATAAACGATTCAAAATCTCCAAGTCCTCGGAGTGCGGACTGGAGTACTTAAGTCCCGGAGTGCGGACTCGAGTATAAACGATCCGAAATCTCCAAGTCCTCGGAGTGCGGACTGGAGTACTGTAAGTCCCCGGAGTGCGGACTTGAGTATAAACGATTCAAAACCTCCAAGTCCCCGTAGTGCGGACTGGAGTACTCTAAGTCCCCGGAGTGCCGACTCGAGTATAAACGATTCAAAACCTCCAAGTCCTCAGAGTGCGGACTGGAGTACTCTAAGTCCCCGTAGCGCTGACTCGAGTATAAATGATTCAAAACCTCCAAGTCCCCGGAGTGCGGACTGGAGTACTCCAAGTCCCTAGAGTGCGGACTCGAGTATAAACGATTCAAAAGCTCCAAGTCCCTGGTGTGTGGATTGGAGTACTCTAAGTCCCCGGAGTGCGAACTCGAGTATAAACGATTCAAAACCCCCAAGTACCCGGAGTGCGCACTGGAGTACTCTAAGTCCCCGGAGGGCGGACTCGAGTATAAACGATTCAAAATCTCCAAGTCCCCGGATTGCAGACTGGAGTACTCTAAGTCCCCGGAGTGCGGACTCGAGTATAAACGATTCAAAATCTCCAAGTCCCCGGAGTGCGGACTGGAGTACTCTAAGTCCCCGGAGTGCGGACTCGAGTATAAACGATTCAAAATCTCCAAGTCCCCGGAGTGCGGACTCGAGTACAAACGATTCAAAATCTCCAAGTCCCCGGAGTGCGGACTCGAGTACAAACGATTCAAAATCTCCAAGTCTCCGGAGTGCGGACTGGAGTACTCTAAGTCCCCGGAGTGCAGACTCGAGTACAAACGATTCAAAATCTCCAAGTCCCCGGAGTGCAGACTGGAGTATCTAAGTCCCCGGAGTGCGGACTCGAGTATAAACGATTCAAAACCTCCAAGTCCCCGGAGTGCGGACTGGAGTACTCTAAGTCCCCGAAGTGCGGACTCGAGTATAAACGATTCAAAACCTCCAAGTCCACAGAGTGCGGACTGGAGTACTCTAAGTCCCTGGAGTGCGGACTCGAGAATAAACGATTCAAAATCTCCAAGTCCCCAGAGTGGGGACTGGAGTACGCTAAGTCCCCAGAGTGAGGACTCGAGTATAAACGATTCAAAATCTCCAAGTCCCCGTAGTGCGGACTGGAGTACTCTAAGTCCCCGGAGTGCAGACTCGAGTATAAACGATTCAAAATCTCCAAGTCCCCAGAGTGCGGACTGGAGTACTCTAAGTCCTTGGAGTGCGGACTCGAGTATAAACGATTCAAAACCTCCAAGTCCCCGGAGTGCGGACTCGAGTATAAATGATTCAAAACCTCCAAGTCCCCGTAGTGCGGACTGGAGTACTCTAAGTCCCCGGAGTGCGGACTCGAGTTTAAACGATTCGAAATCTCCAAGTCCCCGGAGTGCGGACTGGAGTACTCTAAGTCCCCGGAATGCGGACTTGAGTACTCTAAGTCTCTGAGGTGCGGACTCGAGTATAAACGATTCATAATCTCCAAGTCCTCGGAGTGCGGACTGGAGTAATCTAAGTCCCTAGAGTGCGGACTCGAGCATAAACGATTCAAAATCTCGAAGTCCCCGGAGTGCGGAATGGAGTACTCTACGTCCCCGGAGTGCGGACTCGAGTATAAAGGATTCAAAATCTCCAAGTCCCCGGAGTGCGGACTGGAGTACTCTAATTCCCCGGAGTGCGGACTTGAGTATAAACGACTCAAAATCTCTAAGTCCCCGGAGTGCGGACGGGAGTACTCTAAGTCGCCGGATTGCGGACTCGAGTATAAACGATTCAAAATCTCTAAGTCTCCAGAGTGCGGACTAGAGTACTATATGTCCCCAGAGTACGGACTCGAGTATAAACGATTCAAAATCTCCATGTCCCCGAAGTGTGGACTAGAGTGCTCTAAGTCCCTAGAGTGCGGACTCGATTATAAACGACTCAAAATCACCAAGTCCCCGGAGTGCGGACTGGAGTACTCTAAGTCCCTAGAGTGCGGACTCGAGCATAAACGATTCAAAATCTCGAAGTCCCCAGAGTGCGGAATGGAGTACCCTAAGTCCCCTGAGTGCGGACTCGAGTATAATCGACTAAATTCTCCAATTCCCCAGAGCGTGGATTGGAGTACTCTAAGTCCCCGATGTGCGGACTAAAAAATATTCAAAGTGCTTGAACCACAGAAGGAAGAATAAACAACTCTCGAAGAATCTCCAAGCTATATGAAGGTGAACCGAGAAGTCCATGTTATTCACAACAGCTCGGATTTAAATCACAATCATACAAAAATTGAATGACAAGAGCCTTTTGAAAGACAAAAAAGGGAACTAAACTTTATTCAGACAAAGTTTTTACTACAAAGTTCGGAGTAGACAATCTATTTACAAAGACTACGGAAGTAGATGAAAATAATTACATAACTTAAACTAACCCTCGTTGAACAAGAGTAATGGTCACTTCTTGTGCTTCTTCGACTTCCTCACATCCGTGGCCTTCTCGGACGGCTCCTTCCCTGTGTGTTTACCCTTAGCGCTCTTCTTTGATGGAGGGGTAGCAGCTGCAAAAGTACGGGGAACATCCACGGGCTTGGACCTGCCAAGGAGAATGACCTTCAATGGCTTGCGCAAGGGATCGTTTGGGTCCACAACTCGAGGCTCGACCTTGATCTCGGGCGTCTCTTTCTTCTCCTTCTCGAGTTGCTCCTTCATACTCAGCTCAGATGTGTGTTCGGAGGTGCCTGTGATCTCTACTTCATAACCCCCCTCGATGGGAGAAGAAGTCTCAAATTTTTCTTCATCCAGCGCCCCAATCACTTGAGCATCTAGCCCGGGAGCTTCTCCTGCCTGACTGGCCTCACCTACCTTTTCTTCCACCTCCTTGGCGACATCGCTCCTCGGAGTGGGCCCTGGATCAGAACGACCTGCGCAAAAGCATGAAAAACAAGCATTAGAATACAATAGTCCTTCATAAAGAATGACGACGTTTGAAATCTTAAAGTGAAGAGTTATCTACCACGTTCCGGCAGGCTTTCAGCCGTCAAGAGGGTCTCACCCTCTGGAATGGGAGACAGAATATGGACGCCAAGGCCGGGGTCCTCCGGACTGTAACCAATATGCTACTCAAATGGTTCGAGTATCGGCCGATCGAGTAGGCGCATGAGCTGGAGGCACGACCCCGGATGGACCAGTAATAACTTCTTTCCCTTTCTTTGAGAGGGAGCCTTTGTCATATATAGCTTTAGCTACAGACAAGTCTGAAGGCTCGTTTCCCTTGAGGAATTCTTTTATCAAGGCCCCCTCGTCAATCTCTTCGGTACCATGCTCGGCCTTCCTGATTTCGATTAAAGTATCCCATGCCTCGGCCAGAGATCCAAGATAACCCTCGCCCAAGGAAGTCAAGTCTCGATGCATGAAAATGCGGGCGTTGAACTCAGCAATTAACGGGTCAAACATATTTTTGACCTCCTCCATGCCTTCTTCTCTAGCCGCCTCAAGACTCGAGTCGATATCAATGGACGCTATCCTCTTGCCCTCTTCACGGGCCTCACTCTTTAACGCCACGACTCTGGAAAGCTCGCCCTCAAGTTTTTCTTTCAAGAGTCGAGTGGCAACGATCTCATCACAGTATCGTTGTGACTCCTCTTTGGTTGTCGTTTTCTCTTCCTTCTCTCTGCGGAGCTGCTCCTCAAGTTCCTTGACTCGGAGGCTGAATGGTCCCTCTCCTTTTGAACTGAGTCCTTCTCTAGAGCCAAAGCCCCACAGCATTGAACTGCCTCGTCGAGTTCTTTCTTGTGAGTTGCTTCCAAACAAGTGAAGGCTTCCGTGGTGTCCTTAGCGCTCTGATGGGCGACTTCAAGTTCAGACTTGTAAGTTGCGATTTCTTCATTCTGAGCCTTAATGATATCTTTGTCGTGGATAGCCTCAAGCTTCAGGCGATCGATTTCATGTTGGCGCTCCACGGAGACTTCAGAAAGTTTTTCAGCCAAGTGAAAAAATGCGTCGTGTTGAACATAGACGTCGTTGGTACAGGCAATGGCACTCTGCTTGACATGACCGGGGATAGGATGTATCGCTGGGAGGAATTTTAGGCCGTCGAAGTAGATTTTCGAAAATTTATCTTTATGCTCGGCCAGCCTCTCCGATACTATTGGGTCTGTTACAGGAGCAGGAGGAGACGGCTTTGAAAGTTAGGCTCTCCTGCGAGGATCTCGGGACTACTGAGTGGTAGAGGAGTAAGAGTCTTGATCCCGGGGGCATCAGATTGCGACCCCTTATGGCCGCGCTTGTCTTTGCTTGGTTCCGAATGAGAAGAGGGATGATGGTGGTACTTGGGCTGATAGTATGTTTTCTTCCGAGATGATGAGTCCCGGGAATGATAATCCCTATCGCCATCGTCGTCTCTGTCCCGGCGTCTCCCGGAACCTGAGTCACGCCCGGAGTGATGGAAAACAGACAACCCGCGGAGGCCATCAATGCCGTGTGTACATCCCATGCCACCTGTACGAAATTTGAGAAAGAGTTAGCAATGAGAAGAGTAGCGCGACGACGAAAATCTAAGTGCAAATTGAAGTGCAAGTGTTTGTGCATGTCCTAGTGTTTCCCCCCGATGGACCAGTTGCTTTACTAATGGGAGTTTTTTCTCCCTGACTCTGGGCTAGAGCGCCCGCATCGCCTCTGATGGGCGAGTGCAGTTGAAATGCTTCCGGATCGTCGAAATCATAATTGAGAAGGTCATCGGGAATGGAGAGGTTCGATAGGCCCTTTAAAGAACTTTTTACATGCTGCGAAGAGGCCTCTTTCTCCGTTGGAATGAGTGTAACTTTTGAAGTTCCGCCAACCTTTTCCTTTCTAATCTTGTACGTCAATCCCTTTTTCCTCTTTGAAGGTGAAGATGACGTTTTGATATCGTGTACTTCGACTATCAGATCCTGAGTGGGACCCAAGTTCTCACCTTGTGCTTCGGGTGTCTCGTTCCCTTGAGTTTCCCCCTCTTATGGTGCGTCAGGAGTATGACGTGCTGATAACTCAGTTAATTTTTTCCCTTTACCGTATGCGGGCATGGGTATGGAGACGCCCTCAGGAAGGCTTACCCGACGACCTTCTGCTAACAGTCCGAACCTCGATAGTGACTCATTTGAATGATAGTTCGGTTGTCTCGTTCTTCGACGGGAAGAGCTCTAATAGCTTCAACGGCCTCAAAATATCCGCGGCCATCAGGATGTGGATTGTTACCTGAGAAAATGAAACAAGAGTTAGAAAAGGCATAGCTTCGACCGAACATGAGTATGGTTTCAAGAAGAGGACTTACTTCCTTCAACCCATCTCCTCGCGAATCCAGGAGGGCAATGCACATAGAATCATTCCTGTTTGTACAAGGAAAACTTGCTCCACGCCTCGGTTAAAATCTGGCATTTGTGGTGTGGTTCGAGGAACACAAAGGAGGGGCTATCTCTTCGCTTCTTGATGGTATAAATATATCTGATGTCGCCAGAAGTTGGAAGCCTAGAGAAGACGGTCATGAAGAGGATGTAGGTGCCATAGATGAAGGCGTGACCGTTTGGGTGCAGTTGCGATGGGGCAATGTCAATGTATTGCAGCACGTCCTGAAGAAATAAGTTAAACGGTGGCACACTGCCGACCCAGCACATAAACTTATTGCAGGCGGTGTATCCAACTGGGGGTAGATGTGGACGATCGTGCCCCGATGGAACCAGCACGTCGTTAAATGGGATTCCGTGGATAGAGCATATTCGCCGTAGTGCAGCTTCATTGACCTTCGAAGCTTGAGAATCGACCAAGTTGTCCAAAAGAATTGATGCTTCCAGGGCATCGAGAGCTAAGTTATGAGCGCGGGAAGTCAACGAATTAAAAGTATCCGCGACCCCTTGTTTAGAAGACGGCCCGGGTCTATCCATGATCGTGGCAGAGCTAGATTTCTTAGACATCTCCGATAAATATTAGGGTTGACGAGAGTACCTATTTGAACTATACTTGAAAAACAATCGAGTCATAATTAACAACACAAGAATTCCCCCTCCCCCCGTGTGGTGTGTGAACTAGTGCGATCATTCATGTGTAAGCGCTGAAAAATTGAAAGTCATAGAGTTAATAATATGAAAATGAGCTTCGAATTGTCGTCTACGAAGACCGTCATCGCTGACCGTCTCCAAAAGCCTGCCTTATGGTTTTTACAGTTTCCGATTCAAAAAATGTTAGAAGAAGTTATCCGATTATGTCGATTTAAATTTAGGTTCATGTCTACCGAAACTAGAAAGTTATCAGTCCGGATAAGTTCGATATGCTAATACACTGGAGTCCTTGTCCTTGTTTTGTTATGTGATTACGCAAGATAAACAAGTGTTCGGCCTAAGCTAAGGGATGGTTCGGCATTCACAATGACTCGGCCAAAAAGTTGTTCAGCCTGAATATTGTTCGGCCAAACCTTCGCTCGGCCTAGCTACCGTTCGGCCTAAAAATTGTTCGGCCAAACTATCGTTCGTTCGACCGAGGTAGCGTTCGGTAAAGTATCGTTCGGCCAAAATTCTGTTCGGCTGAAATAACACTCGGCATCCCACCTAAGTCATGCTCCCTTTCTGTCCTACCATTCCACTGCTCGGCATGTGGTGAATCATGCCGAGCCAGAGTTACGCTGAACCCCAACGCTCGGCACTACGCACATAACCATACCGAGCGATGATGACGAATCGTTCGGTGAGCCAGACCGAACCATGTTGTTCGGGATCTTAGCATGTTCCTGTCTTCCTCTATTCTACCCTCCAATCTCATTCGGCGTGAGGGAACCGTGCCGAACCACAATACACATCCCAACATCTCCCTCGTGTACTCGATTCTGGCAACATCTCTTCCCCACCATACCATCTAGCCCTAAGAAATATCCTAATCGAACTTCGATTCATTCGACCACGCAACACCTATCGGCTAAAGTTCTAATTTTGCGAACTCGAGCCTTGCGTTAAAACCTGTTTATTCGGGGAAAGGATTTAGATGGAGGGATCGTTACCTAGTTAGTGGATCGAGACATGGAGGAATCTGGAGTTAAGGGCATGACTTTAGTTAACGCCGAATGGATTGGGAAGGAATGTTAAATCTTTGGAGGCTGTTAATAGGTGAAACTTGCAAGTACGAGATAGCGGAGGTAAAAGGTAAAAAGAGAAAAAGGAGGAAGATGCTGGCCTTTATAGGGAAGGAGAAGAAATCAAAGCGAACTGACCGGTAGAACTGGTCAAAGAAGCATCGTTCGACATCGTTTTTCATTTCGCTCGGCGTACATGGGATGTTCGGCTTCGGCTGTATCGCGCGGCATTCGCGTTACGTTCGGCACACACCATCCCACCCGGTACTCACAAGAAAACAACCACCAAGAGTAATCGGCCAAGGTTCGAAGCGAAGCACAAAGGACTCATAGTACAAAGCATATCACATTCGGTCACTTTACACACTTTGGGGGAGGGGGCAAGTGTTTCCTGCGGATTTGACCAGGCAACTTAGTATTCGGTATTTCCACCGGTCGGCTCAACTGGATCGATCGGCGACCGGCATCCAAGAAGCACTCGACATCTAGAAGCGCTCGGCATCCAAGTTCGTTCGGCATCCACGGAACGCTCGGCATGGAAGAGCATTCGGCATTGGGAAACATTCGGCATGGAATAACGTTCGGCATTTGAGAACGTTCGGCATGGCAGAATTGTCCGGCATCAACTACCGTTCGGCCAAAGCATTGTTCGGCCAAACTATCGTCCGGCCAAACTATTGGTCGGCTTAAGAATCGTTCGGCCAAGACATAGTTCGGCCTGGGTAGCGTTCGGCCAAAGTATGGTCCGGCCTATGTTTTGCTCGGCATACAGGCATCGTTCGGCCAAGACATCGTTCGGCCAAGACATCGTTCGGCCCAAGTTTTGCTCGGCATATAGACATCGTTCGGCCAAGACATTGTTCGGCCAAGACATCGTTCCGCCAAGTCACTAGTTCGGCTTCCAGTATCGTTCAGTGCAGATGCTTCCCACGACATTCAGAGTGTCCGGCCTCGCTGCGCTCGACATGAGGAGATTGTTCGGCATTCATACCCTATTCGGCATTCGACGTTCGACATGTTCGGGTCGGCACATAGAGTCTACTCCATTTGGGCCGAGATATCCTGCTACCAGGCCCACCAGGGAAGTCCAACCCATCTTCGTCTATAAATAGAAAGGCAGGGGCACAGTGAAAAAGGATCAGTTTTTTGGGAACACTGGGGAAACTCTGCCGCATTCAACACTTACTCAAGACTTAATCTTTTGTTTTGCAATTGTATTCAAGTAATTAGAAATGGATTGTATCTGTAATCAACTATCAAGGAAATCAATAGAAATCAACTTCAAAGTGGACGTAGGCAGTTACGCCGAACCACTATAAATTTGGTGTTCTTATTCTCTGCACTGAAATTTACATATTGTTCTCTATTTTAATTTACATTTTTTATTAATCTCTCTACAAAATCTCTCTAAGGGTGTTAGTGACCAATTTTGGTGCTAACAGCAGTAGCACCGGAAGGTAAAGCTTATTAATAAATTAGTTATTATTTTTTATGATAACAACCATATGATATATAGATACTAATATTTTGCCAAGTTATATAATATATAATGTAGAATTTTACATAGATGAAAAATCAAAGGTTGTAAAGTACAAAGACTCAATATAAAGATATGAAGACTCATGAGTTCAAGGAGAAAGAAATGAAGATCTCAATGTTATAATTTAGTGTATAGAGTTATTAGTAAATATTGTTCAAGTCCTTTGATAGTAATTTTTGATCTTGATATTTAAACAAATAAAAATTATTTAATTTCAAAAATATATTTTAAATACTTTATAAAAGCATTTTAAATGCAAAAATATTTAAAATCTATGTGCAATATATTTTATAAAATAAAGAACTTTCAAAATAATTTCAAAGAAAGCAATCTTCATTTTTAACCACTGATATACATAGTTAGGATACGTTAACATATATGCTACCAAATGGTTTTTCAAACTTCGTATGGAAGTTTCTATTCGACACAACCCCACTAGAATGGACAGATCTGTTCATTCACTATATATAAGGGAGTACAAAATGAATTTTTAACAACTAATTACTTTCGTTCTTCCCATTACTTACCCCTTTAAAAATTATTTTGAAAAATATATTCTATTCTCTTCAAAATCATGTAGATTCAATTTATACTTTGTTGTATTGATTCAATACTACTTTCTTTCTGTTTTGAAAACAACTGTCTCTTATTTCAAAAATCAAAGTGTTGTCCAAGTGGCTACATGATCCATTGTATCCAAAGTATAAAAATTTGTCTTCGGAAAAACTATAAACTCAACTCTTGTTTGTTTAGGTGCGCTTATTGCCAGTTGAAATCAAGTGAGTGTGCTTAGTAGCCATTCAAATCTAATGGGTGCACTTGTTGCCCAGTCAATGTAAGTGAATTTACCACAGGCTCGAAATACAATGGGGTGCGTCTCATAGCCTCGAAATCGATATTGTACTTGGGTTTTCCTTGTACTTCGTTAAACATTGGCATTTGAAACAAAATCTTTCAAAGAAATTTATGGGACTGGATATAAAAGAAATCCAATCCAGCATAAAATCTCTGATGTCGTCTCTCTTACTCTTACTTTATTGCTTTTATTTTTATCTATGATTTCATCGTTGACCAATTGTTAGTATAATTCTGTGTTACTAATAAATGATTTATAATCTTAAAATAAAATTTTAAAGATTTACATAAGTTTAAAAACACAATTCACCCCCCTCTATTGTTAAATTAGACTTAAGATCCATAATTCTGCAATCCACATTTGGTTTCAGAGCACCAGGTTTTCACAAACTCCTGATTTGATTTTTTGAAAAGTTTAAATGGTTAGCAACTCTATTGGTACTCTTTTTAACACTTTTGTAGAATAGTAATTTTCTAAAACCAATATGTTATTAGAAACAAATTATTTTGAGAAGTCACTTAATATGTTGGAAAAGAATAATGTTGTATTGTAGGAATAGGCATGTTATATGGTTGATAGTGAACAGACACTTGACATTTATTCATCGCAAATCAAGGACAAATGGATAGTAGGCAGTGGATGCTCAAGGCACATGACTGAAAATCCGAAGATCTTTAAAAATATTGTTAACAAAGATAGTGGATTGGTTGACTTTGGAGATAACACTAAAGGATATGTGATTGGCATCAGCAATGCCGGTAACTCTAAGTTCCTAATGTCTCTATTGTTTTGCTACTTAAGAATTTAAAATGTAATCTATATAGTACCACTTAATTATGTGAGAAGGGTTTTAAAATAAAGTCTAAAAAAGATTTTTGCCGCATCGTAGATAATGAGTTAAACATTATCTTTAATGGTATTAGGAAACATAATATTTACGTTTTAGATATGAAAGTGTCCAATGGTAATATGTATTCATTAGCTAAATCTTGTAACCCTTGGTTTTGGCACGAATGATTTGGTCATTTAAAATTTAAACATCTATACAAAGTTACTAGATATGAACTTGTTAGAGGTGTCTTTTTAATGAGTTTTAATGTGAATAACTTATGTGATGCCTGTTAACTTGGAAAACATCATAAGAGTTCTTTTGAATTTAAAGATATGATTTCTACTTCTTTACCTCTTGAACTTGTTCACATAGACATATTCGGACCCTTGCAAATACAATCAATAAATCATAATAGATATTTTTTTGTAATTATAGATGATTTTTCTAGATTTCAATGGATAATTTTTTTAAAGTTTAAAAGTGAAGCTTTTGAAATATTTATAATTCTACTAAGAGAACTAAAAATCAAGTGTCAAATAAAATTAAAAATATTAAAAGTGATCGTGGAGGAGAGTTCAAAAACGAAAATTTTGAGAACATTTGTAATAGGCAAGGGATCACACATAACATTTCATTCCTAAGAACGACCTAACGAAATGGAGTAATATAATATAAAAATAAAACTATAAAAGAATGTGCTAGAACGATGTTAGATGATAGTGATTTACCTAAATGTTTTTGGACGGAAGCAGTTGCTACAACATGCTAAATTTTAAACAGAATGTTAATAAGATCTATATTTAAAATAGAAGACTAATAAGACCATCGACAAAGAAAACTCTTTATGAATTATTTTACAATAAAAAGCATGAAGTATCTTATTTTAGAGTCTTTGATAGTAAATGTTTTCTATTAACTACAAAAGATAATTTAGATAAATTTGATGCTAAATTTGATAAAGGAATTTTTATTGGTTATTCTAATAGAAGTAAAGCTTATAGAGTTTATAATGCCAAAACTAGCGCTATTGAAGAAACATTACATGTTTCTTTTAATGGATTTTTTTTTGAGAAAAATGTGTGATCCTCTTTAAATAGAGGAGAGCACACAGGCAAATATATATAACACAATAATAAGGTGCTGTCAACATGCCTGGCAGGTAACAAAATTAAATACAAGTAACAAAGAAAAATCAGGTACCCCTAAGATGAGTTTCGGCAAGGCCACCACCCATCACACCCCGATATCGAGTTTCGGCATAGCCACCACCCAATACTAAGGTGTTAGGAGTACCTAGAATCAAGAGAAAATGATGCTCCATGCATCTCAGTAGCTCTATACATCACAAACTAAGAAGAAAACGCCGTGCATCTGGATCGGAAGGAATAAAGAAGCATCCACTTTGAAGTGTAAATGAATGTGATGCTGCATAGGAAATCTGCACTGGAGACTCTATACAAAGGAATAAATGCCAAGCTGTAGCATGGATCCTCCTGAAGATAATACTCAATAATAGAGATGAAAGAATCCTACATCAGTGGTGGAACTGAAAGAAGTCCTGAGTCGAAAATTCTCCTCTGATAGCCTCTCTACAATCTGTAATCCTGCAATCTGAAGATATGGAAACCTGCGAGAAGAGTCTGACATCCTATCACCCATACCTGTATCTGAAGGGTGACTACGAAAAAAGTAAGAATTATACATATATATGTATATTTATATAATTAATATACATATATATGTATATACGAGGAAGGAAATAATACTTAAATAAGACTAGATAGGACAAAAACAATAGAATTAAGATATTTCTAAACTAATAACACCAAAGTAAGAATAAAAAATTAAAACTAAACTTAAAAGAAAATTATGAATCTTTAATCATATGTCAGTTACGATTAACAGTTAGATCATCATATGAATTTGGAAAAAATATTAATATTAATATTGTTGGCATTAAAAATATAATTATTGTATTTAAATAAGTTAATATTATAGCTAACCTTATCAAGACACCCCTTAAAAAAATTAGTTTTAGTTAATTTATATTTGGGATTAGAAATCCAATTAAAACGGAATGACGAAATTATAAAAATTAATTTGTTAAAATGACTATTATTATTATTAAAAATTCTTTGATTTCTTTCAAATCATATATACTAACTAATAATAATGAATAAAGTGTCAAGTAAAAATCTAATTTTTTAAAAACCAAAATCTAAAATTATTCCAGTAGAAGTCACAATCCAAAATTTTAGTTATTATATTAAAATTGAAAATTTTAGGAATATTATTTGGAATGTAATAAGGATCCATGCAATCATAGTATATATGCTTAATATCTTCAAGATGCAGATTATAAAAATAACATTTATTATCATTATGAATGTCCTTTCTTTTTAAGAATTCTATTGTATTAAGTTTTTCATTGAGTATTATCCACATGAGAATTTTAGATTTAGGAGGAGCATTTGATTTCCTAATAAATTTAAACGAGTTCTTTAAAGTACCCGAAAAGTTAATAAACTTGTAAAAAGAGTTAGGATTATATTTCTTACTCTTATCCCATTCCCAACAAAAAATATCATTATCATTATCAATATTATAAAGATTTAATCTTGCATAAAGCAAGTAAAGTTGCCTAAGAGTTGAACCTACTAAAAAATTTAAAATCAATAATACCAGTTTTGATGGAGAAGAAAATACTAATGAAATTTCAAATAATGAAACCACTAATAATGAAAGTAATAATAACTCAGAAAATCATGCAAATATAAAAACAAATATTTAAAAGATCATCCTATAGAAAATATTCTAGGAAATATAGAGTCAATTGTAAAAACAAGAAATCAATTAAGTAAGACATGCAATGTGGCTTTTATCTCAAGTAATGAAACTAAAAATAAAAAAGAAGCATCATTAGATAATTCATGGATTCTTTCCATGCAAGAAGAATTGAATTGGTTAACCAGAAATGATGTTTGGGAATTAGTTCCAAGACCTGAAAATAAATCTGTAGTAGGAACTAAGCGGGTCTATAAAAATAAAATAAATGAACAAGGAGAAGTCTTAGAAATAAAACACGTTTAGTCGCTCATGGTTATAGTCAGAAGGAAAGTATAGATTTTGATGAAATCTTTGCTCCTATAGCTAGACTAGAAGCTATTGGAACTCTACTTGCTTTTGCAAATCATAATAATTTTAAATTATTTCAAATGGATGTCAAAAGTGCCTTTTTAAATGGAATTATTAAGGAAGATGTTTATGTAGAACAAACTCCACTTTTTTAAGATAAAAACTTTCAAATCATGTTTATAAATAATCTTATATGAGTTAAAACAAGTTTCTAGATCATGTATGATAGACTAAACCCTATTTATTATAATCTAACTTTGAAACAGGAAAAGTAGATACTACTCTTTTTATTAAAAGAAATAATAATGATATTCAATTATACAAATATATATAGATGACATTAATTTTAGGTCAACAAATGAACAATTAAATAAATAATTTTTAGACATAATGACTAAGGAATATAAAATGAGTCGGATGGGAGAACTAACTTTCTTTTTAGGATTACAAATAAGACAACTAAGCATTGATATTTTTATAAGTCAAGAAAAATATTCTAAGGATTTAGTTCAGAAATTTGGTATGTCAAATAATAATAGTAAGCCAACTCTTATGGCAACAATGGGAAATTAAATAAGGAAAAAAACTCAAAAGACGCAGACCAAAAACTATATAAAGGTATGATAGGATCCTTACTCTATGTAACTGCTAGTAGACCAAATATAATGTATGGTGTATGTCTTCGTGCAAGATAATGGTCTCAACATAAGGATACTCACCAAACAATAGACTGATCTATCCAAAAGAAGATTACTTCGATTTAATTTCATATAGTGATGCTGGATGCAAATCGAACCAAAAAAATACAAGTGGAACTTGTCACTTTATAGGACACGCTCTTGTTTCATGGTTTAGAAAAAAGAAATAATCCGTGTCTCTATATACAACAGAAGCAGAATAAATCTCAACTGCATTTGCTTACTCACAGGTTATCTATATGCAACAAACTTTAAATTATTTTGATTTAAATTTCACTAAGTTAGTAATATACTATAATAATACTGGTGCAATAAATCTATCTAAAAAATAAACTCATAATGTTAGGACAAAACTAATAAACATAAGACATCATTTTCCGAGAGATAACGTAAATAAAGGAGTCATTTCACTAGAATTTATAAGTACTGAAAATCAAATAGTCGATACCTCATACATCTTTATTAAACATAGAAGATAATTTTAAATACATTCATTTTATGAAATATAAATATAATGGTCTTTTAATTCTAAATTTAAAAGAAAACTATATTCCGCCTTATGGAAAGTAGTGATATCATCGACTTGGCTGGGAACGGATGGTTGACAACCTTATAAACCAATTATGTACAGTACTATAGATGATGGACATGCAGATTTGAACGAGGATCCAATCGAAGCGTATTTCGTATGAATAACTAGCATGGCCCCATGAAGTTATATTCAAAATTTGGAGCTGATTGGAGTTAATATGCACAAATCACATATGAAGTAAGGATTTGTATGGACCGACCAAGAATGATCCATGGAATATTTCAAGTCATTGGAGAACATTCAATATCTTTAAACCTACAAGGCCAACTCATTTAAAATTTTTAGAGCACCAATAAAATAAAGTGGGGAGCCTACAAAACGATTGCATATCATAAAGTACAATTTTGAGGACGGCCGACCGTTCTGACCGACCGTTCTTGTCGATACATCGTAGTGAACACGTATCATGAAATGAAGACTTTAGTATTTCCTATCATTATTGACCGATCGATTATTTTTTATCCATCATAGTAGTAGCATATCATAGAGTGGTGGTTTTAGGATGGGCGTGAAGAGAGGGATTGATCCGGATTCTGGGTTTGATGATTGGCTAGCTAGAAAACCGTCGACCACATTGGAGCGCTTCTATTCAAAGGCTGCTTGGTTTTTGAGGAAGGAGGAAGCCGGGTCCTCTAGGAAAAACAATGTCGTTGGACCGAAAGGAGAAGCAGTAAAAAGCAACATTACAATAAAGCAGTCTAATGATGGTTCTGGGAAAGTCCAAGTTAATGTTCAGAACAAGCCGAATCAACAAAAAAGAAATAGGAATAGGAATCAAGACCAAAAGAGGGACCTTGGAAGACTAAGACCTAGGATTCCTATGTATGACAATTATATACCACTATTTGCATCCCTGAAGAATATTTATCTATCCACTTGTAATATTGTTCAATATAAGAAGCCACGTCCAAAGGAGTCTATAGTGACATAGAAACAAAATGGAAAGAATATTTGGTTTCATAAGTGTTATGGGCACAATACGAATGAATGTAGACATCTCTAAGATGCTATCGAGAAGTTGATCCGGGAATACAAATTGCAATAGTTTGTGAGAGCTCCGTAGGATGGCGAATTGGGGACATCTGACCCCAATCGAGGACAAGCTCCGCGTAGGACTGAGGAGCTTGCACGAATTGGTGGGAGATTAGTGATAAACACAATAGTTGGAGGACTGCATGCAATGGATAGGAGTTGGCAATAAATGGAGCAGTACGCTAGCGCGATAAGGCATGTGGACTTTAAATATTGTTCAAATACAAACGACAGAGCTCTGACAAAGCAACAATGCACGGTGACTGATGATATAGTGTTCAGAAGCAAGGATGCGGATAAAGTAGAGGCTCCTAAAATAGACCCAACGGTTATTTCTTCCATGATTGGCCCTACTTTGTTGAGAAGGATTTAATTTATTGTAGGAGCTCGGTAAACATTATTTTCAAGAAGGCATATGATCAAATGAGAATGGAGGCTAAAGATTTGAACCATCTAAAGCTCGTATACATGGTTTCAACAGTGTGGTGACTGAGGCTATTGGTTATGTGGAGTTACCTATTGAATTTGGGGAAGGTGAAAGTAGGAGAGTGGGGATCCAACCATTCATTGTTCTGGATGTTGATTCATCGTATAATGTCTTTCTGGGCCGACCGATCGTGGATGAATTTCAAGCAGCTCTTGCCTCATGGTGTATAACTTTAAAGTTTTTGACTGATAAAGGTTAGGAGTGGTTAATGGTGATCAGACGACTGGACGTGCCTATTATGCGGCTGAGTTGAGGGAACCTCAACATAAAGATAAGGGTAAGGGTATGGACAAATCTGTCCACATCCAAGTTACCGAAGATTGACAATTGGCACCTGAGCCTTGGCTTGGGCAGTACAGTTAGTTCTATAGAGACAAAGATCCAAGGGATAAAGAAGAAGTGGCCCAGGTGACCAAGGCTGTGCCAGCTGAGTTGACGATTCATATCATGGCTAGCCACGACGATCCATCACGGGTCTTGAAGATCAAATCGTAGCTCAGCCCATCAATGATGAAAGAACTTATTGGTTTTCTTCGAGTGAATCTAGACATATTCGCTTGGACTCATTCTGACATGGGTCTCGTCTTCCATTGCGAGCCATACACTGAGCATTGACCCAAAATACGTTCAGTTAAATAAAAAGAGACGATGCATGGATCTAGAGAGATCCGTTGCTCTTAAAAAGGAGGTGGATAAAACAAAATTCAATGGGTTTATCCACGATGCCCACTATCTTGAATGGATATCCAATCCTGTACTGGTGAAGAAAGAAATGGAAAATGGAGAACGTGCATCGACTATTCAGACTTAAACAAGGCATGCCCTAAAGAGAGTTTTTCCCTTCCAAGGATTGGTCAACTAATTGATTCGAATGTAGGACATAAATTGTTGTCATTTAAGGGTGCATACTCGGAGTATAACCAAATCTCGACACGTCCCCAATCAGGAACACACTAGCTTTGTTTCGGATGTTAGGTTGTATTATTACATGGTAATGCCGTTTGGATTGAAGAACGCTGGAGCAGCCTATCGTCGCATAGTTAACTAGATTTCAAAGATTAGATTGGGTGGACAATGGAAGTCTATGTGGATGATATGGTCGTGAAGTCACAATGATCAAATGATCACATTCGAGGCTTGAAAAAAATGTTTGACATCCTCCGCTATTACAAAATGAAAATCAATCCTTTGAAATGTTCATTTGGTGTTGCATCTGGATAGTTCTTGGGCTTTATTGTTAATGCTTGTGGAATAGAAGCCAATCCTGAGAAGATCCAGGCAATTAGAGATATCCAAGTACCAAGGACTATTAAACAAGTGCAAAGCTGAATCGGAAGGTTACTGCTTTGAGTCGATTTATCTCTAGAACAACCGACAAAGGCACTCCTTTCTTTGATTTTATTAGGAAGAGAAAAAGAAATTTCGAATGCACGCGGGATAGCGAAGACGGGTTTCAAGCTCTAGTGAACCATTTGGAGAGACCCCTTTTCTTTTTAAAGCCGATAGATCATGAGTGGTACATATATTTGGCTGTATCAGCATATGCTATAAGTGCCGCCTCGGTTAACGAGGAGAACCGGATTCAGAGGCCGGTGTACTATGTTAGTAATTGATTAACAGGGCGGAGAGGAACTATCCCAAGATAGAGAAATTGGTGTATTGCTTGTTAATTATGTCATGGAAGCGTCGTCTGTACTTCCAAGCACATCCAGTTAATGTTTACACCGACCAGCTGTTAAGATAGGTCCTATAGCAACTTGAGACATCTAAAAGGTTGATTAAATGGAACATTGAGCTCAGCCAGTTCAACATTACATATCTTCCTCGAAATCTATCTAGGGTCAAGCATTGGCGGACTTTAGCTGAATTTACCGTGCAAGACTATCTTTCAGAAGGTAGCAAAATTCCAACTATCAGATGGAGATTGTATACTAATGAAGCATCTAATGACCATTGTTCCAGAGCTGGGATTGTGCTAGTAACCCCTGAAAATCGACCAATTTTTTACGCTTTGAAGCTTGATTTTCCTACTATAAACAACAAGGCTGAATATGAAGCGTTGATTGTTGGACTTAAACTTGCTAGAGAACTTCGAGTTAAGCCTCTTGAGATCTTATGTGATTCACAATTAATGGTGTATCAAGTCAGAGGAAACTATCAGGCTAAGAGACAATGACTTGACCCATATCTTACCCGAGTTCAGGAGTTGTTGGCCGAATTTTAATACTAGGACATTTAACATATCCCATGCAAGCAAAACAGAGAGGCTGATTCATTGGCAAAATTTGCTAGCACCGGCGATGCACAATGAATGGGCTTGGTTCCAGTCGAGATATTACATACCCCAAGTATAAACACGATGGAGATTGATCAAGTACTGGATGTGGAATCCGAGAGGGAATCATGGATGACCCCATTTAAAGGTTATTCACTGGATGGAATCATGCCTGAAAGGAGAAATGAAAAGTGATAGATTCTATGCAAAGCTTCACGGTATAGTATGTAAGAAGGAACCATGTATAGAAAAGGATTTTCCATTCCCCTGCTTCTGTGTATCGCTCACGATGAGATAAAACATAATCTAAAAGAAGTACAGGAGGAAGAATGTGACGATCACACTGAGGGGAAAACTCTGGCATAGAAGATACTTCGTTATGGATATTAATGGCCAATTATAAACCAGGACACTGCCGACTATGTAAGATGATGTGCTAAATGCCAAATATACGCAAAAATCCTAAGAGCTCTGCGAATAGAAATCACGGAAATGGTCAGTCCTTGGTCATTCGCTATATGGGGAACTGACATCATTGTCTCTTTACCAGTCTCTACAGGTGGTACGAAATATGCTATTGTCGTGGTTGATTGCTTCACCAAGTGGGCCAATGCAAAATCGTTAGCTACGATCATAACTAAGAAAATAATCAATTTTTTTGTTCGGAACATCATATGTCGCTTCAGTCTTCCATGGACTATTGTAACAGATAAGGGGACTCATTTTGACAGTGTAGAATTTAAAGAATTTTGTTGGAGATATCCTATTGAAAAGAGGTTTGTAGCAGTTACCCACCTTCATGTGAATGGACAGGTTGAAGCTGTAAATAAAATTATTAAGTCCATTATTAAAAAGTGTATGGAGAAGGCTAGAGGCAAGTGGGTGGATGAGCTTCCTATGACACTTTGGGCCTATAGAACCCTCACAAGTCCGCAGTTGGCCATACCCATTCATTCTTACTTACAGATCCGAAGCTATTATTTCGATAGAACTCGAAGTAACTTCTCATCGAGTAACCTACTACAATCCTAAAACGAAAAAAGATCTTCTCTTGGAATCTTTAGACTTCATGAATAAGAGACGCGTAGAAGCCGATTTGACAGCGGCTGCACACTGACATCGAGTCACGTGATATTACAACACTAAAGTGCAATCAAGAATCTTTGAAGTTGGCGATCTCGACGTCAAACGGGTTGTTTCGACCTCGTCGCACATTAATCAGACATGGGAAGGATCATATGTCATTAAACAAAGGCTAGGAGAAGAAAATTTCAAGCTAGCGACTGTCGATGGCGTTAACCTTCCGAGAGTGTGGAATAGCGAGCACTTATGACGCTATTTCACTTAGATTATTTCCTTTACATTTTAGTTTTATTTACTTTATTTGCTTTAGCATTTGATTTTTCGAATATGTAATAAGATTGATTAGTTTGTTCCTTTCCATTTGATGAATAATGTTTTGAACTTCCTTTCCATATATGATTGTTATTGCATTATTTAGTAAGTACCTACGAAATTGATTAATATCGATAAGTGTGAACAGGCTCCTGGAGTTTGAAATTGATTAATCATACTAATTTCCGATAGGATCAAACAAGATGAGCTCCAATAACTTACTCAAATAACGATTCTCGTGAATGATCCAAAGGATGGGATACACGGTAAGGAGCAAATATGGCCGACAATTTGGAGATTGAAAATTTTCCTGCCCAAACTGCAGGACTGAAACAAAATGTGGGCATACAAAAGGAGTATAAACATCAAACGGATGTGACTGACCACTTATAGACTAACCCTGGTCCCCAAAGCATGGACTGGAGTATAAACAACAAATGAGCCTAACAGACCACCCATCGACTAGCTCTGTCCCCAGAATGTAGAGTGACGTATAAACATCAAATAGCTATGACTGACCACCCACCGATTAATACTAAGTCTTTAAAGTGCAGACTATAGTATAAATGAAATTCGAGCATGAATCGACCACCCGTGAAATAACCCTAAGTCCCAAGAGTGCGGACTAGAGTATGAATGAGATTTGGGTGTGAACCGACCGCCTATGAAATAACACTAAGTCCTCGGAGGATGGACTAGAGTATAAACAAGATTCGGGCATGAACCGACCACCTATGAGACAAATCTAAGTCCTCGTAGTGCATATTGGAGTATAAAAGTGATTCAAGCATGAACAGACCGCCCAAGGTAATTCTAAGCCCCTATATTGTGGACTAGAATATGAACATAAATCAAGCATGAATCGACTTCTCTCAAAATAACTCTAAGTCTCTAGAGTGTAGACAGGAGTATAAACGCAAATGAATAGATGAATGGATTTCGACCATTCTCTATTCCACTAACTCCAACCTGAAGTTGACAAAAGGAATGCAAGAAACTGAAAGCTCAATACGACAACTCACTACTGCTCTGGCTTAGTGCTTTTTATGACTTAAAGCAACGACTGCATGGAGGCCTTGAGATGAAGATAGTGAATTTTTAGCGAAATCTACAACCAAAGAATTACAAGTACTCTGAAAGGAAAGTAATCATTCAACTATCAAGATAACGATTTATATTGTGTTTAGTCAAAAAGAAAATCTTTTATTCACAGGTGCATAAAATGAAATATGTGATAATTTTGACATTTGAACAAGTGGATGCATAAATCATACACAAGAACAAAAGAATTCGTATTTACGCTAAACTTGTTGTACATCACACAAGTCTATCCAAAATGCAAGACAAAGGTGTAAGCCATGCCCAAACAAATACAACCAATGAAAATAAGAAATGATTATCTAAACTATTTACATATCCCGAGATTATTTTTGGGATTTCCTATATTTTCTTGCTTCTTTAGGGTAGCTCCATCGGAACTACCACTCAACCCTCTCTTTGACACTTTGTCGCCTCGACTTTTCTTCAAAGAAATATCATCAGTTGTTTGAATTGAAGTGGTATCATCATGGAAGTAGGAGGGATGGAGATGCACTTTGAATTGGTCGTCAATAATAAAGGTGTCCTCTTGAGCGCTTTTAGCTGCGTCTGAAGTTATAACTTTAATAGATTTTTTCTCGTACGTTTGCGACTCTAACTGAGGCTCTTGCGAAGATAAAGGAGCAATGCCTGGCAGATTAAAAGATGAGGAAAAATAGGCAAAAAGATTAGAAATATCAATTGATAACACCCCAACTTTATGGATAACGGGTAAAGTCATTGAAATACCTTCTTCGATATGACTCCCAGGCTAAATCAAAGCGTCCTCAAAACTAGGCTTGAGGATTGGAGATAGGTGTGGTTGGTCTGGATCATACCCAGGAATGGTTGAGGAGCTTGCTGCAGAACTAGACATGACCTGTAATGTCGGGGGCAGTTCGGTTGTAATATCTGGCTGCGCCAACCCTGATCCCTCACCCACTTCATGCGAGGAAGAAACCATAGACTCTTTTTAGAGAGAGAGTTGAATGTCATGTAAACCTAGGGTTCGTCGCCCAATAACATTTCACTTTCGAGTTTAGACAAATCGATGTCCTCTGAGTTAAGAAATTTTTTTCTCTTCCACAACGAGAAATTCCCAAGCACGACAGAGCTGGTAGGGATAGTCTTCACCAAGCCACATCAAATTTCTATGTTTAAGAACATTGGCATTGTAGAGAATGAGAAGCGAGTCAAGTTTGTTCATTATTTCTTCCCTAACTTTGTCTTTGGTAGCTTCAATTTCACGTAGAAAAATTGTGCCAACATTTTTGGCCTTTTGAAAAGCCATGTCCCTCTCAATTCTGATGCGTAACATCTCATCGCAAGGGTCCTGAGCAATCTTCTGAGCATCATGTTTTTATTTATTTGCATACTCCAGTTTGGCCTTATGATGCAAACTCTTTGTTTCGAGCTGTATCTCGCTCAAGCGCTACCTCTTGATTCTCCTAATGTAATACTTGGACCATAACAAGGTGGCTAGATTTCATCTCTTCCAGGGTTTCATAACAGTGTTAGCTTTTCTTATAGGTTCTGATAAAGAGGTTCTGTTGGTTTCTAGCTAGTTTTCCAAAGTGTTGATGATTCTGTTGTCTTGAGCCTCTTGGCGTTTTAACTTTTTGATCTATGTTGCACGCTTGAAGGAAACTTTTGGCATTTTTTCTGCTGCCTCCATCCATTCCCGGTATTGCATATGAATATCGGTGACGCGGACGATGGTCCTCTTCTGAAAGTGATCCAGAGCCTTCTTTAAGTTGGGAGGGAAAAGAAAAAATTTGGAAATTCTTCACGAAGCTGTGCCATGTGAGCAGTTGGATCAATTGTAGGATCTTCAGTAGAAATTTCAACTTCGGTGCTTTCTTGACCAGGCTTGTGGGCAGCAATGTATTCGCTATGGCGGTGGTGATCGCTCGACCGTTGAAAATAAGATGGAACCAAGGGTTATGGAGGCATTGGAATGGTAGGAGGATAGCGAGTGGAATCGATGTGTGGGTCCCTCCTGTCAGCTAGTCTTTTAGGACCCTTTAGAGGAGGAGATCTCGATCTCAATCTATGTTTATCCTAAGCTAGCCTATCTCTGTCATCTTTTTCTTGATAACCCTGATCGCGGCTAGGATGATAGCTAGAATCATAGTAATCTCGACTACCATAATAGAAGTCGGAACGTGAACCCGATGATTGATGATGTAGGTCTTAGAGAGAATCGAACATGTTCCTCTTCCTCACCATTTTTTCTGCAAAGGAAAACGGATATCAATCAACTTTGAGCATTAGAGAGTACAAGTCAAGTATAGTGTAGTATTGAATAGTGCAAGTGTGTATAAGTGTCCTAGTGTGACGCCCCGATAAACCAGGTGCAGGAGCTTTGTTCATTGGTGTAACATCTCCCCCAGAAGTATAGGGATCTCCGAGCCAATTCTTGTGGGGGACTCTGACCCTCCAATGCTCACATCGACAAAATGGAAGACATCGAGGTCAGGGGGAATTGGCAGACCCCATAAGGGATCTGGTGGTAAACTCAAACGCTCCGATGGTTCGGAGGAAGGTTCATCTTGAACAGTCTTTTGGGCCATCGAGGACTTGAATTGATCGGAGAGGCGACTTCTTGGAAGCTTATGTATGAATGTTTTCGTTTTCTCCTTTTCACGACCGGGAGTTGCGAGACTTGCGAGGATCCGAGATCGATCCTAGGATCATATTTATCCTTATTATGACTGAGTGCGTCGTCACCACGCCCTCTGGCATCAATATCATAGAACTCTTGGGTACTCGTGACTAGGGCACCACAGGGCCAGGTTGACTATCTCTTTGATCGATTGTAACCCATAATCTTATCTCTGTCGTCTGGACAGTTTTATTTAGCCCCACATTGAGGCCCTCCTCTATCAAACCAAAGGTAACAGACATTTGTCCCTGAGAAAATATTCGATATTCCTATCCTCAGATGGAGCATTCTTCATAATTGAGACTACCTAAACATCTCTACTAGGCGAGGTAACAATACATGTAAATGATTAACCCTATCAGAAGGCAACCTGAATATTATTTTCCTATGTTATCGTAAAACTAGTGGATAACACTTATGTCTTTAGCCATTATCGAGTGAAGCACAGCGAACAAAGAACCATTCGCTTTTGAAGGTGCTTAGTTTGTTCCACGTACCAGTCAGAATCTGGCTTATTTTTACCAACTCAAGAAATGTGAATGAGAGACTCCTTATCTGTCGCTTGAAAGTAAAGATAAATCAGATATCTTCAATGGTGGAAGGATGGTGTAGGAACTCCATAAATACCATATAAGTACAATTAAGGAGTGCATAACCATTTGGATATAGTTGTGCTGGAGCTATCCCTAAATAATGCAAGATCTCCCGAATGTACGAGTTGAAAGGCGGGATACATTCTACCCCGCACATAAACTCGTTACATGTTGTATACCCTTTAGTGGGTCTATCAATCCTATTATCTCGCGATGGACCCAATACATTGTCAAAAGGAATTCCATGCCTTACATATATTCTTTGGAGAGCATCTTCTTTAATTTTTGAAGCTATGGAGTCAGAAGGATTTTTCAAGGATGACTGCATCCTCCAAAGGATCAGGTGCAGGATTGATAATCCCCGAAGGAAAGACAGGAACAATTTCAAAAAGACAAAATGCTAACCCGGCCTTTCCAACTGTTCCGAATCTTGACTGAATGATAGACTATCAGACTCAGTTGCCAAACTTGACTCTTAGTCAGAATTATTCCTTTAGGAAGATGATCCAGCCGGCATGCTCATGGAGCTCCCAGAACGTCTTGATCCCATTGCTACTAACCTTAGTAAAAATCAAAACTAGAAAAAGTAACTTGTACCCCTGGTGCATGGTGAGTGCTAGTGTAGTGTGATAAAGTGTTGTTCAATATAGTAACAAGTTTTGCAAAACTGAAGACAGGAAAAACAACAAGACTTAGAAATTTGGCGAAAGACATTGTCATTCCTGATCGTCTCAACTATCTCCGCGTGTTATCGGAAATAATGCAACTTATGTTTCACGGATGATCGCTAGCCAGCAAAAGTTTAGCTGTTAATATTACAGATGGGTTTTGAGATGTTAATTAAACGCATTAGTTTTTGTCATTCATTCTAAGGAAATTTTCTACCAATCACGAAGTTCATATCATATGCAAGTCATACACATGTCTTAATGTTTTTCAAACTATGAAAGATTGAAGCTCGTTGCTTAGTAAAAGTTTCAATATTTTTGTTTCCTTTTATCAAAAAGAGGAGTAGCTCATGTGTGTGACACAGACTGATTGTTCTTGTATTTTACAGGCCAATAGTTTTGGTATTGATATGTAATCCGATCGTTTCCCTAAGACAACATTAGATGATCGTTCTCCATCAAACTTTCCCATCGATCATTCTTACGAGGTTATAACTTTAAGTTATAGTCGATCGATTGTTAATAGCTGTCAAGCTTCAACATCCCAGGATTACACCGATCGTGCCAGAGAAACCACAGATGATAGATCTTGTAACATCTTCACAATCCAAAGCGCTTTAGCTAACAATGGATGATCGGCTAAAGGCATGGAAGACTAATCCCTAACCACTCAATCTCCATTACACACAATCGTAAGGGGAGAGAGAGAGGAAGGAAGCGATCTTTTATATAAATTGAGTCGCGATGGTTTTGAGGATTCGATCTTGAATTTGTAAAGAAAATAAAGGATTCATGCTACCTATGTTTGAAATCTAAAGAAGGAGGATTTGATTCAAAGCCAAATCTGAAGGAGGATGATGACATTGTGATGATTATTGTATGGATTGACAGAAAGAAAGTAAATAGACTCGTCGCTTCTTTGCTTCAAAATGAAAATACAAAAAGGTAGTGAAAGGACAATACCTAAGTATCAAGCCTTATATAGGAAACAGAGTTAGCCGATCATTTTCAGTCTAAAGGACTCGGCCGATCGTCCCCCGCCCTAAGATTATAACGATCCATCTCCAAGCTTTATACAGATCTATCTGCCACTAAGTCTATGCCAATAGATCCATTTCCAATCCATATGCCGATCATTCCATTATTTAGCATATGTAGATCGATTCCATGATCGCGAATGATTTGAAATTTGTTTTTTAAACAAAGGAGAGATATATAAATAAAAAGAGTGATGAAATGACCGGAGGAAACTGTTTATAGAAAGTTATCGTTGTTGCTTGACAATAACTCGTGAACGTGTAATCATGATCGGGAGTCAGGTGCATACACATATATGTCTGAGTACATGTTTCAAAATTTAATTCTTTGAAATCAGTAAAGGAAACTGACTGAGAAGTCCCCCGGAGCGGACCAGAGGAATACAAACGCCAAGTTGCTAAATGTAACAGCCCACAAATCCATACCACTTGAGTCAACACCATTCTACAACAATCAACTCAAGTTGCACAGAAATACGAACCATTTGGGTTAAAGAAGAAGAGGTAGAAGAAGAAAATAGAAAACAATAACAGAATCTAAACATCGCAGCGGAATAAAATATAATAGATAATAAATAATCTTTACTCAAAATCAAATATCTCTGTTTATATATATTACATCATCAGAGTACATCAATCACAGCTCAACATCAATGTCTTACAAATGGATACACAACAACTCAACACAGCGGAAAATATGTATATAAACAAGTACGAGAGTACGTATCGCCATCCATCTCGTCTCCTGAGCTCCACAGCATCTCCTGTATCCTATAATACTCGGTCTGACCTGAGCATTATAGTTAAATAACACTCGAGTCAGTCTGGAATACCAGCGTGAGAAAATCACACTCAATTTATTATTAAAGTTTCAAAAATTCTTTGAAAACAAAAGCATCTCGTAAGACCACGCCACAAATAAACATGTCGGGTTTTTACCTTACGATAGCTAAAATAATTTTTATAGAAATCCTCTGATATCATAATAGGGTCTATTTACAAATACTTATAAAATAGCCGAAATTGTTACATTCATTAAATTCCAGCTACTAGCCACAGAGTGGGTAATACAAACAAAACTCGTACAAGGCTCGTAGGGAAAATGGATTTCCAACTAATGACTAGGCACTGGGGTACCACCTGTCATAGTACGGAGCCTAGATCACCGTACCGAGGAGTACGCCCGCTCCCCTGCAACACAAGGCCGGGACTATCCCTTACTGGATAATCCCGAGTGAGATCACCCCGCGGTTGGGATCAGCAACCGCCCACTAAACCGAAATAAAAAGGGACATCTAGACTGGTATGACCCCACCCTGCTTGGGTGCTACCCACCTAGCCTTGCTGCATAACCCCTGATTTTCAGTCATTCCCATTTGATGAGGCTTGAGGCTAAGCGTTACCTTTATAGAATATATCCCTTAGAATGCCCATCGTCCACCTGACGATGTTTCGCAAGCATTCATCCATACAAGTCCGTCCCGGGTCCGAACGGAAACGAAGGCACTATTCCTACTACATCCATTTTGGAAATATCCTCAGGATTAGTAGGGAATAGCCCTTGCACTCCGATGCTCCATCTTCGAATCCAAATTGTTTACGCGAAACGTACAAACCGGATCGAAGTGGTTTTCGAGAAATAAATCTCGATCCCGGTCTCTTCGAAACGATCAACGCATTGTCCAATATTGATAGTCGGTGATTTAACTATCAATTTATATTCACAAACATTCATCCAACAATAAATAATTTCCCAAATTATTTATTAACCTCAAAATATCTTCACAAGATATTTTTTCTATTTTCAATCCTTTAAAAACAGTTCCAAAACCATCTTTCCTTTCAGAATAAACTTTCCCAATTATTTTCTGTCTCCTCTGAAATCACCAAGCACAAAACTAGATTTTAAAATAATTTTAAAAAAACACTTTACTTGGAAATATACTTTAAAACATTTATTTTAAAACTACTTCAATGATTTGTAAGAAAAAAACATACTATATGAATTTGAGAAAATAAGGTTACTTTATAAAATATAAAACCAGGTTTCCACTTTTAAAACAAATACTAAGTCACTTTAAATAATTAATGCTATAATATATTAAAAGGAAATACTTGCCTTAGAAATCAAATATTAGAAATAATAAATTTTACAAAACTTGCTTTCTTTAAAAACAACTTTAAAACCTTTAATTTATATTTACGAATTTACTTTTAAAAACATGTACTTGGCCATCCAGAGAGAATTCCAACTTCAAGCACTTAAATCAATTTCCCAAATTGATTTCCAATTTATTATATTTGAAATAAATTTCTTTACTTACTTGGTTCATTTCAAAATTCATTAATTATGGACTTAATTTTTTTATTATTATTTTCTTTTTGATTTTAAATCTTTTAACTGAAGTATACCAATCTCAGCTTCTTCCAAAATTTCTTCTTTATTCCTTTCAATAAATTGAATCTTACATTTTAAATAAATGTTTTATAATAACACTAAAATTTAAAATTCATTAATCTTCTGATTATTCACATATCCCTTACAAACTTAAGATTTATTTATTAGAATTTTAAAAGGGCACTTTATTTCGTTTCCAATAAATTAAATCTTAAAGTTATTCAAATTTCTATAATTATTTTACTTACAAATTCTCTTCGTTTTATTTACAAAATCCAATTCTATATATAACTTAATAACTTAGTGCACCGGAATATATTCAGGTAAACCATAACATCCAATATTCCTATTATCAATGATATGCATCACAGAATATAAAATAATCACATCAGAGGGTACTAAATAATTTAAATAAATGATGAGGGATCCAGTTGGATTCCTCCAACCTGTTTTTCCTGCATCCACAGATGTTAGCACAATAATATGCCAATTCCAGAATATATCATACTATATCACATAAATCAATTCAACCATCCAACAATTATTTAAATTTAATCATTTAAATTTAAATTTAAATTAACTGAGTGAGATTAACTCACCTTTGCCTCTTAAATTTGCACGTCCACTTCATTCTCGATTTAAGTCCATGATTTCTCAACCTTGTATGACCATTTACAGTTTATTAATATTCCAAATAAATCAGAAACACATTTCCATTTATTAAAAAAATAATTTAATTTAACTAAATCATTTTTTTTTCTAAAACTTAAATTTGAGACTAACTCTATATAGAGACATCAATGTCTAAACTCCTATATACTTTTTTTCTCTTTTCCGATTTACCTAAGTTTAACCCAACAGCCTTATTTTATGTAAATTCATTTTCTGCTAAATTAAAATACAATTTCAAATTAAATTAACAAAGTATAGGAAGACCTTACAATAACAACCCATGATTTATTTACATTTGAATTAATCATCATTGAACAAAATTTAACTTACTAATAGCTTAATATTTTAGGAATCGTTTAACACATAAATTTCCCTCTTTACTGTAATCTCCCCTTTTTTTTAGCATAACGATCTGTAAAATTAGTGTAATGTAAATTTATATATGAATTTACCTTTTAGCAGAGTGACGAACCCCGAGCTTAACTTTGCTTCGAACGCTCACCACTGCATCATAACCGTGCCTCCGACCCCTTCTTTCCCATCGCAATCTCACTCGCGAACAAGCTTGAGTGAACTACTACTTACCACCGCTTCACCTTCGCGAGGCAAACACCAGCCCGAGCTCGCGACCTCAATTCCACCGCCGCCTCGACCCACTTCAACTTCGGCCCACGACGTCGCAAACACTACCCGCAGCCATGAACTCACGACGCCAAAAAGAACCCCAAACCTCCTCGCGTGGTCCCAGATGCGTCGCCCTAGAGCATCGCGACGTTGCTCGCGAACTCGAGCCCCCATGATCACGAAACCCAACTCGACTGGCTCTTAATTAAATTTAGCAATTTGTTTTACTTTTAATTCTGAAATGTTGAACTTCGGCCATTTTCTTTCGAGTTTGATTCCAATTTGAGGAGAACAGATTAAAATGAGTACGCGGCCACGATTTCCCCTTCCTATTATTTTATTTTATTTTATTTTTAGAAAAGGAATTGGGGTTGAATTTGAACATGAAGGAGATGTGGAGCAAAAATTATATCGGCCATTAGCTTAGATTCGAAACGAAGAAAGAAAGTGAGGCTTCGTTTTGTTTCCAGAACGAAGAAAGAAAAAAAATATCTACCCCTTTTTAATTATTAAACGAAGAAGCCTATAGGAGAAGCTTGACCAATTAAATTAAATTTCATTAGATTATTATCAATAAATTTTCAACGCGTTTATATATCGTACACTCACACACAAACTCCGATTGATACGAAATTTGAAACCCGGTAATAATTCAATATTACGGATCCAATGGAACTGGCTTCGTCGGATTCCGAGACTGCGCCTCGGAAGGCTATTTTTAAATTCAGTTTAAATGATATATTTTTAAAACGGAACAAATCAGTGTTAAATTCAATTTTAACACTTCTAGTATCCCCAGTATTATCGATATAAATTTTATAAGCCTTCAAATTATGTTAAACAGGCTTAAAAACTCTAGATTCAACCTTTTACCCAACTTCGACTTATTTAATTAAATAATTTAATTATTAAATAAAGAGTGATATTCGTAATTCAAGTTAAAATTTCTCTATTGAATATTTAAAATCAATTAAATATTTTAATTTTAAATGCTCGAAAATTCCGTGTCGTCACATTCCTCCCCCCTTAAAAGAATTTCGTCCCCGAAATTACTAATTAGGAAGAATGGTCCAATACCCGTTTATTATTTTTCCCCAAATCCAAACAATTTCAAACAATTCAACATCTTACCAATTATCTTTTTATATAGAAGACCCACTATCTTTCTTACCAAATTCCCAAACTTTCCTTAGTTACCAAATAATTTTACTTATTCAATTATTCAAATCTAATTTAAATCCAAATTTTGAATTATCAAAATTTCCTCAAATTTTTTTTCTAACTCTCTAAATTTCCGAAATTTTTTGCCAGCGTCTCTTTTGCGCGGCTAGCTCAGTACAACTACAAAAGGCCTCTACGGGCTCCCAAATCTCAAAAGAAAACAAAAAGCCAAGTGGCTCAATCAAAAACTCAATCAATTTCATACAGAAATTAAACACATACCTTTTTGTCGAGCATTTCAATTTTATCTTTCTGAAATCAAACCAATGTTGTCTTTTACCCTTTATATTACCTGCATATCCTGCTTAGCACTAATATCCAATCACAACTTTCAAACATTCTATTGACTTCCTTACCAATGTCAATATCTATTCATCCAAATATTAACTTAGAATATATTTGCAATATTCAATTTCCAATTAAGAATTGACCATTCCTTACTTAAGTTAACTAAGCATTTTATATGTTTCTTTATTTATTTCTGTTTTACCACTCCAGTTTATATCTATTTCTATTCACATTGATTTTTTCATTTCCATACGAATTCAATTTATCTTTAACTTTGAATATATAAATTTTAGTTTTCATTTACTACTTATTATTTCAATTTCCAGTTTGAAATCGTTTTGTCGTTAACAAAAAATTTCCAAAAATTTTCAAAAAAATTCTAACTCCCAAAATTTCTGAAAAATTTTGGCAGAGTCTCCTTTGTACGGAGGAGCTTTTACAATTTGACAGAAGAGATAAATATATATACATCGACCCACACGGTCGGAAAAACCAAAAACAGTTCATATTTCATATTTTTGTTGCGTAGGCGTACCTTATTTAGCATTTTAAGCAAGCGGCTTATTATTTTAGCAAATAGCACAACCAAATCCAGCCACACGGCTTCCAGATACCTGTACTTACTCAATTTAAACATGTAAGTGCCAAATATATGAAGTTTAACAGTATATCACTTATTTGCAATGGTTAAAACATATAACTTCTAAAGAAATGCACATCCAACATTTTCCGTAAGAAATTTTTATAGTTTCCATGCTAATTCAACTGTTTCAATTAATTCATAAACCATTTTCATTCAATTTGAATGGTTTTCAGTCCATTCGTATGCAACTTCATCAATTTGATTGGTTTAAAACTCAATCGCTTACATTTACTTTATTTTTATGCAAACCGAGCTCATATTTGATTCAATTGATCTCAAAATCAATTTATTTACTTCTATCAATTCATAGAATTTTAATTACTCATATTTACATCCAGTGACAATTTATTCTATGCAATTTGTCAAGATCTATGTGAATAAATAAGTATTTATGTTTTATAACCAATTTAAATGGATTTTAACTCAATTTATACTCAATTCTATTCCATTTTTAAATTTATTCACAATCTATTCACTTACAATCCATTCCAAAATTGTTTATTCCGAACTATTTTATTTAGCTCGAAGACAGTCCAAGCTATTTCATTTAACAACCATTTCTCAACTTATTTAAACTATACTTCACTTGATTCTTATTTATCTCATCCATTTATTTATTCCATATAATTAGATTATCCACTCAACCCATTTTGGATTTACATTTTCTTAAATATTATCTATAATTCACCGAATTCTATTTTGATTCAAATTTATTTTCACATGATTTAAATTCAGTTCAATATCATTAAACTTGGTTTTAAGTTGAATTCAATTTAATTCTCCCCCTTATATTCAGCATAAGACAATTTATTTTGATTTATTCAAATTTTATACTTAAGCTCATTTTCATTTCACAAATAAATATTTATTCTCTTTTTTTTTATTCAACTTGCTTCTATCTCAATTAAATCTCGTTTTAAATCTACAATTTCCTTTGATTAGTTATTATAAAATTTAATTTTCATACTCAACTCATTCAATTGATTACATGGCCATCTCCAATTTATTTCCACTTATTTGGATTTTATTTGCACATTCAAACCATTAATATTCTAATCCATTTACATTTTTATTCGATACATTTCACTTATATTTAATTTGTTAACACTTCAAGTCAATTTTTATTTATAACTCAAGTTCTGATTCTACTATCCATTCTCAATTTACCACCCAATTTATGAACCACAATTCAACTTCATTCTCAAATACTTTCACTTCATCAACAATTTAAGTCGAATTTAATTTATAACTCGAGTTGATTTCCAAACTTCATCATAAACTCACTATCCAATTCCATTAACTAATTTATTATCAGATTAGTTTCTTCCATACTTATAGTTCAATACTTGATTTTAATTCCAAATACCACTTCATTTTATTTTCTTAGTTCAATTTTATTATATAATTCAAGTTTGGATTTTCTTTCCATTTTCCAATTCATCAAAATATTAATTTTGGGCTTTGTATTCCATTTCAAATTTTATAAGTCACAACTTACTATGTATACAATCACATTCATTTCAGGCTTGAATGTACTCATCTTTTATTTTTAATTCGAGTTTTACACTTACTTATAATCCAAGCATATTTTATGCTATGGATTTTTAGTTCTGATTCTTTTATAAGTTATTCTAATTTATTTACTCCAATTCAATCCTTAACCAATTTATTTTCCAGCTAAATATTATTTTAAACTCAGATTTATTTAACTCAATTCGATTGCAACTTAATTCGAATACAACTGAATATTATTTTCAGCCTATCCAATTTATTTCCAATCCAGTTAAATTTTATTCTCCAATCCAAGTAAATTTCATTTTTTATTTAACTTTTCATTTTAAATTTAAATCCCAACATTCAAAGCTTATATTTTCTTCCTGATTTAGAAATTATCTTAATTTATAAGCTTACAACTATCTCATCAGGATTTTTTAAACACCCGGCTTTGGTTTCAAATTATTTTGAAATCTCCACATCTCAAATCATACTTCTCAAACATTTAAACCAACCCTAGTTTTATTCCCAGCAAAATGTCTTAGAAATTTTCAAAACAACTAGCTTTCCTGAACAAATCAAAATTTTGGCAGCAATCCGTCACTTAGAAATTCGAAAATGAATACTGATGATGCGGCCGTCACCATCAGAATTATTTTCCAATAATCCAAGTGATTTCAATGCTATTTCACCTTCAAAATTCATTTAAACAATTTCCTTTCATAAATACCTCCAAAACAATAATACTATCATTTATCTTCAAATACTTCCAAATCTCCGGGATTTTAAATTCCCAAATCCTGCTTAAATCAATTTGAACTATAATTCATTTGTACAATTTATGCTCATACAAATTCTTATTTGACTATATTTCAATTTATAAATTTCATTTATAATTTATATTTATGAATTTTATATTTTATAATGTGTTTATTTCCTTAACTTTGGTTATAAGTTCCAATTTCTTATTCAATTTCTTCACAATAGTTTTAATAATTTAATATTATCATTCCTTAACAATCAAGCATCCAAATACTATAATACTTTACAAAAATGATATCTTTCATATACAAAAATAATTTGGGTAAAATTATTTCATTTACCCTATTTAAAACAATATTGTGTCGAATTGTTCTATTCAAGTGTTTAGAGATCCCTATCAATAACGTTAATTACTCGTATTGACCAAAATCCATAAACCACTCAATAAACCAATCAACACAATATAAAATCTTTTCATATTCACTAACAAATACGCGCTCATATCTATTAATACGCTCAAACTCATTCTAGAGTACTATTGACTCTATTTGAGTAATTTCCCACCAGAGCCAAGGTTACCACCGACCTAAGCTCTAATACCAACTATAACAGCCCACAAATCTGTACCGCTTGAGTCAACACCATTCTACAACAATCAACTCAAGTTGCACAGAAATACGAACCATTTGGGTTAAAGAAGAAGAGGTAGAAGAAGAAAATAGAAAACAATAACAGAATCTAAACATCGCAGCGGAATAAAATATAATAGATAATAAATAATCTTTACTCAAAATCAAATATCTCTGTTTATATATATTACATCATCAGAGTACATCAATCACAGCTCAACATCAATGTCTTACAAATGGATACACAACAACTCAACACAGCGGAAAATATGTATATAAACAAGTACGAGAGTACGTATCGCCATCCATCTCGTCTCCTGAGCTCCACAGCATCTCCTGTATCCTATAATACTCGGTCTGACCTGAGCATTATAGTTAAATAACACTCGAGTCAGTCTGGAATACCAGCGTGAGAAAATCACACTCAATTTATTATTAAAGTTTCAAAAATTCTTTGAAAACAAAAGCATCTCGTAAGACCACGCCACAAATAAACATGTCGGGTTTTTACCTTACGATAGCTAAAATAATTTTTATAGAAATCCTCTGATATCATAATAGGGTCTATTTACAAATACTTATAAAATAGCCGAAATTGTTACATTCATTAAATTCCAGCTACTAGCCACAGAGTGGGTAATACAAACAAAACTCGTACAAGGCTCGTAGGGAAAATGGATTTCCAACTAATGACTAGGCACTGGGGTACCACCTGTCATAGTACGGAGCCTAGATCACCGTACCGAGGAGTACGCCCGCTCCCCTGCAACACAAGGCCGGGACTATCCCTTACTGGATAATCCCGAGTGAGATCACCCCGCGGTTGGGATCAGCAACCGCCCACTAAACCGAAATAAAAAGGGACATCTAGACTGGTATGACCCCACCCTGCTTGGGTGCTACCCACCTAGCCTTGCTGCATAACCCCTGATTTTCAGTCATTCCCATTTGATGAGGCTTGAGGCTAAGCGTTACCTTTATAGAATATATCCCTTAGAATGCCCATCGTCCACCTGACGATGTTTCGCAAGCATTCATCCATACAAGTCCGTCCCGGGTCCGAACGGAAACGAAGGCACTATTCCTACTACATCCATTTTGGAAATATCCTCAGGATTAGTAGGGAATAGCCCTTGCACTCCGATGCTCCATCTTCGAATCCAAATTGTTTACGCGAAACGTACAAACCGGATCGAAGTGGTTTTCGAGAAATAAATCTCGATCCCGGTCTCTTCGAAACGATCAACGCATTGTCCAATATTGATAGTCGGTGATTTAACTATCAATTTATATTCACAAACATTCATCCAACAATAAATAATTTCCCAAATTATTTATTAACCTCAAAATATCTTCACAAGATATTTTTTCTATTTTCAATCCTTTAAAAACAGTTCCAAAACCATCTTTCCTTTCAGAATAAACTTTCCCAATTATTTTCTATCTCCTCTGAAATCACCAAGCACAAAACTAGATTTTAAAATAATTTTAAAAAAACACTTTACTTGGAAATATACTTTAAAACATTTATTTTAAAACTACTTCAATGATTTGTAAGAAAAAAACATACTATATGAATTTGAGAAAATAAGGTTACTTTATAAAATATAAAACCAGGTTTCCACTTTTAAAACAAATACTAAGTCACTTTAAATAATTAATGCTATAATATATTACAAGGAAATACTTTCCTTAGAAATCAAATATTAGAAATAATAAATTTTACAAAACTTGCTTTCTTTAAAAACAACTTTAAAACCTTTAATTTATATTTACAAATTTACTTTTAAAAACGTGTACTTGGCCATCCAGAGAGAATTCCAACTTCAAGCACTTAAATAAATTTCCCAAATTGATTTCCAATTTATTCAATTTGAAATAAATTTCTTTACTTACTTGGTTCATTTCAAAATTCATTAATTATGGACTTAATTTTTATTATTATTATTTTCTTTTTGATTTTAAATCTTTTAACTGAAATATACCAATCACAGCTTCTTCCAAAATTTCTTCTTTATTCCTTTCAATAAACTGAATCTTAAATTTTAAATAAATGTTTTATAATAACACTAAAATTTAAAATTCATTAATCTTCTGATTATTCAAATTTCCCTTACGAACTTAAGATTTATTTATTAGAATTTTAAAAGGGCACTTTATTTCTTTTCCAATAAATTAAATCTTAAAGTTATTCAAATTTCTATAATTATTTTACTTACAAATTCTCTTCATTTTTTTTCCAAAATCCAATTCTATATATAACTTAATAACTTAGTGCACCGGAATATATTCAGGTAAACCATAACATCCAATATCCCTATTATCAATGATATGCATCACAGAATATAAAATAATCACATCAGAGGGTACTAAATAATTCAAATAAATGATGAGGGATCCAGTTGGATCGCTCCAACCTGTTTTTCCTGCATCCACAGATGTTAGCACAACAATATGCCAATTCTAGAATATATCATACTATATCACATAAATCAATTCAACCATCCAACAATTATTTAAATTTAATCATTTAAATTTCAATTTAAATTTACTGAGTGAGATTAACTCACCTTTGCCTCTTAAATTTGCACGTCCACTTCATTCTCCATTTAAGTCCATGATTTCTCAACCTTGTATGACCATTTACAGTTTATTAATATTCCAAATAAATCAGAAACACATTTCCATTTATTAAAAATAATAATTTAATTTAACTAAATCAATGTTTTTTTTCTAAAACTTAAATTTGAGACTAACTCTATATAAAGACATCAATGTCTAAACTCCTATATACTTTTTTTTTCTTTTCCGATTTACCTAAGTTTAACCCAACAGCCTTATTTTATGTAAATTCATTTTCTGCTAAATTAAAATACAATTTCAAATTAAATTAACAAATTATAGGAAGACCTTGCAATAACAACCCATGATTTATTTACATTTGAATTAATCATCATTGAACAAAATTTAACTTACTAATAGCTTAATATTTTAGGAATCGTTTAACACATAAATTTCCCTCTTTACTGTAATCTCCCTTTTTTTTAGCATAACGATCTGTAAAATTAGCGTAACGTAAATTTATATATGAATTTACCTTCTAGCAGAATTACGAACCCCAAGCTTAACTTTGCTTTGAACGCTCACCACTGCATCATAACCGTGCCTCCGACCCCTTCTTTCCCATCGCAATCTCACTCGCGAACAAGCTTGAGTGAACTACTACCTACCACCGCTTCACCTTCGCGAGGCAAACACCAGCCCGAGCTTGCGACCTCAATTCCACAGCCGCCTCGACCCACTTCAACTTCGGCCCACGACGTCGCGAACACTACCCGCAGCCACGAACTCACGACGCCAAAAAGAACCCCAAACCTCCTCGCGCGGGCCTAGATGCGTCGCCCTAGAGTATCGCGACGTTGCTCGCGAACTCGAGCCCCCATGATCACGAAACCTTACTCGACTGGATCTTAATTAAATTTAGCAATTTTTTTTACTTTTAATTCTGAAATGTTGAACTTCGGCCATTTTCTTTTGAGTTTGATTCCAATTTGAGGAGAACAGATTAAAATGAGTATGCGGCCACGATTTCCCCTTCCTATTATTTTATTTTATTTTATTTTTAGAAAAGGAATTGGGGTTGAATTTGAAAATGAAGGAGATGTGGAGCAAAAATTTAGATCGGCCATTAGCTTAGATTCGAAACGAAGAAAGAAAGTGAGGCTTCGTTTTGTTTCCAGAACGAAGAAAGAAAAAAAAATATCTACCCCTTTTTAATTATTAAACGAAGAAGCGTATAGGAGAAGCTTGACCAATTAAATTAAATTTCATTAGATTATTATTAATAAATTTTCAACGCGTTTATATATCGTACCTCACACACAAACTCCGATTAATACGAAATTTGAAACCCGGTAATAATTCAATATTACGGATCCAATGGAACTGGTTTCATCGGATTCCGAGACTGTGCCTCGGAAGGCTATTTTTAAATTCAATTTAAACGATATATTTTTAAAACGGAACAAATCAGTGTTAAATTCAATTTTAACACTTCTAGTATCCGCAGTATTATCGATATAAATTTTATAAGCCTTCAAATTATGTTAAACAGGCTTAAAAACTCTAGATTCAACCTTTTACCCAACTTCAACTTATTTAATTAAATAATTTAATTATTAAATAAAGAGTGATATTCGTAATTCAAGTTAAAATTTCTCTATTGAATATTTAAAATCAATTAAATATTTTAATTTTAAATGCTCGAAAATTCCGGGTCGTCACACTAAAGCTTGGAAATCGCTTGGGTAAAAACAATATGATTGTTAACAAGCTATGATCCTATGTCTATACTATTAGAAATTGAGCAACCATCATGATGAATAAGGAAACTATAACTCTCGACAAGAAAACAGCTCGATGAAAGGATAACGACCACTCGATGAACCGAATGGGTTTCTTTCTTATGATTCTAGCTTGTGACAGTTCCAAGCACGCCATGTTCAAACAAGACATGCTTTGGGGGGAAATGTTATCCCTCCTTTTGGCAAAGCCATGATATCATCAATTTGGCTAGAAACGGATGGTCAACAGCTTTAAAAACCAATGATGTACAGTACTATAGATAATGGACCAACAGAATTGAATGAGGATCCAATCAAAGCGTAGTTAGCATGAAGTAATTAGCATGGCCCCGTGAAGTTATATTTCAAATATGGAGTTGATTGGAGTTGATATGCACAAGTCATGGATGAAGTAAGGATTTGTATGGATCGACCAAGAACGATCCATGGAACAGTTCAAGTCATCGGAGAACATTCAATATCTTGAAATCTACGAGGAGAACTCATTTAAACTATTTAGAGCATCAATAAAATGAAGAGGGAAGCCTACCAAAATGATCGCATATCACAAAGTGCAAGTTTGAGGTGGCCGATAGTTTTGATCAATCATTCTTGTCGATCCACCATAGCGAACACGTATCACGATATGAAGCCTTAAGGATAGCTGATTATTATTAACCGTTCATTTATTTCTAATCCATCATAGAAATAACATATCATAGAGTAGTGGTTTGAGGATGGCCGATCGTTATTTACCGATCGCTCATATCGATCCATCATAACGATCGGCATAATTTAATGTACGATTCAACTTCAATCAAGATCTATCCATATCCCTCGATTTACAAGTCAAAATGATTCCATCTATTAGAAGTAATCTCAAAAGGAATATGGGATCCCTCACGAACGATCGCACAATGGTTGGAGCTAAGAAAAAGGATCGGCCAACATATGGCCGATCGATCCTAATCTTCGAGTTAGCATGGCCAATCGATATTATGTATCCCTATGGACCTGGAGAGCCTTCTCTCGAAGTCTTAGTGAAATATCTTAACGTCTTTCCTATAAATACAGGCACCGTGGGTCATTCTGGGGATCTTTACATTGCCGGTTATTTGAGTCTACATTGTAATCATGTTCTTCCTAGTTGTTTGCTATTTTAATCAAACTCTTTGTAAATTAATAAAGAGAATCTTCAAAGTGGATGTAGGCATACAACGCCGAACCACTATAAATTTATGTGTGCTTGATTACTTCTTGGATCTACCTGCTAATTATTCTATTCCTCGGCTTAATTTTAGTCTCTTCATTTATTTCTCTACACAAATCTGTTCTTGGTGCTTGTGACCAATTTAGTTGCAAACAAAAACAAAAATGTCAACTTTCCCCACATATGTCGACATACTCTCTTCCTGTATGTCGACATGCACGGTAACTTTCTAAAACCTGATTTTCCCTCTTAAATTGAAAATTCGATATATGATTACATAACGACCGAATTTCAAATTCTATCTCATTTCCCCATCTTTTTATTTTTGTAAACTCTAAATAAAATAAAATTTAATATATCTTTCAAATTCCAAGAGAATAAGAGAAGTGACTACCCCTTTAAACTACAATACCACCACTCTAGGCCCATTCCAAAGCATCACTATGGCCAAAGTTATCAAAATAAAGGATGACGTAAAGCATGTTCTTAACATGCTTTCAGAAATAGAGGTCCTCCAAATACGCATCTTAAAGGAATAAGAAAAGCAAAGGAGAATCCTTTGCAACCATTAGAAGCATCTATTGGATAATGAAGGCAATTCAATAGTATTGTAAATGAAACTCCAAATCTATTCATTAGCAATCCCTTGGATGATGAGGAAGTCTAAGTGTGTTGGAGAGATTTCCTTTGATCATGATGGAAACCTTATGGAACAAAAAGGAAATTTTTGTCTCCATTGTCCCTTTTGTCAAATTCATAAGTCTCACATAATTTAAAAATGCATTAATTCATAGGTTTAAGTTTGACTTATCTAGGTTCGGATTGTTAGTAATATTAAGTTTTGATTTGATTTGGTTTTTTTAGATTTGCATGCTTAGATTGTTAGTTTGGTTTGTATAGTTTGATTTGAATAAATAATGATTACCTTATCCTATTTATTAAAAGTTTCCATTTAATATATTAAAAAATTATTTAGTCATTTATATATTTTGATATAAAAATTGTATAGTTTGATACAAAAATTGTTCTTTTATCATCATTTATAAATCATAATTATACGATAATCATATTTAATATTCTTAAATATGCTTTAATTATTTTAATCCAATTTTATTGATTTAGACTCTATAGTTTTTAAGCATTTTATTTAGGGGAGTTTTATTTTTCACCCATTTTTATTGATGACAAAGGGGGTGAAAATATAAAATATACACATGTATATATTTAGTTGGAGTTATGTAACTTAGGGGAGTCATATCATATTTTACATACAATATTTAATGGTTCTCATAATAAAAAAGGGGGAGATTGTTAATGCCTCAGTTATTTTTTTTGATGACAACAACCATATAAAATATAGATGTTAATGATTTTCCATGTTATACAGCATATAGTGCAGAATATTACACAGATGATTAATCGAAGACCATATAGTATAAAGGCTCAAGATAAAGATGTGAAGACTCATGAGTTCAAAGATAAAGAAATAAAGACCTCAATGTTATAATTTAGTGTATAGAGTCATTAGTAAATATTTTTAAAGTTCTTAATAGCAACTTTCGATCTTTGATATTTTAAACAACAATAAATTATTTTAATTTCCACAAAATATTTTTAATACTTTATAAAAGCTTTTCAAATGCAAAAATATTTAAAATCTATGTTCAATCTATTTTATGAACAAAAGAATTTTCAAAACAATTTCAAAGAAAGCAATCTTAATTTTTAACTATTATATGTCGACAAACATATCTAGGATATGTTTACATATATGCTGCCAAATAGTTTATCAAATTTTGAGTGGAAGTTTCTATTTGACACCCTTGACAAATGGATACATCTATTCATTAACTGTATATAAGGGTGTGGAAAATAAATTTTTTCACAACTAACTGCTTACTTTCTTCTCACCCCTTACTCTCTTGAAAATTCTTTTGAGAAATATACTTTATTCTCTTCAAAATCATGTAGAATGAATTCATACTTCATTGTATTGATTCAATGTTGCTTTCTTTCTATTTTGAAAACATCTCTTTGTCGCTATAGAGATCAAAGCATTGCCCAAGAGGCTATAAAGATCCATTGTATCCACAGTACAAGAATTTCTCTTTGGAAAAACTATCAACTCTACTCATGTTTATTTGGATTTGTTGTAGCCATTTCAAATCAAGTGGGCGTGGTTAGTAGCCCATTCAAATCTAGTAGGTTGCTTGTAGCCCGGTCAAATCAAGCAAGTTTACCCTAAACTTGAAATGTAGAAGGGTATGTCTCGCAGCCTTGAATTTGAGATTGTATTTGGGTTTGCCTTATACATGGTTAAAGCTTGGCATTTGAAATGAAATATGTCCAAGCAATTGTACGGATTGGATGTAGGAGAAATCTGAAGAAGTATAAAATCTTTGGTGTCATCTCTCTAACTCTTACTTTATTTTTTTGCTTTTCTTTTTGTCTGTGACTGCATCTATGACCGATTGTTAATTCTACGTTGATAATCTATATTTTAGTATTAATCTTGAAAGAAAATTAAAATGATTTACATAAGTTAGAAAATACTATTCACCAGCCTAGTATTAATTTAGCCTTAAGATCCATAAGCTAACCAAGGCAAGATTATAGGCGTTTAGAATAGAGACAAAAGAGGGGTGGAGGGGAAATATGACTCCCACCTTAAATTATCCTAGAGGGGAGATTAAGAAGCCCATGGGAGGGTTTTCAAGATGGTCGGTGGCTATGCGATATCAAACCATCTCGATTTCACATCAATGATCTGGCATACACTTGGCCAACATAAATTTCTCATATGCCAGCTTAAAAACTCTGAGGCTAGCAACACTGACCGAAGAATTCCCATAGGCTACCATCTGAAACACAAATGGCCTAGATAAACAACAGTATACAACCAAGTCTACCAAAGCCTGGGAGCAATCCCCTGTCAAACGAAGGAAAACCGCCCCATTGGAGTGCCCTGGTCGGGGAAACCTACGATGAATGACTATTGTTAGTACTTTAGGAATTTGTTTTGATGATAACAACTATATGACATTATATATTGATACAAATGTTTTTATCAAGTTGTATACATAATACATGGTGCAGGATATTAGAAAAGTGTGAATCAAGAAGACTGTATAGTATCAAGAGTAAATTGAAAAGGCTGATATAGAGAATCAAGAGTTCGAGATTGAAGACTCATGAGTTAAAAGATTTAAGATATCGAGATAACTTGTAGAGACATAAATTATTTTGTTAAAGCCCTATTAGCACTTAATTGATCTCTCTTCATATTTTTCAAAAAGGTTTTGAAAATCTATCTCCGATTTAAATGATTTTCAAATACCCTGGTTTTTCAAAAATGATTCTCAAATATTCTTGTTTTAAAAATGATTTTTCAAACATCTTTTCAAAATAGCTTTCAAATGATTCTTGATTTTTTAAATATTTATAAGATTATTATCATTTTTAATTATTTTATATTTTAACCCATACTTTAAGTATTTATAGTTTTTGTTTTATTGTTTCTAAATGATTATGACATTTAAAATTATATTTTGACATTTATAAATACTTTGATTTTAAATATATATACATATATATTCACTTATACTTTATTTTAAAAAAAAATCATATTTAAATCCTTTATATATTGAAAACATTTCAAAATACTTTTTGTAAAGTTTTATTAAAGTTTTATTATGATTAAAAATATGTACAAACTATATTTAAATGATTTTATAAAGTATAAAACTATTTTAGAAACCCTAGAATTTTTAAAACAATTTTTGTAAAGCAATTTTCAAAAGACAAAGGGATATGTCGATATTATCCCGATGTACATCAACATATAGGGTGGGATTTTAAAAATTCAAGTTTCAATGGAAATGTCTTTCATCATATCTCATTACGAATGGACATGACTATTGTCTCTCCATAGGAGGTTTTCATAATAATATTGTTTAACTACTTTCTCTATTTTGTTGGTTATTGATTATGATGGTGGAACAAGTTTTTTTATGTTGGTATCTTTTGAGTATTTATTAGACCTTGTTGGTTAAAATGCATTATATTTGTTGGATATTAATATTTTAGTATTGAATATGTCGTTTATATTGGAAATTGTTCTGAGTATGATATATTTATGTTGAATATTTGTGATGGTATATTGTTTTATACATGAATATGTGATTAAGGATGAAAAAAACAATAGAAATGCTGGAAAAATGTTCTAGGTGCGGGATCGACTCTACATTGGAAAATCCGATTTGATATTTTACAATGGCGTCTGTCAATAATGCCTTTCGACGTCTGCAATTGTCACAATGGCATGCATGAACAAGTTTGTCGACACTATTTATGGCTTCGGCGCCGTTGGTAAGGTGTCTACAGATGTCGCGACAATGCCATATTGGCATTGGTAACATAATATTTCTTGTAGTGTCACTTTCGAACTATAGGAGAAGAGAGGTAAATATTGTAAGTGGATTTATTTTATGAATTATAAACTGTTGTAAAATGAATTTCTTTGTTTATAATATTAATATCAATTAGATAAGGATATCAATGATATATGACCACTTAGCAATGAAGTATTTGATAGAGTTGAATTAGATGAAGATGTCAAGGTTAGTGACGTTAATGTCATAGTTGATGAGGTTGATGTTGAAGTAAATCAACACGAGTATGATAATGATATTATATATGATGATATCGATAAAGACGTTGATAATTGGTAGCGTATGTGTAGTTGACTGTAAGACTACTTTTATATATGCATGTTGTTTTTCATTTTTTTCTTTTATTAATATTCTACTGTGAAGGTATTTTTGGATGTACAATTGTTCAATTTTGAGTTTATACACCTTAACAATTGCTAATCCCATTGTCATATTTCTCTTTTATGAAATAGATAGGAATAGATATCTAATAACACCACTCTATAAGATTTGGATTTGCTAATAAATCAAACACACTTTCATAGTAATTGATTGCCACTCTAGTTGCATGTTGTAGTAAAACACAAGTTATATATCTAGTATTATTGTATACATATTTGTATATGTATTATTATATCAAATGTCTAGTTAACGTCATAGAGAAGCTGTGATGGACCCACTCATTAGATTATAGTGGATCTCACTCAACATGTGTGCATATGATGTCTCATTTTATTCATATTGATATTCATGTTATGCATGTTGACATTACTGGTCCATCCACTCCTGCGTTTGAGATGGATTTTTCCTCCATTTTGTGAATGATATATTCAATTGCATCTACAAGTGAAATTTTCCTGGAAAAATGGTGTTTCTGAGCAATAGTGAGAAAGGCTTGGTTGTCCAAAACAGCGTACAAAATATTGGGAGTTAACCCATGGTATACACAGGAGTTTCACAAAAGCATCCCGCTCCGGCACAAGAGATACACCAGTAGTTCTTTTTTTTTTTTTTGAATTACCTAGAGAACCAAGCTTCGTTTGTAAACTCTAGGGAAGTATGTGCCGGCCAAACACATACTTCAGGTACTTGTTACAGGGTTGTCAGTTTCGGGGCTCGAACTCGTGACCTTCGATCATGCAGTCCGGACCATCAACCAACTGCGCCAACCCTGTTGGCACACCAGTAGTTCTTAACGTATTGGTAGATAGAGGACTACAAAAATAATCACAAAATAATTCTGAAATTAGGAATCAAAATCACAGTTTGCATATGTGGCTCTAGAGAGTATGTAGATTAGCATAGTGGTATGTATTTATTTTTTTAATTGATTTTACATTCAAATAAATTAAAATACACTTATATGTTAATTTACAGTTTTAAAATTTTCAGTACGAAGGGCAGCATAATGAGCCTTATCTTAGCATGTCTAATGTAGGACTCATAAGATCGAATCATCCGATGGGTCCACTACAAACAGTTGAATAGATTATGCATTCATGGAGTTTTTGCGATAAGTTATTCATAAAACTTCATTTAAGTAATAGTTACATGTATACACAGACGCATGCATGAATAAAATTCTAATGAATACGAAGAATGAAAATAAATGAAATTCCAAGCTAGGATCGAAAAGTTCAAAGTAAAGGTGTGAAAATAACAAATGAAGTGCCTAAAGAGGTTCTAAACACACCCAATAAAGCTATTGCCAAAAGGACAGATTGTAAGCCCGGCAATGACGATAATCCCAAGGCTTAAAACTTTAGTATATTATATGTATAGTATATAAACATTTGATATGTATCCGAAGAACCTTGTATGAATATGTATAATATATTAAATGGATGTATACATTGGTTATAAATTCCAATAACCATATGTATGCATATGTATTTTATACGCATGCTTAGTGAAGTTATTTAACATATCCTCATCTTGAATTGGATGTGTTATTTTGGTATCAATTTTTGGGTTGATGCCCCAGTAAAATTACATTGACATATGGATTTAATGATAAAAATACGGTTGGAATTGGAAATAGTTTAGAAAATATAAGAGCGAATGTTTCGAGAAACTTTTTTCAAAATGCATGTTGAGTTTTGAACTATTTAAATGACAAAATGAGTTTGAGAAAAATAATAATGTGGAATGAAAATGATAAAAGGGAACAAAAGTAATTTTTTTTGATAAAAAAGGTTTGAGAAATAATAAAAAATTATTTGTGATTCAAAAGATAGAAAATAATTATTTAAATGGCAAAATCTATTAACACTCCGCAAATTCCTTTTCTCACCAGTATGTTATAATATATAGGAACACTTCATAATTTGCTTTACTAACCCCAATTTATACTTATTTGATCATTATTCTACTTTTAATTTCTTTCTTATTCATTTCCTGCATGTTTTCTTTCTCCTTCAATCCTCGATAGCTAAGGCTATTACCTATCTATAAATTTTTCCATCAAATCGTTGCTAAAAAAGCAATGTGATGAAATCAAAAGTTACATCAATAATAAAACACTTTAATTAGGTTTCAAATTTAAAATAATCTTGATTTTTGTTAAATTAGTCAACCGATGCTTGGATTTAATTTGCTGAAATATGTTGATCCTAAAAATCTAACCATCTTCGCCACAATAGTCATCAGTCACTCTGTCACAAATAAGAAAACAATGATATACCATCAACTACAGGTCCGACTTGCATCCTAGTTACCTGGTAAAAGGAGGTTTCAATTGTTTAGTATTCAGTTACCTATCATGCGTGTCATAAAAAATCAGCTTATTCTTTGCTACCTTTTGCTTTTTCTCGTTTTCTTCCATGCACAGTTTGGAGCATCAATTTTCTTTCTTTGGCAATTGCAAGAGGATCAGGTAGACAGTTGTACATTCATATGGATCAGGCCGAATCCAAATGAGAGAATTTTATTGCACTTGCATCTTCCACATATAATTTTATTGTACATTCTCATGCCACAATTTGATATCAACTTGCATTTTCCGATATTCTCATTGTAAAGCTTTTATTTGTTGAAGAACTGCCACGGTGACTATAGGATAGACACAAGCAGATAAATAATTCAAGCAATCAAATTTAATTGATTAATAGATAAAATAGGAAATCCTAATAAAACCACGCTAGAGCTAGATTAATTTATAATTGTCCCACGATCCCAAGAATGTGTGCTTTCAGTTTAAGAATGATTTTACTGCTCAGTGATACATTATATATGGTGCATAATGGTACAGATATCTTTCCAATATTCAGTGGAGCAAGCAACAATGAAATTAAACTAGATTACTGAATGGAAATGCATAGGTTAATTTACTGTGAAGCAATCCGTCCATATTTTATATGTATGTATGTATCATGTATGCATGCATCAGAAAACGTTGAATGAAAAACCGAACTTCAGTACAAGTGCACTAATCAATTAACACTTTCGCTAAAAGCAATCACTCCACATAACATGCAAGAAACAAATGGATCAATTTTCTAATAGTCATCGTCAACAAGTTATACAAAAAAAGCGAAGATCCAGTTAGCTATACTATTATAAACTGACCAAGAGAAAAACAACAATTTCCGAAAGCGGAGGAAAAATTTCAGTTTATTTTTGAACTCAGCATAGCTAGGCAGTTGACAAACAGTGGCGAACATATATCAGAGCCAGAGGGCGCCTGCAGCATGCAGCAAAGGCAGCAAATCATTTTTCATATGCGAAGACATGACATTGTTTGTGGATCCTACAAACTTCCCGCCGATGAACACAGCTGGTACTGCTGACTTAATTGATCTGCCCACCATTAATTGCAGCAGAGCTTTCTTCATCTCCTTCCCCATGTTTTCCTCTTCATCAACCTCGTACACTGCGGCATTCACTCCTAACTCTAGGAACAGTGTTTTCACTGCATGGCACATGCCACAAGAGCTATCGCTGAACATAACTACTGCTCTTTGTGATGCTGGCTTCATTACCATTTCCATGTCTACAATTAAATTGTTTTTGTTATGTTTACTAATCGAGAGTTATAAAGTTTGAGCACCCATGCAACCTTATTTATACCGGTTGCAAAAATCATGAATTTTTCAGTGGCTAGCTAGATGCCCAGAAGGATCTTAAAAAGTAAGCTGTATTGGATATATTTTGCCTTTATGCTTAGTATCATGATAATTTGCGTACCAGCAAGGATATGAATGAAAGCCATATTCTCTTTTGACATTTTAAAAGTGTACGGTTGGATAGATTATGCTTCTATGAAAATTATGTGAGTTATTCGCAAAATCATTTTCTTGTGTGCACTTTATGGGGAGAGACGTTATATGCATTGCAAGGGCTTACAAGGACGAATATATCCTTGGGTGGAAACGAATTATCAAAACTCTAATGACTACGGCATGTTTTAAGCCATTCCTGACTAATAATTGTGACGGCTTGAATCGATCCGTTAATTACTGAATCAATTGCAACCAATTATATGCCCAAATAGCATTCCAGTCTTATTTCAGCCAACCAATTAATCACTAATATTTGAGTTTCAACCCATTTCTTTTGGAGAAACTCTTGAAATAATTAAAAGCTCTTTTATCTCCCTCTAAAGAAGTTCAACTTTTATTTTTATTTTTTTATATATTTTTTTTATTTTTTTTTTGAACCCAGTGGAGGGTGTAGTAAGGGTAACGTGGTATATTGCTTATTCATAAGAATATTATATTTCTGCGCAACATGTATGTGGAATATGTATGTACATCTTGTGGGCAGAAAGAATAAAATTACCAAGGTGGTTCCAGTACAGTGCACCAAATTCCTTTCCCTTTTTACAAAGTAAACTAATAAAGCATGCAATTTCGGTTCTTGGCGTCGCAGAACACATGCATGTTAATTATCCAATGCACTGAGAAAAGGTATTTTGTTTGATGCTTTTGAGCAAGGTGTATAATGGAGTATATGTTTGCATCAAAATATGCATACGAACAATTGCTCATTGAACCCAAACTACGACTGATAGTCCTGAACTTTAATTCTAGATGTCGTAAGGATCGTCGAATTGTTGGACGATCATTGTTCAGTGGTTTAAGGATAACAACATTAATTAACAATATAACATGGTATATAATGTCCTATATAATGGAGCGCGTTATACGAAAAAATAAATAATACAAAAATTTATAGTGGTTCAACCAATACCGGGATCTATGTCCACTTTGTAGTTGTTACTGCCGATTTCACTGTATTTGATTTGTTTACAATATAAAATATCTATCATCAAATAAAATGAAAAACATTTGAGTTTCGAGTCTGATAGACTCCGCGAAAATGGAGTGGGAATCGGTATGCTTTGACTAACTCCGCAGTTTTATGTAGTGGTTTGGACGGGTAAGAGCATGGACTAAACATATGAAGTGGATAGGCTAGGGAAGTTGGAAGAAGAGGCTCGGGAAGCAGGGAAAATGATAAGGTCGATTTTGTTACAAGGAGGACATGGCTATGGTTCGTGTGAGTGAGTCGGCTAGATTTCCTGGTTCAGCACGGAGCCGACCCACATTATTAACCGAGTATGTCTCCGGCATAGCCCAAGGAAGCTTCATCACATTTTCAAATCACTACATCTTCTTCGTACCACTTTTGATTCACTTCCAATCTTCTAGTTCTTCTTTTAAACCTCACATTGTACATTTTCAATCATTTCCTTGATTACTAACATATTCACCACTCCATATTCTTCTACTTTTTAATTGGGATGAGCCCTTTCGGTAAGTAGTTTGACTTTATCTCTCTTATCCTAACCTAGAATCAACGAACTTCCTTTATTGCATTTCAAATGTCCTTAGTTATCACCTACAAGAATTTTGGTGACATTCAATTTATCTAGGTTGCTTCTAAGGTCCAATCTTCAATGCTATTTGCTTAGTTACTTAGCCATATTCGTCAAGGAAGTAACATCTTCTTACAATGTTGGACTTCGATGAAATTTTATCCATTGAATTTCATTTTCTTTTAGGATCATTCTAGAATGCTCAAATGCTTCATCCTTGAGTAGGGAA